>JASJET010000043.1:1760000-2960000 GCA_034092305.1 Diaprepes abbreviatus | reverse complement strand
CCTTAAAACATGTACTCCGGGAATCACATTAAAGTGAAACCGAGTCTTAGCTCATTTCTTCAAAAATTTCAGCATAACAATTCCCAAATTTTCACTTAACTACCTCGTATGCGGAATGAATTTTGAAATTAAATAGTTACAAATCCAAATTTGTATGATAACTTAAAGGACGAAATGGATATCGAGTTTTGATAGATCCATTTTAGTGAGACGTAGGTTTGACTAGTCCAAGACTGATATAGATCCCGATGAAGCTCAGAATAGAACATATTTCAGCCTTTCGCTTATCAGCTTACTCAATTAACAGTTAAACTTAATTTTGACTGCAATTCGGCCTTTCCCTACAACATCTATATCGTTGTACCTAGTTCGTTGATTTTTAAAACATACCCCTGATGCTAAAAGTTATAAGTTTATGTCTAACTCAAATTATTGTTATCTGTTACTGTTTGTCGGATAGTATATTCTTTTTGAAATGACTAAATTAGACAGTACACATTGTATACATAAACTAAGTTTAAATATCTGTGAAATGTCGAAACATTTTAATATCCATACCTAACATGGAAATCTCTTTTTATAAAGTAACTGAAATTGACTTTAACCAACTTTCTATTTATTCCTTTGTCATATACATTTTGATATTTGTATTTAACTTTTTAGTAAACAAATTTATTGAAACATTTCTTTAAAATATTATTTATTACATGTTTCCACTGATAAAAAATATGTGTTAGTGTAAGAAATTTTGACATAATTGATAATACGGGTGCTTAGCTCATTAAACTCTTAAATAACAAAAACTTTTAAAGTTTTTCTTTGCTATATTTTTTACAAATCCATCCTCAAATGCATTTTGCCTCAATCCGGATGAAAAGAACGGTACATATACTGCTTTAAAACAACAGTGTATGACACAAACTGTGAGATGTAATGGGGTATCTCTTCGTATCAACAATAACACAACATATTACAATTACGGGAGTTCCTATGGCCAGCGCGAAAATCACCAATACAACCAACTTTATTTAACGGTTAGTAGTTCTTTCCTCTATCAAAAGCGATTTTTTCGTATTGTATTCACGAGAATTCTTGATAGAATTTATTCTTTAGGCCTTTATTTCCTTAGTATCCTATTTTTTATTAGAAATATAAATCTTAAAGTTCACAATGGAAAATACCAATAAATAAAGTTAGAAAGAATGTTAGAAGAAAACTTTGCTAACAGTGAAAGCCTCTGTTCTAGATATCGCGTGATTTTGTTGTATCATGCGCAATTTTTCATTAAAATGATTAACCTTGAAGTCTGTTACATTTTTATGTAGATATAATAAACACAATTACATTGTTAAAGAACAGCAGGTACATAGTAACATATTAGTCGTTGACCGGTTAATAAGTGACGACTATAACACAAAAGGATTAAGCATCCTAAATCAACTGAAAGAAATAAATAGTTTAAAATATAGGTTAATTCAGACTTCATTCTACTAAAATATAGAATTTCTTGATTGAACGGCGCAATTTAAAAATAAATTGGGGCAATTGTGTATATATATATATATATATATATATATATATATATATATATATATATATATATATATATAATAAAATAGAATAAAATATTGGCGAAGCGGACGTGAAAATTTGTCAATCTACATGATTCTCGTGTTAAAAAGTGATGAGCACTACAAAATATGGAAAAACTCCAGGTCCGACAGATGGCGACAGCGCTGTTTGGTCCTAATATGGAACTCGTCAGGCCACCGCATTCGGTACAAACCATCATCTCGCCTTTGCATCGTATAAAGCTGAATTTAAAATTAAAAAACAGCAAACAAGACGACAAAGGCGACATCTTGATGGTCCACTTGATAATACAAGAACCACACAGATTAACAAAGTTTGTAAAAGAACCATCATATGGTGGCGCGACGGTGAATTAAAACAGAAATATGAAAAATCGAGTACACGAAACGCGCTGCCCAAAGGATAGGGGTCGCATTTTTCGGTACTGGCAAACAAGCCTACCGCTTATTTTAGCAGCCAAAGCCACGTGCCGCACCAAACGATCCCACCATGAGAGCATCGTTTAGCGTGTTTTAAAGCCAAACAAGTAAATAAATAGGTAGATAAGTTTTTGTCCGTGTAATTTAAAATAAAATAGAATAAAATATTGGCGAAGCAGACGTGAAAATTTGTCAATCTACATGATTCTCGTGTTAATAAATGTAGAGCACTCCAAAATATGGAAAAACTCCGGGCCCGACAGATGGCGACAGCGCTGTTTCGTCCTAATATGGGACCCATCAGGCCACCACATTCGATACAAACCATCATCTCGCTTTTGCATCTTATAAAGCTGAATTTAAAATTAAAAAACAGCAAACAAGACGACAAAGGCGACATCTCGATGGTCCACTTGATAATACAAGAACCACGCAGATTAACAAAGTTTGTAAAAGAACCGTCATATGGTGGCGCGACGGTGAATTTAAACAGAAATATGTAAAATCGAGTACACGAAACGCGCTACCCAAAGGATAGGGGTCGCATTTTTCGGTACTGGCAAGCAAGCCTACCGCTATTTAAGCAGCCAAAGCCACGTGCCGCACCAAATGATCCCACCATATGACGGTTCTTTTACAAACTTTGTTAATCTGTGTGGTTCTTGTATTATCAAGTGGACCATCGAGATGTCGCCTTTGTCGTCTTGTTTGCTGTTTTTTAATTTTAAATTCAGCTTTATATGATGCAAAGGCGAGATGATGGTTTGTACCGAATGCGGTAGCCTGACGAGTCCCATATTAGGACGAAACAGCGCTGTCGCCATCTGTCGGACCCGGAGTTTTTCCATATTTTGGAGTGCTCCGCACTTTTTAACACGAGAATCATATAGATTGACAAATTTTCACGTCCGATTCGCCAATATTTTATTCTATTTTATTTTAAATTACACGGACAAAAACTTATCTACTTATTTATATATATATATATATATATATATATATATATATATATATATATATATATATATAGGATATTCCTAGGCACTTGAGATGATCAAGAAGCTGAGATATGCCTTTAATACCGCTGCTATTTTTTGACAATTTCTTGCTTCTTCTGAAATACTCTCCAAATCCAGAGTGGATAGATGTGAATTCTGAAAAAACATTCCCCTCGTCTTGTAAAGACCTTTCCAATCCATTAGTATATCATATACTTTAAATTCGAATCGGCTATTTTACAGCATCATTCGTGGAGCGCTCCTAATGCAATTTTTTATGAATTTTAAGAAAATTTAAACTCTCATAGAATCTGGAAGTTTGATTCTTTCTTGCCTTTTAAGATGTTACTTTTTCCGTGTTTGAAAGATTTATAATTTTTATCTTGATAAAAGATTCATTAGAGACAACCGAAAATTTGGAAAAAGACGTATTTTCAAGACACTAATGAAAAGAAAGATATCTATTTTTATTTTTTTGGTTTAGAGGCCTTAACCTTTATTTAAATATATAATAAATACCAAAAAAAGTTGTAGATCTTTTATTTGGGTCATCACATTTTTTTTTCGAATTGAAAATATCGATTTTTTTGTAACCAATCTGAGCTTTTTAAGATAGAAAAGGTCTTTGTGGAACAAAAAAAGATCTTTTAACTCGAGAAAAAAATAGAATTCGAGATTTCATGAGCATGTCAAAAATCACGAAAATTAGCAAAAATCAGCATTGTAAAAATGGTATTGCAAAATAGCCTATTCTGAAAATGTATTTTCATGACGAAGGAAACATTTTTTTCAGAATTCAAATATATATATATACTGCCGGTCAATCACTTTTGCCATGTCTACGCGAAAACAAGTAGAACTTCAAAGTTCTGTATTTCAGTAAGAAATCATCGCATAACAATTCTGAAAAAAGCTTTTAAAAGCTCTTTGCGAGTACTTGCAGACGACATAAAGTGTAAGTCTATTTTTAATCGAGAATTAAAAAAAAATCGACTTTATTAAATTCAGCGCCATTTTTGTAGAAAAGTTTGTGAGAAAATTCTGACTAGATAGTTTTTTAGAGTTTTCCAAGAGGTTTAAATTACTTTTTTAAAGTTTGATCTAAGTGCATTTTTGACCAAAATACGGCCCTTCTTACGAAAAATAATGACTTTTTACAATGTTTTGTATATTCTTAACTGAACTAAATAGAGAAAAACTTCAAAGAGAAAAAATGCCTGTTTTTACATGCAGAATAACGTTTATTAGTTTCGAAATGTTTACCGCAAATTTCGTTTTTTTTATTTTTTGATTTTTCAATTTTTTTGAAAATAAAAACGATAATATGTTGTTTACGACTGTTCACTCGGTATGATACCAACGCGTAATTTTCGGACAATTTTTCAAATGTTTTTACATGAAAAAATTGAATATTTTTTCATGTAAAAACATTTGAAAAAAACAATTAATTCTATGATAAATAATTAAAAATTGGAAATCACCTTAAGAAACCAATATAAAAACATTTGAGAAATTGTCCGAAAATTACGCATTGGTATCATACTGAGTGAACAGTCGTAAACAGCATATTATCGTTTTTATTTTCAAAAAAATTGAAAAATCCAAAAAAAAATAAAAATTTTAAAAATTAAATTCGCAGAAAACATTTCGGAACTAATAAAAGTCATTCTGCAAGTAAAAACAGGCATTTTTTCTCTTTGAAGTTTTTCTCTATCTATCTCAATTAAGAATATACAAAACATTGAAAAAAAAAGTCATTTTTTTTCGTAAGAAGGGCCGTATTTTGGTCAAAAATGCACTTAGATCAAATTAAGATGCGATTTAAAAAAACACTAATGGTAATAGAAAATATCAAATAATTTTAAAAACCAGCGTCCTAACAAGAGGCAGCCTAATGTATAATAATTGCAGGAAAATTATAGGAGTATTCTTGGAAATTTTTTATACATTGTCACCTGGACTACTTTTCTCGTTTCTGTTAAGTCGCAGTTCCAGTATATAAACTAGATCACTTTAGATTAGTATGGACTTTACTTATAACGAGTACTATCGCATTGTGATCCTTATTAAATTCGTCAAGCTTATGTAAAATATTGTCTTTCATCATCTTCATATCAAATCATCACAGATACACCAACCTGCTATATTGTTAACAGTATGCGACTTGTAAGAATTTATTTGTGAAAATGAACCAGCGAAAAAACGCATTTCTTGTCGAATTTTCCGATATATACCTTCATCACATCACCTAGCCTGTGTAGTCCACTGCTGAAGGTAGGCCTCCATTAAACTCTATCACATAGTTCTGTCTTGAGCTATTATAATCCAGTGTGTTTTAAGTCTCTTGATATCGTCATACCAACGTGTTGGCAGTCTTTCTCTGCTTCTTTTAACAGCTCGCGATCTCCAATTAATTATTCCTAGAGACCACCTGTCTTCTCAGACTCTGGCAACATGTCCCATCCATTTCCATTTTGGTTTCGTTATTAATTCAGTTGTATCTTATACTTTGGTTCGTAGTGTTAGGTTATTACAGGCAAGACACACTGATCATAGACCTTTCTTTTCAAATTTTTGCGTAGTTTGCCCTTGGAAACATCTCTTAATCTACCATATGCTGCCCATCCGAGGCTAGTTCTTCGTTGATGTTCTGAGGTTTTGTTATCTATTGAGCCTAATTTGGTAGCCCAAATACAAAAATTAGTCATAATTTTTGTTTTTAATCTATTTATATGGATACCATGCTTGTTTCAGTTCTTTGTTCATTACGACAGCTTCACTTAAGTTATCGGTGCACAACGCCGTCGGTTTCAGAGGGATACACTTGTAAATAATTTAGGGGCTAAAGTTTCACTTTCCTTAACCCTTTTTTCTAGAGGAAAATTGAAGTAGTTGCGTGGAGTTTTACCCTGGTTATTGAATTGCTGTAAATACCGCATATTAAAAGGATAGGGTTTCCAAAAAAACGTGCATTTCGATTGCATCGAGGATCTTCTGAAAGTTCACAAAAACAAGGTATGTTCGGGTCTATTATACTGTAGTGTCTTTTCGATGAGTAATTTCAAAGTTAGATGGTCGTTTGTTCCATATCCCGAACAGAAACCCTCCTGTTCTATTGTTTGGTAATTATCAAGCTTTCTCTCTAATCGCCTTATCCCTGTAAAAGACATATAGAAGTGGAACAATAGATTTATAGGCCTGTAATTTTATAAATCGGTCGTATCCCCTTTTTTGTGAATATGGATCATTGAAATATTGTTCCGTGTTTGAGCATTAAACAGGCAAAGAATAAATATTTTTTAAATTTTTTTAAGTGGAACATCTGCCTCATGCATTATTGCCTCGATCACTATTTGATTATTACCAGTAGCTTTATTGTTTTTCCTCTGTTTTAGGGATTCTTTAGTTTGATTTTTTTTCGAATCTTGATTCCAGTATAATCTTTACTCTGCTTTGATTTTTTATCCATTCTGTTCCTACTTCGATATAGTTCTGTATAGAATTATTTTACAATGTGCAGTAACTCCTCTCTGTTATTTCTTTGTCCTGCTCGTTTTTGAGCTTTGCTTTCATTTTTTTCATTTTTGAGTTTAGTTCTTAGAACTTTCATAGTCTTATTTTCCTTGTAACTTGTTCGTACTTAATTTTTTATTTATTTTTTTATGTTTTTTGAAATGTCCTGATTTAGGAATCGTACCTTCTGGGCGTTTAGATTTGTATGCTTAAGTAGTTTTTTTCGCTCTTACATTAACTGTTGTATATGATTGCTCAGTTTGTTGTCTTTTTTCCTCTATGCTTTCCGGATGACCATTTTGGGTTAATAGTTTTATAACTAGTTATTGATACTCAGCAATATTGTCAGTCTATTTAGTCAAATTTTAGTTACAACGTTTCGGTTTTCTGGCCCCATCATGAATTTTGTTTTTTTCTTATGACCACCGTATTTGATTTTTAATTCATCGAAAAGTACTTATTATTTTATAACACAATGTAAAACATTAATGCTAAAAAACAACGTTATAACCTAAAAATAACTAAAAGTACTTTTTTGATAAAAATTTTAATATTTAACAACACCGAAATTTTAATTTTTTTTACTTAAGAATAAATTCAAGCTAATAACAACACCTCCCCATAAGACTGCGTTCCCTACTGTAAAATGTTATTTAATAATTACAATCTACATAATTACATTAAAATTCAAAATATCTACCATTTTTTTTAATAAACTGTTGACATTTTTTTGAAACGGCTCTGTTTACACGATGAATGGTATTACCAAGAATATTGCGAGTTTTCTGTTTAAGAACTTACCTGTTTTCAGGGGCCATCAAATTCATATACCAAATTTGTTACATATGACATATGAAGGTGTTAGGTCCAGAAACCTAGCAGGCCAGGACACAGGATCATTGGAAATTTTTTTTTCACTAAGTCTCCATTAAAAATGTTTGTACTTTCCTGGAATTATGTACGGGGCAACCGTCTCACTGAAACCATACATTATCAAACTGATTATTTGACAGAACTACCCGAATGGCAGGAATAATTTAATTTTATAACATTATAAAATATCTTTGGTCATAAATAAATGCACCAATCAGACGATTTGCTAAAATAATGGAGAATATTAAAAAACATACATCGTAATTATTACAATATTAATAAATCCATTTTGAAGGTAAATAATTACAGCATTTCACAAAAATTATAATCATTTAAACCTACATACCATATTTCTTACCGACCATTTCGCTTCTCACATAAACCTAATCGTATTTGCAATCTTCTTGGTTCGCTTAGCTGCGGGTTATTTTTTACTATAAACTCCGCAGTTACTGAAATGTGTTTCAGCTGTCCATAAAACTTTATTAGTTAATGCAAGATTTTCCAGAGATTTATCAACATACCAATTACAGAAAATGACTCTTCTATCAAAATCACCTTCCTAATGTTCTTGTACAATTGTTGGTTTATAAGGATGGTATTTAGTAACTATTAAAACATCATGAACAGCTGATTTTGGAATGTCAAGCTCGGTATCAGCAATTCTTCTAGACGACGTCGGATTGTCATTATGATATTCAAAAATGTTTCTATTACGATTCAAGTTATTTTTCATATAATTTTTGGTACCAGATTTTTCGAAACTACCAAAATCAGATAAGTTTCTAACTAGTTTAAGGAAATAAGTTCTTCTGGGTTGTCGTCGTTCGGAGTACATATCAAAATAATTATCCATAGCTCTGATCGCATTTCTTTCATTTCTTCCTTAGAAAAATTTACTGCCATGGTAAAAATGCTTATTGAAATTTATGAGATTTATTCTCTGGTAAATTTTAGTAAGCTTTTTTCATTTGTTTCAAGTTCTAAGTTTATTAAACAAAAATATTACCCTATCAATGAATTAGTTTGACTTAATTTTTACGTTTCTTATTAGAATGTATTGATACTTTTGAAAGATTTTTACCTAGAGTGAACTCAGAAGAAAGAAATATTATTATTAATTTGATTTTATTCTTAAGTAAAAGATTTATTTAATATTTCGGTATTATCAATTTTTTTTTGCATTAGTGTTTCACATAGTGTTATAGAAAAAATTAAGTACTTTTCAATGAGTAAAAAATCCAATATGGCAGTCATAAAGGAAAACAAAGTTGATGATGGTTCCAGAAAACCGAAAGATTCTGACTAAAATTTGGCTAAATAGATGTATTCTGCGTAAAAAACAGCCATATGAAAACGTTTACAGATTTAAGAAATATTGGGAAATAAAAAAGTTATAGCTGATAAAAGAAAATGTAAAATTTTAATTGCTGCTAATATATGAAAAACTCAACAGACCAGAACCTATAACAAGCACCAATTACCTACTGACATAATTGCCTAAAACTTTTCCCATTTAACTGCCTTTCTATATCTATAGTTTTCGAGATTGCAATGCTATCATCGCCAATTTCGGAAACATTGTAGATCTGCCATGGGCAGATCTATAAATGCATCAATTACTTCTTAAAATTGATATTTTTCGTAATTTTGGTGTTAATTTTTAAAAGACATGTGACGTATCAGTTTAAATACAATATTTACGCCGTGTTTGTCCAGTACTTAGAATGAAAAGACTAAAATAATCTAGCTATTATAAGATAATCGAGACTTGATGCTACATTTTTTAACTTCAAGATTTTATACTATATATTACAGAAAAAACAAATTTTTTTTATTTAAATTTTTCAGTTGATATAATTTTCTCTAAAGTTGTTAAACAAGTCTTAGATAGAAAAACAATAATAAGAATGCGGTTTTTAAAAGCTTCCAGTAAAAAAAAAAATATTTTAAATAACATCTATTTTATTTGGTTCATAAATTTAGTGCTTCTTAAATAGGTTAACGTTGGAATCTGACAAAATTATGAATAAAAAACGTTATTTGAATAAAAATTTATAAGTCGTTTTAAATTTAAATTGTAAAGTAATTTAAATCGGAAGTGATTTATGATTAATTTACTTTCGTATATTTCAGTATTTAAGCAAAGGAATCTGGTTGATATTCTGCAGTGTGGGTATTAACAAGTTCAAAACAACTTAGCAGGATCCGTCCTTATCTCTGGCTAATGTACAATTTTTTTCATTAAATCAAGATACATGTTATATCGACCTTAATATTTTTATATTCGACTTAGACAAACAGCTTTCGCACTCCTTTCAGAGAACATCCACTTATCCCAAATATACTCAGATATCAAAAAGATTAAGCTCTGTGGAATTGTCTTCATTTAGTAGCAAGCACTTCTTTTTGCATAGCCTTATGCAGGTATGAGCTAAAGTTTAATCCCTGGATATTAAGCAGAAAACTCTTTGGTATTACTCCAACTATTAATGGAACATCCGAATGATGAATTAGCGTGACTTAATTTTTAAGTTTCTTATTAGGATTTTTTGATACTTTTGGAAGGTTTTCATCTAGAATAAACTCAGAAGAAAGAAATATTGTTATTAACTTGACTTTATTCTTAAATAAAAGAATTATTTAAAATTTCAAATATTTAAATTAAAAAAAAAAAGGTTTTTTGTTATTTTTAGGTTAAAACGTTCTTTTTTGCGTTAGTGTTTTACATAGTGTTATAGAAAAAATTAAGTACTTTTCGATAAGTAGAAAATCCAATATGGCAGTCATAAGAAAAAAACAAATTCCTGATGGTTCCAGGAAACGAAACGTTGTAACTAAAATTTTACGAAAGAGGCGTATTCTGCGTAAAAAACAGCCTTAAGTGTTTACAGATTTAAGAAATATTGGGAAATAATAAAGTTATTGCTGATAAAAGACAATCCAAAATTTTACTTTGTTAATACCTCAGAAATGCAACAGAACCGATTAACAAACACCAATTACCTACTGACATAATTGCCTAAAACTTTTCCCATTTAACCGCTTTTCTATATCAATAGTTTCCGAGATTGCAATGTTATCATCGCCAATTTCGGACACAATGTAGATCTACCTTAAGCACATATATAAAAAAATGCATCGGTTACTTCTTAAAATTCATATTTTTAGTCACTTTGGTGTTAATTTTTAAAATACATATAACTTATCAGTTTAAATACAATATTTACGCCGTGTGTATCCAATACTCAGATTGAAAAAACTAAAATAATCTAGCTATTATAAGATAATCGAGACTTGATCCTACATTTTTTAACTTCGTTTTTATATTATTACAGAAGACATGAAATGTGACAAATTTTATTTATTTAAATTTTTCAGTTGATATAATTTTCTCTAAAGTTGTTAAACAAGTCTTAATAATTAGAATACGGTTTTTGAAAGTTTCCGGTAAAAAAAATAATTTTAACATAACTTCTATTTTATTTGGTTCATAAATTTAATGCTTCTTAAATAGGTTAACGTTGGAAAATGACAAAATTATGTATAAAAAATGAAATTTAAATAAAAATTTACAAGTCGTTTTACATTTAAATTGTAAAGTAATTTAAATCGGAAGTGATTTATGGTTAATTCTATTAACTAATTTATTTTGTATATTTCAGTATTTTAGGTAAAGGAATCTGGTTGATATTCTGTAGTGTGCGTATTAACAAGTTTAGAACAACTTCTTATGTCTAGCTAATATATAGTTTGTTTGTTTTACGATACATGCTATATCGACTTTAATAATTTTATATTAGATTTAGTCAAACAGATTTGTCACTTTTTTCAGAGAACATCCACTTATCCCAAATATACTCAGATGTCAAAAGAATTGAACACTACCTTTTGCATGGCCTTATAGAGGTATTTGCTTAGGTTTAATCCCTTAATATTAAACAGAAAAGTCTTTGGAATTACGCCAGTGGTTGATGGAACATCCGAACTGTATTCATTCTCCGCTGCCTGCATATTTATACCTCTGGCTTTCTGTACTAGGAAATCTTCTCATTAGATTTGTCTATTAAATAGTTATTGCGAAGGTTTGGTCTATTATGAGCAACTGTTGGGTCATAAAGCAGAGTTCGACCCCAGTACAGCTTGAATTCCCTATCTCCCAGTATAGATTTCTAGCTATATTCTTAGTAAGGTCCTTTTTCTACCTGCAACAATTTTAGCTTCCCATCTAACCTTGATGCAATGTGACAAATGCTTAACATTTCCGTTAACATCTTTATCGGATCGTGCTGGATTGAAAGGTGTAACTAGTGATATTTCGTATGGTTTTTCATTGAAATAACCTAGTCTTATATAGATAATAAAATGTCTTGTGTTTCAGGAAATAGTTGCTCTAACGTAAACCAGTAGTTCAACCCTAATTAGTCGATATTTCCCTGGTTGATCTCATTTGAATATAGTCGAAGAAAGGGTTTTTGTATTCAGATTTAAAGCTTCTATTAGCCTGGATGAAAGGTCAGTTAATATTTGCTCAGCGGGTGTTGAATCGTCTGCTTCCCATATTGCCCAGTGCAATACAGCAGAATCGACTAAACTGTGGAAATATGAACGTAAGTTTGTTATTTATTCGTTCTTAGTAGTATTGTCCATTCTTTACCGATCGTCGAAGTCTGTCTTGCTATATTTCACAAAGCCAAAAATGATACAAAGCATGTATACGAGGTTTGTCCCAAAAGCATCAAGCCTACCTTCATATCTCCGCATTTGTGTTCTTCTTTATCATCCGGTGAGTGACATTCTTCAAAGTAGTCCCCATTTAATTGAATAACACCGTCCCAGCGGTGTTTCCACTTCCTGAAGCAGTCTTGGAAGTCAGTTTTCGGAATTGCTTTCAGTGCATTCGTCGCATTAGTTTCAACCGTCTCTTGGTCATCGAACCGGTGTCCTTTGAGCGGCATTTTTAATCTGGGAAAGAACCAAAAGTCGCAGGGAGCTACGTCGGGACTGGTGTTTTGTTAAATATTGCTGCACAAGGTTCGATAAATGCGCTGACATATTGTCGTGATGAAGCAGCCAATCACTGCTTGTCCAAAGCTGTGGCCGTTTTCTTCTGACTGCGTCTCGTAATCTTTTCAATACTTCAACGCAGTATTCTTTAGTGATCGTGTGACCTCTCGGAGCATATTCGTGGTGCAGAACACCTTCATAATCAAAGGAAACAGTCAACATTGTCTTCACTTTGCTCCGACTTTGACGTGCTTTTTTTGGTCTTGGCGATTCAGAATGCTTCCACTGTGAAGACTCGCTTTGTTTCTCTAAATGCCTTATTCATCATATTAGTTGTTTCTGAGCAAGTTTTTCCAAGATTAAAGAAAAACTTGATGCAAATTCGCTGATCTAATTTTTACGTTATTTTTTACAATAACAAAATGCGCCGAACGAAAAGACACTGTAAACAAACGCACACCGTTCACGAACTAACACGTCTAGTCGGTAACTGCGCACATCAACGAGTTTGTGAAGACTTACTGGTGACGCTCATGCCCCACAGAGGTCGCTCGGAAGTTTTGACGCGGCGATATGAATGCAGGCTCGATACTTTTGGGACAAACCTTGTATATGTTGAGTGTTTTAAACATATTTGTACTGTTTAGGTTTGTTCGAAATACCTTTGTTACCTATATTAAATACTGGTTTGTAGTTGAGTTTTGTGTGCCTGTTTCATGCCCAAGTACTTATGTCAGTTCTACCCTCAATGCCACAGTGGTTTAACTGTTCTGTATAACATGAAAGCCGAACAGCGTTCCTATATCCACAAAGAACTCCACTACAATTTTGAACGTCTGTTCCAGCTAATTTTTGGTAACAGCCATTTAAAATCATGCATATACAGAAGATAATTTATTCTTAAGACCTCTTCACAATTATTACTAATAGTGAAGCCGCATCTGATGGAATTTAAACTGCGTGAAAGTACTCTGTCGTAATGAAATTGTATCTGCCTAGATTTTGTTGCTAGAAGATAATTTGCGTATAGATCTTATTTCTGTAGGTTGACATGAGATGTCCTAAAAAGGACACAATATGTACTATCGACTACATTATCAGTATAACTGGTCGCTAGTTACATGGCACTAAGTCGAAAGTCATTTTGGTACTCGACGTAGGTTGCAATGAAGAAATCAATAATGAATTGCTCCTAGTAGCTCATTACGCCTCTGGTACATCTTTTTTATTGACTATTATTTTTGTCTCTATATTTGAACACAGTACGCCTATTCTTATTGTATATAGTATTTTCAGTTGATTAAGAAGTAAGATAATTTCTCCTATATGAGTGTATTTATAGACCTAACTACAACTTTATTGTACCCTTTATTGTCTATGTTAACAGGATAAAATAGACAATCCTTGATCTCGTGTTTCTCCACACGGCCAATTTTTATTGCTGTCCTATTTTGTATTATATTTTGGATATAAAGCATGGTTAGAGCCTATAAAGCTCCTATTTCTTTAAGAGTAAAAGCAAAGTTTTTCTAATAATTTTGGGAAATTGTTTTTGTAGTAGAAATCTTCCTGAGATATATTGTCTTTACTACTCTATCTGCTGCCATTTTTTGCTATTCTGTATGTAAATATCTTAATGTGATATTCTAAAATCTGTAATTAGATAGAAAAAAAAAGTAAAATATTTCTTTGGCAAATTTATCTACTATGTCATTTCCAATAAGGGTAAGTGTATCTTAGAATAATATGGCTATGACTGTATTCTTTCGAGTAATTATCAAATGATCAAAGTGAAAAAAGTGAAACTGATAACTTAATGTTCTTTTGAATATGCATTTACCTGTCATTATGTCGAAGTGATCATGATACCTTCAAGTGATAGAACTAAAAGTGATAATGACTCAAAAGAATAGCCCTTATATTGTTAATAAGACTGCTATTTTGTCCTATTGGTTGCAGTAGAAAATTATAGTAAAAAGGAAGAAGAAGAAGAAGATTTTGGGGCTTAAAGTCGCGTCGGTAGCGGAGACCATTTAGCGATTGAACCTACAGTTTAACGTGGGTTCCGAACTACGGTTCTCGACACTCAACTGACCCCAGGTTTTCACTCTTTGTCAGTTTCATGTCTACCGACTAATGAGACTATCCTCTAATGGTCTGACAACTTTTTTAAATAAATTGCCGCGCACGGGGCTCAAACCCGCGCTGGTCGTGGTCCTCCCTATCAGTCCTAGCCCCTTAAATGATTAGGCTAATCCCACGCCTTGATAGCTTAAAAAGTTTCTTCTAAGACTTAAGGAAGGTTCAACGACTTCAATTTTAATAATATTGATTCACTGCGTTGGTTGCAGTACATTTCCATTTATGCTAAGGAACATACATGTTGGAAAATGCATCTTTATATAGTAGTAAACGTACTCTGAAACAAACTCTTATAAAGCGAAATATATATAGTTCAGTTCTATTAAATCATGTAATCAATAATTGGAGCGCTTGTCAATATACACCTAAATATGTCTTCAACACTCATATTTAATTATTTCTATTTTTTGTTCTATCTATGCTGGAGATCCGTCGAATGTATCTACACATTGTCATTATTAAACAAGTACCATAAAACAATATTAAATCTTTTACGTTTACCCGGTAAATTTTTCCCAAAAAGAAACAACACAGTTTACCATTACAATTTTTCATTTTTATACACTAGTAGAGATAAAATTCATTTGCTGCTAGAACAATTGGGTAACAACAAACATTATACGAAAATATTTCAAATAGTGAACTAAATACTTCAAATACAAGTTACCTTGGGTTGTTAGAAAAAAAGGTGCTAAAGAAAATAAAATTAAAATTATGAAAGTAACCCTTCCAAAAAACGTGTACTTATTCATTATTAATTTGCATTAATTTTAAATAATAAATAAATGAATGTTTTGTGTGCTAATTTATAAACCTTTAATTGATTTTAGTACCTTGTATCTGTTTAAAATGAAGTTGTGGGAAAACAATTGGATTTTATGCATCACCCGCTATTATTCCACAACCATTAAGTGATAGGTTTCTTTAAAAGCAAACTGTTAACTCCCCGTATTCAATTGATTTCCATTATTTTATTTCCATAATAAATAAAACACATGACAATCACCGATTGTAAATAGTATCCTTGACCTTCGTACATTAAATATTTCGTTTGTTGTAAACCATCCAGTAATCAAAATCATTGGTAAAAACCACATACGCAGAAACCGTAACACGTAATATTTGTGTAGCCAATTAAACTCTAAATAAGAAATATACCTGGTTATTATCTCCCTAAACATTTATTTGTAAGCTATTGATAATGGTAAAACAAGCTGTTTATACAAATTGTTACATTGTTTTAAAGAAATAATTCAATTTAGTTTCTCCGAATAGGTATATCTTCACGCAAAACACAGAGCAAAATAAGTAATTATCATGTCAAAAATTTAATTGATCGTCAGATATAAGACCAAATAAGGATTGTCAATCTTTCTCCAAAAAGATCCGGGTTCATAAACAATATTTACGAAACATTATTATTCGTCGTCGGTTTAGGAGCAATTGAGTAAAAATATTTTAAATTATTAAATCGGTAACAAAACTTTTAAAACTTTATATTGAAACACATGATTAAAATTTTACATTAATTACAAACCTATACCCGCAAAAAATACTGATAAAAAATTGCATGTAGTGAAAATTCAGCTATTACTCGATTATCAATTATTTCGACATTCTACTCTCGATTATTCTCCACCACCAATCTCTACGAGGCAAGAGATTGTACCATCTAAACAGGGTATCTATCAACTCTCAAATTATGGTTTTAAATTAGGATATGTCAAAGGTACAATGGGATGCGAGGAGGCCTACACCAAACGAAGAAACATTCGCCGTCTACGTGAACTATCAAAAAGCTTTCGACTCTGTACCATATGACTGGCTGATAGCTATACTGAGAATACATAGAGTCGATCAAGTTGGAGAAATAGAATCCAAATGCAAATATTTTCCAGCGACAATATCAATACAAACACAATTCTAATACTAAGGACAATATTTCAGGGAGATTCACTGAGCACACTATGGTTCTGCCTTGCCATAAACCCACTATCACGCTATTTAAATTCCACCAGATAATGTTTCAGTATTAAGAATACTCGTGAAGAAGTAGTAAGACTGAATCATCTTCTGTTAAATTGATGGCTACCACCAGAAATCAGCTGGAACAAATGTTCATAATTACGCAGGAGTTTTCCGGGATACAGAATGCTATTTTGCCTTGAGACAAGCACAACTAGATGGAAGATACAACAAGTAGCATTTGAGATGCAAAGCGGTCAAGCCATCGCGAAAATTGAGGCAGAATAGATCTATAAATACTTGGGCATGAAGCAGACACAAAGAATTGATCAACGAACTACGAACACCATCTTAACCAACGAGTTCATAAGATGGGTGATGCAGATACTGTAACATCTATCCTTATTCTGCTCTCAGTTACTTTTTCGGAATTATGAAATGGAGCAGGACGAACATAGAATAACTGCAGAGGAAAGTCATAACACTCCGGACAAAGGCACATGAACATTATCCTCATAGTGCTGCTAAGCGGACAACGCTACTAAGATGCCACGGAAGAAAAAAATTGGTGGATATTGGTAAGCAATTGATACAACAAACGTAAGCCCATATTTTAACAGGCTTACAGAGTCGTCTTTGCTGAATCGGTCAATTCAACACCGCTGTAGTTGAAGGACCATGAACTGACATCTTATCATCAACCAGACCCAGAGAAACTTTAAGCCTGACTACTTTATGGACGACACCTAAAAAAGGTCAACCAGGGAAATGTAGACAAATTAGCTTCGAACTACTGGTTAACGTCTGGGCAAATGTTTCTTTAAATTGAAGGAATATCAGAGAGTATATTGTATATTTTAAGGTAATCAGAAATTCTAGTTTTTTAAGAGTTTTTCAAAAATTTTAGCACAATCTGGGATCAGGAAAAATGGCCAACAATTATTAGCATCACGAGGGTCACCTTTTTGAAACAGTGGTTTTATTAGAACTGTTTTAAATGCATCCGGATACTGCCCATTTTTTAAAACTAGATCAAAAACGAACACTAAGGGAAAGGAAATTTCGTTAATAATCGGCTTTAATATTTCACCCTTCAAATTATCTATACCAGTCACCTTACCGTTCTTCAGACTGCTGATCATTTTTTTAACCTCACTAACGTCGATCGGGAGGAGCACAAAAGAATTTAGTAGCTTTGTTTTTATGAACGGCTTAATATTGTTATTTGCTTTAAATTTATTAGCCAACTTTTTGCCTACATTTGTAAAGTGATCAACAAACAGAATTACAATTATAGTTTTTTAGTCACAACATTAATATGGTGACATTTAACTCCGGAAATATTAGTCTTTGTCTTATTTTTCGTACATGTTATTGTGTTAGCAACCCTCCATAAATCAGAAGAATTGTTTTGGTTTTCTTGAATTACTGTTTGATAATAATACTTTTTTGTCGCGTCAATTAAGTTACCCAATTTATTTTTATATTGTTTGTATGCCCTATTGTTTTTCTCCATCGGATACAGTTGCATCTTTTTATATAATTCTTGATTTTTGTTTACTGATTTGATAAGACTATTAGTAGTTATCCATTCCTTTCTTTCAATTTCATCATGTTTTACTTTAGTTAATTCTGTAGATAATTTTCTGATGTTATCATATTCGGTATATATGTATCCTCAAAGGAAGCGAAAACTGTGCTAAATCGGAATTTAAAGACAATTGCATTCTATAACTTAAAGTTTGGTCCCGATGGTAATTGCATTAATCAGTTTTAAGTTATACAAAATTTAAAAAAAAAACGCACTTTCCTTAAAGTTTAAGAGACATATGCCATATGTTTTAAACCCGCCAAAGGCGTTATTCTTTAAAATTAAACTTACGTAATAAAGAAAACAAAACAATTTTGTAATATTCCCATATAATAAATTGCCTGACGAGTATTATTCTCACCGTTAAATTCAAATCACCTTTTTTGTAATATTCAAATTTATATAAAAACCAAACTTATTCTAAACAATATCAAGCGGGAACATTTCGCCTTAGACTAAAAATAGGAATAAATTTAGGAAATGATAATCAATAATTTAGGATTTTAATAATTTATTTATTAATGAGATAATTCTTGAACATATTGTAATAAATCCTATAGTTTTGATGTAAATTACACAAAATGATATGTATTCTTGTATTAGTTTCAAAGGATTGGCTAAAAAATATAGCATTTTTAGCAATAAAGGAACGTATAAATAAATACAAATGGCTTTAATTTTAAATTATTATACTTTATTATGCTTAACCTAAAATTTTTGGATAAATTTATTATAATAGTACAAAAGAGTATAAATAGCAAATACTATATTTTTCATTTTTTTAAGCCCTCAACATAATTAATTCTGTTTGTTTGAAGGTTATAAACAATGATGTTTCTTGCGAAGTAGTAGATATCTGTTGGACTTCCATTGTCTTTATTTTTGTTGAATATCACGACGTTTCGGCTAGTAGTTATCTCTAGCCGTTTTCAAGTGAAACTAAATAAATCCCTTAGCTACATGACTATTTATACTAAAAGTAAATGCAGTAGAGTATGACTGAGATGGGTAAAGTCATGCTTGCTATGGCAAAATCATATTTTTTTTTATGCTGCATTTAGTTTTAATTTACAACTACTAAAAAATGGTTTCCACACTTCTCTTATATCTAAAGATGGTTTACTAAAACGACTCGGGTTCTGATGTATAACCGCGGCTTCTTTGAATTTCCGTTTTCTCCAATGTTGTTCTCTGTGTAGTATTTTAGCTTCAGACCATTTTATGTGGTGTCCATGAGTCCAGGCATGATTGGCGGCACCAGATTTTTCTGTTTCTCCTCGAGATGTGCATTTTTGGTGTTCTTTGATCCTTATATCAAGAGCTCTCTTTGTTTCGCCAATGTAGGAATTGCCATATTCACATGGTATCTGATATACACAGTTCTTCATGTCTCTTTGAGTTGTTGGTTTGACCCTAGTGAGCCGACTTCTCAGAGAGTTATTTGGATTGAAAACAACGTTGTATCCTTCTAACTTTTTCTGAAATACCTTTAACATAGGGGATGTTCAATACTGGTTTTCGTTCTTCATTCGTTGTCGATATTGTCCTATATCTGCGTTGTTCAAGAAATTTATCCACTAGATATGCAGGGTATCCATTGGCTGTCAGATCATTTTTAATATAATCTATATCTTTCATCAAGTTCTCGTTGGAGTTGCAGAGAGTTAAAGCTCTATCTACGAGATTTCTTATAATTCCTTGTTTGGTGTTGTTGGAGTGATTAAATGAATAATTAAGGTATTGTCCTGTGTGCGTCGCTTTTCTGTAAACCGAAGTTCGAATTCATTCTCACGTGAATAAGTACTATGACTTCTGTGCAATCATATGAAATACCTTAAAAAAATTCCTGCAGAAACCCATTTTCCCTTGATGATAGTAAAGCTAATTATAGCTAACTCTTTAGCTATAATAATCTGTAGTAATAGCTTCCTTAACTAACCCTGCTTTCATCTATGTTGATATATTTCAATAGTTTTTCACTCTATATTTAACACGATATTATGTTCATATACGATATTAGTAGTAAAGTAAGGCCTACCGAAGGCAGCTCATCTTCGAGAGTGGCTTGCCACATAGAAAGACCATCAGAGCTCGCCACCTTGCTGCCTGAATGACAAGTAATTTTTGACCTTCATATGGCCTATGTTGCTTCGGAATAAATAAAGGTACAGTTCATCACAGTGGTGATGATTGGTTTTACAGTTCTTGAAATTTTTACATACAAATATATGTGTCCTATATGAAAATAACCTCATATGTTTATATACTTTTTTCGAAAAACGTCCCCATACCGAGATATTCGCTCTCAAATATGGGGTGAATATTATAGTTTGCTCAAAATAACTTTTGTTTCTCTTGATAAAATATTACCCCATGGAAAATAGACTTTCGTCAGTAACAAAAATGTAACATTGGTTTTTTTGCTGGAATGTGTTCATTTCGGCATCCTATAAAACATATCTCGATGGTAAGTCTGAAAGACCTGTACAAAAAAAATGGCGTACTAAAAATAGTCACGATTTTCGGTTTTTTCAGTTTATCTCGAAAAGTAAAAGTTGTATCGAAAAATGAAACAAAGTTGTAGAGAATTAAAAAACCTATCGATTCATATAATATAAGTTATAGGTGGCGCCACTAGTTATCGAGATATATTTTTTTCTATAAAATTTACGGTTTTGGTTTTAAAAAAAAAATACATTTATCAACAAATTACCGATTTAAAATTTAACATAAATATAGGTATTATCATTCTAAAAAAGTATGTCAAACCCGGACTGAGTTTTTTATTTTCCGAGAAATTCGATGTCAAAGTTGAAAATTCAACCTCAATTTTCCGCTTTCCTAATTAAGATACAATTCTCAATTTTAATGGAAATTGTTTGCATTGTTTTATATTTGGAAGATCTATTAAAAAAAAATTTTTTTCAAACGTGGGCCGGGAAATTTTGCAAAAATCAATTTTTGCACCAAAAAAATTGCGATAACTTTTCACAGAATGGAGATAAATTTTTTTAATGCATGCATTGAATTTAGATGTATCATTTTCGATCTCAAAAAAAAATTTAATTTTGGATGAAAAAAACTTTTTTTTTTTCAAAAATTCATAATGGCGTGGCAAATGAATATTAAGGGCTCAAATTTACAGAAGATTTTTTTAGTACTTGTACTTTATCTATGAATTTTTTGTATCCAAGAAATACACTTCCATATGATCTGTGAACCTTCGAAAATTGAGCCGAATCTAATCGAAAATAGCTGCTGCAGGCCGCTGTCGGCGGGTTCCCATAGTTCAGACGCATTATTCATTGACGCTTCAAAGAAACTTATGCGTCACAAGTAATACTTATAATATTGATGTTGTTTAATTAATTTATACGATAATAACAATTTGTTTAGTCATATTAATTATTAATTTGTTTATTAACAAAATTTTTACAAAAGATTATAGAGAAAGTCATACAAATATTCAATTAGATATTACTTATTCTACTGTTTTTTTTCCTTTATATTATTATTATCTAACAGTTCATTAGCAAAATTTTTACAAAAAATTGTAGAGAATTAAATGAGTCGATAGATTGTTTAATTATCTACAACTGTTGTTAGAAACATTTTTCGATACAATGTTTACTTTTCGAGATAAATCAAAAAACCGAAAATTGTGACCATTTTTGGTCCGCCATTTTTTTTGCACAGGTCTTTCAGAGTTACCATCGAAATATGTTTTATAGGATGCCAAAAGGAGCACATTCCAGCAAAAAAACAAATGTTACATTTTTGTTAACAAAACAGCTCTTTTTTAATCTAATTTTCATGAAGTATATTACCAAATTCAAAATCAAAACGTGTTAGGTGAACCAGACACATTGTACTCTAACTGATTTTTTTCACCTAATTTTAGATCCCGTTATATATTTTAAATGGAACATACATTTATTAATTATTTATTCTTATTGTTAAAGAAAAGGCACTCTTCTTTCATTTCGAAAAAATTTACTATTTTTGAGACAAATGCATTTGAACATTTCACTGCATTCCATTTGAATGTAGTTTCGTGTCGAAATACCCGTTATTTTATTAACGACAGTATAAATTAAGTTAAGTGACACAGACTTTTAAGCAACCTAAAGGGACTGATCTTACAAGCTACCGTTATTTTTATTTAAAAAAAAACAACTATTATTTTCATTTAAAAATAACTGGTATTACGCTATTACGAAACTGCATTCAAATTGGATGCAATGAGATATTAAAATGCATTTATCTAGAAAATTGTTAATTTTTTCGTAATCAAAGTATGGTTTTTTTTTAAATAATAAATAATTAAATAATGTATGTATAAGAGGCTTTAAAATTTTGTAACAACAATTCAAAACAGTACAGAACCCTGGGATCATCAGAAACGTAATAAAAAAATTTGTTAAAAGTAATAAATTTTGACCAAAATTTTATTAGGAATTATTCAGCAGAACAAAAGTTATTTGGGTAAACTACATATTACACCGGAGTTTGACGCGAATATTTCCGTATAAAAACATTTTTCGAACAAACATTATAATATTAACATGTGATGTTATTTTATATCAACTACACGGCGGCGAGAGATTGCTCCTTTTTTCCGGGTTATTCTGCATATTGTTAAGACCATAAAATCGTGATGTAAGATATGCAAGAATATTTTCTTTTAATACCAAAAATTTCACTTCATTTCAGATACATATTCCAAATGTTGTTCAGAGAAATTTATATTACCCACTTGTTACATATTTAGACTATTGAAATAATTGATGGCTGAGTTTTAAAATATAAACTTTTTGCATTTAACGAAAAGGAAGTTATATATAATATATACAGTGTGTCCCCCGACGAAATGCCTCGATCGATTTCTCGGAAGATAGACTTTGGAAAATTTTTAAAATTTGACAGTTTACTAAAATCGATGGGTGCAATTCGGCTAAAATATTTTCAAGATTGTAGATACTCCCAGTTGCACCGGAAGTTGATGCCTTCTTGCTGATTTTAAATGGAACACCGTATAGGTTTTTGTACTTTAGATTTTAGGCAAAATTGTAAACATATGTCATGTATAATGTCCTATATCTAAGCCTAACTGTTTTTGACACACTTTAAATTTTATCTCAAAAAGGGCTTTTGCAGGCCAAAACATACTATCCATTTCTCCTATATGAAAACCTTTATTATTCCTGTGGGATTGGTTTCCTTCTAGAAGAGGATTTACTTTTATGTACTGTGTTGATATTTTGATAATAAACTGTTAAGTCCCTTAGATATTCAAAGTCAAAAACACGTAAGTCATGATGATGTAATCGTTTCCATTGGCCATTTCTTCTCAGAAGATTATTTGTTTCAACTCTGGCTTATATAACATTAGGACTCTGCGATCTTGACAGCATTTGTTGGGCAAGTTTGATGTTCTACAATCGTTAATTAACCATTACTAATCCCACAATCTGACTGCCAAGGACAAGATCATATTTAAAGCCAAAACATTGTGATTTTCATATTTTCGTATTAAAGAAAATAAGTATTCATTTAAACTAGATTTGATTGGTTTAATTGAGTTTATCACCGAAGATGAAAACCTTGTATTCGATCTTCTGTACAATATCGGGATAGGTCATTCTTATGGACATAAACAAAGGCAACATATATGCAGGCTGTCAAACAAAATAGTGCAACTTCAGTGATCTATTATCTTTGAACCACGAGATTGTTGAACTTAGCGACCATTGACATTTTTGATCCGCTAACCAAACACTACCAAAACCAGGTGATTTCAAAACGTTTAACCAAAAGCCATTTTCCATAAGATTTCTGCGGGGTCCTATGTCGCATTAGCCGTTTTTGCCTAATTGCAATATAAACAGTTTAGAGCATTTTTTCTCAATGCCACCATATTAATCTGATAGGTCGGGTCTGAATTTACCAAACGGACGTCTGAGATGCTTCCCAAAAAAGCGTGATATGTGTGAATTCACTTCCGTCAAGCGGAGCAGTAGTAGTGGATGGTTACAAGCAGCGGAGGACAAGAGAGCCGCGAGCTGGCTGCTCACACCAGAAGCTCCGACTATATTTCATATGTGGAAATGTATCGCATAATAGATCTACAGATAGAAAAATATAAAAATAAACGGATACATCTATTTATTTATATTTCAAATAAATTTTTGTACATATTTAACATTTTATTTAAACGTGGTTCAAAGTAATAATATGTTGCCATGCAGCTTTCACAGTGTGTAATGCTCTATGTTGCAAAAAAGTATACAAAAATTTTTATGTTAACACTATTACTCAATTACGCAATATTTAAAGTTAATTTAACAGTATAGTTATACATTGAATATCGTGTTATTAACGAAGGTAAGTATAGTAATAATTATGTATTAAAAATTAGTTTTTTTACTTTCAACTGGATAATAACAAGCATTAAAGTTTAATTTCTTTTTAGAAAATAATTATATGTTTAATTATCTCCCATATTTTTTCATTTCTGTCCAACATTTCCTTAATATTATTTTATAAATTTCAAATTTTCATTTATTCATGCTGTTTATGAAATTGTTTCGGCTACATTTCGAAATAACATTTACACGTATTCGTAAGCATAATACCGGCTGCTCCAAAAAATGTTTCTATGCCAGTTTATTATTTGCATTCCATATATCTTTCCATTAATTTTTTTTACTTCAGATATAAATTGTTCAATTATCAAGATAAAGAAGGTTAATAATTTATTTGCTGTTACATTTACATGAAATAACATATAGAATATACAAAACATACGACAAGTTTAAATAAAATGTTACTAAATAAGCACAAAAATTTATTTAAAATAAAAGTAAATAAATGTATCCGTTTATTTACTTATTTATCTTCTCATAGGTCCATTATACGATGAATGTCCACATATTAAATATAGTCGTAGCACCTGACGTGTGCAACTTGCGGCCCTCTTCTCCTCTATTGTTTGTAACTTCCCACTACCTCTGCTTCGTTCGGCTTCGAACTCGAGTTTACGTGTATCACGCTGTGTTCAGATGCATTTTTAACTTATTTCAACAAATTTATACGACGACCTGAAATTATAGTTCATAACCTTTACTTTTAGGATCCGTTTGGTAAATTCAAATCGGAGCTATCAGGTTAAAGCGGTTGCGTCGCCAAGTAATGCGATTCATTCAATTCTTTCCATATTATAAGTAAAAAGTCACCATCTTTACCATTTATTGTCTATCCCAATGCTCAGCTGTAGTTAGATCTTGTGTTTTAGTCATGTATAGAGTACTCTTCAGATTATGGTGCAGGTAGTTTGCTGTTAATTTTTGTTATTATTCTATCGATTGGACTATACGTAATTGAGTAAAGCTACTTTTTAATGCAATTTTTTGAAATCGGTTAAGCTTTTCTATAAAAACAAATTATAATTTTAAGAATTTAGTTAAATGGTTTTATGCCTTAAGTAACAATCTCTAACGACTATTTTTTTATGCATTTGAAAGTTTGAAACATAACGATGTATTATTCTTGGCATAAATTATATCTCAATTAAAAGCATTCTTGTCACTTTATTATTCAGAACTGGTTATTATAAAAAATTAATTAATCATCTGGTACGACAAATGAGTCTCTGATCCTTACGAAGTAGTTGAAAATTCTGTATTTTCACAGAATAAAAGTTTTTTTTTGATTTTAATATAACTCTATCTCATCAATAACTTTCTATCATAAATAGATTAAAAAATATTTTTTACAAAATTTCTTAAGTTGAGTTGAAAGTAAGGACTAAAAATTTTAAATCTTACAAGGAGTAAATGTTCCATAAACTCAAATAAGTGCGTTTAGTATTCGAATTCATATTCTTTTAGTGCCTTTTCTGCGCCAGAAAAACACCTATTCATGTAAGTCTACATTTTTACTAGGATATCTTATGCTTTTTTCTTGGTTTTAATATTTTATATGAACTTAGATTTTCTAATAATACTCTTTTCCCATACAAAATCACCTACTCTAGTATTGGGTTTTAAAATTATAAAGTTTTATAGCCTTGGAAAACATTCCATTATTGCCGCTACTATTTCTTAAGTCTGTGATTCTGATAATGGGTTTAATGTATAATAAATAATTTGTCAGGAATCATGCAAAACAAATGAATTTTAAATAACGCTATTAAATATATTTTTTCTCTATCCGTATGTTTTAGTTACACAAATATTAACCAAAATCGAAATTTTTTTGTATTACTTTTAAATTTCAAAGTGTATCGTAAAAAGTAATAGATTTAGACATTATTCTTTAGGAATTCACCAGTTTTCTCATAAATCAATAAATATCCAAATAATTCAAAATGTACTTAAAGGTACTCATTACTTACAAACTATCATAACGCTGAGACAATAGTCATTTTATAGTTTGAAGAATTCTTTAAAATATTCCAAAAATTTCTCTATTTTCTCGTCTCCGAACGTATACAAAATTCAATATGGCATATTAAAACTTTAATATATTTTTTTTTATTTTAATGAAAGTAACCCAAAAATTGACTAAAATATAACTGAATATGTACTGAGAAGAATTACGGTACTCACATAGGAATATTCTTTTTACATCAATATTTTAAGTTGTCAAATATTTATCAAGTTCTTTTTTATCGTATTGTTTTTCTAAAAATATTAGAACAAAAAGATTTATATTTCAAGTTTATTTTATAATTATATCATAATTTTTCAATATTATAGATTGTAGATTGTGAGTGGATCGTTAAGGCGTTCTTTGCCCCTCTAGAGAACTTCGAAAATTCGAGTTCGAGTCTAGTCAAGTTTTGTTGTCGAGTTCGAGTCGAATATTCGATTTTTCGAGTTTTCAATAAGCTTGAATTTTCAAACTCGAATGTTCGAAAAAATTCGGAAATTGAAAAAAAAACTTTGAATAACAAATTGATATGATTCAATCAAATAGCCGGAGTGCATACTGCCGCTTTTGGTAATAAGCAATTGGATTCATCAACACTCAGATGCAAAAATTTGTAGGTAAACTAATTAAATGATTATCGTTGATTATAAGAAGTTAAATATCTTTCCCTCTTTTTCTGAACATTTCAAGCGACGAGTCCATTTTTTTTCAAACTGAATTTTCGCATACCCCTAGTAAATTGTAATTTGATATATTTATCGCTCTCTTAACCAATGGAGATATTGACCCGATTTAAGATTCAAAAAATAGCTTATAACCATATCTACCAAACAATTTTATGATTTTTCGATATTCACATTTTAAAAGGGAAACAAGAGGTAAAATGTAGATTTTACGATTGCTCATTAAAAAGTCATTTTTTTTCTGCAAGAAACCACAATACAAACATGAATTTTGGTCTTGCATATACTGCTTACGATGATTCAAGTAAGTAGAAACAAAATATTAGTTAAAAAAATAAATTAATTATTACGGCGTAATGTATTAGCCTCCCAAAACCCTTTATTACTGGCCCCTCTCCTCTCCCTTCCTCTTTGCTTAGGCAGATTCTCACAAAAATATGAGCTATTTCGTGTAATACAGTCGAAACTACATACATGCATCCACGGTGGGGGGGTCTAAAGAAATTACTTTTATTGATCAGATTTAGTTCATTATTTGTGTGATCTTTCAATATTCTGAAAAAAATAGTGTAATGAATATTGAAAAGTGCAATTAACCATTAAAATGAATTTCGAATGACGCCTATCGGATTATTTTTACGTAATTGCTTATTCATTTTTTGATATTCAACGAAACATACTAAACAGAGGCCTAGAAAAGTTGTACGAGTCTTAAAGGCTTCAGCAAAAATATACAACATGAAGCTAATTATAATTTGATTAATCAGTTATGATAAAAAACTGGAATAATTCATTATAATGCATATACTTGCAAAGAACAATAATTGACAAAAATAATCGTAAAAATCAGACTATATTAGCATGTTCTTAATCAACTTGCAATCACGCTAGAATGATTTTCATGATTCAGGATGCATTATGCTGAAAATCGTGGTTCGTGGGTTTAGACCGTGTCAAATTGGAATTATAATGCGCCGTTTCGCCTACAATTGCATGAGACATCTTAAATGCTCTAATATCATGGAGTAAAGACTCCTGAAGATGTCTCGTGCAATTGTAGGTGAAACGCAGGATAATAGTTCCAATTTGACGCGGTCTAATCCCAAGAAACATAATTTCCAACTTGATCAAAGCCATGAAAGCTTTCGTTCTTTATTATCAATTAATGCTCTTTGAAATATTGATACTGTAATGAATTGATTTCTTCGATATTATTGCGTTATTGATAAATTGCAAGAGGTAATTGAAATGACTACGCCTGATCTATTTGTGCTGAGGCTATTAAAGTAAAGGTATTTCACGAAATAGCACGTGAAAATATTATTCAATAAAATTTCATTGGCCTTTCCTAAAATCTCCGGGGGTCTTGAATGCAAGCAAACCATACGGGTATCTACGAATATAATATAAATGTAAGATTAGACTGTTCATGAAGTTTACTATTTTTTTTTAGGGGGGGGGGGGGGGGAGAAGTGCTTAGTTCCTTCAGTCATCATGGTGACGGCTTCTAGAAATTTAAGTCTCGTGCAGAACAGTGGCATGCATTAAAATAGCAGATGTTCCGTAGCTTTGGCCGTTTTTTTGAGATGATATTTCAGAGGGCAGAATGTAAAATGATTTGATATTACTCAAATGTCCATTTGATCGACAAGCATTATTAGAGTAATAATTTAGTTGTTATGAGATTTCTCTATTTTGATCTAATCCGAAGAAACAGTTTTGCGTTGATTCGTTAAAATTAATCAAAGAACCTTCTACTATTATTTTTCGTCAATATTAATCGTATCAAGTGACGATTTCTTTCATCTTATTAGTTGAAAATACTTTTAATTATTTATAACAAATTTAAGTGTAATAAACAATATTTATTTTTTAAAATAAATATACAATCATTCACAATAATACGTCGGTAGTAACAGTTTTGTATTGTTTATAACAAACTGAATTGTTATTAACAATATTTATTCATCAAAACTAATAAAATAACCTTCTATGATTATTTTTCATCAATGTTAATCATAGCCAGTGATGATCTCTTTCATCTTATCGGTAGAAACAATTTTTAATTGTTTATAACACATTCAATTCTTTTAAACAATATTTATTTGTGAAAATTAATGCATAATCGTTTCCGGCGATGTTAGTCATATTTAGTGATAATATTTTCCATCTAATCGGTAGAAACTATTTTTAATTGATTATCATAAATACAATTGTTATAAATATTATTTAATTGTCGAAACTACTAATGATATATAATTTACAATAATTTTCCGGCCATGTTAATTATATCCAGTGATTATTGCTTTAATCTTATCGGTAGAAACGATTGTCAATTGAAAAATGATAAAAAAAAAACAGCCTATATCACTCCTGACAACCTTTTTTCATGTGGAAACCGATTCAACCGAGAAAGGAAGTTTTTTCTCCTTATTTTGCGAGGTTGTGTATTGTTATTTCCTTTGGCTCCCTAGTGCCCTAATTACACACATGTCTACATCAAGGTTACCTATTATTCCTTGCCACTTGCTTAAGGGCTTGTCTACAATCCGAAATTAACTTAAACTCGTCGATATTTAACCTGAGAACTTTTGGCGCTGCTTCGCTATCTGACAATAGATATATTTTAGTCTTTCTGTTTAGAAAATGGTACGCCTCTGTCTAATACTCCCACTGCAACCCGCTGTTTCATCTTGAATCCGTCAGGAAACCATACCTTTCAATCCTTCTCTACTCGGGGTAATTCTTCTCCATTCACTTGCTAGCAGTTAGGTACTACTTCTTCTGTTGGTTTCGATATGGATTCTGTTGCCGCCTCCCTCAGTACAACTATATGCAGTGGAGGGTCAGAACTACCTTTATTTCCGCTGTATGGTATAATGGTATCGTTTTTGTGACTTCAACTTCCGTGTTTTTTGCAGCTTTCTTTGAGCTGCGGCTTGATGTGTCCTATGCTACCATACTAAGGAAGCATACGTTACCATAAATGTGAAGGTCATTGCATATGGCTATTAGGACATTTTCGGTCTCAAATCACAGGTTTGCCATTTTTTAAATATGTAACGATTTTTAACTCAAAAACTATGCGTCGGACGGAAAAATCACAAGAGACACTTTTTGCTAAGAATTGGCTGAGAAATATGAAGATATTTTTTGTTTTACAATTTATTTAAAAATTTTTTGTTTATAACAAATTACCGGATTATTATTCGGGAATCCCCCCTTAATATTTTTAATCAGGGTGTCAAAATACACATAAAGAACTTTTGTGAAGCAATATTTCTTATGGCTACGAAAACACACTGAGCTCCCGGACTACTTATGGAAAGTATCGTTGACCTTTTATGTTAACTTATTAATTTCTCCAACATTAACTATGTCTACATGATGCGCCCCGATAAGCTTATACGGTATATTTAATTAATAATATTCTATTCTTACTATTTCAAACTTAATTATCTTTTTGAAAACGGAAATGGTCAATCAATCGCACCTAATTTAAAAAAAAATACTTTAAGTTACCGTTCAGTGAATTTGAACAAAATCAAACAAAGCAGAAGCCTCGATATTATATATTTTAGAACTTTAATACAGGTTGGTTGAAAAATTTTGAAAGCGAAAATGAAAGAATGTGTATTTTATAATGAAATTAGTTTTTTATTCAATATAGTCTCCCTCAACTTCAACACACTTATTTCAATGATCCTCCAATAATTTTATACCATCTTTATAATGATTTTCCGAAAGCTCTGTAAAATAATGTTTCACGGCTGCAATAGCTTCTTCATTCGACGAAAAACGCTTTCCACGAAGAAATTGTTTCAAATTCCTGAAGAGATAGTAGGCGGAAGGAGCCAAATCTGATGAATACGGTGGGTGTTCAAGCAATTTGTACTTTAATTCTTTTAATTTGGCCATCGTCAAACCACTTGTGTGAGGACGTGCATTGTCTTGATGAAAAATGATTTTTCTCTTCTGTAAGCCGGGTCTTTTTTCACGAACTTTTTTATCCAACTGGTCCAAAAGGTTTCAATAATACTCAGAGTTAATTATTTTACCTTTTTCAAGATAATCAATCAACAAAATCCCTTTTGAATCCCAAAAAACTGATGCCATAATCTTTTTAGTCGATCATTCTAACTTGACCTGTTTGAAGCTGAACAATCAGCTTCAGTCCACTGTAAACGTGCGTGTTTCAGTTTAGGATCATGATGGTAAATCCAACTTCATCCACAGTTACAAAACGGCGCACAAAATCGGTTTTATTCTGCTTAAAACGTTCCAAATTTGTTTTCGATTCGGCTTTTATTGAATTGTTAACGAATGCGGCACTATCTTTCCGAATAGCTTTTTCATACGCAATTCTTCATGTAAAATATAGAGTACTCATTCATCTGAGATTCCTATGGTATCAGCAAAACGCTTGTACGATCACGTTTAACCTCTAAACCCATCGATGCACAGTTGGAAATGAAGGAGCAGATTCCTTTACCACTTCCAACATTGTTATATGAATTTCTGTTGCTGATAAACCTTCCAAAACAAAGAATTTTACCACTGCACGATATTCGGTTTTATCCATTGTATAAAAATTCACTGGCACGTCAACTTCAAATGGCTTGTAAACAAAGAATGAATTGATAGATAGAAATAAACTTTTGTGTGTGTTCATATAGAAGATGAGATATTAAAATATCGTATAAATTTTGATTCCTGTACTGGTTAATAGGTGTCGCTTTCAAAACTTTTCAAGCAACCTATATATCAGGTTTTTTGTTAAATATAAAGTCAGTCAATCTACTAGATAGAACACAATAAAAAGTGGGAGGCATACAGTTATTTTTTAGAAAAAGTATTAATCACCAATAACCCATCTCAAATAGTTATTGAAAAGGATTATCATTAAAAGTTTGTGACATTCCTGTATTTCCTAAGTAAATATACAAAGATTTGAAAGTTACTTTAAAAACATAATAAATGTCTTTATTTCTAAATATTCATCTACATATTACATGAAACTAATTAAGAATTCACAATTATTAACAAAAAAAGTGAAATTTAGATGAGACATTCTTGAAAACAATTTTTATTTTAAAGGGTTTACTAACCAATGTTTACATGAACTTTTTTTATTTTAAATATAGACTCTATTAATAAAGGTCTTTAACACTATTTTCTGTATTAGTATTTCTTCTGAGAATTAATTTATATTTTTATCATTTTTATTATTATGAAGAATATGTGTTGTCATTTTGAAAATTTATACTAGCATTTGTTTTAACTTTAAAGTTTTATATTATTGCTTATTTCATATTTTATTAATTTTTTTTTTTTCATTAATTTGCTTTTCTAACAAAAAATATATTTTTTTGGCTTATTAATATATTATAGATCACACTTTATCCGATTACACTGGTTTCAGCTTTATGTTAATTTTTTTCAATTATCTCGGAAACTACGTATCTCCCCAAGAACAATAAACTACAATTGATTTTGAGATATGTTATTTATTTTCTGAAATAAATCGCACCTCACTATAACCATCTCAGTCTTGATAATATGCTAGCACATACATATGTTGAACCCGTTTAAATTATTACAACTGAAAGGAACCAATTTAAAAGTCAATCATCTATTAATTACGGCCAATTACTAACAATTTATTTTTGTTTAATAACCCTATTAATAAGTTAAGTAAAGTATTTAGTCATTATTTTTAAGGTCGGTTTTTTTAGTAATTTTTTATTTTAGTCGCGTAAATATTCACGAAAATTTTTCTCACGCTTTGCCATTTTCCCAACTCTAATGTGCCTTTCTAATGAAGTTTGGCAATACATTAAAACTTTCTACCTCCTAAACCCAAACTGAATTAATACTATACCACTGTGAGTGATAGTGGACAAGGTCTAATATTTTAAGAACTACAAAAATTAAGAAGCTAGCATCATTTTTGTTTAAATGTATGTTGAAATCGAAATCGACGGTTCCGTCTCAGAAATTTGAGCTTAAAGGATTTTATGGTACATTTTTTTATTAGATTTACTAAATAAAAACTATTCACTTTCAGTTTAATAACATACCTCACAATAGAGGAAGATAAGCATTATTAGTTCAGCTACCGTATCGGTATTAGAAGGATTGGGAAAACCAATGAAACTTTATTAGTAAACCTTGCCAATCTTTCAACTATAGAATTCTGTCTCACGCCAACAAGTTTGTAGGCGCGGGAAAGTAAGATTTGGATATAAATAGTCAAATATTTGGCACAATAGACAACATACTGTTTAGGTTAGTTATTTAACTACAACAAACACTAAAAATATCACATAAACACTTAAAAAAGCAACGAAAATTACTTCCAACGCCGGAATAACCTTATTGGAACGTGTTATGGTCGTCCATAACTCTGTGATGGGTTTTTCGGAATTTTTGAACCCTCCTCTCACTTGATGTAAAAGAATCTTTTACTCTTCCCCCTCTCCCGGAAATATCACGTGATACTTGGATTTTAAATAATAATAATAAATTACGCTTTCAAATTATACTTATTAATTTTATAAAAGTATTTATAAATATATTTTTTTAAGAATTTCAATAATTTTTAAAAGTAACTTTTTATTAATAATAAATTATAAAATTATTTAGCTTTATAATCACTCTTCAGCTTGTACTAAAAGGTCAGCACAAATATCTTCTATAATTTCATTTTCAACATAGTCACTTTCGTCAGTAACATCATTTGAAGTCTTGTTTTGAATTGAATGGTACGATCATACGCATCTTAATGATCTGTTGACTGTAGAATGGTTTATCTTATCCTTAATGTGTTATCATCTCGCTGTAATTATGTTTAAGAATTAAAATTAATAAAAGTTGTAAAAATAATTACTTTTAATAATAAGATTACTGTCGTTTGCATTTTACGAATTCCACTTTCAATTTATTTTAGATAATTAATTATAAAGATATAAAAAAATCGTATGGTACTAAGTATCACGTGATTGGTTTCAAAACCATAAGTGGATTGGCAGTTTTGAACTAATGGCCTACCTGCTCGGTCGCCTGGTTTAACTCCATTAGATTGTTTTCTATGGGGTTACTTCAAATAAAAGGTTCACAATAATAATTTTAATGACTAAATTGACCTACTAATAAAAAGAATTTTTGAAAGCTGTTGCAACTATAAATGCATATATGATTGTATCTGTGTATGAGGAATTTAGAAAACGACTAGAAAAATGTGTACTAGTAGCTTAAAAAAATTAAGGGTAAAATCAATTTTTGTTTTTTATTTTATAAAAATACGTTTTTATTTCCGAACTACTTAGTTAAAGAAAATTTATCAAAAAAAGCAGTATTTTATTTAAAGTTAGTTCTATATTTTTGAATATTTTATACACCCTGTATACATGATCATGACTTCGATGACTGTTTTTGAAAACCAACAATAATCAGAATTTTTCATCAAGAATTACTTTTCCTCGAAAAATCAAAAATATTGAAGTTTTATGAGGAAGTGGTTATATCATAAAAATACAGTATAGCAAGTCGTCGACAGGAGGTCAAACACCAGCAGTTTTGAATTTGTAACTCTTAAAGTTGTCAAGGGGGGGGGGGAAGAGACCAACAACGTTCACATTACTAGATAAGAGGCAGGGTCGGGTCTATTTTTCTGAATTCAAAGCTCTACCAGGGGGGGGGGGTGATCGCAAGGAAACGAGAATTGTTGACGGGGGAGGAGATGCCAACAACATACACATTCCTAGGTAAGAGGCAGGATCGGGTTTATTTTTCTGAATTCAGAGTTCTTGGGGACGATCGCAAGCGAATGCGAGTTTTCAACAGGGGGGAGATGCCAACAACATTCATATTCCTAGCGTAAGAGGCAGAGTCGGATCTCTTTTCCTAAATTAGAAGTTACGGGGGGGAGGCGATCGCCCCTCCTTAGATTCGCCACTACTGTGGACATACTGTATATACAAATTAAACCTGATGATTTCAAGGTAGTAATTTTTATCACAACTGCATAATCATCTCCCTGAATATCAGAAGGAAGTTACCTAGGGGGGACTGATTCGCGTTTAATTTAGATAAGATCTAGAATATTTCCTTAAGGATTAAATAGAAAAAATGTCATTAAACAAAAATTTAAAAATCTACAAAAATGTGATTTCAACTTATTTTCTCACTCTTCAGACTCTAAAAAAGTAAAAATTGTAAATCAACCAAAATATACATGAATAGTTCTGCAAAATAATATCATCTGAGGTGCTTTTCCAAAATTCTAAATAAAAATGCCAGATCGAATCAAATTTGGACTATACGGCGGATGCGTGGTTCAGCTCAAAACAGTTACACTCGCGGATGAATTTTGACTGTTTTGTGAACTCGCATATTTGTATGAAGAATCAGTTCGTTCTTGTGATATAAGCCATGAATGTTTGATGAATATATAATTTTATTAATGTATATTACTACTACTCTAAATAGCCCTTTATATTTCTGGAACTGGCAACGCTGGCATTACAAATTTCCACTTGAGATACCCATTGTCCTCTTGGACATTTTATAGGGTATACTTTTACGTTTTTACATATGGACGCTATTTGTGTTATCTCAGGAACTTCAAAATTTCATCTCGACCAAAAAATTAAAATTATCTCATGAACATTTTCATTTGATTATTTTTCACAACTTTTGACACGGTTATTGACATGTTCGGTATTGATGAACTCAATTTCTTATATGGAGATTATGTACCTACAAAACTACTGTATATCACTGGTTTAGTAAAGTCAATCGTGATCATGCTTCGCACATGAACGAGTCTCATAAAGTTCGTCCAGAATCAGTTGTAATGCAACAAAATCATAATGTGAGATACCGCGGCATTGAGGCATCCTTGGTTAGTAGTAACACCAGAGTATATAAATTATTACTTGAACATTTAGTCGTGAAGGAGCTACGTCCACGTTAGATCCCGCATAATTTGACAATTGTTCAAAAAAGTGCTCGTATCGTTTGTTGCAAAGAAATGCTCAAAAATACGATCTTGGTGCTTTAGAAAACATATAAGATCGTGACAGGTAACAATGCGTATGAGCACGAAAGCAAACAACAGTCGACCGTATGGGTCTTCCATGATAAACTAAAACCAAAAATTTCTGGTGTACGAAGCATTTGAAAGCAAGTAATCTCCGGTTTGAATAGTGTGATGGTTAATTCTGAATGGTGCACAACCATTTGTTTTACGAAAGTTTTCGATAAACTAAGGAAAACAAACCCATACGACAGATCATTCCAAATCATGATAATACGAGCTCTCATATATCGATCCAAGCGAGTAAGCTTTTGAATACCCAAAACGTGGAATTAATAAATCATTCGTCGTACAGCCCTGATTTGATACCCAAATTTTGCTTTCTGTTCCCTAGTATGAAGAACAAACTGCGTAGTCCAAGATTCTGCGATAGAATAGACGACTAATGCATCAAAAACCATGTTTTGTGTTATTTGTAATTCTCGAAATTAATCGACTTCCCTAGAAGTACCCACCGAATATCAAAAATATCAAGATAATAATAGATTTCAAGTCAGATAATCATAATATTTTCTAAGATATTTAGAGAAAAAAACTTCTATTTACAACACACTTTAAGTTTTTCTGTTATCTAGCCCCACGTTGGGCGCCAAATTTACCTTAAATTATAATTTTTTTTATAACAAATTTTTTGTTATTAATTCCAACTTCACAATAAGTTTAGAATTGTATAAAGGACATTATTTTTAAATTTGTGTCCCCTACAGATTATTGATAGTAAAGCTCAGGGGTTCCAATTTATATCTAATATATGCCTTAAGTTAAAAAAATATATATAAAAGATGCGTATAGGTAATTACGATAAAGCGTGTTGTTTAAGGTTGCTAAAGGTTATTTTAAGATAAACTGTCTTCTAGGAAGACCGATACCATAACATATGCATGATAATCAAGCTTCCTAAACTTGGAACAGACCAACAGGTGGAGTCAAAATCCTACACATAAGCCAAAGATAAAATATAAAAAAATTAAGACTCACGTTTAGTCCTGCTGACGAAGTGCGTTGGAACTTCGCCAAATATGCTTCGCAGAGTATTTGTTAGCCAAGTTTCCTTAGATAAGCATTCTATCAGGTCAGGAATTTGTAGACTGCACAATGGCTGGTACGTTTTACCCTGATGATAATGCTAAATAAAAACAAACTAGGCAGTATCACAGTATTAGATTGCCGAAATGCAACGGTAGCCCAGATAAACAAAATAGGTAATTTCCACCAGCAAGAAGTCTTTACGATAGTTTTATAGATTCAGGTATGACCTCTTATAAATAACATGTGATCTTTATGCCTATGGGTTAAGATGGTCGACCAGGAATTAAGAAAAATAGCTGTAAAATAAATATTGTAGTTAAATGTCCAATAAATTCATGCTCTGTAGATATATTTAAACATTCTTAAACAAAACAAAAAGGTAATTTATATCTCAGAGAAGAGAAAATGCTCAATTTGGAAAAAAAGTTAAAGGAGCAAAAAAAAGCACATTTCCGCTCATCCGTCACAGGAAACTTTCAAACGAAATAAGTTTGAGAGATTTTTAAATTTGTCCGAACAAATCAACCGGAAAAAGGTATAATGACTAAACTGACAAAAATAATTAAATTAAGTTAATAAAAAAATGGTTTTTCTTTTCACCAGAACACTCTTTTGAACACAAAATCTTAACAAATATGAGGAAATAGTTCTTGAACTTTGGCTTGGGATTGATAATCATTCACAGTTATATAAGCTGATTATGTACAACTGGTAACAAATTGTGTGCGGGCCTCTTTGGAAGGCGAATAATCTTATGGACCCATGGTATAAACGATTTTGTTTGTGGATCCGAGTTTCATTGTCTATCACTATTATCGATAAAAAGCTAGTATCCGCGTTCAAAGATTCCTAATGATTTTGGGAAATTTGTTATCTAAGTAATTTTTGTTCGGATGTCAACAATCTTAGAACCCACCTATTATCATTACACACAATTATCGAAACGCTTCTTTCAGATACATTTAAAATTTCTATAATGGTGGACAGTCTCAAACTAGGATCTTCAAGAACCAATATTTCCATTTTCCTACAAAAGTCAGGGATTGGTTGCGTTTGATGGCCTTCTGCTTTTTGAGTCACTTTCAATAGATTCACGAATAGTGCACTTCAAAATATGATGAAGTCTTGTCCACATATATGCTAATCATTCTTTTGTGAACAGTTATATTCTTTTAATAAAAATTTAATTATACTGGATTTCACACAACTGATTTTTTGGAAATCACTTCATAAAATATAATACAATCAACGAAATTAAATCACATTTAAGATACAATTAAAAAAACAGTTGTCGTTATGAAATATTACTACCATGGGTAGGTAGATATTTATCTGGTATCCGTTATAGTATATTAACTTGGAAATATGTCGTCTAAATTATTCTTAATACCTAAAAACTAATTTCTTTTTTTTTGGGCACTGTATGATCTCCTAATATAAATTTCAGTTCCCTTAGAATAACAATATATGTTAACTCTATAACAGATTAATTTGGTATTTATATTCCATATGCGACTTAAGATATTTTTGCATTTGCGAAAAGTGCCCTAACGAAAATGTATAATAACAATTTAATTATCTATTTTTGTAAGTATTACAATTAGAGTTCCATATTATGCATTTAGACTAAATTAAATGTCCATTCCACTTGATATTTATAATTTTTCCAAAGAATGTTTAACTTTTTAGCATTGTTAATTGTATATTTTGAGCGAGTTGTCTTTTTTGCCCCTGGACAGTACTTCGATCTATAACGTATTTAGTAAGTTACCCTAATCCAACATAATATAAGCCCGGTATAACTTTTTACGAAATCTATCATTTTTCTGTGGGTTAAAATGATTTATTTTTTTTTTTTGACTTACAATTACAAATTTAAGTCTCTTGCAGACCTGCATTCACATAGCAAGCGTTCAGCTATATGGTCGCAGTAACAGCAGTTCTCCTAAGCTTTGCTCATCTTCTTGAGATGGTATGTCAGAGGATCCCGCGATCCTGTGAAGTGATTCGTTATTACTAGAATATCCCTTTTTAGAAGTTTAAGAAGCATTCTTGCATTCTTTGCCCATGACTTTATAAATTTCTTAACTTGTATAGGACCAGGCAAATTATTCCAACTCAATTTTATTTGATTTTGTTCCCAGCTCTAAAGCTTCACCTGTATGTCGTAATCCACAGAAAAGCTCAAAACCAAGAGAAGGAGTTTTTGTCTCTTCTTTTGCGAGCTTCCTCAGCTGCTTCCATTTCCATGAGCTCTGGCACCATATCAGGGATTATTTTCTTCTTCTTCATCATCTTCTTTCTTTAGTTTAGGCATAAAATGCTTGTTTATTTTTTAATCCTCTCCGCCTATTCGGGCCTTAAATTATTGTTCCATCTCTTTCGAGGTCGTCCTATACTTCTGCGACCTAAGAATGATTTGTCACGTGCTACCCTAATTATTCTCGAGCCGTCCATGCGACGGATGTGGTTGTTCCACTCCATCTTTCTTTTCAATATTCAGTCGTTTATATTATCCACTTCACACAGTTCTCCGATGTTCTCGCTTCACTCTCTGTTCATTTACGTCTTTCCATACCATCTTCCAAATGGATTATTTAGGCATGTTGCTATCCTAGCTGCTTTGTTGGATTGTTCTCGAACCTCCGCTTCGACTTTGAGGTGGTCATGCATTTTGTCTTAAAAACAGATATGATCATATTAAGATATATTGCTGTTTGATTAAAGGCTTGTAGTAGTATTTGCAGGTCGTCTTCATTTTCTGCCACCAATACAACATCATTGGCGTAACATAGTAACACCGTACCATCAGTATTATCTAATCCATGATATTATTAAGGAAAATCGGGCTTAACGAGTCCCCTTGTCTAATTCCTCTACCAACTAAAATCGGATCTGTAAGTTTTTCGTTGATCCCGACTTGAACTTGGTTGTCAGAATGTATATTTTCGATAGTTTTAATTAGGTTGTGTTGGATTTGCCTATCATCGAGAAGATAATATATCTCGAAGCTGGACGCGAACGAAGGCTTTTTCCAAGTATAAAAAACATATGTCTTGGCTTGTTGTATTCGATTCATTTCTCCGTTTTGTTCCTTCCAAATAGCTTTAACGCTATACTCGTGGATATTTGAACTGAGAGCTTTTTTGCGTCACTTGTCTATCTGATAATAACTTGTGTCATGGGGCATTACTAACACCAGAATGAATAATATATTGCTTGAACATTTGGCCCTGCAGGAGCTATGTCCGCGTTGGACCCCGCATAATTTGACAAAAAAGAGCTTGTGTGGATCGGTTCAATAAAATGTTTAAAAAATACAATCGCAGTGCTTCAAAAAACATCTAAGATCAACAGTCGACCGCATGGGTCTTCCAAGATAAACCAACTCACGCACGAAGTGCTTCAAAGAAAATGGTCCGTATTTGAATCGCAGGACGGCCAATTCTGAACTGTACTCAACAATTTATTTACCAGAAGTCCTCCATCAATTGAAGAGAAGAAACCCGATATGACGGATCATCCTCCACTGTGACAATAGAAGCTCCCACAAATCGGCTCAAAGAAGTGATTTTTTGAGCAGTCAATGGATAATCGTCAAACTGTCTTGACACTTAAAGCAACGTAAATATTATAAATTCAAGACACGAAAACTCTATTTTGCTGAATTAAAATAAAAAATTATTAATTAGCTTACAGAATTTAGTTTGTCTAGCTTAGATTGCATTCCGAATCAACGCTTAGCATTAACTGGTAAACTTTACTAGTTTGCTAACTAACAGGGTGTTTAGGATAACTGAATTCGGTAAAATAAAAACGTCACTTCAAATAATAAATCAATAAAGATAATATATGGTCCATTATTTGAATAGTTTAACTGCTGGTATTGGAACACAGTACAAGGTTCTGTTTCTTTTTTTTTTCAAATTTCATAGAACCCACAGTCAGATTTACTAAGAAAGGTTAAGAGTTAGGCTCGATCTAATTGCCATGGAAGTTAGATCTTCTACTTGGCCTTTTGTATTTTGCTTGTGACATTGTTGTAATTTGGATTACATATGTCAACAAATAAACGCTTATTTAGGAAAATTAAGGAGAAAAACTTAGAAATAAAGCCCTGGAATAGGTGAGAGGCATATCGGTCTAAAACTATACAAGATTTTATATTTTTGATGGTTTGGTAACAAATACAAAAAACTTTTTATTTCGTTATTTTCAAATCTTGCATTACTTATTATTGGACTTGTCAGTTTAAATTCTCTACTTAGACCGGTTTAAAAGTTAGACCATATTAGTGAATTATGGGGATAATATTTACTTAAACGATATTACGTTTTTATTTTCATAAAAAATGTGAATATCTTTCAATTTAAAGTAATTTAAACCGGAAACTTCTCAAATTTCCCCATGACCTTACGAATTGGCGGCTTAGCCACGATTATATTATCAAATTCTTAGACTTTTTTGTTGTTCACACGCACACCCGCGGTTAGCCGGGGATTGAACCCGGGACCTCGGTATTGCGATTTCAATCGCTCGACCTCTACATTACCAAGGCCTGCTATTACGTATTTAATTTCATTTATTGTACAATAATAAATGATAATAAAATATTTCGTAGACACCTTCTTCAAAAATTTTATGATTCTGTTCAACCGCCAATTACATGACATGAGTACAATGTTGTATTATAGGTTTTCACGGATGGTGGAATGTGCACTGGTCTTTTTCCGGTTTTCAGTCCGTTCGTCAATAGAAAAATCTTCACGACTTTTCGCCAACATCTCAGCCGGCATTTTCAAGTGATGCTTCCTCGACGGCGGTTCGACTTAGCGGTTATGTTTCGCACCTATTGGCGTATTAGAACTTTTAGGACTTTTAAATTGTCGAGCTGGATCCATATACTTTAGTTTTTAAGCATCCCTACAAGAAATAGTCAAATGAGGTCAAATCTGGTGATCTGGCTGACCATTCAATTGTTCCTGTTCTCCCCAACGATTTGAAAAAACCTCATCCAAACAAGCATGGACAGGGCCTGCGTAGTAGGGTAGAGCTCCACCTTGTTGCAAAAAGGGTCACGATGGAATCTATTGGGTTCTTGTAGGTCTGGATAAAAAAATATTAGTGCAGGTTAGTTTAGGTTCAATTTTGAAGAAACTCCAAATATCTCGCACTAGTGAGACAATTTTGTCTATTGATATGGCCTTAAATGGCCATAAGTAAATGAATGTTTAGAATTATCGGCTATTGATACAGAAAAAATGACTAAAACATACCAATTTCTTTTTTTTAACATTGAAAATGTAGTTCTATATCGGGGTTTAGAAAAAAACTATGAAATTAAATACAGTGTATTTTATTTAATAGATTTTCAATGAAAATTAACAAAATATTGTCAAGAGCAGCCAAAATAGATATAAGGGTATCTTAACTAAAATTAAAGGAAATCTTAATATATATAGAATAAGCTAGATAAATAAAAGATGTTACTTGGAAATTTACAAATCTAAAACATCGCGTTAATAGATTTTTCCCATTAATTTAGCAACGCCCTAAAAAGTATAAAATTAATTTCAGAAATGATAAAAAAATTTTGTGGGGAACTCAAATATATGAAAATATATAGGGGCCCATTAAAAAATTATATTTTTTGCTCTCCTACTTTTCTATATCACTATGTATAACCAAAAATACTTTTAAAATATATACCTATTAATCTTCTACAATTTTTATATAAAATAATTGTTTCTTACTTTTGTAATAACGGAGCCATTAGACTTTCCCTCACTAGGGCTATCCTGCATATAATATAAATTATAACAAAATCAAGAGCAAAACAAAACTGCGCAACTAAAAAAACTTCAATGCTCGAAAGTAATAAAGTATGTATATAGCTTAACAGTGAGATCATTTGATAGAGGTTGCTAACATCAAACAATACTGCCTGAACAAAATGTGTGAATTTTTGTACCATTTTCAATTTCATTAACGGGAAAGTAAACTATTTCCTGTTAAGGCAATAAAGACCAAGCAACACCAACTAAAAATTTCACCATTTCAACAAAAACTACTAAGAGACTGAAAATTTCGTACGAAGATTTAGTACAAAATAGGTGTGTACAACAGTTGCTCTTTTTTTATACTTAATATTCATGCATATTAATTCGAAAGTCACCAGGAGATTAAAAAAAAACAAGTTTAAAGGCAAGATGGCCTGTCAAGGTTTCACGTCATTCGTAATAAAATACGATAACTTTCGATTTCATGCAACTGGCTAAGTGACTTATTACCTCGAGGCTGTCCAGATTCAAAAATTAATATAATAAAATAAAAATAATATTAATAATACGTTTATTGCTTCCACGTTAAACAAAAAAAAAATGCTTCCTTAGTTTTACAAATATATAATTCCCTTGGAAATAAAAGGCTCATTTTTAGTACTCTCCCTGATAGCATGTACTGTTGAAACCTACAGAAATTCAATTAAACAATTTTTAATGAAATTCGAGCCAATCTGATAAAAAAAATAAATATACATTTTATGAAGAACGAAAGCTTTCACAGGTTTGGTCAAGTTGAAAATCATAGTTCTTGAGTTTAGATTGTATCAAATAGGAATTATTGTCCACGATAGCACGAAGCATCTCCAGGGATCTTTACTCCACGAGATTAGAACACCGAATGACTATCGAGGAGCAACAGTCCGGTATTTATACCCGACTGGTGCTCAGCGAACTGTGATCCAACGTTACAATCCATTTCCACGTGTGATGTAGACTATAACCCACGACCCTATTAATATTATTTGGATATTTATAAATGTCAATTGATTCTCTAATTTTACGTTTAAAGGAACCAGACACTGATGTTAGCACCTTAGTTTCTTTTACATTAAAAGTGGGACCAGAGCAATGCTGGTGTTCAGCTGCTGCAGATCGTACAATTTCTTTCTTTTTTATATATCTTTCATGTTCCTAGTGGATATAGACCGTCCTGTTTCACCTACATACACTTCTACCACAAGAGCAAGGTGTCTTGTAAACGCCTTTTGTTGGAAATGGTATTGCGTCTTTTGGAGACTTAAAACATTGTACAACTTTCTTACATATGTTGAAAGTTGTCTGAATGTTTGACTTTCGGAGCAATCTGGCAATCTTGTCGGCGGTTCCGTGTATGTAAGGTAAGACAGCACTGTCCATAGGAGGTTCATTTATGACATTTTGTTGAGTTGGGTTTTATATTTAGTAATAGAACGTCTTATATCTTCAGCGTTGTCTCTCAGAGCATTTTTCAGTTTTTCTGTTTTTGATTTCAATGATTGTTGTCACAGCAGTTTCAATATGTGATGAACAATCACTGAAATCAGAAACAGAAAAACTGACTAATGCTCTGAGAGACAACGTGTATCGCCCTGAAGATATAAGATATTGTATTAATAGATATAAAAGCCCAACTCCTCAACAAAATGTCATATAAAAAATGTAAAAATAATATTTAGATTAGAGGAAAATATAATTACAAATAGAGGAGATACAAAGTCAAGGAAAGGAAAATAAGATTAGAAGAAAAAGGCAAGAATAATGTCATTAGCGCAGTACTTACTGGTAGATCTCGTATATTTTTACAGGAAATTAAAATTTCTTTAATGTCATTTTAATTTCATTTTAATTATTCTCTTGAAGGAATTGACTGAAAAGAAAAAAACATTTACTTGGAATTTGTTATAAGACTCGCTATGTTATGTGAAAATGATCTTTTATAAAACTCTTTATTTTGTGCTGCTATTGTAAGTATATTTTTCTTACATATATATTTAAATTTTGTATATCTATATGACAAGTATGTCTGCCGAATAAGCAAGGCAGTATCATAAATTAATTATTTTATAAAAGCAACAGATTACGTCTGTCAAACATATTGAGTGTACTTAGATCGTTCAGTTTATGAGATACTCTTTGATTACATCTGATGCCAAAAAACATGTGTACAGTTTTTTTGGATTTTCTGGATTCTTTATCGATCAGTGAAGTCCAGAAATGGTCTATAAATATTATCACAAAAATTGCAGTGAGAGAGTATTAATAAGTACCTTAAAACTTATGCAATCAAGCTAATATATGTAAGGAAACAACATTTTCGATGCACAATAAGCCCTTCTAAGACATTGAGTAACATATTCGCTAAATTTTTGGTTTATTATCTATCAAAAATCCTACGTTTTTTGCATGAAATTTTATATAAATAGAAATTTCACCTATATTTTAATGAATATGCTGTTGTAAATTACTAGATAAATTTTCGGTCAAATTAGAACCTCCAGAATTTTAATTATATGATTATTAGCAATATCAAGTAAATTAGTTAAATCGGTCTTTAAACAAAGATATATTTACAAAATTGTATCGACTTTATAAAACTGAATATGTAGAACGTATAGTATATAGAAGTAGACCTCAAACACTCCATCATAGCACACCACAGGGACGCTGCACCACTTTGACTGTTGTCCTTAACGGCCCTTTATCTCCTGTCCGATAAAGAGGATAATAAAAGATATGAGGCATGGTCATAAAACCCTAAATATTTAAAAATAATAAAAAGTGTATCTTGATCCAGCATATGAAAAGCCTCTGTTTAATCTAATAGGACCAATATTGTTACTTGAAAATTATCGATCTCTACCACGATACAAAGTGGGCAGTTCAGCACATGAATTCCACTCTAAAATCAAATTGTGTCTCTGGAATGATATAATTTGTAGAAATATAATTATTAATTTGCGTTTTCGTTACCTTTTAAGCATTTTAGAAATTGTTGGCAAAATGGATATAGATCTAAAAGGTGTAAATGAGATTAGCCATCATATTACCTAGGGTACAAAGTACAAAAGTACAAAAAAATACATGTAGGATTAGGCAAAATTCTTCATACGATGAAGAAATTTAGTTCCAAGTACATTAGAAGCGCAATATGAATGAAATCCTATTCCTTAAGAAAACATTAAAATTCTACTTACAGTTAGTCATACCAAGAAGCATGTAAATAGTACAGAGCTCAAGGGGCATTTACCCGTAACAAACTATATTCTTATTTTAATCTTGAGTGCCATCTCAATAACATTTAAGTTTAAAATAAATATCCTTAATTTTCTTGATATTTAGCATTATTTTCTTTTCAAGATTATTTTCTCAAGAAAACTTAATATTATTCTCTTAAAATTTATAAAAATGAATGGTTTCAGTACATAGTGTTCCAATAACTTTGTTGATCAAAATTTCAAATTTCAAAAAGAAATCCTAAAAATTTATAAATATTCAATAATTATGTCCACGGGTATAGATAAAATAATAGAAAAAATAAAATTTTTATAAAAAAATGAAATCCTCTTCTAAAAAGCACTAAAAGGCAAAAGATAACAATATAAATTGTTATGTGAAATTGAAATTTTTGAGGTCTGCTCCAAATGAATCCCTAATAAAGTAAAATTTACATAAAAAGTTTGAGAAATACTTTATTTGTAATTATTGCTTTCTTACCGTAGCTTATATATACTTATTTGTTTCATTTAGTAATAGTTTGAAGCCGACTTCAAAAAATTCAAATTTATATAAAAATTTATATAGTTATTTTTCTCTTTTTAGCGTTTATTTTCGATTTTTAGTTTTTAACTGAGTTGAGTTTCTAATATCGCAAACAACATACATTTTATCCATAGTCGTAGACCACATTAAATTGAACAACAAAGAATTCTTTGATTCTGGAATTCTTCACCTACCATTTTTGAATGAAATTGTACCAAACAAATATTTGGTCGGCTGTAGTAACAATTTTAAGAAATATTTTTTAGTCCGACATATTTTTTCCTGTATACTGAGTTTAAATAAATTAACTTAAGATCAGCAATATACGCCTAAAAATCCACCAATATCATACTGGAGAAAACAGGAAAAATGTAAAATTTTTAGTATCCCATATTGTGTCTGCCATATTAAATTGTAAAAAAATTAACTTCAGGTTCATAAACTATGATTCTAAAGACCCCATCATACCAATTCGAAAAACGTGAAAATGTAAAACCGACCATATTACATCCGCCATTTTAATTTTCGAAAACAACCCAGTACCAATTTTGGGACATAATCCAGAAATATACAATTTTTTAGATTGCCATATTAAGATTTTAAATTCATTACTTGCGGTCTCAGAAAAACTCAAGCAACAATTTTTAAGCAAAATCGAGAGATGTTAAGTTTTTAGTTTGCCATATTGAATCTGTTATATTGAATTTTTTAAAAATAGTTTTAATTTCGTAATTTAGTCTCTCAAAAACCCCCTCTATCAATTTTGGACAAAATCGAGAGGTTAATTTAAGTCCGGCATATTGCGTTTTTTTTAAAATAAATTTAAATTCGCGAATTACACCTTCAAAAACCCCTATAACCAATTTTTCGGGCCAGATTGAAACATGCAAAAATTTTAAGTTCATCATATTTGATCCTCCATATTGATTTTTTGAAAAATAATTTTAAATTCGTAAAACCCCCTATATCAATTTTGGACAAAATCGAAATACATCTTTCGATTTAATCCAAATTTTTAATACGCCATATTAAGATTTTTCATTATGTATGACCCTGAAAACTCTTTCGTACCAATTTTGGAGAAAATCTGGAAATTACTAAACAAATTTCGACCAAAACAATATGAGACCACCGCACCCACAAGCAATCGAATGTAGAAGCTCCTTCTTTTCAAAGTCGGTTAAAAAATATTTAGGATTTCATTTTAAAAATTAGTATTAAGATCAAAAAAAAAATATTGCATATTTTACACAATTTTCGTTGTCATCTAGAAACACTAATTTATATATTGAAAACCCACCTACACTGAAATATTTATACTGTCGATATTTTAACGTTAATTGGTCATTCGAAAAAACATTTTAAATATTAATAACTACATAATTATTAATATTCCCTAATGTAATATTTGTTATTATTACTTATTAGAAATTATAATGTTCGTAAAAAATATATCAAACATTTAATTAATTATGCAATTTGTTTTTACATTTGAGCAGCGATAAATTTTATTTTTTAATTTGAACTCTCTATCATTACACATAGCTGTTGTGATCAGTGAGAATAAATAATATTAATCAGCAGTTTTGATTTTTTTTACACTCTCATTGTCTTCCCAACAGAGATCATTACAATTCAAATGTGTTTTAATGAGACTGAGGTCTGTAGACAAATAGCAAGGCAGAACAGAGTAACTCTGATGTGTGTCAGAGGACACCAAGCAGCCAAATGAAATGAAGTTACAAGCAGCCTTAAAAAGAATAGATTTGGACTTCTTTTCTCAATGCGGAATCTTTCGATGGATCCCTAACAAGTTGCGTAAAAGAGCTCCAGAGTTGACAAAAAAAATTAGAAAAAATTAAAGTTGAACAATACATCTGATATCAGGCCCACGAATAAATTTAGAAATCCATCGCCAAAGAACGCAAGAATACTTCTTGATCTCCAAAAAGAAATATTGTAGTAATAATAAATCTCTTTGCAGGATACCAGGCTCTGAGATACCATCTTTAAAAAAATGGGCAAACCTGAGAACGAAATTTGCTCTTTCTGGAATTGAGCTGTTTTTTCCATATACTTAACCCTCTTTTTAATTAGCTATTCCTGATATGGCATATCCATCGGTTTTTCAGATATTATTTCGATAGATGCTGTTTCTTGTTCTGTTTCCGTTATGGTTTTTAGGAATTTTCAAGCTTCAGAGCATTTTCCTCCACCAATGTATATGTCTATTTCTTTACATTTATTATCCCATATTTCGTTTTTCCTAAAGTTGACAGTTCTTCTTATTTCTCTTCTGATTTCATATGCCTCTTTTTCTCTTGGATTTTTTGTTCTTAACCACTTCACACACCTCTATAATTTTACCAGATCTTCGATCTCCTTCATCCAGCAAGACTTGTTGTTTGTTTTTCTTTATTTTTGTGCTAATGCTGTTTTGTGTATACTTTCAATAATATTTTGATATACTTCTAAGAATGATTATTTAGATTAATTGAAGTATTTATCTGGTCTCCGTTGGTATAAGTATCTAGTGTTTTCTTTGTTTAAGCTGCCCAGGTTGTATTTAGGGTAATTCGCTTCTTGTATATCTAAACCGATGTTGATTTCCTCTAGTCTGTTACTATTATAACTTAAAAAATATATTCTTGATATCAATAGGTAGTGATCGGATCCACAAGTAACTATATAATATAATAGAACCTCTGTATTCCCTTACATCCTGAACCAGAGTTTTGTGTTCTCTCTTATAATTATTTAAAGAAATATTTTATTGTTACAGGTTCATCATCCGATAAGGCGTATACGCCAAGATATGTTAATCTCCTACCCTTTATTTTCACATTAATCTTTATTACAATTTCATTAATTGGCTCCCAGTTTGTGATATATTTCTTAAATTTGTTATGTATTAATCTTGCAACTCCTTTCTTTGCATGAGTATCCTTGGAAACTCCACTAAATAGATGCACATACTTTCCCAATGTTTCCGATCCATATATTCCTTTTTCTTTGTTTCAGTTATGGCTGCTATATCTAGGTTAAAATTTTTTAACTCCTTCAATATTTCGTCCATTTTATTTTTACTGCTTTGTACGTTCCATGTTCGTTTTACCAGTTGATTATTTCAGTGCTCTAAGGCGAAGTATAGAATTTTTAATATTCTAAAATTTTTCCAGATGATAGGTCGCTAACCTAATGCTCTAATCTCCACCTTGGAGGACCAGATTATTTTTTGTACAGATTTTCTTCCTCTAGCCTTTGATGATTCAACAAAGGAACTTGGTACTATCATCCGGGCCAGATGAACCCAGGTTTTTTTACGTCTCCCCCTCTTTCTTTCTTATCTCTTGAATGATGAGACTTCAGGCTTGAGACTAGTATAGCGGAGTTTATTACCATAAATTAGGTACATTATTACAAATCCGGTATATCGCCACAGATTAGGTTTTTGTCACAAATATTTTTCCCTTGGGTTATTACCACAAATAACAAGTATTTGTCTCTTTGATTATTATAACACATTATCACAAACCAAGTACATCTTTTTACTATCTCCCTACTTTATAATTAAATATATAAAGTCCGTTCAAAATATATGTATAAAACTTCCACAAGATTTTTAATATGGGCAAGTATATCTCACTAAACGGGTCTCTGACCAATTTGATATAATTTCTGTTTTTAACATATATGTTATTTAACAGTTGAAAATATACAAATTTTCGCCCCAATGTATAAAGTATTTAAAAAACCTCGTCAAAAAATAATAAATATTCACATTTATTTCGTACCTTAAGTAAACGGGAAAACATTTGTTGTTCTTTAACTACTTGATGCACAACTTCAATGCAACTTTAGAATTCTATAATTTTGGTCTTTTTTATTAATTCCGCCAAGAATTTAGTTGACACCAAGCAACTATCTGATATATATATTTTTTTATTTACTGCAAATTATCAATAAAATAATATAATAAATTAATCAAATACCTTACATGTAAAAAAGAATAAAAAATTAGTGGAAAGCAAATAAAATTTGGGGTAAAATCACAATATAAAGCTGCCACTTATCAATACAAAACAAAGTTATGGATGAAATGGGCAAATTATTGGAGTATATATTTAAAAGATTGTCAGTGCTGCTCCGATTACAGTTTTGTTTCTCTTTGTAATGTTATTAAAAGAAGACAAACGTATCAACTAACCTCTAGACATAAACAAATTAAAGTGTCAATGCTACGTCCAACCATCTAACCACCGTTCATGTGATCGACGTATCGACGCGACGTCAGGTATAAATTCACATGCTTCGTAGTTAGAAAACGAATGGATGTGTCACGGGAGTAAATATTGCGTTAACTCCCGTAAAAAGGTTCACCAGGCTGGGACAGACCAATGTTTTTATTCAAATTAACATTTTTGTACTAGACGCACTTGTCGCGCCGCACTCATCAATTCGTTCACCTAGGACAAACCATAAGAGGTTTCATTGCTAAAGAATCCATCCAAGAAGTTCTGTTTATGTCTTTGATAAATGTAGGTTTATCACTAAACCATTTAATTCAGTTAGATAAATAAAATATATCACAATCAAATCCGCATTTTTGTAAGATGCTTCCCTAACAAGTTCAAAAGACCTTTAACTCTGAAATTGGAGCTAAACCAGCCACAATGCATTTATTGTTGGTAAATACTTAAACTGTACTTTTTTTAAATATTTCTAAGTCCCTGTGAACAGAAATTTTATCGACTAGTCTAATCAATGACGAGATTGATAAACTTCCATAAAATTAATTTTTATGATACATTAAGAAACTTAATTGCTTCATTTAAGATATTTTACTTTTATTATGAAATTATTATACGGTTTATAAAAATACAAATTTATAATGTTCTTTTTATATTTTAATTCTAGAATTTTGAATTTTTGTATTGAATTTTGAATTTTTTTATTTAAGTGATTGTTTTCTAAAACAACTCCTTTATTAGAGAGATTTCGTACGTTCAAAATGTCAAGAAATGTAATTATAATTATTAATTTTAATAACTTGCGTCAGCAATTCTATTTTAAGAGATCTCCTGGAATAAGACGTAATGAACTGGTCCTAATCAATTATTGACAGCCCCCGTCATTAACTGCGTTTTTAAATATATTTTTTGTGTGCCTTTATTTATTCTTTGTTATTCATTTTTATACCCTACTATCCTTGAAAGATAAATTAATTGATGGAAATAAACTGAAACATTCATGTATCTTGATCTTCACTGGCGGATGTTCGCAAGAAAAAGTGCCCTTCTACTGCAGAACCAGTATTTCAAGAAACTTTTTTATCTTAGAAGAAGGTAATAAATCTGCAAGGAACTTATAATTTAGGCACATTGACCATTATATAATTAATGATCTGAAAATAACTTAATAATACAAATAACAATTGACATTCACCAGAAACTAAAATTAAAAGTAAACAAAGGATTTCAAACACAATTGGAAGAACTGTAACAATGTGATTAGATTTATTTAAAACTAAAATATATATTTTAAATCAATTAGAAAACACTTGCAGACCATTGAATAATTCAAATTTGCCTGTTTGCCTATAGTATAAAGCTGGTAGAAAAAAACTGATTGGAGTGACAACAAATGCAAGGGATATGCTAGTGATATGAGCACCACGATTTTACGCCCCTCGTTGTTATTGTTATTCCAGTCAGTTTTTTACCAATATGCTGAGCTGGCGTATATTATGAACTTGTATAATTTTCCCTAAAAGTTAATTTATCATATATATATATATATATATATATATATATATATATATATATATATATATATATATATATATTGTGACGCGTTTTACGTAGGCGGGGGGGAGCAAGGAGCAAGGCCGTGCTCTACGGCTCTTCTTCGTTCACGGCAGTGGAACATCGGTCAGTGGATATTTCTCGTGCAGACAGTCATCGGTCAAATGCTCAGCGCAGGGGTATCGGGTCAGCGGCAGCTACGTAAATTCGGGATATCCCTGCTCTCTCAACTAATCAACGGTCTGACTGCCTGAAGGTCAAAACATCCACTCGGGGGTCGGTTCTCGGGCGCCACCCTCGGGATTTAATGTGGTCGAGGGCCCACTTTATGCACCGGGCAGCTTGTTACAGTGGAGAAACGGCAAGCCAAGGGTCAATTGTGCGTATTAGTGCTGGCTGCCGGCTGCCAATTGTCACATGTAATGGTAAAAATGAGACTAGATAATAAAACAAACGGTTATAAAACATCCTGTATCCTGTATTCCATTCTTTTATACAAAGACATGGCCTAAAACTAACTTAAAATCTAAGATGTACAATAATATAAACAAACAAAACGGTCTGGAGGGCAAGAGTATGTTTTAGAGCTGTTTACGGTAGCTCATACTGGTCGGTTGCGCTAAAGACGGTAACCCGGCGACATTATTTACGACGCTATTCACGTACCTCGTACTATGTTGTTGCGACGCTATTCACGTGGGCTTGTACACGAATTATCGCGCCTCGTATCCAAAATCCGTGTTCATGATTCACGGCGCTTCGTAACAATAACACGGCATCGATCGGCGATAGGTGGCGTCTTTACACGGCGACGGTCTTTACACGCGGCGGCGGCGATAAGCGTCGGGGCGGCAGCTGTTTAGCGCCCTTTATCAACGAACATCGGAGGGCACCTGGCGGTAAACACATTCCTGGTCATTAGAGGGGCAGGACGTAAGGAAGGAAGTGTATGGTAAAAACCATATACTCACAAGCCTAGCCTCACCTACATCACCAGACCAGGAAGGCGCGGCCCAGCAGGCGACCCAGTCGAGTCCGTTTGGACTGTTGACCCGGGTGGAGAACGTTTAGTTCTCCGCGAAATAATGGTCTGCTCGAGCTCCCACTACGCTGACGTGTGACGGTGTGCGGTGATCGCGCATACGATACTGCTGTATGCGGCGCGCGATTACTATGGTCGGACGCTCTGAAAATCTCGGAAAATAATATTTCCCGGCATAGCGCGATGAATCTAATTATATTCCAGTAATATTAAAACTTTAAGCAATCTTTTCCCGCAAGAATCAGATTTTTCGGATGTTAAATAAATAAATTAAATCCCGGCGAACATACACTTGCCCAAAAATTAGTAACTTCGTTACACACCCCCCCTTCTTCGGAAAATATTTATTCCATAAATATTTACAAAAAAAACCTAACCTGATACAATTCTAAACTTAACCTAATCTTTTCGGCTTCTTCGGCGGCTGGTGGAGTGGATTCCTCATGGCTGGTAGTGGTGGTTCCATGACGGTCTAGTAGCGGTGGCTCCTCAAGCTACGCATGGTACCTCACCGTTTCCCATGATGATCCTAAAGCTGACGGCGGCCAAAAGGGCAGGGCCGGTATTGAACAGCTTGGCATCATTACTGAACTCCAACGAATATCTGACGTTTCTGGCGGCCAGATATAGTAGCACTTGACAAGGCTAGAAACTGGACCATTTCGTCATCCTAGGCGTCATCACCTGTAACCGGCGGCCTTACGGCAACTTGGCGGCAGCTTGGTGACAGTTTAGCAGCAACTTGGCGGCATCTTGGCTAGGAATCAAAACTGGCTGGCAGAATGGAACCTTGCAATTGAATGGCGGGTTCAGATACTGTCCTTCGTCCTGCAGGCGGTCCATAATCTGAAAACAAAAATACTATAGACCAGAAATACAATTTGTTACCCTTCGGCGGAATAATCATGGTCGGCGTCGGCGGAACAAACAAATCCATCAGTGCTTGCGGTGACAGTAGCGGCTCATTCCTTTCTGCGACTGGTACTCCTAACTCACCCTTGTGTCACTTGGGTCGGTTGGCATCGAATACTTGGCGGTACCTGTAGTCCGAATTGGTTCTTCGGTCATCTCCCTTCAGGGGTTCAGGAACTAGGCTAAATTTCACCTATTTTTGCGGTCACTCTTTCAGTTCACCCTACCGAGTGAGATATCATCAACGAAAATTATTACAGGTAAGTTACATCCGCTAATTATGGAGATATAAAAATGTTTTAATATTGCCTATTTTGTTTATCCGAACGGGTAAGGAATCATTAATTAGTGTCAAAAATGCAATTAAATATTATCATGTAATATTTTAAATGTTGACGCCCCATGTAAGAAAGATGAGCTTTGCTTACAACTGTTACCCAATTTTTGGAGTGTGACTTTTGATGAATGCGCCAGGCAAAATAGTGGATAAATCAAATATAAATTTTATTTCGTTATAAAAGTTACGGATTGAAGGAGGTAGTTGAAATAGAAACTCGAAGTTTCCATGGATTAAAAGTATTTCTAGGAAGTTTGATTGAGTACTGATTGCATATATATATATATATATATATATATATATATATATATATATATATATATGTTAATGCGGATTTCACGGATTCCTCCGTGTGAAATGCAATAGCAGTGGATATATCCACATTATGCCGTTGTAATGCTGAAATCACATTCAGCAAACATACAACTATATGCAGCTCCGCGTATGGATGAAGTAAAATGCGAACAGTAAATGCAAACTTCTCTCCATCATATCCTTTCTGTGTTAGAGGTTGCACAGTTAGAATAAATTGTTATAAAACGCAATTTATCCTATTCCACCACCATCGAGATGATGGCCTACCTGTACCACCATACCGAGAAGAAAGTCAAAACTTACCCTCCCCGCCACAGTGATACGGCAGAGGTACATGTTTCGTCTCTACTAGACTCATCAGGGTACCGACATGCACCTGACTGTGCAAAGGACAGATCGGAAGGAAGCATGCACATACTGAACGCGGCTTCTCCGGCCTCCCGCCGGATGGCGTATATATGTTAATGCCGATTTCACGGATTCCTCCGTGTGAGATGCAATAGGTACCCTGATGAGTCTAGTAGAGACGAAACATGTACCTCTGCCGTATCACTGTGGCGGGGAGGGTAAGTTTTGACTTTCTTCTCGGTATGGTGGTACAGGTAGGCCATCATCTCGATGGTGGTGGAATAGGATAAATTGCGTTTTATAACAATTTATTCTAACTGTGCAACCTCTAACACAGAAAGGATATGATGGAGAGAAGTTTGCATTTACTGTTCGCATTTTACTTCATCCATACGCGGAGCTGCATATAGTTGTATGTTTGCTGAATGTGATTTCAGCACTACAACGGCATAATGTGGATATATCCACTGCTATTGCATCTCACACGGAGGAATCCGTGAAATCCGCATTAACATATATACGCCATCCGGCGGGAGGCCGGAGAAGCCGCGTTCAGTATGTGCATGCTTCCTTCCGATCTGTCCTTTGCACAGTCAGGTGCATGTCGGTACCCTGATGAGTCTAGTAGAGACGAAACATGTACCTCTGCCGTATCACTGTGGCGGGGAGGGTAAGTTTTGACTTTCTTCTCGGTATGGTGGTACAGGTAGGCCATCATCTCGATGGTGGTGGAATAGGATAAATTGCGTTTTATAACAATTTATTCTAACTGTGCAACCTCTAACACAGAAAGGATATGATGGAGAGAAGTTTGCATTTACTGTTCGCATTTTACTTCATCCATACGCGGAGCTGCATATAGTTGTATGTTTGCTGAATGTGATTTCAGCACTACAACGGCATAATGTGGATATATCCACTGCTATTGCATCTCACACGGAGGAATCCGTGAAATCCGCATTAACATATATACGCCATCCGGCGGGAGGCCGGAGAAGCCGCGTTCAGTATGTGCATGCTTCCTTCCGATCTGTCCTTTGCACAGTCAGGTGCATGTCGGTACCCTGATGAGTCTAGTAGAGACGAAACATGTACCTCTGCCGTATCACTGTGGCGGGGAAGGTAAGTTTTGACTTTCTTCTCGGTATGGTGGTACAGGTAGGCCATCATCTCGATGGTGGTGGAATAGGATAAATTGCGTTTTATAACAATTTATTCTAACTGTGCAACCTCTAACACAGAAAGGATATGATGGAGAGAAGTTTGCATTTACTGTTCGCATTTTACGTCATATATATATATATATATATATATATATATATATATATATATATATATATATATATATAATCTTTCTATTGTTTTAAGTATAAATCTGCTACTAGGCCATCTTTGATTTCAAAAGAAAAGATTTTTAAATTCTGACAAAAATCGACATAATAACACTTAGTTAAATCCTTCCAACCAAAATTGGTTCGCTTAAGTTACGTTTACTGATTGATGAAATATAAAAAAAATTTATTTAATTTTCAATATTTCAATATTGTTAAGATTTCTCTGTCATATTCACTCACTGGGTTTGAATAATAATATCACTTTTCACTAATTGCTTTAATTGCTACTTGTTTACACTTTCGTTGCTAAATTACAACTAACTCTTAGCTAGTATACTACCCCCTTATATACATCTATAGAATATAAAAAAAATAAGAATCTAGAATCTCACCAGAAAAATAAAAGCTTCGAGATGGTATTTCTATAAAGAACAGGGCCGTATTCAAGTAGTTCTCGTTACACTGCTCTTAATTCTAATCGTCCCGATCAGCTTCGATACTTTCGTGATATGGCTGTGGAGATGCAATAAGTAAATACAAAAAAACTTGGAATTCGAGTAGTAGTAAGTAAGTAAGCTTAATCACTTAATTTAGACATATCAATGTATGCTTAAATAATTAAATAAAAAACAAATATATACAACTTTTGATTTTACTTAAAAAAATATATATATATATATAAATATTGTTCACGAATTTTAGAATAATCCCGTCAAGAAACATTATTTGGAAGGATATATCAACAATAATTTGTTGAGTATCTGACAGGATGGGTAAGAAAAAAAAATAAAAATCGAAGAATGAAACAATCCCGAATTGTTATTGATTACTTGTTGGCAGAAGTTCCTCTTTTCTCTAACATATTTGATTCTCAAGTGCCTTGACCATTTAATAATAAAGTTTTTAAACATGAATAAACATTAAACAAAAAACTTGCAATTTAATTGATAAGCTTATAGATAGAGAACATTAATGCAAAAAATTCCTGAGATAACCTCGATTTATAGAATAGTACTTTACTTAAAATTTTCGCAAACACCCCTGCGAACTAACCAAAATAATAGTTATATAATCATATGTATCTTGAAAGCAATATTTTTACCATTGTTTAAACTTTTCCATCGAGAGACATCATTTAAGCAGGACAACTAACAAACATTTGTTTAGTAATTGATCAATAGGATAAGAAAAAAAAAATTCCCGAAACTAAAAAAAAAATCCTAAATGAATGGGAAAAGTAAAGTCATTTCGGCACGATTTAAAGGACTCGATTTTTTTGTGTTGAATTGTTAGTTTTAGGGGCGTTACAGAAAAAAAATTCAATTTAGGAAATAACTTACACCCTGATATGTATGATCAACATCGGTACGAGGTTCGGCGTTGCTTAAAAACAAAAAAAGAGACCCCTTTGAAAATTGAACAGTATAACTTTGTTTGCTTCTCTTGAAGAAGCATAACATAATTTAAAATAACTTAATTACCAGTTTAATTCCAAATAGAAAAGTTTTATTTCAGTAATTTTACATAGACCAAAACGATAAAAATTGTCTTTATATATTCATAATGTCTGCAGGTCTAGGTCTAAAGTAATTATATAATTTAAATATTAAATTAGATAATTTTGTAAATGAAATTTTATATTAGTAATGAATAAAGCCAAGTATTTTTATTTTCATCTCAACAAAAGTTAAACCTATAAAAATGGTAATTATAACTTTTAATATATTTTAAGAATTCGCTACAAACATATAAAGAGAATAAACTAATTCATATAGATTCTAAATTTCTTCTGCAAGAACAACAGATGAGTGACCGTTATGAAGAACTTCAGAATATGAGTCGTAAGACAAGGCAGAAACAGGCCGCATTTAATGATTTGTTGTTGATCGAGAAAGGAAAAATTTTTATGATTGACGCACACAGTGCTTTCCGCTTAGAGCGGGGAGTCCCCATACAGTGGAATTATACAGGGCGTTTCGACTCTATTCATTTAAATAATAACTGAAAATAGTCTTCGGTAGAGACAACAATTTAAAGCAGCAATTTATGGATATATATATATATATATATATATATATATATATATATATATATATATATATATATATATATATACATATATATGTTGCTACGAACTTTATAGCGTAGTACATTTCATGGTATTAGTTTATGTTCGTAATTTGAAGGGTTTTGGGTATATTTTCTTACGTAACCAACTTTGTAGCGTTTTATATTTCATAGTATTAGTTTATATGCGTAGTTTTTAGGGGTTTAGGTATATTTTCTACGAGTTCATAATTTATTGAAGTAATTTTATCTTTGCTAATATCCTCAGGAGACGTCTTTGAAAGAAGGTCGTGAAATTTTTAAAGAATTCTATTTTCTTATTTTTAACATGGAACGCCTATGATAGAAGGTCTAGAAATCGCCGGATTATTCCTTTTTCTTATTTTCATTACCCCATGTAGTATGGAAATCCTTCTAGAGAATTAGGGAATCTTCCGGTATCGACCAAAAGGGTATATAAAGGGTCCATATCGACTTTCGTCGTCAGTGTCGTTTGAAAGTTCGTTGGTGCAACTTGAAATTGTTTGACATGTGTCAAAAGTAATGTTGACAATAAAAATATTTTGAAATAATAGTGTGTTCAATATTACAGTGTGTGTTCGAAGGTCGGCCGTCCAGAACAATATATATATATATATATATATATATATATATATATATATATATATATATATATATATATGTATATACATATATATACACATAAATCGTGCCGAAATCATTTTCCTTTTCTAATTTATTTTATATAGATTTTTTTTGTTTTAGGAAATTGTTTTTTCCCATCCTATTGATCAGTTACTAAACAAATATTTGTTGATTTTCCTTCTTAAATGATATATCTCGATGAAAAAGTTTAAATATTGGGGAAATATGATGGAAAAATTCTAAGATTAGTAAAAAATATATTTTTTTTAAATAAAATCAAAAGTTGTATAAATTTGTTTTTATTTAATTATTTAAACATACACTGATATGTTTAAATTAAGTGATTAAACTTAGTTGTTAAAACAACGAAAATAAAATAATTAGTTACAAATAATTATGCGAAAAAGTTTAATTATCTACTACTCGATTTTCAATTTTTTTATATTTACTTACTACTTGAATTAAGTATTGTTTTCGGTCTTCACGTGTAGTTAGAATGTTTATATAATCTGGTGTTAACTGTACTGCTTTTTCGGCTACATCATTAACAACTTCTACATTTTCAAGTATGTTCACACCTTTTAAGTGATCACCATTACTAGCCCACGTCTCAATATCGAGCTTTAAAAAAATTTTATTTATGTTAAATCTGTGAAAGAATTTTAAAGAATTAGAATTAACAAAATAGTCAACTTCTTTCTGTTGTAAATACTTAAGACCACTATACTACGCAATAAATTTTAGTTTATTTGTTGTATCTTATATGAAAACTGCATATTTTGGTTAATTTTGATGAGCTGAACACAAAAATGGGAATTAAATTAAAAACTTGCTTGCAATTTTCAAGAACATGTTTTTTTATTTTATTTTTAAGAAAATAATAAAAATACATACTGTTACACTGGTAGAGACACTAAATATCCTGTCTTTTTGCTTTTCTTTTGTGAATTATTTTTAGAGCATCCCTAACAAGAGTCCAACTGTAATAGGTCCTGTCTTTTTGCTTTTCTTTTGTGAATTATTTTTAGAACATGCTTAACAAGAGTCCAACAGTAATAGGTCCTGTCTTTTTGTTTTTCTTTTGTGAATTATTTTTAGAGCATCCCTAATAAGAGTCCAACAGTAATAGGCAAGCATGGAAGCATTCCACTTTCCCTGGTATCTTCTCTCCATTGTTAATATATCCTGATGGAAGCGTTCGCCGTGCTCATCTCTTACAGTTCCGCAGTTGTCAGGAAAAAGGTCCAAATGTGAGTGTAGGAAATGGATCTTTAGAGACATATTTCAACCCATTTTTTGATACGATGACAGGATATTTTCAACAAGAGTAACGTAATCGTCAGCTTTCTTATTTCTGAAGAAATAAGTGACTACGAGGCGAAAGTCATTTCAAGCATTTTTTTAATATCTGATAGGGTGCTGTAAAAATGTTTGTCTTTCAGAATATTTCGAATCTATGGCCCAACAGAAATACCTTGATTCAGTTAGCCTTAGGAATTTCTGACGCAGGTGCTGGAAAGCTGGCCCATCTGTATTCAGTGCCTTAACAAAGCTTTTCGTTAGGCCCAATTTAATATGCAGTGGTGGCAACAAAATCTTTTGCATATATTGTTCATTCTTTTCACCTGGTGCTAGTGATTGTCGAACGGACCAGTCTTTTCTCTCATACTGAGTGCAATTTCCTTTAAGTCTCCACAGATCTGCCATTGGTGCTCATTGTATTTTATAATTGCCAATAGGCACTTCTTATTATCGTATGATTCTTTCATGTGAACTACATATCTAACAGGATATGTGGTAAAATATTTCCCATATGCAATAGTACTGCTTTTAAACTCAATGTTGAACTGTCTATAAACAATCTCCATTCCTGTGATTTTTAAACCACCAATAAAACGCTAATGTTATTGCAGAAAACCAAGTTCTTTTCCATGTTAAAAAAGTCTTTAAGGCGTTTACGAAAAACACATACTGAAACATCGTCTTCTAATATATTCCACTGTTGCAATCTTGATCCCAGTAACTCTGCTTTACTTTTTGCAAATTCCAAGTCTCTCATAAGATTGTGTTTAAAAATCATGCTCCACGATCCACCACCAACTCTATTGTTGTTGCTGATATAACTCCGTTTTTTCACAGTGTAGTTAAAATATAAATTAACATCATTTGTTTAGTACCTGATGAAATGACTGAAAAAATTAAAATATCCAATGTTAAATAAATGGGAAAAGTAAAGTCATTTCAGCACGGTTTAAAGGAATCTAAAAACATTTTTGTTGTAATATTTTAGTGTTAGGATATAAACCTATGCTTTTTGGAGCGTTACAGAAAAGAAAAATAATTTGGAAAATAAAAGATAGCCTTTCATATAAACTTTTTTCGTAGATACCTCCTCTTCGAAGATATGGGCTCCCAAAGAGCTGCAATGGAATCAAGTTTTTTACACATAATTACTGAACCAATTTCAATTTTTTTTGAATATGATGTATACCGGGTAAAACCCTTCAAATCACTATCCAAGAAAGTGTTGTAAATTACTCAGAGCTACAGCTGCGGAATAGCTGTGATACTCATGACCCAATTTTTTTACGCCCTGTATAATAAAAACTTCGGACAACGTTTTTTACATACCTTTAACTATTGGCTAAAAGTTAATTACTCTTCATTCACGTCAATAATCTTAACCATTTTCGAAAAAACGTCATTTTATTTACATCATGTATTTGGCGTATATCGATAAAAAATACATCTTTGTTGAAAATCATGGTTCTTGGGTTTAGACCGTGTCAAATTGGAAGTATTATCATCTTTACTCCACGAGATTAGAACACTGAGTGGAGTAAAGGTCCCTGAAGATGCATCGGGCAATTGTAGGCGAAACGTCGGATAATAATTCCAATTTGACACAGTCTAAACCCAAGAATGATGATTTTCAACTTGACCAAAGCCGTGAAAGCGTTCGTTCTTTATACATCTTTGTTCCTATCAAATGTTCAAACATTTAATTCTGTGAATTACAGTTTGACTGTGCGTTTTATTTTATCGGCACCAAAAACAAGCTATTGTTGTTGCAAGCGTTGCTAGGTACGAAAGAAATAAATATCCTGCATTTTAGAACTTGTCAACTATCCCATCGCTGACACATTGATTCTTTACTTGGATGTTAATTTACTGATTTTTGCATTTTATGTTGAAATTAACTATGAAATAATTCGAAATATGGAATACACGTTTATTGAGCATGCAGATATGTATCTGATTTATGGTCTTGCATCTTGCAATGCTTTGGAAGCCAGGAAGTTATATCACGACAAATATCCTAATCGTAGTCTTCCAGATTAGAAAACATTTTAACGAGTTAACCAACGTCTAAAGGAGGATGTTAGGCGATTCCATTTAATAAGGTAATATTAGCAGATTGCTTCCTAACTTTAGGAAATTTTCGGAGAAGAAGCACTGATGCTGGTGGGGGAAGAACAGTACGTACGCCGGAATTAGAAGAAAATATTTTAAATGTTATAAATGACACTCCTTCAACGAGCACTCGAAAATTATCAACGCAGTTTATCCATATCATTTGAAAAAAGTGCATGAACTGATTCTTGAAGATTTTCCCCATAGAATGCATTTTGCAAACTGGCTATTGCATCAGCAACTAAATATTGTAAACTTCATTAGCACTATTCTCTTCACGAATGAAGCAGGGTTTACCAAAAATGGTATCATAACTTTACACAACTCACATGAATGGAAAAATTCTCATTCAACTATTGTTTCACATCATCAACATCAGTTCCAATCAATTAATATATGGGCAGGAATCATTGGCAATTTTTGATTGGACCATTTTTCACGATTTACCACTTGAATCCACCAAACCATGTACTACATGCACGATGGGAGACCACCTCATTTTAGTGTTGCTGTGCTGGAGCACCTGAATAACCTGAATAACGTGTATAGATACCATTGGATAAATAGCGGACCTATTACCTGGCCTCTTCGATCTCCCAACCTAACGCCGTTGGATTTTTACCTGTGGGGACACCTTAAAACCTTGGTATATTCCACTCCAGTCAATAGTAGGGAGGAACTTCTACGGAGAATCACGTTTCACAATGCTAAGTTAATTTGGCGACTACAGTAGTATTCAATTCGTCGTGCCTGCGAGGGTATCAGACTTCACGGAGCCCATCTTGAACCCTCTTACGAAGTTTTTAACTAAGCAGTAAATTTAATTTTTTATTGAAACTATGATGACAGGAGAAAATTCCTCTTTTTCATATTCACCCCTACAGATGTTAGGGGACTAACAGGGTAATTAAAATTACGTTTTTTCCCAAAGAGTTAGGACTAGCAACATGAATTAAGAGTACCTAATTTTTAGTCAATAGTTAAAGGTATGTAAAAAAGTTGTCCAAAGTTGTTATCATACAGTGCGTAAAAAATAGGATCGTGAGTGTCACAGCTATTTCGTCCCCGCAGCTGTGAATAATTCATAACATTTTCTTAGATAATAATTTGGAGAGTATACATCATATTAAAAAATAATTGAAAAATACCTGGTGGTTCAATAATTATGTGTAAAAAACTTAATTCCAGCTCTTTGGGAGCCCATATCTCCGAAGAGGAGGCCTATACGAAAAAAGATTGTATGAACTTATAGTATTCCTTTCACGTGTTTTTGTCATATCCGAGAGATTTCCCACATTTTCCCGGACACCTTATATTTATATTAAAATAGGTGTGTATAATAGATCTTTTGAATTATTTGATGCTTCATATTCCGCCCACTGTAATTACCTACTTTATCGACTTCTAAATAAAGCAAGTAAGTAAACTTCTACCAGTGTAAAATACTAATTTTCTTTTGTGGTTTCAGGAGAAATGGCTAGCATTAAGATTGCGTTTTGTTTACGTAATATAGTTGTACTAAATTTTATAAGACTGACGAATAATAAAAAAATTATGTTGTAAGAAAGTTAATTAATATTATTTCACCATTAATTAAAGTATGACCTGTTCCTTTCTTTTTAATTAAGAACTGAATATGATAAAAAAATTATTGTTTGTCAACAGTAAATATGTAAATAATTTTTACGTAAATGTTAAGATGAATAGGCTTTGAGATACGAAAACCTTTATGAAGATTAATAGTTTAAAGTATTTTACGTTATTACTTATTTACGTAATTATCTAGATCCATAAAACTTAATTCCTACAGGGTCCAAAAATCACTATAATGCAACACATACCTGCTCGTATAAAAATGAATTGGAACGAATTCTTCTTTTACCAAAAACAATAGAGCCCTTGATCTTTATATCAAATAAATAAAGTATTTTTTATACTCCTTTTTACTGCAAAATTGAAATATAGCTCCTCAAATGTAGCGTCTTTAGTGCTATCATCTCCAAAATTTTTGCCTTTTCTCGATTTTACCAGTAGATTTATATAACAATTAATTTGTTTGAACGTTGTTCATAATCGTTGGGGGAGGCTTTTTGATTTTTGTCAGACACAAATATTTTTATTTAATTTTGCACTTGGTGTTTTTACTTGTCGTAACTTTGAATATTTTTAAGTGTTATTTTATGCTACATTTAGTTTCAGTTTACAATTATTAAGAAGTGGTTTCCAGACTTCTCTTATATCTAAAGATGGTTTACTAAAACAACTCGGGTTTTGATGTTTAACCGAGGCTTCTTTGAATTTCCGTTTTCTCCAATGTTGTTCTCGGTGTTGTATTTTAGCTTCAGATCATTTTATGTGGTGTCCATGAGTCCAGGCATGGTTGGCGGTACTAGATTTTTCTGTTTCTCCTCGAGATGTGCATTTTTGGTGTTCTTTGATCCTTACGTCAAGAGATCTCTTTGTTTCGCCAACATAGGAATTGCCACATTCACATGGTATCTTATATACACAGTTCTTCATGTCCCTTTGAGTTGTTGGTTTGACCCTAGTGAGCCGAATTCTCAGAGAGTTATTTGAATTGAAAACAACGTTGATTTTATATCGTTTTCCTATCCTTCTAACTTTTTCTGAAATGCCTTTAACATAGGGGATGTTCAAAACTGGTTTTCGTTCTTCGTTCGTTGTCGATATTGTCCTATTTAGGCGTTGTTCTAGAAATTTATCCACTAGATATACTGGGTATCCGTTTCTTTTTCGATACTTTTATTATTTGGAGTGGAAACGACGAAGAACTTCGAAACTTCCTTTTTCATCTCAACAATATCAGCCCAACTATTAAACTCACCATGGAGAAAGAAGTAGAAAATAAATTACCATTCTTAGATGTCTTGTTGAAAGAAATGGCAGACAAATTCGAACTTCGGTTTACAGAAAAGCCACGCACACAGGACAATACCTTAATTATTCATCTAATCACTCCAACAACACCAAACAAGGAATTATAAGAAATCTCGTAGATAAAGCCTTAAGTCTTTGCAACTCCAACGAGAAGTTGATGAAAGAGATAGATTACATTATAAATGATCTGACAGCCAACGGATACCCAGTATATCTAGTGGATATAGCAGAAATAGGACAATATGGACAACGAATGAAGAACGAAAACCAGTTTTGAACATTCCCTATGTTAAACGCATTTCAGAAAAAGTTTGAAGGATAGGAAAACGATATAAAATCAACGTTGTTTTAAATCTAAATAACTCTCTGAGAAGTCGGCTCACTAGGGTCAAACCAACAACTGAAAGGAACATAAAGAACTGTGTATATAAGATACCATGTGAATGTGGCAATTCCTACGTTGGCGAAACAAAGAGATCTCTTGACGTAAGGATCAAAGAACACCAAAAATGCACATCTCGAGGAGAAACAGAAAAATCTGGTACCGCCAACCATGCCTGGACTCATGAACACCACATAAAATTGTCTGAAGCTAAAATACAACACCGAGAACAACATTGGAGAAAACGGAAATTCAAAGAAGCCTCGATAATACATCAGAACCCGAGTTTTTTTAGTAAACCATCTTTAGATATAAGAGAAGTCTGGAAACCACTTCTTAATAATTGTAAACTGAAACTAAACATAGCATAAGAAAAAATGTAATTTTGCCATAGCAGGCATGACTGCACTCATCTCAGTCACACTCCACTGCATTGACTTTTAGTATAAATAGTCATGTAGCTAAAGGATTTATTTAATTTCACTTGAAAACGGCTAGAGATAACTACTAGCCGAAACGTCGTGATATTCAACAAAAAAATAAAGACAATGAAAGTCCAACGGATATCTACTACTTCGCAATTTTATTTACATATTAAAAATAACATAATAATTTAGGCAACCAGAAACACTTACTTCAAATTAACGTACTGAATATTTAGCATGCTATACTACTTTTAATAATACCATTAGAACAGGATAGCATAGAATCAATGTGAGTATCAAGAAATCAAAAAACTCGCACTCTTTAATAACATGTATCCAAATATAAAAAAAAAATATTATCTCGTTTCATCAATTACTCAGGAGGCTCTAGTTCAGACGATATGTTCATTCTACGGGAAAATTCGTTGGTATCATACTATTCTTCTTGCTTGTATACACCACCATATCCCTGAATCAAAACAACAGTCTAATCATTACAAAAAACCTTAAAAAGGCTTAAGCAATTTTGCCTGTAAATAAGGGGGCGACAGTAATCGTCAAAATTCCATTAGGTTAATTAGAAAAAGGTCTAAATATGAATTCAATTTAAATACTTTTTTTACTATCTCATTATCCTGATTTGGCATACCAGTTTTAACAGACCAAGATATTTCTTTATATTTGTCAATTTTTAATAGTATTTTTTTTATTATTTTAAGAATATAAAAATTTTCATAAATGATATCACCATCTAAAAAAGCTATTCAAAATAATTACGTAAATTACAAGATAACAAAAAACTGGTCAAGAGCAATAGAGGGCGACAATCACACAGTTGCTAAGCACGATATTAATAGTTTAAGCAAGCAAAGTTCTAAATTTATGTATTAAAGTTTTGAAATTTAAATTAATCAAAATAATGGACTATAGTAAATTTATAAGGAAATAATTTTTAAACTGAATTTGCAAACTTCCGCGCCGACCATGTAGGGAACATATCTACAAAACAGATCATTAAAAAAGTGTAACTAAAAAAAAAAGGAAATTCGCCTGATCAATATGGAACAACAAAAATATTCTGCATGATGGAAAAATTATTTTCCATAAGCATAAATGGACATTCTCTTCCAGAAGAATGAAAAATAGCTTATGTTATACCCATATATAAGAAAGGAGATTGAAAAAATTGCGATAATTATACACTCCCAATAACTAGTACATTCTGCAGATTATATGGTCTAGTCCTAAGATATATAAAATGAGTATCAAATCAGCAGCAGGTTGTTCTTACACGGAAAACACCTTTTGTGTCAAGCATTTAATAAAGAAACAAGAAGAAGTACCGGGAAGCACATATATCCCAACGAAATACAAAGTTGAATATCACAAATAAGGAAAGAAATTGAAACTCTAAATGATGTCTTTAGACCCAAGGATATTACAAGGACAAGAAATAATGTGTAGGTAAAACGTATATTAACATTCTGCTCCGAAATATCGACAATAATACAGAGACATAAGAAAAAAATACTGATTACGGAAATGGGTTCTTGAGAAGCCCAGCAAGATTAGAACGAAAAACCATAAACAATTAATATGGTATGGACCTATACTCTGGATGAACAAAAATGAACTGCCAAAACAAATACTAAAGTAGACACCTCGGGGTAACAGAATAAGTGTGAAACCGAGATAGAATTAGAGTCAAGGTGTTAAAATAAATCTGTCATATAGAGACTAGATAGATAGAAAAGTATTAAGGATAGGTATTGTGGGTGACAACAGATGCTATAAAACGATAATATATATATATATATATATATATATATATATATATATATATATATATATATATATATATATATATATATATATTATCGTTTTATAGCATCTGTTGTCACCCACAATACCTATCCTTAATACTTTTCTATCTATCTAGTCTCTATATGACAGATTTATTTTAACACCTTGACTCTAATTCTATCTCGGTTTCACACTTATTCTGTTACCCCGAGGTGTCTACTTTAGTATTTGTTTTGGCAGTTCATTTTTGTTCATCCAGAGTATAGGTCCATACCATATTAATTGTTTATGGTTTTTCGTTCTAATCTTGCTGGGCTTCTCAAGAACCCATTTCCGTAATCAGTATTTTTTTCTTATGTCTCTGTATTATTGTCGATATTTCGGAGCAGAATGTTAATATACGTTTTACCTACACATTATTTCTTGTCCTTGTAATATCCTTGGGTCTAAAGACATCATTTAGAGTTTCAATTTCTTTCCTTATTTGTGATATTCAACTTTGTATTTCGTTGGGATATATGTGCTTCCCGGTACTTCTTCTTGTTTCTTTATTAAATGCTTGACACAAAAGGTGTTTTCCGTGTAAGAACAACCTGCTGCTGATTTGATACTCATTTTATATATCTTAGGACTAGACCATATAATCTGCAGAATGTACTAGTTATTGGGAGTGTATAATTATCGCAATTTTTTCAATCTCCTTTCTTATATATGGGTATAACATAAGCTATTTTTCATTCTTCTGGAAGAGAATGTCCATTTATGCTTATGGAAAATAATTTTTCCATCATGCAGAATATTTTTGTTGTTCCATATTGATCAGGCGAATTTCCTTTTTTTTTTAGTTACACTTTTTTAATGATCTGTTTTGTAGATATGTTCCCTACATGGTCGGCGCGGAAGTTTGCAAATTCAGTTTAAAAATTATTTCCTTATAAATTTACTATAGTCCATTATTTTGATTAATTTAAATTTCAAAACTTTAATACATAAATTTAGAACTTTGCTTGCTTAAACTATTAATATCGTGCTTAGCAACTGTGTGATTGTCGCCCTCTATTGCTCTTGACCAGTTTTTTGTTATCTTGTAATTTACGTAATTATTTTGAATAGCTTTTTTAGATGGTGATATCATTTATGAAAATTTTTATATTCTTAAAATAATAAAAAAAATACTATTAAAAATTGACAAATATAAAGAAATATCTTGGTCTGTTAAAACTGGTATGCCAAATCAGGATAATGAGATAGTAAAAAAAGTATTTAAATTGAATTCATATTTAGACCTTTTTCTAATTAACCTAATGGAATTTTGACGATTACTGTCGCCCCCTTATTTACAGGCAAAATTGCTTAAGCCTTTTTAAGGTTTTTTGTAATGATTAGACTGTTGTTTTGATTCAGGGATATGGTGGTGTATACAAGCAAGAAGAATAGTATGATACCAACGAATTTTCCCGTAGAATGAACATATCGTCTGAACTAGAGCCTCCTGAGTAATTGATGAAACGAGATAATATTTTTTTTTTATATTTGGATACATGTTATTAAAGAGTGCGAGTTTTTTGATTTCTTGATACTCACATTGATTCTATGCTATCCTGTTCTAATGGTATTATTAAAAGTAGTATAGCATGCTAAATATTCAGTACGTTAATTTGAAGTAAGTGTTTCTGGTTGCCTAAATTATTATGTTATTTTTAATATGTAAATAAAATTGCGAAGTAGTAGATATCCGTTGGACTTTCATTGTCTTTATTTTTTTGTTGAATATCACGACGTTTCGGCTAGTAGTTATCTCTAGCCGTTTTCAAGTGAAATTAAATAAATCCTTTAGCTACATGACTATTTATACTAAAAGTCAATGCAGTGGAGTGTGACTGAGATGAGTGCAGTCATGCCTGCTATGGCAAAATTACATTTTTTCTTATGCTATGTTTAGTTTCAGTTTACAATTATTAAGAAGTGGTTTCCAGACTTCTCTTATATCTAAAGATGGTTTACTAAAAAAACTCGGGTTCTGATGTATTATCGAGGCTTCTTTGAATTTCCGTTTTCTCCAATGTTGTTCTCGGTGTTGTATTTTAGCTTCAGACAATTTTATGTGGTGTTCATGAGTCCAGGCATGGTTGGCGGTACCAGATTTTTCTGTTTCTCCTCGAGATGTGCATTTTTGGTGTTCTTTGATCCTTACGTCAAGAGATCTCTTTGTTTCGCCAACGTAGGAATTGCCACATTCACATGGTATCTTATATACACAGTTCTTTATGTTCCTTTCAGTTGTTGGTTTGACCCTAGTGAGCCGACTTCTCAGAGAGTTATTTAGATTTAAAACAACGTTGATTTTATATCGTTTTCCTATCCTTCAAACTTTTTCTGAAATGCGTTTAACATAGGGAATGTTCAAAACTGGTTTTCGTTCTTCATTCGTTGTCCATATTGTCCTATTTCTGCTATATCCACTAGATATACTGGGTATCCGTTGGCTGTCAGATCATTTATAATGTAATCTATCTCTTTCATCAACTTCTCGTTGGAGTTGCAAAGACTTAAGGCTTTATCTACGAGATTTCTTATAATTCCTTGTTTGGTGTTGTTGGAGTGATTAGATGAATAATTAAGGTATTGTCCTGTGTGCGTGGCTTTTCTGTAAACCGAAGTTCGAATTTGTCTGCCATTTCTTTCAACAAGACATCTAAGAATGGTAATTTATTTTCTACTTCTTTCTCCATGGTGAGTTTAATAGTTGGGCTGATATTGTTGAGATGAAAAAGGAAGTTTCGAAGTTCTTCGTCGTTTCCACTCCAAATAATAAAAGTATCGAAAAAGAAACGGATACCCAGTATATCTAGTGGATAAATTTCTAGAACAACGCCTAAATAGGACAATATCGACAACGAACGAAGAACGAAAACCAGTTTTGAACATCCCCTATGTTAAAGGCATTTCAGAAAAAGTTAGAAGGATAGGAAAACGATATAAAATCAACGTTGTTTTCAATTCAAATAACTCTCTGAGAATTCGGCTCACTAGGGTCAAACCAACAACTCAAAGGGACATGAAGAACTGTGTATATAAGATACCATGTGAATGTGGCAATTCCTATGTTGGCGAAACAAAGAGATCTCTTGACGTAAGGATCAAAGAACACCAAAAATGCACATCTCGAGGAGAAACAGAAAAATCTAGTACCGCCAACCATGCCTGGACTCATGGACACCACATAAAATGATCTGAAGCTAAAATACAACACCGAGAACAACATTGGAGAAAACGGAAATTCAAAGAAGCCTCGGTTAAACATCAAAACCCGAGTTGTTTTAGTAAACCATCTTTAGATATAAGAGAAGTCTGGAAACCACTTCTTAATAATTGTAAACTGAAACTAAATGTAGCATAAAATAACACTTAAAAATATTCAAAGTTACGACAAGTAAAAACACCAAGTGCAAAATTAAATAAAAATATTTGTGTCTGACAAAAATCAAAAAGCCTCCCCCAACGATTATGAACAACGTTCAAACAAATTAATTGTTATATAAATCTACTGGTAAAATCGAGAAAAGGCAAAAATTTTGGAGATGATAGCACTAAAGACGCTACATTTGAGGAGCTATATTTCAATTTTGCAGTAAAAAGGAGTATAAAAAATACTTTATTTATTTGATATAAAGATCAAGGGCTCTATTGTTTTTGGTAAAAGAAGAATTCGTTCCAATTCATTTTTATACGAGCAGGTATGTGTTGCATTATAGTGATTTTTGGACCCTGTAGGAATTAAGTTTTATGGATCTAGATAATTACGTAAATAAGTAATAACGTAAAATACTTTAAACTATTAATCTTCATAAAGGTTTTCGTATCTCAAAGCCTATTCATCTTAACATTTACGTAAAAATTATTTACATATTTACTGTTGACAAACAATAATTTTTTTATCATATTCAGTTCTTAATTAAAAAGAAAGGAACAGGTCATACTTTAATTAATGGTGAAATAATATTAATTAACTTTCTTACAACATAATTTTTTTATTATTCGTCAGTCTTATAAAATTTAGTACAACTATATTACGTAAACAAAACGCAATCTTAATGCTAGCCATTTCTCCTGAAACCACAAAAGAAAATTAGTATTTTACACTGGTAGAAGTTTACTTACTTGCTTTATTTAGAAGTCGATAAAGTAGGTAATTACAGTGGGCGGAATATGAAGCATCAAATAATTCAAAAGATCTATTATACACACCTATTTTAATATAAATATAAGGTGTCCGGGAAAATGTGGGAAATCTCTCGGATATGACAAAAACACGTGAAAGGAATACTATAAGTTCATACAATCTTTTTTCGTATAGGCCTCCTCTTCGGAGATATGGGCTCCCAAAGAGCTGGAATTAAGTTTTTTACACATAATTATTGAACCACCAGGTATTTTTCAATTATTTTTTAATATGATGTATACTCTCCAAATTATTATCTAAGAAAATGTTATGAATTATTCACAGCTGCGGGGACGAAATAGCTGTGACACTCACGATCCTATTTTTTACGCACTGTATGATAACAACTTTGGACAACTTTTTTACATACCTTTAACTATTGACTAAAAATTAGGTACTCTTAATTCATGTTGCTAGTCCTAACTCTTTGGGAAAAAACGTAATTTTAATTACCCTGTTAGTCCCCTAACATCTGTAGGGGTGAATATGAAAAAGAGGAATTTTCTTCTGTCATCATAGTTTCAATAAAAAATTAAATTTACTGCTTAGTTAAAAACTTCGTAAGAGGGTTCAAGATGGGCTCCGTGAAGTCTGATACCCTCGCAGGCACGACGAATTGAATACTACTGTAGTCGCCAAATTAACTTAGCATTGTGAAACGTGATTCTCCGTAGAAGTTCCTCCCTACTATTGACTGGAGTGGAATATACCAAGGTTTTAAGGTGTCCCCACAGGTAAAAATCCAACGGCGTTAGGTTGGGAGATCGAAGAGGCCAGGTAATAGGTCCGCTATTTATCCAATGGTATCTATACACGTTATTCAGGTTATTCAGGTGCTCCAGCACAGCAACACTAAAATGAGGTGATCTCCCATCGTGCAAAAAAAATACTGATTACGGAAATGGGTTCTTGAGAAGCCCAGCAAGATTAGAACGAAAAACCATAAACAATTAATATGGTATGGACCTATACTCTGGATGAACAAAAATGAACTGCCAAAACAAATACTAAAGTAGACACCTCGGGGTAACAGAATAAGTGTGAAACCGAGTCAAGGTGTTAAAATAAATCTGTCATATAGAGACTAGATAGATAGAAAAGTATTAAGGATAGGTATTGTGGGTGACAACAGATGCTATAAAACGATAATATATATATATATATATATATATATATATATATATATATATATATATGTTATATCGTAGGTTTTCAAGGATGGTAGAATGAATAGTTTGGTTATTCCGGGTTTCAATCCGTTCGTTCAAAAAATCGTTTTCACGACGTTTCGCCAAAATCTCATTTGGCATTTTCAAGTGCGGTTCGTCTCGTTACTCGCTGAGAACTGATGTTAGCCTCTGATGGATTTCGAGTTTTGTTTAGCTGGCTTGCTTCCTGATTGGATGAGCGGCTTCGCAGGCTCCTCCCCTCTGCCGAGTGCGATATATTTCGTTCTTGTAGGCTGGTCTCTCGTCTACTAGTTGATTTTTGTTGTTTTCTTTCTTGACTCTTTATTAATGTTTTCCATGTAGTTGGAACATTTATAGCATCGTCTCGTTTATTTAGCTGTCCCGCTTTTTCGATTTCTAGGGCCTCTCTTATGACGCGTACCTTGTAGTTCTGTACTGGTGCTATTTCTTTTGTTTTTTCGAAGTCGATGATATGTCAATATATATATATATATATATATATATATATATATATATATATATATATATATATATTTCTACATCCACCGTATGGCGGAGATCTGCACCAAATCACCAAAATCTTAAAAACCAAAATCTATCTAAATGAATTTTAAACTGTGGTAAGCAGAGGTTCTCAATGTGATGCGCCAGCAAACATGACAATACTAGCATGTTATACATTTTCTGAATCTTATCTGTGTATAGCAACACTGAGAATATCTGGTGGTTAGTTCAGAATTTCCTTCGCCCAAGTCAGACGTCAGTTGCTCAAATTCTGAGCAAGTTATTGGAACTACATTCTGAAGTACTGTTGTAACGATCAATTTTCAGTTACATATTAGATTAACCTACGAATTGTGGATCTCAGCACTTACTGACTTTTAATAGCCTTATTTAAATTTATATGGTAAAATCGCGAATCGATATTCAGTAGTCAACAAAATGTAGGCACTTATTTAAAAAAAAATCAGCATAATAGTGCTTTGAATAAGAAACTAATGTATTTACGAATTTTGGAAAATTGTTCTGTGGTAAAACATAAAATTTATATAATTTTAATAATATGAAGAAAGTTAAAACATAAGAAACCCATTCATTCTGAACAATATTCCTGGAACGACAACCCACAACGAGAAATAATCTTTGATAGAACTATCTTGTGATAGAGGTTTTCGAGTTAAATTTTAGCTAAATATTGAAATAAATTTCTATCTTTATCAAGAAAATTATTATTATTTTGAATACCATTAACAACCATCTATCATTGCAAAATTAGATTTCTTGTTATGGTGAGAGTAAAAAGTGAAAGTCCTACGATTTTAGAGATTTCGACGAAAAAAACAGCAGCGGGTTCGGTGTATATGCAAGTCGTTGCTTCCGAAGGTTACCGTCCTAAAATATTGGAATAATAATGAAACAAGATTTGATTTTGTGCTTGTTCGTCTTCAGTAACTGCCGCAAAAGATTTTATTCCATGCTGTTTGAAGAGCTGATAAATTGGTGGATGTTTCACTTTACATGTTAGTATTTTACTGTTACATCGATTGGAGCTAGGCTGTGTAAGCTAAGGAACCCAACTTCTCTTAAATAAAAATAGAAGAAAACAGAAAATAAATAATTTTATATCCGGCTAATTGAAACTTAAATCACCATGTTAAGTTACAACAGAACATAGTAAAATAACAGTATTGTACAGTTGTAACTTAATATACTATATCAAATTCTCAATCTGTATCCGTGAAATGCACCTAGAAGACCCAAGAGTGCCCTCATTATGAGATGTGTAGGGGGGTTTTAGAGGATTCGGAAATCAAACAGCTTATTGTTTTTATTTATTAGAGTATTAAAAATACCATCGTATGGTATGGTATCTATATATATATATATATATATATATATATATATATATATATATATATATATATATATATATATATATATATATATATATATATATATATATATATATATATATATATATGTTTATGCGGCTTTCACGGATTCCTCCGTGTGAGATCAGTGGATATATCCACATTATGCTGTTGTAGTGCTGAAATCACATTCAGCAAACGTACAACTATATGCAACTCCGTATGTGAATGAAATAAAATGCGTACAGTGAATGCGAACTTCGCTCCATCATATCCTTTCCATGTTAGAGGTTGCACAGTTTGAATACCATCGAGACGGTGGCCTACCTGTACCACCACACCGAGAAGAAAGTTAAAAAACTTACCCCCTCCGCTACAGTGATACGGCAGAGGTATATGTTTCGTCTCTCACTAGACTCCTCAGGGTACCGACATGCACCTGTCTGTGCAAAGGACAGATCGGAAGGAAGCATGCATCACTCAACGCGGCTTCGCCGACCTCCCGACACATATATACGCCATCCGGCGGGAGGTCGGCGAAGCCGCGTTTAGTGATTCATGCTTCCTTCCGATCTGTCCTTTGCACAGACAGGTGCATGTCGGTACCCTGATGAGTCTAGTGAGAGACGAAACATGTACCTCTGCCGTATCACTGTAGCGGAGGGGGTAAGTTTTTTAACTTTCTTCTCGGTGTGGTGGTACAGGTAGGCCACCGTCTCGATGGTGGTGTAACAGGATGAATTGTTTTTTAGCAATTTATTCAAACTGTGCAACCTCTAACATGGAAAGGATATGATGGAGCGAAGTTTGCATTCACTGTACGCATTTTATTTTATATATATATATATATATATATATATATATATATATATATATATATGTATATTCCTTACATTTGGCAAATAACTATCTGTCTTGAACAATAAGGTTTATAGTTTATCAAAACAAATATTTCATTTTTAATTTTTGAAGTGGTAAAAAATCAAATGTAAAGTTAGACGGTGAAAGCTGTGCGAATGTAACGTGTGTAATTTGGCATATATATATATATATATATATATATATATATATATATATATATATATATATATATATATATATATATATATATATATATATATATGTATTTATGCGGCTTTCGCGGATTCCTCCGTGTGAGATGCAATAGCACTGGCTATATCCACATTATGCCGTTGTAGTACTGAAATCACATTCACATTCGGCAAGCGTACAACTATATGCAACTCCGTGTATGAATGAAGTAGAATGCGAACAGTAAATACAAACGTCGTTCCATCATATCCTTTCCGTGTTAGAGGTTGCACAGTTTGAATAAATTGCTACAGAACACATTTCATCCTATTCCACCACCATCGCATCCGGTTCGCATTTTACTTCATTCATACAAGTAGTTGCATAGAGTTGTACGTTCGCTGAATGTAATTTCAGCACTACAACGGTATAATGTGGATATATCCACTGCTATTGCATCTCACACGGAGGAATCCGCGAAAGCCGCATTAACATATATACGCCATCCGGCGGGAGGTTGGCAAAGCCGCGTTCAGTGTTGCATACTTCCTTCCGATCTGTCCTCTGCAGAAACAGGTGCATGTCGGTACCCTGATGAGTCTAGTAGAGACGAAACCTGTACCTATGCCGTATCGCTGTAGCGGGGAGGGTAGGCTTTGACTTTCTTCTCCATATGATGGTACAGGTTAGCCATCATCTCTCTCTCTCGAACACAATAGGCCTACTCTGGTAGCAGTGCATCCGGCTTTAGGACGGACCCGGGAATATAATAAAAAAGCTATCAGCTCGATGGTGGTAGAATAGGATGAATTGTGTTCTGTAGCAATTTACTCATACTGTGCAACCTCTAACACGGAAAGGATATGATGGAACGAAGTTTGCATTTACTGTTCGCATTTTGTTTCATTCATACACGGAGTTGCATATAGTTGTACGTTTGCTGAATGTGATTTTAGCACTACAACGGCATAATGTGGATATATCCACTGCTATTGCATCTCACACGGAGGAATCCGTCAAAGCCGCATAAACATATATACGCCATCCGGCGGAAGGTCGACGAAGCCGCGTTCAGTATTGCATACTTCCTTCCGATCTGTCGTTTGCACAAACAGGTGCATGTCGGCGCCCTGATGAGTCTAGTAGAGACGAAACATGTATCTCTACCGTATCGCTGTAGCGGGGAGAGTAAGTTTTGACTTATAGTACAGGTAAGCCATCATCTCGATGGTGGTAGAATAGGATGAATTGTGTTCTGTAGCAATTTACTCAAACTGTGCAACCCCTAACACGGAAAGGATATGATGGACGAAGTTTGCATTTACTGTTCAATTAACCAAGTGATGATGAATTCCAATGTTCTCCAGAAAATTCAAAACCACAGTTGAGTTTAAAGATTTGGTGAGAGATTTGGGTTTGACTAAGAAGAAAGCAGAGTGCTTGGTTTCAGGCTAAAAGAAAAACATTTATTGGATACTGGAACATCTATTTACCATTGTAGAACAAGAGGTGAGCAGTTTGCTCGATTTTTTAGACAGGAAGAGGATGGGTTTACTGCCATGATATTGACAGTCTCATGAATTAATTTGGCATTGAGTACACGAAGAAAGAGTGGAGACTTTTTATAGACTTATCAAAAACTAGTTTAGAAGGTGTATTGCCAAACTTTAAGAAAATTCAGGCATATTTATTTTTGAAAATAAATATTACAAAAAATTAATTAGAAAGAAGACAAATCACTACTGAAAGTGACAAAACATCAGTCCCTATGACGCATACATTAAAAAAAAACGATTCGTTCTTTGTAGATTACTACAATCGTTCACATTCACATGGTCTATGACAACTCTGTACTTTTGTATTTCAGGCAATATAAATCTCACAATTCAGTTATCATTAACCTTAATTTTGAGCATTTTTGAATAAACTTTTAAGACACATACGCAAATTTATACCTATCCGTATTCAAAAGAAATTATATGATTTAATGTAGAATGTTCTTTTCTACCTAACCTGAGATATCTAAATTTAGTGCGGATAACAGTAATGAGGTTGTTTGTCAAATTAAATTTTGAACAAAAACCATAGACTAATGTCTGCAATTCCAATTAACACACGAATCAATGACCTATACAATCTTCCTCAAATTATTAAAAAAAATTATTTATTAATAATAATTATTTATAAGAATTTAGACCAAAGCGTTTAGTTGCGCACTTGAACTATAAGTCAAATTAAGTTTAATTGTTTTTTAATTAAATGCATATTAGTATTTTGTATTAGAATTCGAGGACCTTGAATTGTTTTTCAGTTAAGGTATCCATTGCAGTTAAAATAAAACATTGAATTCAATCTTAAGAAAGATTTATGTAAGATATTCATAATTAAATTATTTTAATTTTTAGGTGAGTAGCGATTTTGAAATTTCGTATTTTAGCTCTTTGGCTATATCAAATTTTATCGTACTACTCATATGGACCCTGACAAATGTCGACTAAATCTTAGAAGACATGAAGACAAGACCTTTCTTATTTTCAAGGGCTGTTTTTAAAAAAAATGAATAAAATATAGTCTATATTCGAACGAGGAATATTATATTTCCGACAGGAAAAGAATTTTTAAAATAGGTTTAATTGTTCTGAAGATTGATTATCGAGGACAAACAAAAGAAAAATCTGTAATTCTTAAAGATTTTCTTATTTTTACCTCTAGCTATATAAATTTTCAATTAACTACTCACATAGTCTCCAACATATATCGAAAATAACTTAAAAATATGGATATTTTGTAACAGACTTTATTTTAGTTGCACAAGGGATTACTATCTCGTATGTAATCTTCAATTACTCTACAAAGATTCCAAATGTTTTTGTTTCTGCAAATCCATTAACACCTCCAATATGGGTAATAATAAGCCTATGAGTCTATGGGTTGTAGATTCACTAACTCCAGTTATGTTAGCACATTTTGAAACCAAAATTCATAGCATCATTAGGGTATTTTGTTGAACAATTGAATCATGCACATTTAAAATTGTTGTCTTGGATTTTAAATTCAGAACATCTTTACAAAATTTTGGAATAAAAGTAGATATTTTCAATAGCTACACTGTAAAAAGGAAATGCATTAAATTTAATGGAAATGTGCTGGAAGCAAATTTCACAAACGGTTATTGAATGCTAAATGCATTTCATTCATAAAATCTAATAATTTACATTAACCTAAATTAATTTATTACATTAAATTTAATGAAACCATACATTAAATTTAAAGTTTGATGATTACTTTTTAAGGTGTTCATTGAATTTAAGATATATTATCACATATTTAATGCACCACCATTAATATGAGTTCAAAACATTCTGAAACTACCAGGGAAATATGGACATAGATAGTGTCCGCCATCTAGACCTGTTTCGAACTCATTGATTCTCGTCAGTACGTGGCGGACATGTATACCTCACCATAACAAAATTGAGTCCTTTAAGCAACTTGTATCATACTAAACAAAAAGTTCAGTGCAAGTTGCGCTATCTTCCGGAATCTCATTCAATGAATAATAATGTAAACTCCTTTAGTATTAGGGTATATGTGAATTCATTTTAATGTAGAGAAGTTGAAATATCTTTTTGGTTACTTAATTGAAATTTAAGATACCATTTAATCAAATTTAATGTACAAAAAACTGGTATTTCAACGATTTGCTTTAAATTCAAAGTAAATTTAAATTATTCACAATTTTTGGTACAAAATCATTTAATTTAATGTAAAATCGACATTTGGAAATTAGCATTAAATTTAAGGTTATTTTTTACATTTTAGCACTAAAAGTTGTAAGACAATGATAAAGCAAAACCTTATATCAGAGTTATTCCTGCTAATTCTTCGATTAAGATGGATACCTTTAAACTTAATTATCTTTTAAGAAGACTATTGTCTCTACAAGTAAATAATTAAGACACCCACAATATTGATCATTTGCTTTATCAGAATTCGGAAACGACATTATTTATAAAACTTGTTCCATTTGCTATGCCTTTGATTTATGGCCCTTCAGAGGTACACAGAACTCTTTTGCATTTATAACTGTCGTATCATGTTTGACAATGAAGAACAAGCGGCAGCATTATTAGTTTTATGTAGTGCCATCAAGTTTATTAAATAAAAACTAAAACCTGGGCGATGATGATGGCACACAACCATGTATAAAAAATGGTCCGGATTAGAAATTGGAGCCCATTTTCCAAGTTATTAGCGGACAATTCACAAATTTGCCAAAATGTCTCCATTAGATTTTGAATATTTGTTAAACAAAATAGGACCAGTCATTTCCAAAAGAAAAATATATTTTAAGCAGCCCATTTCCATTTGACCGGCACTCTCAAGTTTTCTTCCTCGCTAGTCTTTGCAAATTTTCTGACGTAATTTCCTTCCACACATTCATCTTCTTTTGTTTTTTCTTAAATATTTGTTTTTAACTCACAGAATTTGCACGTCTTCCTTAAAGTCAACATATTTTCTTCGAACTGCTCCATAATCATTTACCAACAACTTTTAATCAATGCATGTAACCAACTGCTAAATGAGTTTCATTAAAAAGGTAAAAAAATCTTGTGTCGCTGCAAGGTAAACTTTTTTGAAAGAACGTGCCATAAACCCGTCCCACCAAAAACCGACAGAAAATAAATCACTGCTCGCGAACAACAGAAATATAGCTTGTTGTAGGCTCGTAGTAGGCTCGCTGTTGATGCGTTTGTGACTCGGCGCAGCGTATTTGTTAGAAAATGCTTCGAAAGTTCAAATAAAATTTAATACAACCGGTAGAGACACGACTTGCGTTCGTTATAGGCTCGTCACGGGCACGTCAAAGATTTATCACGGACGCGTCACAGGCTCGTTACGCGCGCGTCGCACCCTATTTATATGCACCTGAGTACCTGAAAACTTATCCAATAGAAGAAGGAGATCTACCTAATCTGAAGCCATCCCACATTCATAGTTTTCTAAGAGAAATAGGATTAAACGACCTGCTTTAAACGGCGAGGTGTCCCCAATGACTTATCAACAGAAGAAGGGCACATCAGATCTTTCAAATCGCATTACACATATCTCCATATCTATACTCATAAATATGTTCAATAAAAGGTGAACAATACACCCGGAAACAACCTGGAAATACCATCTATTTACTCAATAATTATTAGCTACCCCCGTAATGCACAAAATGTATCATAATAACTAATTAAAAATATATTGCCTATTACATTTATTGATGTTTTTGTAGCATCAATTTCTAAGTATTCCCACCAATAAATGTTTATTAAATATTCCATTAAAAATAATTTACCGAGGTTATAAAAGCAAAAACATTATTTATATCTCCATTTCTCCACTTAAAGGAACTTTTCAAAATATACTTTACAAATTGATGACTATTCTGCGTTTGATTTAAAAAAAAAAAGACAGTATTTGTTTTGCTAAACTGAAGGCAAACACCTATAAATGGTATTATTGTCACAAAACATAAACAAATTATGTACTTTTCCTAAAGCTGTTAGTGAAATATCCTCATGGTAGATAATTCAAGTTGTTTCTTACCTACGATATTAATTTTGTCCGTGAATAACGAGTACGTTAATAACAAGTTACAACCAATTACAAAATATGCAACTTTTATCGTAAAATTTGCCATATCTTTTGTTGGAACAAGATGTACCTTAATGTAAGAGGAGAATTTTTAATATTTAATGATAACAATGATAATGAAATAGTATATCCATAAACACGCCTCACATATAAATTGACCGGCAGGAAGTGCGCAGTATATGAGAAAAATTTTTATCTTTAAATTTAATACATTTATTTTATCCTGAGTTCTTCATATCCTCACACCAAAATAACACCCATCAAATTCGGCGAAAGTTTTAAGATATACGAGGGAAGGTCAAAAATTTTAAATAGAGAGTAAAGTACCCTCATTTTTCACTTTTGAAAATATTTTTATAAAGAAATATTTCTTCAATTTAAAAATTATAACCAATTGTAAAATTTTGTCCAGTTTTGATAAAAAAAAATATGATTTAATTTTTTTTTCTGGATTACCCCATATAAAAAAGTAGATCGCAACCATATAGTACGCAAATCCTATTTTCTGTAGGCTATGTTCGAGAAAATCGCAAATATTGTATCAGATTAGTCAGTTTCAGAAATATTATGTTTTTTGGAACTATTAATTTAAAAATATTAGATATTTTTGCTGTACACGTTATTTTTTTAATGAGGAATCAAAAGAATTTAATTTAACTTACATTTTGGGATAAACTTGTACCTAAGCCATCTTCCAAGATATAAATACTAATTCCTAAAACTACGATGTTTTCATTAATCCAGGTTTTAATCGTGATCGTCATAAAAAAAGTATTTTTTGTACATATTTTATTTGTCCCCAAAATCAAGCTCAATATAATTTTTGGCAAAAATCGAAAAAAAAAACATGTTTTTTTATTTATAATACATACGAATTAAAATTTATATCCAAATATAAATAATAATATAATATAATATTTTCATGATCAAAGTAATCATGAAGACAAGTGAAAAAGGAATTAAATAGATGCCATTTATTTGGTTTGGAGGCTGAAAAGCTGTGCTTACAGGAAAAAATTTTGATTCATAGAGAAAATGATCACAGTTTTCGTGAGACAGCAGATGTTTTTAACAATAAACATAATAAAAATATCTACAATTCCACTGAATTGAGAATTGTAAATATATTTAAACAGAAAGGATTGGTGGAAAATAAATACAAAATTCCCCGTCGAAAAACTGTAACTACCGAAGAAAATAATTTAAATGTTATATTATCAGTAAGTGAAGTAGGTATTTCAAAGAAGTCTATTAAAAGAATTCTTAAAAAAAAGGTACCTACCATATGAGCCCAAATTTATTCATACGCTTCAAGAAAGGGCTTTGGGTGCAAGAATTGACATTCTCTTTTGGTTTCCAGGCAAAAAGCAGGATAATTCGCATTTTGGAAATAGCCTATAACTTACGTACCAAGCAACTGTTCAAACACCGGTGTTGTACGTTCCCAAAATTGTACGGTGTAGTCTGACCAAAACTGTAACTTTATAATTCAATATAAAGATCATAATTCATTTAAAAGTAACTTTTGGTGTGGTATATTAATTAAATGCTCAAATAGAGGGGTCATATTTCTTCCGGAAAAATTTAAATACAGCTGGAATTTAGAATTCTAAGTCGAGTTCACAAGTGCCATTTTACCGAAAACCTGTCCTCCTGAAAATTATAATTGGGGTGTGATTCGATCGTAGTAGCATCTGGAAAGTATATGAAAATTTTGGAGAAGGGCCGGCGAAAATTGTAAAAGTTATAAACAAATTAGTAAAACAAAAATTCTTTGATTTTTTGCAAATATATCAAAAATTATTTGAGATATCTGATTTTTAAAAAAAAGGTCCTTAAAGAGCAGGAAATTTACTAAAAAAAAAAGTACTTCCCGGAACTGTACCGACAATATTAATAATTTTAATTTTGGGGTCAAAATTAGGCTTAAAACGGGTAGTGACGCTTCCACGCTCGTTGACCGAATCAGACACTTTAACAATAAAAACTATTTTAACCGATTAAATTTGAATATTAAGAAAAAAATTGGGTATTATCTAGACAGATGAATAAACAATACTTCCTTGGAAAAAAATTTTTACCCCAATTTTTCAATTAACTATGCTTTTGTTAACTAGTTAATTTTTGCTAGTTAAAAGTTAACATAAAAACACAGATAATTTGATAACTAAAAACCAGGGATTTTTTCACTTGTTGGAGGTATTCTTTGAAGGCTGTAGAAAAGGTCCCCGTTGGAAAAATTTAAAAAATTTTGATTTTTCACTTTTTTATTAATAATTGAAGACATTAAAAAATTACAATTGTAAATAAAACAATCTAAAAAATCTTTTAAACAATTCATTTGTTCATAACAATTTTGTAAACAATAACAATTAAAAATTAGAAAAAAAGAATTTTAGATTATTTTATTTACATTTGTAATTTTTTGATGCTTTCAGTTATTAATAAAAAAGTGAAAAATCAAAATTTTAAAAATTTTTCCAAATGGGGGTCTTTTCTAAAGCCTTCAAAGAATAGCTCCAAGAAGTGAAAAAAATTCCAGGTTTTTAGTTTACAAATTTTCTGGGTTTTTATGTTGACTTTCAACTAGAAAAAATTAACTAGTTCACAAAAGCATAGCTAAGTAAAAAATTGGGGAAATTTTTTTTTTCCAACAGATTATTGTTTATTCATGAGTCTAGATAATACTCAATTTTTTTTCCTTAATATTCATATTTAATCTGTTAAAATAATTTTGATTGTTAAAGTGTCTGATTCGATCAAAGCGCGCGGAAACGGCACTACCCGTTTTAAGCCTAATTTTCACCCCTAAATTAAAATTATTAATGTTGTCGGTACAATTCCGGATAGTTTTGTCCACTGTCCATTTATAGTTATCAGTTAAATTATCCTTAAAATTAAATTGATAAATAAAAATATTTATAGTTATATTGTTTATGAGACGAGATAAAGATAAATTGAGGTTTACTTTAGATGAAAAATATACATTTTTTTATTTTAATGGCAAATAAATTACATACAAAAAATATTTTTTATTTTTCAGTTTTTTATGAAGACCACGATGAAAACCTGAATAAAAAAAAACTGAAATTTTAGAAATAAATATACTATTTGAGTAAAAGTTTGAGTTAAAGGGTATTACAAAATGATAGTTATATTAAATTTTTTTGATTCCTCAAAAAATAAAATACCGTGTGCAGCAAAAATATTTAATATTTTTCCGTTTTTATTTTCAAAGGCCAGACTATTTCTGAAACTGATTAATCTGACATAAAATTTACACTTTTGTCTAACAAACTCAACAGAAAATAGGATTTACATACTATATGGTTGTGATCTACTTTTTATATAGGGTTATTCAGGAAGAGTTAAATATTATTTTTTTCCAAAGTAAATAAAATTGAATATCTGCGTATAACTTTTAAATATAAACATTTCTTAATAAAAATGTCTTCCAGTCACGCTTAGCGCAATTTCAAATTTTGACACTTCCTCATATAGCTTAACACTTTCACCAGATTTGATGAGTCCTATTTTGATTTGGGGACGTACATAAATTTTTCGAAATAAAATAAATTCTTTTAATTCAAAGATAAATATTTTTCGCAATTTCTGTAGGTCACTATAAAATTTATCAAATTTGATTTGTCATAAAGTAATAATATTACAAAAAAATTGATTTTTATCGTGATCTAATATTTTTTATTTACCATGAGCAGCGATTGAACCTTGTTAACTAGTCTGACTCTATCAGTTTATGCGAAATATATTAGTATTTTTTTACTCCATGAATAAGTTTTAAGCAAGAATTTTGTGTGGGGTGAAAGTATGTTAACTGCAGCAGTAAGATATTTACCATGCACAGGGCCCCATGGTTAAACTCGAAGGCTACCATAGAATCACACTATAAGGTTTTCATACATTACAGGAAATGGCGATTATGACAGAGTACTTTTAATCTTACACAAGCCTTCTATATACAGCTAACTACGTGGCCACTAAACCTCAGAAAACTGTCAAAAATAACATCTAAATTTTTACACATTATCTTTTAGAGTTTAATATAAGAGAGTGTTCCAATAACAACTTGCTTAACAAATTTAGTTCTCTGCAGCCTTCAACAGAATTAGACCTATTAAATAATAAATATACCTGCTTATCATCTACATAATACTGAGCAAAACAAACCTGTAGAGATTCTAGGAGGAAAAAACTATAAATGGCAAACAATAGCGAAGACAAATCCGAGCCCTGTTTTAACTAACTGAAATATGTTGCTCAAAAAGTTAAGAAAGAATTTGACTGCCTTTTCAGAAAGGCGAAGATAATAAAGAATAACCAAAACTAACTTGTGATATAGAATTTCAAAGGCTTTTCAGAAATCTAATGTCAAAACTGTAATTTTACCACTATCAGTAGTTCGATAAAAAATATCGTCAGTAACATTTGTTAATGCTGTTAAGTATCCATGATGTTCTTGGAATCCTAGTTGAATTTCAGGTAAAATATTATTGAACTCACCATGATCAATCAACTCAACGTTTATGATGCTTTCGAAAATTTTAGACATACAAAGTAGAACACTAATAGGTCGAAGATCCTTAAATTCTTGTAGTGAGAAAGTTTTAGGAATCAGTGACCAATGTTTTTTTTCCACAAGTGTGAAAATTCAGAATGACAAATACAGAAATCTATGACATCTGTTATATATGGTAACAAGAAGAAAAATCATAATTTTGAAACAAAATTAGTCATGCAAACCCTAAGCCCTGTATTTTATGCCCATTATAAATTTAGAAATATCAGTCTCGTTAGCTTCTGCAAACTTTAAAAATAATGAAATTTTTCACACTTTCAACTTTCTTCTGGTATTCTTTAAATAGCTGCTCGTTATTGAGGTTGTCAGGAATGTTCATTTTTACCCTTCTCTTCACATAACCCGAAATTTCGAAGCCAATATTGAGAGGTTGTAGGTTTCTTTTAAAAACCGTTTTTTTTTCGTGTTAATTGAGACAGTAGTGTAATTTTAAATCTTTTTCTATACTACGCCCCATGTCTTTACTTTGCGACTTAGATTTGTTAAAACAAGTCAAACCTATATTTCTTATTTTTATCATTTCTTGAATTGTATCAGTTATCCGTGGCTCATTACTTTTTGTAAACCTGATTACTCTCACTGACTTATGAATATTTAGCTATGTTATAATATTTTCACTAAAAAAATTGTCTTACCATCTATAGGGATAAGATCAAAAATATTCTACCAAGGAATTGATTGAAGGCCAGTATTAATGTATACCTTTGAAATCTAAATTTCCTAATAATAGGTTGAAACTCATATTTAGGAATCAAAAGCTCGCAGAAAATCAAATCATGATCAGAAATATCCGGGACCGAAAGAGCATTGGACATTTCTATTGTCAGCTCCTCAGACACAATAATCAGATCAAAAGAGTCGACCTATTACCAGTAACTCGCATGAGTTCGTTAATAATCTGCATAAAATAATCAAGATTTTGTTAATGCATAAAGTTTTATTACTGTGAGATACAAATATATCAAGACGAAGTCCAAGCAATGCATTAAAAACCGCACCCACTTTAAGAACCAGATCGTACTGAGACTTAATTTACTAAATCAAGCGTGCGTCTACATACATTTTAGTATTTTAGTTTACTACTTAGTACTTTTATTCCAGGATCAGTGTAGAAATGTATATAGGAAATAAGTGGTGAATTATCAGGAATCATTTCGGAAGAAATTGACAAAAAAAACATTATTGGGTACGAAACTGATGGGGTTAATGGGAAATTTATATTTGAACTTTTTCATGTTGGGAACAAAAATTTCATTGAAACCCGCTCCCGATTTTACAGAATCCTTGATTTTTTTTCCTGATCTGGAGACCTGTATTTGGCTTTTAATTTCTAGACAGTAAATTCTCCAATTACCATGATGTTCTCAATCTTCTTATGTCATAGGTTTGTTTGTTCATTTAAAGCGGAGCCCTGGTATGGTCCTTCACGATATTCTTAGACAACTTTTAATGTTATCTTTGTATCCCAATGAGACTTTAAACAATTGTTCGCATCTCTGCACAGTAAGTAATGTACTTTACTAAACTGAATTATCTACATTTGTTTATTTGACGTTTGGTTGCTGGGTAGGGGAAAGTACTTGTTTGAGTAAATAGAAGTTGATTCTAATCAATTAACTAAACTGTTTACTAAATGCAGCACTTGCGAAAGCACTAAATAAAGTTGTTTACATGATGCAAGTAAGTAAATTTAATTACTTGAATTAGTAACTTGCTTTAGCTACTCTACACTTGTAAAGCTACTTTAAGTGAGCATTTCGCTTAATACTATGACGAAGTTTTAAAATATAACCAGATAATGCAATGGAAGTTTAATAGTTCCTAATAAAACATGGATTGTTTATCGATAAACAAATATATTCTATTTTGGGTTAAATAAAATATCTATTACCAATATTTAATTTAATTTATATATGCTAACATTTATAAAAAATTAATTTTAACGCTATGCAATAGCCTATTACTCATTCAGATGGGTACAATGTTCAACTTCGTTTCGTATCGCGAACTAAGATTCCTCACACACGTTGAGGCCAACTTCTTTGGTCGACCTCCATAAATATTCTGCAAATCATGCCGCATTACTAAATCTACCGTTTTATCAACCTACCGCTTTTTTTTTTAGAGAATTACTAGAACCCTAAAAAGATAATCAAATTTTAGATGGCGTTAAAAATAATTATACATCCCAGAGACTTATGTTGCATTATCAAAGTATATAGAATATTTATTAGCCTTTGAGTTTTTACTAAATAGCGTAAGTAAAATAGTAAATCTATTTAAAATATGTATATGTAGGATTTTTCAATAAGGGGTATGATGTTGAAATGAAATAAAACAAGCTGTGTGTAATGTATTAATGAAATTCTTTTTTTATTTGAAAGGCCCATGTATGCCATTATGTATGGAATATAACATCGTTCAAATGTCCGCTGCCGCTTCTCACGGTGGCACGGATCCCAGTGGTCAAATTTTCAATGACTCTGCCGCATAGATACGACTGAATTTAAGCGATAGCATTGGTTAAGTTGACTTTAAAGGCTTCAATCGATTGCGGCTTATTGGCATAAACCTGCGACTTCAGGAATCCCCACAGAAAGCGGGGTCAAATTACACGATCTTGATGATCAATTCACGGCAACTCTACGAGATAACCATACCCTCAAATCTTCATGCAGAATATTTATCGTAACGTCCGCTCTGTAACATGTAGCACCGTTCAATCTGGGGCAGAATAAATTAGTTCTGTAGCGCTCGCCGTTGATGATGATGGTCTTCCCAACGTCATTTTCAAAAAAGTAAGAAATCAATGGCGCCGCCTGCAAAAAATCCGGAACAAACAGTAACTTTTTGTGGATGCATTTCCACCTAGTAAACTTCGTGTAAGTTGGCGTGGTCCCATATACGGCATTGTCTTTGTTAACATAACCATTCATCCAAAAATAAGCCTCGTCGCTGAAGGTGATTTATCGGCCAAAATTGGGGTCCTCTTTCAAACGCTCCAAGGCCCAGTCAGTGAACAAACAACGTTGTCTATAGTCATCAACTTTGAGCTCCTGGGTCAGTTGGAACTTGTACGGATATAAATCCAAGTCCCGACGCAAAATTCGCCAAGTTATACTCCGCGAAAGGCGGAGTTCTTCTATAAGACGAGGAATTGACTGCCTCGGGTTTTCCTGCACACTTTCACAAACCGCGGCGATGTTTTTGGCTGATCTGTCGTTCCTTTGACGTACGGGTGTTAGCTTATTGCTTACCGAACTGTTCGTCTCACATTTGGCCACCAAACGTTGAAGAGTCGACTTTGAAAAGCCACTGCCTCTACCGCTAAATGGCCGCAACGCACACTACGTTTACACTAACGAACGCTCATTTTGATAGTAAATTTTTATCATTTGGACGTGCTGCTCAATCGTGTAACTTGTCATGGTGATTTGGCATCTGTAACAGAATAATAAACAACAGATTAGACAGACGCCACCAAAACAACATTGTTATTTGAAAGTTACATATAGATTCTTAAGGGTCTGTTATAAATCGACGAAAATACAATGTCTTCTTCTATAGGAAAAAATTATTATAACTATTATATTTTTTAGAAATTTTTTTCCATCATTTTGCTGCAAATTAGAACAATTTTTGAGTTGACTGAAACAACAGGCGAACTCCTTGTTACAATTAACAAGATATGACCATATATCGCCGATTTGTACGTTTTGCAGACGTAGATTATCTTTCTGGTTTATGAACTTACAAACTTGTGTTTTAGTCATGGAATATCTATAATTTTTATAAAAGGTTAAATTTTAGAACAAACAGTTTATATTAATCTTACATGCCCGACATGGAACTGCAGAGCTAGAGTGGGGAGAAACCCGCTCCGCACAAGTGAACCGATCAACCGTTTAAGCAACTACATCAACGCGACGCCCCCGTTTACGTTATAATTTGTTATATATTTCATTAAAATAAAAATCCAAACGAATTTAATCCTAAAGAATGCCAAATTTTTTTCAGTCCACTAAATGGCCCTACACCGACCATGCAAGTCCGTTTTCTTTCTGCCTTTGCATAAGGGACGATACAAATCTGACTTTCTAAGTATAGAACGGGTTTTATATATATAGAAGATGGTAGGATCTACTCAAGATTATCTGCTTAGTTCAAACTGTGAACATTATATTTTTAATTCGGCTTGAATGAATGAATGAACAAAAGGTGGTGATACTTCATCATCGATGCCTAGGCCTCGTTGGGTCCGATCGCCTTTGCGAATCCAAGCAGTCGTTAATTAAACTTGCCGTAACAAAATTGTATCTGTGAAATGTCTCTGTCTCAGTCCGTTGAGTGCTGGGCATTTTCTAAGGACATGATCTACAGTTTTATCCTCTTCCAGACACCATCTTTGTATCTGTGAAATGTCTCTGTCTCAGTCCGCTGAGTGCTGGGCATTTTCTAAGGACATGATCTACAGTTTCATCCTCTTCCAGACACCATCTGCACGTCGGGTTATCTACACCAATTTTATGAAGATGGCCCATCAGGTAACAATGTCCTGTCAACAGTCTCACCACAATTCGCAGCTCTTTCTTTCCTAAGGAGAAAAGCTCCCTAGTAAGCGTGCGCTAGGTTCAGTTATATGTTCCTTGGCACACCTCTTTCCAGGAGCTCCTCTCCACAATTCAATAAATTTGATTCCCAGAAATTTTAATTCCCTTTGCCAACTGTAATAGGGTAATTGAGACAGATTAAATTAATTGAGGTCCATATGGTTCAATTTCAAACCCCATCTTTGGAAGACGGTCTGCTTCGTCATTCCCGTGTACAGCTCAAATTTCCAATGTAAAGATCGTTGCACGTTGTCCCACTTTTCATTCAAAAACAAAAAAAAAATTAGGTGCAGTACTTCCAAATGTATTTAAACCTAAGGCTCTTTAAATTTTTAATGCAGCAGATTTTAAAAAATATATCTGAGATTCAATCTAATTTAAATAACTTTCTGGAAAGGAGTTGAAATTCTAGGTTTGGCTGATAGATCTCCGATGTCTCCTACTTTAACAAACATTGTTTTTTACTTGTTTTGTTTACTCCATTCGTCCTTAAATGTGAAAAGTATATTTTCAAACATAACTAACTATATTAAAACCCAAATGCAGAAATATTCTAAGTACGTCTATAGTTGTTGGATTGATGAATTTAAGTCTGTATGTCAATGAGAATAGTTGTTTTAATTCAGAGGCGAATCCAAGGGAGGGGGCTGCAATCGCCCCCTCCCCCGAATGGTTTATAATTTAGAAAAAATAGACTCGCCTGCCTGCTGCATTTGGAACGTGGATTTTGCTACCTTCTCCACCTTCATTGATTGCATCCTGTCAATTCACTTTCGCTTGTTATACTATATTGTTTCGTATACGAATCAGGTGAAGATAATTTCGATCTTTTCTTTCCTCTTGTAATATCGCCCTCCATCCCAAAAAATATAAAGTTAATTTAAAGTCTAGCAGATCTATCATTTTTTTCCGGCATATACGTTTTCTCCAAACGGAACTACCAATTTACAGACTGTTGTGACAAAATAGCTGGAAGTGTATTATACTATAGAGTTCTATTTTGTCGCATACATATTTAGGCCGGCCTGTCCATAGCTGTGTATGTAGGTCTGAGAGATTAACCTCAACGTGTGTGGGATCCTTTTTTCTCATCAGCAATCATTATTAAATGCTCATTAAATTACAAACTATTTGTCACTTTTTTATACTATTTTTTTTTTAACTAAATCTCAATATTGCAAAAAATCATAATCGTGGATCATTATGTTTTTATAGCATTATTATGCAAAATAACTTAATATTGTTTCGAATGTCACATGTCTATGCAAATTAGATTTTTGATCAGTAAGGTAACAACATAAAAAGCGCATTCTCTTTTTAACCTAAATATTTCTTTAAGTAGCAAAAAGCAATTATAACCGAATGAACCTTAAATTCAATTTAAGATATTGGATTACCTAGTAGAGAACAAATAATTACAAAATCCAGATATACAGAGACCTACAAAAAAAGATATGTCATCGTTAAGATGGAAAAAATTCCTGAGCTAAAAGCGCATTTATTTTCTGCTAAATACCGTTTCTACCAAGCATAACATAAAAATATACTCTAATTATATATACTTTGGCAAAAAATAAAAAATCTAATAGTGTGTATTGTGTATATTTATCTCCTAAATTGTTAACCTTACTATAGGGTGTCTGGAGGCAGATTCATGTTTTTAAATGCGATTATTTCGAAAAGTAATAAACGTTGCGGAAAGGGGGTAGCGTCATTCATATCACGAATCATGCGGATTTATTAGTCACGAAGCCTCATTGATCGAAAGAGTATCACGCGTTCGCTGTGGAGGGATTAATCAAAGCGATGATTCTTACGTGATTGCTCGTCGACAATTTTGTTCGAAGTTCAATATCCGAAGATTGAGTGATGCATCCAGTATAAATTTAATTCGTTCCTAGGTGCAGATGTTTCGCGCTACAGCATCGACTATAAATAGTCCACACCCGGGACTTAGTTCAGGTTAGTGAGAAAATCCACGACTTTCGATTAGGAAAAAGGCAGCTTCACTGGGGCTTCCAAGAGCAACTTTGTACGAAATTTTGAAAAAAGATTTAAACTTCCGTTGTTTCAATATTCAGATCCAAAAATTAAAAGAAAATTACTTCATTTTACGCAAACAGTTTTGTAAAATGATGTTAGAGAGATTCTGAACAGTTAATTATATTTTTTGGATTGACTAAGCTCATTTTTATTTATACGGGCATGTTAATAAACAAAACTGCCGCTACTGGTCTTCAAGCACCCATAATTCACTACCAAAACATTGAAAACCATCACATTGCCCCAGGGTAACTGTCTGGTGCGCTTTATCCACGAATGGATTTATTGAACCTTTTTTTATTTGAAGTGCCCATGGTCAGGCGAAGAATGTGACTAATGACAATTATGGGAGGATAATTACGGATTCTTTGCCGATTCTGCGAGCTCATCCATCGATCTCGTCACATACCTGCTTTCAACAGGATGTTGTTATGTTTAATAATTAATTTTTATTTCATATTGAAAACATAAATCTTCCGCCAGGCACCCTGTTCCTACATGCACCCCTGCGTATTAGTATATGAAAAAGAGATATATTTTGCTATGCTAAGAGGACGAGGAATATGAGTAAACATATTTAGAAGTTTTGAATTACTCAAAAAAACTGAAGTAAGAAAAGTTAACTCAACAACGCAAAGTTGGTGAAGTTATATTTACAACAACTTTTTACACTGTTTTTACGTAATAAATCACCACCAACTATGTTATATGCCTCATAAATACTTTTTACCAACTTTCAGGTATTCACTCGAATTAGTGGAAACGCTAAATTATTCAGTGATTTTTTGCTGACTTATTTTTGGGTCGTACAACACGAATAGAAAAGTTTTTTTATAGCCTTCTAAAAAAACTTTTTTTTTCATTTCTACACTTAGATCTTTTGTTACTTTCAGAAAAATTCACACACAAATATAAATGCAAAAAAAGTGAAGCTTTTCTTTCTTTTAGATAAACAATAAAAAGTAACCGATCGATTTAATGTCTTCGAGAAGAAACTGTTAGAAATTTCATTCAGATTGAATAGTATGCAATGCGGTATTCAAACCTTTACATTTAGTAGTTAAATTATAGTCAATTTAATTATTTCTATCTTGCGGTATGAAATGTCTAAATTTCATAAAGACACAAGCACATTCTGAGAAGCACGAACATAATATATCTTAATTTTTAATAAAGTATACTGCATTTTGCCCAACTTAGCCAAAATATTTTTGGTAATATAATAATGCATTGCCACCATTTAGTGAAGTTCTCTTCCATATTTCTAGGCAACAATATTTTTATAGTTTTATAGTCGGCCTTCAGGTGTCTGTAAGGTCTCGGTACACACTCTATCAAGATTAGGGTTAAAAAAGGTTCAAAAAGATATTTTAAGAATTTGTTATGTATAGGTTTAATTAGTTTATTTTTGTGTTTTTGTTTTTATTTTACTATTGCTATACTGGTATTTGAAGGCAAAATCCCAGAATTAAGTGCTAAGGAAAAAGTTAATTAATAACACTAAAGCCAAGTCAGCAGAGTACTGTTGAAAGCTAATAGCAAGACAAGCGAGCAAAAATGCCGAGCTGTACTGAAGAATAGGATGGGTTATTCAGGATGCCACTATATCTGTAGCTAGGTCCAATGCAGAAACCTTTCGCGATATCGTTAGGAGATAGCTCAACGCCTTACAAAAATAAAGAATGGGATTAAATTTTTACGAAATTAATAGATCATTATTAAAACATAAAAAAAAAGATTAATAAAGTTTGCCTATCAAATGCTGTGACTGCCAGTTGGATGATCTCTGTGCGTAATGAGATAGACACTAGTGTAACATTAACAGGTATACACAGAATATAAAACATAAACAACCAGTAATGAGGACCTGTAGGTAGAACCCCATTAGTAGAACTCGTAAGTACAACTGGTTATAAAATAACCAGTAGAGAGGATTGTATCCTACCAAAAGAGTGTCTAAGATTACTGTAAAAATTGAATTAGAAGGTAAATTAATTTATTAATCAACTTTGGCAATTTGTCAAAAATTTTAATTTAAAATTATAAACTTTCTACATATTCAGAAAAAAAATATAGCAGGTAATCTTTAAATTAACAGAAAGGGGAATATTAATCAAAAATCAATTAGAAATAGTTAAACGAATCATTAATTTAGAGTAATTAACTGTTTTAACTAATGAGCTCAAGATAAGTAAGAGTAAAAAAAAACAATACAATAGAACATTAGCCGGACTCCGGGTGATCTCCAATAATTAGGTTAATATAAGATAAAACAAAAGATTTATTATACAAAATAATTAATTACTTAATTAAATTAACCAATACATGATTTAAAATTATAATAAAATAAAATGGATAACATTTAGGATTTGAGACCACTGGATGATGACGATATAGCTCGATTTATTAACATTAATTACTAATATGGTAAAAATTAACACAATTTTAATTAAACTCAAAGATAAAATAATAAATGAAAATATAATCAAAACATAATCTCAATATTCACTAAAATACTTTATGGAAAGTCAGGATACACATTCTAACAATGCCTTTTCAAATAAATGGACTTTTTGCTGAAAATTTTCTGAATTTTACCTTAATTTGGTTAATCTCTGGTTCGTAAATAATGTACTCGAACACAAAAAATATACTGGAGTCAAACTGAAAGTAAACGAAGCAACAGACATATCACGATGATATTTTATTCACCTATTTAAAGCCCAAAATGGGGCCAAGAGATTGAATACTATTCAGAAATATTTTAAAATATAAAAGATAAATTAATCATTTAATAAACTGAAACCATCGTGATATATCCTGATAACAAATACGTGACAAAATATAATGAATTTTACACTACATAGAAAAGGTACTCTCAAAATTAACTCTTACTGACATAAAAGGAATTATTAAGCATTTACAAGGTAACGAAAACTTCAAGAAAAACTAATCAGTAATCATAAACAAATAGCAACAGTCGTTTTTAAAACCCAATAATAGTCTAATGCAGACATTACTGGTATTTTATGATTGTTAATCTCAATCCATAAATCAGTCCATTCTTTATATAAGACATTACTTTAGGGCAAAACAATAAACTAATTACTAAATTGGTACTAGAACAAGTTTCAATTTTATGATCTTTTAACACCCAGCAACAATGCACGATTTTTCCGGCTAGATTTTTAATGTTTTCTGTCATATTTTAATACAATGTTGTACAGTTTTATATAAAAATAGATATATTTCAGAATATGTAAATATATTTTACTATATGTGACATATTTATTTAAAAACCGAAATATTTTTAAGAGCACGGCGTGGAAGTGATAAAAATTTAGGGGAGGGCATTATGTTCGACCGTCAAAAAAACTTCAAGTTCATTTTCTAGGCCTCTCAAATAGCGACTATGCAAAAAATTTAGTGTTTTCACTATTCGGAATAATTACTAACCTTTGTTAGCTTATTTGAGCGTTAAAATAGATTAATTCAAATTGACTTCAAATCCTATGTATGAAAATAAAAGTACTTGAAATAATATTCTTTTAGTGATTTTACCTTAGCTAGTTAAACCATAAAATATCGAAGTCAAATTTAGAAATTTGCCATCTTAAGACTGCTAAAAATAACTAATTAATAATTTTTTCAGCGTTTGGTATCGCAACATAGCTTGTAAAAAGTAGTGAAATTCTACAAGCCTTGGGTGAAGAATAGAGATCCTAAAAGCAACGGTTAAAACACTTACTGAGTGTTAAACACGACAATACAGATTTCGTTTAAGTATTCAAGTTCACATAAAATAATCATGTATCGATTACTCAATTTGTTTTCCTATTTTGTTTTCTTCATTTTCCTTTGAACCTTACGAAAATATCTCTTTTATGCCCCTATTATGTTAATTTAAATGTAAAAATACATTAAATTTTCAAAGAGAAGTTTATATATAAACTTAATTTATTGAATTATAACTTACGGCCCATACTTCCTGACAGTAAACTCAAAATTTCAAATTCACAGTATTCTCTAAACCTAAAGCAAAATACTAATTGAAGCGAAACGCTAACAGTAATCTTCTATTAACCTAAATTTTATTTTAGAGGTTTGGTTTGTGGTATCAGTAAAAAAGAAGACAAAATATATAGATTAGTAAACCCAAAAATTTTTTAATTGACATGAATCTGAACGTCTCCTCTTCTACGTACATTATAAGAATTTTGATCTTCTTGCGAGAAATTTGAAGAATTTTTGAAAATTATCGTTTTATTCACTTAAAGCTTTATTATTTAAGTTAAATTAATAAACTGATGAGGACAATTTTTAGGAATCGAAATTTCAGTAGTAAATAAAGAAATCTATCTACCGTATTTAAATAGTTGTTTATATGTATTATCCTTTCAAGCAGAGAAAATGAAAGAATATATTCAAACTGTTTGTTTCCTGCAAACTCTGGTCCTCTCTCTATATACGGTTCGACCACCTTATGGTCTCGTCAGTGAAGCTGTATGCATCTGAGAGCAACATTCGCTGTAAACAACTGCTATATATAATATAAATTTTAAAATATGTCGGTAAGATATTAAAAATATGCCGACTTCGATGCCAGAGTGAAAAATATCGCCAGTCAAACGACTTCTATACAATCACCGGAGTAGTCCGAAATTTTTAAAAATCAAAATTTCGGTAAGAAATGCAGAAACCTATCTGCCGTATTTAAATAATTGTTTACATGTATTATCCCTTCAAACAGAGAAAAGGAAACGATATATACAAACAGTTTGTTTCCTGCAAATTGATTGTACATATTCTTTCCTTTTCTCAGCTTGAAGGACATATAAACAACTGATGAGAACAAATTTATTGTTTGTTGTTTTCAATTGTTTAGTTTAGACGACACCTTTTTTTACTGCGTGATGTCAATTCTTAGAATATTCAACCTAATACCACTATGTCGAGATATAGTCAACGTATGTCTTTTATATATTTATTATTTTTTACTCGTAAAATGTAAATACAAATGATACGAAACCTAGAAGAAAATAGAAACTACGTAATAGTTGGATAGGCTAACAAATCATTTTTTTTTTATTTTTACCAAACTAATTATCAATAAAGCCTACGGTGACATCGCTGGTAAAACCAACTTTTAATTATTATGACGTTAATCGTCTATTAAATATATACAATTACCACCTTCAATATTATTTACTTATTATATTTTATTCTATTATGTCGCCGTTGTTTATGGAAACGACAACGACAGGGCAGAGAGAAAAGAAAGAATGGAATCGCGAATGAAAAATATTTATTACACCAAAAGTCTTCAAAATTTATATCTAATCTGGAGCGAAATAGAAAATAGAAGTTTAATAAAGCAACACACAGCCCATTGTAACGGCATTTTGAAAACAAATTTGGTTTTTAGTGTAACTCTTAATATTTTCAAACACATGTTAATCCAAGAGTTCCCATACTTTTCGAGATTTCATGTTTTTTTGGGAAATATCAGCTATGTTTTATATTCATATTCAGGTTTTATTTTCGATAATTATTATGATTAAGTGAAATATAGGAAAATTACCTATTTGAAAAATATTCTTCCCAGTGCCACTATATCGGGGTCGTAGAATACAATGCTGAGCTTTATTTTCTATAAATTTTCTTCAGTTTTCCGGAAATCACAAAAGATGCCGCAGTTCATTTCACAAGGTTAGTTTTATTTCTGGAAAAAACACTTTATTTTGGATAGTACTAGTTAAAATACATTTTATATAACATCAATATCAAGGATTTATACACAAATTTTAGCAAACAAATTAAGAAAAACTTCATGGACTCATCTATTACTGAAAACGCCAAATATTCGCGACGATGTTGCCAAATGTAAAATATTTTCATGGTATAAACTTTTATTTTAAAAAGACTTTATAAAAAAACATAGTTTAATTTTTGTAATGTAAAAACTAGTGGAAAACTTATATAATCAATTGAAATTTTTCGTTAGTTCAGGTTTAGCTTGGATTTGTTAGTAGTTTAGAAAACTGAAACTAACCTAAATTAATCTAAACTGACTCCGATATATTAATAAAAAATATTGTCCACGTTGAGACAAAACAATCTCTGTTAGGGAAGAACTTTGGGAAAGCTTTGAGTTAGTATGGAAACGGATGGTTTAGTATCTGCTGCAATAAATAATATGGTTAGTAAAATTTTAAGACCAAGACATAAAAATTTTTTTTAGGATTATAAATTCAATAGAAGAAGATAATTGTTTGACACCAGAACAAAAGAAGGAAGAGATAGCATAAATATTCAATAGAAGCAAGTTTTTAATGCTGTATCTCAGTCTTGTTAAGAGGAGGGATAAACCTGTCTCATGTATTTATAAAATTCATGATGCATGTTCTTGTGATGGTAATATTTTTTTCGAAACAAATGTTCCGCTAAGTGAGAGTGAAAGTGTTCTTCGCGCCAACAAATCGCGGAACATTTCTACATAAATTCCTCCAGGCTCTTTCATTGCTTTTAGTCTGGAGTCTGCTATCGGGATCTACAATATTTTGTTTGTTTCTCGGTCAGGTCTTGATAGTCCACGTCTACTAAACAGTAGTAACCCTTCCAGTAATCCAACACTTTTGAAATTTTTTGATACTAATTTTAAACTCATGATTTGTAGCAGTTTTTACCCGATGAAAATACTCCAAGACAATTCTCTCACCCACCAAAACCAACTCAATTTATTACTAGTTTAGCGTTTTGTAGTGCGCTAAACTTATAGTTTTTGGTATTCGTGTAAGTGTGAAATTAACAACGCGATTTAAAAGTTTAACAATGTTTATTATGTAGTCGCGCTTGCACTGAAAGCCGATTTATCTAGAAAGAGGATTCAAAGCGGGAAAACTTGAAGAAATATTAAAACTGAACTATAACCGATAGAGAACAAGAATAGAATATTCCACTGTAAACGGAAGTAGTAGAGAATAGGAATAGGATAGAATAGTATAGACCTCTAACTTGGAAGTTGAGGGTTTTTAAATGGATCTGCCTATAATTTACTAGTATCGTACGGTGTTGTCACGTTCTCCAACTTTTCAGCGGTCTATTAATAATGATTCAGAAATTTGGGAATAATTCCGCTTAAATGGCAACACCGTAACATATTCTCTTGCAAGAAGTTGGAAATTCCGAGTCATCAATGACCGTAAAAGGGCCCGATTGGTTTATTGATACAATCCTTAAATTGTACGAAAAGGTATAGTTTATTTTACTAAAGTAAGAAAAATATCACGTTTTCAGTGCAGCATTGTAAAATAAACTATAAAAAAATATTGGATCTTAAGTAAATACAACAGGATAATAAAATATAACAAATAGTTAAATTGAAAAAGGTATAAAGGATATTTCTGACACAAGAGTATAAGGGGCCTAGAGCCGCCACACTAGTATCGAGGCTTAAAAGCAGTAATTACATGAAAATCTCAAAGTAATATATATATATATATATATATATATATATATATATATATATATATATATATATATTACTATAAATATATATATATATATATATATATATATATATATATATATATATAGAATAAAGAAATATAAACAATAAAGAAAATATTGACAACCTAACCCAATGTGGGTACAGTCAAAGATTATTATAGCTAAAGGTGTTAGCTATTATACATCTTTGGTACAGTTTAACAAGGAACATCTCATTAACTGAACTTTTTCGCAAAATTTCGTTTTCATTTTCGCCACAGACATAGGAAATTTGTCATACATACTAAAAAATAGAACTATCCCTACCAGTATAAAAAATTTTTCATAGTTGTATTTTATTTGCGATGACATATGCCGTGAAAACAACATCGCTTACAATTACATCAGTCAACAACCTCCGAACCACGCATAGGGCGGTAAAAAGAACAATGTTTGAGACCTTATAGCAAAACGACGAGATCAAAAGCAGAACTAGGGTAGAGGATGTCATAACTCGTATAACTAAGTTTGCAATGAAGTTGGGCCGGACATGTTTCTCGCCAAGACAATACTAGATGGACAAAACACATAATTCAGCAGAGATCATGTTTACACGAACCCAGCGTCGGAAAACCACAGGCGAAGTAAACGGACACCTTGTTTCTAACGTAGCTTTCGGAACTCACCGAACAGATCCGATGCAATTACATCCACTTAAAATGTACGTAGTAAATGGTACTGGTTAAGGTTTCAATTGAATGTAACATATTGACGTACATCGGATGGAAATCGCTTTTTCACGTTAACAACGGGATCCAATTGAAATGGCAAACAGTTAACCTATAATTTGGACTTCCGTTTTGGTCATTAAACTGTCAAGACGTAGCTCTTTTGCAAAAAGCAGGGAAAAAAGCGTTGTTTGGTTATTTGGGGATGAAGGCGGGAGTCCGAGCTCAATGTACTGAGTAAGAGAAGACGCTTGCTGTGAGGTGAGTCCTAAAGTATTTAGGGAAAATTTGCATGGTCTACAGAAAGTTCTACAAATCATTCCTTTGTGCAGTGAAAATTTATGAATATATCTGTGAAAAGCGGTTAACTTTGCATTCAGTAGTTCAAGCAAAAGCATCGACCAGAAATATGTAAATACCTATCAAATATGTGACGTGACTATTTTGTTATAATGAGTAACACACGTGACCAACAATTCTTATTGGATGATGGAAGTATTCAGACCGTCTTAGATGGGACATCCTTCTGGGTTTTTTATCTTTGAAGATGGTCTCCCAAACCCGATTAATATGTTAACATTCCTAATAGGTACCCGAGCAAAGCGTGGGACAGGAAAAAGAGAAGCTGTTTAAATTGCTTCAGTCACAGCGGCATATAATCTCATAATTAAAAAAAAACTATACTTTTTATTAAATAGATAATTGGAAAAAGTTTTATAAATTTTCTTATTTAAAATGTTACAAACAGAAGCAGAAAGAAAAAGATTAGAAAAAATATATATATTTTTTCCAAAATAACTGGTCACATTATCTACTTGAAGTAACGTACAGTTATTACCATCTTTAATTTCTTTCTTTTCAATGTCATGTCTTTGTTTCATCGTAAAGAATTGAAATAGGGATAAAAACGTAATTGATTTTTAAAAGTGTACATTCGATAATTCGGATCCCATCGGCATTTTGCGTTAAAAACAAAGTCACTGGCATCAGATAAACAGAAAAACAGGGATTATTAACAAACAAATAGTAGCCTTATGTCAAAGAGAGGACAATCAAAGGCTGCTGGAAGATGAAAATACTCCTTCAAACTGTAAAAAACATTTTTAAAAATGTACTATCACTTAAATTATAATAATGCGATGCATAGACTTTTAACGACCAGATTTATGTAAAATTTATATCATAATTTACATTAAAATTAATAGCCTACACTCTAAAAAGGAAATGCATTAAATTTAAAATAAATGTGCTGGAAGCAAATTTCACGAACATTTATTAAATTCATTAAATTTAATAATATACATTAATCTAAATTAATTTATTCCATTAAATCTAATGTAATCATACATTAAATTTTAAGTTTTAATTATTATTTTTTAAAGTGACTATGTACATTAAATATACAGCTAGTGTTCATTGAACTTAAAATATGTTATTACATATTTAATGCACCAACATTAATATGAGGTCAAAAAATTCTACTACCAGGAAAAGGTGAAAATTTTTCCTATAGGTAGTGTACCGTCATCTGTAGACCGGTTTCGAACTCATTGATTTGTGTCAGTACAGGCAGATACGTACACCTCATCAGACGAGAATGGAGTCCTTTAAGCAACTTATATCATAGCAAACAAGAAGTTCAATACAAGTTGCGCCATCTTCCAGAATCTCATGCAATCTACCATGAATATTATTGTAAATTCCTTTAATGTACGTACATGTGAATTAATTTTAATGTACAGAAGGTTGAAATATCTTCTTAGTTACTTTATTGAAATTTAAGATACCATTTAATCAAATTTAATATACAACGAACTGATATTTGAATGAATTGCTTTAGATTTAAAGTAAATGTAAATTATTCACGATTTAAAGTACAAAATAATTAAATTTAATCTAGAATAGACTTTAAATTTGCATTAAATTTAATGTTATTTTTAACAGTGTATTTCTTTAAAAATGGATTTCACATTTGACCCCATTTTATGATGGGGATAGCAAGGAAACTTTTTATACTTCCGGTTATAATGCCATACCTTGAAAGTAAAAATAACCTTTGATTAAACCGGAAGTTAACATTGGTTGTCACATAATTAAAAACTAAGAGGTAAAACTTCTTTTTCTTCAGTTGTAAAAGCCTTTTTCTAGTAGATAATTACAAAATTTGTAAGAAACAGCTAAGCTTTGATATAAATTGCGTGATGGAACGATTCGAAGAAACAATTTCCTATTCAGCATTTCAAAACCTATGAGAATCTATAATTAAGGAACAAAAACCTTTTACACTATATCTTTCAAGAATAATGGCGCCAACAACATACTAAAAGTTTTATTCCATTTAAGATAGTTGTCATAAACATATTGTTAATGAAAACCTGACTTATAAAAAAGCTTTTGAGATGGGTTTTACCACAGCGGCCGTTTTCATACCAGCTTATCTCCATCTTTAAGTTTTTATGCCTCTTTTTATGAACAGTTTAGTAATTATTAGGGTAACCACAGTAATAACTGTCAGTAGCAGGTACTATTTGACGTTATATTGATATTACACATTTTCTAAAGAATAATATCACAAATTTCGGAATATACATACAGGGTTTGTATAAAAACTCTCGGAAAAACAGATTTACTTTAGATATTAGTACGAAACTTCAAAATTCTTGTCATGATACAATTTCCAACTTCTGGAGATGGCTGGCCTCCCCTATTCACCCTTCTCTTCATTCTTCTTAGCCCTTCTAGGTAGAAGGGACCATTTACATCTGCCTCTCAGGTTGTCGTCAGTCCCTGACGTTGATGGCCGTCCAGCGCGGGGCTCATCCGACACACTCTGTCGTGACATGCTTTCATCTTTGAACACTTGGCGAATCATATCCAACGTCTTCGTACCCGATTTCCCCAGTCCAATACGAAATTTGATGACATACCGCTGTTCAATCATTCGTTGCATTTTGAGCTTGCACCCAGTCACTCGATAGGGGTCCACTAAAAACTCGATATAGCCTAAACAAACGCTCACAGACGACCCACGCTTGGCGCTTTTTGACGATCAGACCCCCCACCACCGAGCCCATTCGGTGTGAACGCGCTGAGATTTATAGTCGCTCCAAGAAAAAATTGTTCCCGATACTTTTGATACAAACCCTGTACAAATTACTATATCTGACACGCAAACCAACTTTCTTAACTAAATCAAATCAATTTGACATCAACCTAGTTTTTAGTGATATGTCTCCTTAAACGATTGGAACTTAAGTAAGTCAAAAAAACTATATCAAAAAGTTTCAGCCAGTTTAGATTTAGGTCTCAAAATGAGAAAACAAGGTTAAATAGACAAAGTACAAAGGATTTTATATTATAACAAGTTTATATTAAGAAAAGAAATACGGATATATAATTTCCCTAACTTAGGAGCGTATAGGAAAAAATTTAAACTGATAATTTTTATTCCTTGTGTCAAAATTGATAGTAAATAAAAGTTTTTTCGCTTTAAAATATACGTAGTGGAGGCTTTTACTTAGTAGAAATCCATTAGAAACTAGTAGTGATGATTATTTGTCGAAATTTCTACAATATTATAATTCAAACCTTACAATTTACAAAACATTTTGTAAATTGTAAATATTGTGTGTCTAACAGAAGCTAGCGTTTCGTTAGCTTCTGTCAGACCTACTTATGCAACTAAACGATTTATTTCTATATTTAAATTTTATGACCTATATTAACCATATATAACAATTTTCCCGGAAATATCTCTACTTAGAAAATTTTCAACAGCCCTTATTTATATCTATTAACAAATGAGTTTTAATAAAGGTAACTGATTTGTTTCTAATTGATCATTCCAAAGTGTACCAGAGTTTTTAAAATTTCTAGACTTTCTTATAGATTAAGTTTTGTTGTCTCTACGTATCATTTTTAATTCATCGTTAAATAGCTTGGTTGACTACTTCTCTTTCGTGCTTACTCCAGAGAAGTTTATTACCTAGGATGAGGCCCAGATATTTAATCTGACTTCCACTCAATGAGGTTCCCATTCATTTTGATAGTTTTCAAGTTGAAGTTTCTTTTCCTTGTAAATGTTTCTAGGGTGGTTTTGGTGGGGTTGACATTTACTCCCATCGTCTGGCACCATTCGTTAGTGTGTTCGAGACCTTTCTGGATATGTCCCAGAGAGTATTCTCGCATTTGCCTCTCGCGATTATGACTACGTCATCGACATAGCCCTAACAAGATGTGCCGAGGTCAGTCAGATCACAGAGGAGTCAATCTACAATTAAGCACCTTATAAGTGGAGAAGCTTCTCCCCTCCCTCCTGTGGACATCCTTTGGTGGTACAGAGAGCGATAGTGTTTTGTCCTATCTGTCCCTGCTATTCTAGTGGAAAGAAGTAGCGCCATCAATTTGGACGTCATTCCGTCTACTTTCCTGTCATCAAGTGCTCTTTTAATTGCATCATGTGGAGTGTTGTCAAAAGCCCTTTCTATATCAAGAAAAGCACATAATATAATTGCCTTGCTGTTAGAGCATCTTGAATCTCATTTGTTAATCAGTGCGGTTACTGTAGACTTGCCCGTTCAATATCTCGATACTGTTCAAGAAGTTCTGTTCTAATGTAGTTATCAACTATTTTCTCCGTCGTTTTTAAAATAAACGATGTGAGGCTAATAGGTCGCAGGGATTTAGAGTGTAATGTCCTTTTTCTCTGCTTTCGAAAAAAAGGTGACCTGACCCTTCTCCATATTTCAGGCTACTTTAACTAATACGCAGTATATGTGGTAAAACTTCTTCCCGCCCTCGTTGGAACAGGACAGATATTAATCTATCGACTCCTGTGGTTTTAAATGGTTAGCAGGTGTTCATTGCCCATTTTAGACGACCGCCACTACATATGTGTCTGGCCATTGTTATAGCTTCTTTGGCGTTCTATTACGTCATTCGCGGTACTAGGCTTGCTCCCCGAAAAGTGAGTATTGAGTAAGAATAGTACTCTTTCCTCCTTGCTCTCTCTGAAGCTACCGACTGACTTTCTGAGGGCCATTACTGTGTCAACCATACCTTTCGCGAGGTGTAGACTGAATGTCTTCACTGAGTTTCTTGAAACTGTTTCTTCTACCTTTCCTAATTTTTTTGTTGTAGATTATAAGTTTCTCAGTGTAGCTCTACCAGGATTCTCCGCCACGCTTAGTCCGATTGAAGGGTTTGTGTATTTCGAATCTTAGCTCTGACAGATCATTCCTCCAAAGTACAACACAACTTTTGCTCGTTTGTAAGGAACTCCGAGTATTGCCTCATATACTTCTTTCAAGTCATTTTCCAGCTCCAGATGGTGCTTAGCGTATCCTCTGGTCTCAATATATGCTAAGTTTGTTTTCAGTTTGTTGTTGTATTTTTCCCATTCTGTCTTCCTAGGATCCCTTTTGACGCCTGGCTCAGGAGGATTGTTTTCTAAACTGAATACAATCATTCTATAACATGAAAAAGAAGGTTCATTCAGTACCCTCCATTTTTCTACTAAATCTGTTAACCATGATGTATTTATTGTAATATCTAATACTTCCTTATCCTCGTTAAAAATGTAGGGGTATTTCTTATGATGTTTATGGTAAGTTTACATTTGAAGATGCATTCTAAAAGTTACTCATCTCGTTGATTCGTGTCTTTGCTACCCCGAACGGAGTTATGAACGTTAATCTCACACCCCAATAGTATTGGCAGTTTCCTTTTCTGACGGTACTTTACCAATCCTTGCACCTCTGGCTAAGTAGCATAAGACTATGATGACCTCTTGCTCATCAGGAATTCCGAAAGCCCAAAATAATTAATATTTTTCCTTGCCGTAATGATTTTCTAGTAGTGTCATTACTGGCATGATACACTACATTAGTAACCTTGCAGTGTAATCCTGTTATCTGATTTCTATTGACCCTTAGAACCTGGATCAGTGCAATTCCCAGCTGGTTTTTGACGTCCTAGCGATTTCCTCTAAGACGCACTTAGCATAGCGGATGTTCACTTGAGCGCTGTTGATGCCTGCCATTTTCCTGTTATTAGGTGAAGGTATCCTCTACTTCTATGATGGTGTGGTCCCCCTTATCCTCTTCTCCTTCGGTTTCTTCGGCCTCCGATGTTATTTCGTCAGATGATGGTACTACTACCTCTATTTCCTTCTCGTCCTTCTGATCCTTCTTGAGGCCATTCAAGGGGATTTTCCCAAATCGATAGTGAATAATGTATCCGTTGTCCCTGATTTTCTAACAGGGTAGGTCGTCGATTCCTGCCTTCAATATTCGGCCTTTACCTTCATTATTTAGGTTAATAATCTCATCTCATCGTTTTGAGCTTCTATTAGCTGTAGAAGCTTTTCTGCTGCTGTTTCTTGACTTCAGCCTTTCAGTTTTGGTACTACTGACTATGGTGTTTCACACTAATGATTCAAGTTCTACGGGCAGTTTTGATTCACATAAATTAAAACTTTATGCTAAAGGAAGAAAATACCCATAATAATTTAAAATGAAGTGGCAGGTTGAAGTGCATTTCTCTTAGTAGAAAAAATCTCGCGATGTTTTAACTATTCTAAATATTTCCTTATTGAGCTTAAAATAAATTTTAGCCTAACTGTTGATTATAGAATACTATGTATTTTCAGTCTCAATATTGACAAACTCTCTTACCAATTTTTTATCCATTGTAGGTCTCATCTTTGATCATAACTGTTTTGACTGGTTATTTACACTCGCTTCACAATTTATATTTTAATGTAACATTTTTTTTTGGGCGTCAGGTGGAACCTGTCACATCAAATTTTTATCCATTAATAAGAATATATTTGATTTCATTTGTTTATTAAATTAATAACCAAAAATCTGATCCAGTCACTCTGCGTGGGCAACAAAAAAATATAAATTTGAGGAAACAATAGAAAACCTAAAAATTTTCTTAACTAAATTTTTGTTTTCATTTTTTTTTAGATTTTCATAAATTGTCAAAATTATATCTGTATTACTAATATGGAAAAATACAATTTACCTATTTGATTCATATTATATATATATATATATATATATATATATATATATATATATATATATATATATATATATATATATATATATAATTATTATTATTATTTTTACTTTATTTTGATTTTTGTTTCAGATTCCGAGGGCGGCATGCCTGCTCTGCGCCTTTTTGGCAGGAAATGGTTAGCCGCATCGGACGACCTCGTTTTTCCCGGACTCTTCGAGATATCCTTAAGAGTAATATGGTAAGCAAGTTTTTATAAATAGTTTTTTGTTTATTTTTGTATGTATAATATTATCTATTTATATTATAGAATGACTGGTTTAGTTTTTTATTAAATAAAGAGTATGGATAAAATAAGTTATTCGTTGTTGAACATATGGCTTTCAAGGCTAGAGACTAGGTCACAGAGACACCTCTTTTAAAACCATCCAAATTTGTTACTTATACTTTTTACGAATTAGCGATAGTCATGTAATTTATACTAAAAAAAGTTTTCCTGTAGCAGAGCAACATTTTACTCTGGACGAAATCTGAAGTAGGGTATAATTCAGCAAACAAAAATAAATGACTTCATCTAATTATACATAACCGAATATCAATAATTTAAACTTACGCTTCCACATTTTTTCGTTGTCCCGGAATAACCGTCTCTAACCTCTTTTTTCTATTGGAATCATAACGAAATTTTTTTAGTAATATGTAAACAAAAAACCAGGCCATGTAAAGTGAGATTTGCCAGCGGGGAAAAAATGTTTTCATTCTAGTTTTAAACATTATACTCCTTCTTCCGTATAGAAAGAAAAAGCAATAATATTTTTGATATTTTAATTAATTCAAACTTGGTCACGTAAAACCACACATTTCATTCGTTTATTTTTCCATATTGATACCTTGTCAAAAAAATAGATATAATTTTTTTAGATGTAAATGTCTTAACTATCTCGAGAAATATCTTATCAAGGTAAAAGTTATATAATATAAAATCATTTAGCCAAATGAGAATTGCAAATCTTATATACCTGAATATGATGGTCAGTTATGTCCGTAATAATATTTCGAAATATGCATTAAGCAAGAGATTAATTCTTTAATAATTTATATGGTTGTTTTTCTTAAAGTCTTTAATTATATATGTTATAGTCAAACCACGAAACTGCAGCACTGTTAGGTTTGGCTAGTCAAACCTCAGGTCTGGGAAGAAGTCTAAATCAAAGTTCAAACCAATAGTGAGTTTGGACCTTTGACTAATGAATTTATGTCTAATCCTAGGTAAGACCAACTTGGCCAGTCAAACGCCGAAACTCAGTCTGATTAAGTCGGGATTTGACCAATCAGACCTAAATTAAGTATAGGAATGTGTTAGTTCGTTAAGTTTAGGTACAATAAAACCACATTTTTTAATTTTAATGTTTATTGATTTAATATTTTAAGGATGGATTAATAGATAAATGATCAGAATAATTAGATTTTTTATCGTTATTTTGTATAATGATAATAATTAACATACTCTTTATTTTGACAAGGTGATACATTTACACAATTTTAAAGAGCATTTTTTCTTACAATGGCATTTTATGAAACTTTGGCCCCCGAATCTGTTGTAGTAATCTCCTTTAGAGACGTCAGGCACATCTTGGAAATTAAGTAATTTCTCTTTGCATTCTTGTATCTGGTTCCTAGAAAAAGTGTGTTTATTCCGTGTTTCGTTCCTACTCTGTATAATAAACCAGCAACTGTTGTATCTTGTATTATGACCAAAACCTTTCGAGCATCTCCTTTGGCTCTATGGTGGAAATTTTGAGATAATTGTTTCATAACATTAGCCTGAGCTTGAAGACTTTCAATAGTCTTTGACAAATACAATAAAAAAATACTTTCAATAATTAAAGAACTTTCTTCCTTTCTTTGTGACAACGGTCCGGGGACTTTGTCAATGTGGCGATCCTTAGTTTTTTCTTCACTTGACGTATTTTCTTTCTCTGTAGACGACGACGGTCCAAGTGTTTCAATTTTTTTTGGCTAAAATGAAATTCATATATTTTGTTAAAAAGTTGTTCATGTAATCGAAAATTCCAGTACTTAATGAAAAAATTACTACTTGCTAGTATCAGTGTCATTTTCCTTCTTCCGTCTTGAAGAATCTTTCTTATTGAATCTGGCAATGTTTAAATTCCAACATGAACTTCTCGTCCTAGAAAAAAAAGCGTTTCATCAAAATGTAATATTTATAGTAAGTACAATGCTACTTTTTCCCGCAATTTCTTATATATATTTATTTTTACGTTACTTACCAAACGTAACTTCAAACAGCGGTTGTTGTATACCATGATAGTATGGGCAATTTTTCTGCAATGGGCAGAACCTAAGGCCCTAATTCCAAATATTAGTTTTATTATCGTCCATCCAGGTAAATAATATTTTCTTGGTTGGCACGCTCAATGCTTCCCTGATATTAGGAGTGACGCGGTTTGCCATACACTATTCAGTTTACATAAGTTTCAACTTTTCTACGACACGATTGGCAAATTCGCCCATTATCTGATTGAAGCATAGAGGGAGCGCCCAAAGTACGGGAGATATCAAGACCAACGTGAGGTAGTTCTTGTGCTTTTTTTGTATGTAGGGGACGTGGTATCAAAAATGTTGTCCAATGATATTGATAGTCTTAAATGTATTTGTAATCATGATCAGAACACATTTGCATGTCTATAAGATCCACTTGTCCCCGTGCATGAATAATAACGTTTTAACTACTAGCCTGTTTTTAGGGTGACTTTTTTTCTTGTAACACATTTGGCATAAATCTAAATAACAGTTTGTGAGATCCTACCACCATGAGCACTTTCAATCACATCGAATAACTTATCGTCTATAACCCAGTATTATATATTTTGTGTATCGAATAATGGCTTAATTTTTTTTTCGTTCCCAATATATACAATATGACAATATGAAATGAACACTTATTTTTATTCATATTAATAATTTTCTGCATAAACTTCGATTTTAAAGCTTTTTTATCCACATTTTCAATCACAACACAGTTTGGTTCACGAATCTTTAAGGTAACATAGCCTCACCTTCAATGTACAGATATGGAATAACAAAAGAATTTACCGGAAGGCCGCCAAGAGTTGGGCTAACATGTAACAAGTGCAGTAGAAATCGACGTTTGACGAATTTGTTGTAGTCATTTCTAGGATAGACTAGGCAAGGCCCGAAACAGGTTATTTTACTTTCGACGTTTGACTAAAAAGTTTAAGTATTCCTAGATTTGACTAAAAATACGTCAGTAAAAGGCCGAAATTCTAATCTATTTCGAGATTTGCCGAAAGACATTCGTCAAATCTAGGATAAACCAGTCATTCCGCGAAGAGGCTACATATCGACCTTTAACTATAACGTATATAATTTGTTTTATTTTGGAATGAGTTATTGACCATATTTTCTTATAATATTTTAATTGAGATTAGTTCAGGTTAGAATGAATTATTGACCATCTTTCCTCATACTAGTTTGCCAATATTTTTTGTAGAAAATGATATTTTCTCCTCTGCTTTTTCGGTAATATTTTAATCTCATAAATGATGACTGTCGTTTAAAAGAAATGTCATAAAATATTAATAATATTACAGTAATCAGAATTCTAAATATAAAATTTATTCCAAAAATTAATTGTGATTTATAAATTGAATAAATTTCAATTTTTACCAAACGGTATGTAGTGAAAATTATCAAGTGTCTTAAAATTAAAATGTTGAGCGAGCTAGATTTTATTCCAAGTTGTCCACTTGAAGATATTAATAATATTAACAAAGTCAAGCATTTGTTGTCTATAAAACTGCATGATTTTTGGCCTTAGCAGCCATCAGCAGAAAATCTTATGGACTTACAAGTCTCTGGACGTATTTACATACCAAAAAAAATAATATCGATACAAAAGAATCACCACGTGTTGCAGAAAAATATTGCATTTAATTGGAACAGTAAAATACAACAGTAGCGATTTAATAAGTTGTGTTTTGATTTTCCTGTTTTTCTAATTTAAGACTCATAACTGCGATTTAAAGAACATTGCGTATTTCGCGCAATAGCTTTTTGCTGTTTCAAATATAACTTATCATATAGAATACTATTTAAAGTATAATAACCCATACATAACCTAATTTAGTCGATTATTTCAAAAACCATGATTTGCAGATTTTTACTTATTTATTCATCGTTTTTAAACAGTATTTGGATAAATCTGTTTTTGCTATTGAAATAAATAAATAAAATTTGTCCTCAGCTTTTTAGCGAATTGAACTTTAATATACGAAGATTGATAAATAAACATATTGTATACTTTCATCTCAGAACGCCTAGAATTAACACATATTCTCAGGCGTCTGTATATTTAACATAAATAAATGCACTTGTGTAATTCGCTTTTTTAATTTCCATTGAAATGTTTTTTATTTAAAACTTAAAACAACCGTAACTGAGCAATAATCATTTACCACATTACCGTTGTCATTTTTAGACAACTGATTCCTAAAAATTCCTTATTTGTAAACTAATTACGTAATTATTTTTATACCTAATAAGACCCAAAGTGAACATAATGACTTAATCATTTTTTTTTTCGTATCCAAAATACACAACGTCGTAGCGTTTGAGACGGCGATACTTTAAAGAAATTGTCTTCACAATTACTTTAAGAGATTCTACGTCACAAACAATATCCTTATATTTTCGTTTATTCTCAATATGAAATGAACACCTATTTTTATTCATGTTAGTAATTTTCTGCATAAACTTCGGTTTTGAAGCTTCTTTTTCCACATTTTCAATAACAACACAGTTTGGTTCACGAATCTTTAAGCTTACATAACTACACGTTCAATGTACAGATATGGAATGAAAAATGAATTTATTGGAAGGCCAGCATGAGTTGGGCTAACATGTAAAAACATGTTTAAACATGTAACAAGTGCAGTACAAATCGACGTTTGACGAATTTCCCTTAGTCGTTTCTAGGATAGACTAGGAAAAGCCCGAAACAGGTTATTTTACTTTCGACGTTTAACTAAAAAGTTTAAGTACCCCTAGATTTTACTAACAATACGTCAGTAAAAGACCGAAATTCGAATCTATTTCGAGGTTTGCCTAAAGACATTCCTCAAACCTAAGACAAACCAGTCATTCCGCGAAGCGGTTACATATCGACCTTTGACTATAACATATACTTTGTTTTACTTTAGAATGAATTATTGACCATATTTTCTTATACCATTTTAATTGAGATTAGAATGAATTATTGGCCATATTTTCTCATACTGTTTACTTTGCCAATATTTTTTGTAGCAAATGTTCTGCTTTTTCTGTAATATTTTAGTCCCATAAATAATGACGATTGTTTAAAGAAAATGTCAAGTCAAGCATTTGCTGTCTATGAAACTGCATGATTTTTGAGTTCAGTAACCGTTAGTAAAAAATCTTATTGACTTACGAGTCCCTGGACATATTTACATACCAAACAAATAATATAGTACAAGAAAATCACCACGTGTTGCAGGAAAACATTGCATTTAATTGGACCGATAAAATACAACAGTAGCGATTTGCTAAGTTGTGTTTTGATTTTCCTGTTTTTCTAATGTAAGACTGAGAACTGCGATTTGTCGACCATGGCGTATTTCGCGCGCAGTAGCTTTTTGCTGTTTCAAATATCGCTATTTAAACTATAATATCCCATACATAACCTAAGTTAGTCGATTATTTCAAAAACCATTATTTGCAGATCATCTCTTTACTTATTTATTCATCGTTTTTAAATAATGTTGCTGTTGAAATAAATAAGAAGGTTAGCGATCGGATTGTTTGTCCTCAGCTTTTTAGCAAACTGAACTTTAATGTGCAAACATTGATGAATAAACATATTGTATACTCTCAACTCAGAACGCCTAGAATTGACACATATTCTAAGGCGTCTGTATATTTAACATAAATAAATGTAACTTGTGTAATTCGCTTTTTTTATTTAAAACTTAAAACAACCATAATACCCGCGCAGTAATCATTTAGCACATTAGCATTGTCATTTTTAAACAACTGATTCTTAAAAATTCCTTGTTTGTAAACTAATTACGTAATTATTTTTATACCTAATAATACCCAAAGTAAACATAATTAGATTTGTCAACACTTTTTCGTGCTTGACCAGAGCACACTATTTATTTGTATTTACAGCTAATAATTAGAAAATCAACATAAATTTGCTCTTAGTGGTAATAATAATAATAATAATAATAATACACATACAATTCCTTTATTTAATAGCTCAACATGTTAGCAAATTTGTATCTGAATTAGTAAATTTTTTATTCAAGATGTAGTTTTACGTTTTCGAACTATATATAGTATTGTTTAAAATTTGGTCCTATACACAGACTTTTCTATATACCTACTATACCTATTTTCGGGAGTGTGACAAAATTCTATATGTATTTGATTTATTTGGCATAGCACTTGGTACTTAAAAAAAATTACCTGCAATAAAAACATAGATTTTAAACAAAATTCGCAGAACAATTTCAAGAACAATACTTACCCTTTAAAAGTAAAGAATCGTTACTTCAATTAATTCAAAAATTTACTTTATGCTATTTGAATAAAAATTAACTAAAAAAATTGAGGCGCGTATAACATTTCCGACAATGTAACGACCAAATGCTGACGCGAAATTAATTGATAGCGTCATGGCCCGAAGTCATCAGTCATTAGCTTAGATTTGCTTTGGTCTTGTTGTCAAAACAACATGGCAGATAATCTCGAATTCCTAAACTTAAGAAAGCTTAGAAATAAGTTTCCTATAACGTATTTAGAACTACGGTAAAGTAGACTGTAACTCATGCCTAAGATAATTCTACAGCAATATTTTCATTCAGCATCTTATCTATATTACTGTTTGGTTTTCTTACAAACCCCTTTTTTAAGTTTGCCTGCCACAGTTCAGTATTTTAAATTTTTTCTTTATTTAATGAACTTTCTCATTACATTGCAAATTTAAACAGTTTTTTTAGTATTTTTAAGATGCCTTATAAATGTTATATACTTAGTTATAAGGAAAATTACCCAAATAGTCAAATAGTATCAGTGTCTCGTGTTATAAAAAGATAACGAACGCGGGTTAAAATGACAAAAAGCGATTTATTGCAAAAGTTTTGTGCCCACTGAATGTAACTGAGTATGTAAAAGTCATTTTACAAAACAAGGCTATATCTGACAATTATTCCCACAGAATTCCAAAACAAGTAAGATCGATTCTTCAAAATAAAATATACCAAGATTCTCTATTAATGGTTGAAATTCCTTCCTTCTTTTATAAAACAAAAATAGCTGGTTTCGAAGGTATCAAGTATAGGATTTTTTCTGTACTTAGTGACATTTCAATTAATAAAAGTAGATATTTCTAATTTTTCATATAGATCCCGCAATTGAAATAGTTATATTTTATTCAAAAAAATACTATATGAATATGAATATATCCTTGAATAATAATTTTTAAAGAACTCCGATGGCTACAAAAACAGTTAGTGGAATTTTACTCTTTAGTTTTACCTGTACTTTGATTAAAAATTACTATGGCAAACAAATAACTTATTAGGCAAAGGTCATAAAAGGAAATTAAATATGAAAACAAAATAACTCTCTAACTTGCCTTGCGCAGATATTTAATTGATTGGGAATAAACCCTATTTCTATTATTTCTCATTATCATAAAAAAAGCTGTATAACACCCTTGTGACGCATTTTTCCAAAAGGAGCAAGTCGTGCTCTACAGATCTACTCTGTTTACGGCAGCGGAACATCGGTCAGTGGATATTTATCGTGCAGATACTCATCGGTCAAATGCTCAGCGTAGGGGTATCGGTTTGGCGGTATCTACTTACAATCGGGATATTCCTGCTCTCTGAACTGTTCAACGGTTTAACTGCCCGATAGTCAAAACATCCACTCGGTGGTCGGTTCTCGGGCGCCACTCTTGAGATTAATATGGTCGAGGACCCATTTATGCACCGGGCAGCTTGTGACAGTGGACAAACGGCAAACCAGGGGTCAATTGCGCGTATTAGTGCTGGCTGCCGGCTGCCAATTGTTACCTGAAATGTTAAAAATGGGAACTAGGTAATGAAACAAACGGTTTTTAAACATCCTGTATCCTGTATTCAATACTTTTATAAAGATATGGCCTAAAAAAAACTTACAACCTAAGATGTACAACAAAACAAATAATTCTGGACGGCAAGAGTATGTAATGAGCGCTGTTCACGGTAGCTCGTACTTGTCAGGAACGGTAGACGGTAACCCGGCGGTACTATTCACTACGCTATTCACATTACCTTGTACTACGCGTTTGCAATTGTATTCGCGACGGCTCATACTTCAATTCTCGGCGCTTCGTGTCTAAATCCTCGGACGCTGTTCACGAAGCTTCGTACTAAAAATTCAATCGACGACGATGTATGCGATATGACTAACAGTAACCCGACATCGATCGGCGGTAGGCACCGTCTCTACACGCGGCGGCGGCAGTTGTTAAGCGTCCTTATCAACGAATCTCGGAGGGCACCCAGAGGTAAAACACTGGTCAATACGGAAACAAAACAAAACTGACAACATACAGTGCGTCTGTGTACAGGTGATGGTAGGAAGGAAAGAAAGGAACCGACGCTGCCCCCACTTGTAAGGGTCCTCGACAGCGTCAGCAGGATGGAACGACATTGCCCGTACTTACAAGGGTCCTCGACAATGTCGACCAATAGCGGTAGAAAATTAGGAAAGGAACCGACACTGCCCGTACTTATAAGAGTCCTCGGCAGTGATGGTAGGATGACACAACATTTCCCGTACTTACAAGGACCCTCGACAATGCTGACCATTAGCGAGGTAAGACGTAAGGAAGGTAGTGGATGGTAAAATATCATATATACACAAGCCTAGCCTCACCTATATTGCTAGACCAGGAAGGCGCGTTCCGGCGGGCTAGATCATATATATAATAATAATAATAATAATAATAATTTTATTACCACTAAATAAGTTACAATAATTTTCTACATCCATGTATTTTTTGAATCCATAAGCTACAAGCAGCTTGTCTGGATGTCAAATAACAAACGCTTACTCTCTAATACACTGTCACAAAATAAAACAATTAAAATTCAAGTCATATATATATATATATATATATGCATTAGCAAAATATATAATAAAGCAAAATTACCAGAGCCCTGTTGAAAGTAAGCAGTCGCGCCAGAGAGCAAATTTGCCAAGCTAACCCCTATACTGGAAAATAGGGGTGCGTTATTCAGGGCACCACTGCATCTGTTGCTAGGTTGAATGTAGAAATCTTCTACAATGTCGTTAGGAACTAGCTTTCAACTACACTCCTAAACATTTTTGAATAAATAAAATTTGATTATAGATAAGCAAGTCAGCATATGAAGCAAATAAAACTAATAAAATTTTAAAAAATCTTTTATCGAATAATCGAATGTCTAGCTGTGTTACACTGACATAAGCTAGTTATGCTATAAATATAATTTTAGAGTTAAAACAATCAAAAAATTTTCAATTTTAAATAATTACCATTTATTATAGAGTTGTGAAACTTACTACTTCATAATTATTAAACCTTGAAACAAATTAAAGCAAATAAAAAATAAGGTAGACCAAGGTACAATATGTTCAGTAAACATTAATGAAAATATGGTATACTATGTAAAAGGATCAAATAAAATTTAATATATTACATACTGTCGTACCTACTGGTGTCAAATTATAACCTAAAACCTATGTATTCCAGATCACGAGATATACCACAAGAAAATTACGCAACGTTCTACAAAAAAACAAAATAAACGTTAATTTACAAAATTATTTTGATTATCAAAATTTAAAATAGGAAAAAAATAATACCAAGTTTGTCTGCTTCAACACTGCTTAACCGGAAAGTGGTATATAGATACCAGTTAAACATCAGTGCTCATAAATTGAATACTGAAAGTTTTTCCTAAAAGATTAACGCAAAAGAAAAAGCAGAAGAAAAACCCCCTGAGTTGTTCAACGGAGTTAAAAGAGTTCCTTCATTGAAACGTACAGAACTGCTAAAACACCCTTCTTTGAGCTTATTCCAATGAAAATAACTCAATAAATATTAAACAGGTACAAGATAAAGTAACTAAACCACTAAACTCAATTACTGGAACAATTTTAAATATTTTTCACCGCAAAAACCGAAAGGATGGATCCAAAAAATTGAGATAAATAATTTACAGCTTCTGTAGTTGTTTCAGTTAGAAGAAATAAAAGTTAGGGCAAATTACCTCCGCTTTATTATTCTAACCTGTCCCAATTTAAAAGAGATGAACTCAAAAATGATTCTATCGAGTTGCTAAAGTAAATTTATAAGATAAGCCATTTCATTAACCATTAACATTTTCTGATCAAAATTAAATAAGTAATACATTAGTTATTTTTAAATTAAAGAAATACATTTTTCTGACCATTACTGACTCACACTAAGAAATAAGTAATTTTTCTACAAATACTGAATTATATGGTAAAGCAAACGAAAAGAATTTCTCTCTCAAAAATTATTGATTTCTTGAAAGGGGGACTACGCGGAATGGATGTCGCCCCGACGACAACAAGGCAAATTACGAAACAGATAGTTGGTGTACAGATGGGAAGTTTATAACGTCAATAAACACAAAAAAGAGTATTGACAGAGTTGAAAATTACACTAGAGCATTACTGCTCGACTTGGAGGATGCATCAAGAAAGCATCATTTGAAAATGCAAGCTGAGATGTTGTCGAAACGTCGTGAAGATTTTTCTACTGGCGAGCGGATTGAAAACAGGAAAAATACCAGTACACATTCCACCATCCGTAGTGTTTTTCAGATAATTTTCTTAGAGTTTTTCTCGCCTATGTAACACATAATTAACTTAAATATAAGTTTATAATATTCAAGAAACTATCATCTAAAATTTAAAAGATAACAATTACATAAATCTAACGAAAAGTTGAAATGAGTTATTTTCATGACTACAGGTGGTGACGTCACAAATCAGCGCTGCATCTTTGTATTTTGGGACTAGTAGGTGCGTGTGCTTTCCTCTGGATTCCCTGATACACCGAAGAAAAAAATACGTACCCAATACGTAAATTTATTGAATATTTATATATCCTGGGGTCATTTAAAATATCTAAAATAATACATAAAACATTTTTAATGTGTTTTCCTTTTAAAATTAATTTCGTCTTTTTTATTATTTTAATTAATAATTTTTAGATTATTTTCATCCACATTAATTTATATTTCCTTCTAATATACTTAAATATTAACTTTCTAAATATTAGTTAGAATCGAGAACTATTTGTTGAGGTGTCAGTTTTTTAAATACATACTATACTCGAACGATTATTCTGTCTGGATACGGCCTAGTTCCCACAAATAAAATAGAACCTTTATATGCTCCTAAAATATTAGAACTTTTTAAACCAAAAATGCCCAATTCGGACACAAACTGACTTCTAAAGGGTGTTATTTATAGAGATATAGAACTTTTAAATGGAATAAAACAAAGATGATTTTTTTAAATTGGCATGAAATTTACTTTATTCGAAAGATAACCTTCTGGCATTTTAATTTAAATATGACTTCTGACATATGACCGCCACGGCTGGCTCGGACGTAGTCTAATCTGGAGGTCCAATTTTCGATGACTTTTTCCAACATTTGTGGCCGTATATCGACAATAACGCGGCGAATGTTGTCCTCCAAGTGATCAATCGTTTCGGGCTTATCGGCGTAGGCTAACGACTTCACATATCCCCACAGAAAATAGTCTAGCGGCATTAAGTTGCACGATCTTGGAGGCCAATTCACGGGTCCGAAACGTGAAACTATGCGGTTACCAAACGTTTCCTTCAAGAAATCAATTGTGGCACGAGCTGTGTGACATGTTGCGCCGTCTTTTTGAAACCACAGCTCCTGCACATCATGGTTGTTCAATTGATGAACGAAAAAGTCAGTAATAATGGCTCTATACCGACACCATTGACTGTAACGTTCTGACCAGCATCGTTTTTAAAGAAGTACGGACCAATGATTCCACCAGCCCATAAAGCACACCAAACAGTCAGTTTTTCTGGATGTAACGGTGTCTCAACATACACTTGAGGATTATCATCACTCCCAATACGGCAGTTTTGTTTATTGACGTATCCATTCAAACAAAAGTGAGCTTCATCGCTAAACAAAATTCGCTTATGAAAATCGGGATCAACGGCAATCTTGTTTTGGGCCCATTCACCGAATCTACGCCTTGCTAGGTGATCGTGTGGCTTCAATTCTTGCACGAGTTGGATTTTGTAAGCACGCAAACCAAGATCTTTCCGTAAAATCTTCCATAAAGTGAATGAACACATATCCAGTTCCTGTGCACGATGGCGGATAGACTGATTCGGGTCTTCCTCTACGCTACGCTCTATAGCAGCAATGACTTCTTCTGTACGGACTGTACGACGTCTCTGTGGATGCGTATTTTCTTTTAAGTAAACGTGGTGCGAAAACGTTCCATAGTTAATCGAATTAATTGCTCTGATGGACGATTATGTTGACCGTAAAATGGACGTTGTGCGCGATACGTATTTCGAACAGAACTATGATTTTCAAAATAAATTTGCATAATTTGGAAGCGTCGTTCAAGCGTCCGTCTATTCATGTTGAAATGCCAAACCAAACTAAACATAAATCACTTGACAGCTGACAAAATGGCCGCCAGTTAAAAAAGTGTTGCCAACTTAAAGTTCTATACCTCTATAAAAAAAACACCCTTTATAAACAAAAAGTGTTAATTTTGCTTGAAAGTGTATTTATTAAAATTAAACAATTTCTTTTCATAATAAAAGTTATTTTCTTTTACAGGCTAATATTAATGGTGTGTGTTCATGTCAGATACTACGAAGACACGTGGAAATGTTCAAAAGGTGGAGACTACGTGCGAGCGTACATGATAGGTAATATATAATTTTAATATTTTACTATTAGAACTAAGCAGAGCATCATTGGACAGGAAAAAGGCTGACTGGTACTTAAATTATAAGAAACAAAAACTGAGTGTCAACTTGATACCATAAATTTGTATGTCTTAAATTTCGAAGTATATTTACTCAAAACAATGAATAACAGACAAAAGTATTTTACAGGCGTGTAATGAGAGCTATTATTCGGGCGAAAGAGATTTAAGGCAGTTATATATGCACGGAATATTATGACCATGACTATATTTTGATACAATTAAATATTTGTGCGAATATATTTGGTGGTTCCGGGCGTAAATAAGAGACAGCAAAGTAATATTTAACTTATCCTAGGGACCGCCAAACATCTCGTTGTAATCATTGGAAATACTAACTTTTTAATAACTTATTCATCTCGAAAAAATCACATTATCATATCGGTAGTTAAAAAAAAATACCAATTACATAAAATAAGAGAAAACTTGGCGACCAGCACAACTGGATCTCTCAACATACCAAGTCGATTTCCGTAATCTAACCATCTCATCTGCCGTATTACTCGTACATGAGCACGAGGATAGCATTATATATCTCGGGAACTGGCAATACAAGTGCCGTCTGACATCATTGTAGAGTTTGACATTTTAAACTATATGCTTACTCAGAATGTATTGACTAGGGATTGTAATCTCGCAGCGGCTTGAGTCCTGCGGTATTCATCAATCCCGTGCCAGATCCTGCAGGATCCCGCATAGTTACATCAATCAAAAATCGACTTTTATTAGACATCAAAAACAACAATATTACATTTTTAACATAAAACAGCATAAAAGTACTTTTTATAAAAGTAATCAGTCAAACCTTAAGTAAGGTATTTTGACGTTGAATTTTTTTTTCGCATAAAATAAAACTTTTGTTTATTCTACCTTTCTTGTTACTTGTATATAAAACAATCTTATAAACTTATTTAGCATATGCAATCCATAATTGCTAATACTTAAATAAAAATCACAATTGTTGATCACTTTGCTATAACTACTAACTATGGAACTTTCGAAAATATGCTCTTAAGAAGCAAATGTCGTTTATGGTATTACCTCCCAGCCTGCTTTTTAAAGAGCTGAAAATATATCCTGCTGCAGAAAAAGCTCTTTTCACTTCTACGCTAGTCGGTTTCACAATCAGGATATAATCATATACAAGAGACAAATACTTTCTTCTGATTCCTTGAGTCTCGAAGCAGGATATTTCTTTTTTAAAAGTTTTTCATAAGCTTTTCCCTTGTTATCTGGCTTTTTTTTTTAATATTTGTTTTTCTTGTGTAAGCTATTTTTCTAACTCTTCTTTCAATATGAGTGTAGGGCCTGTGGCAGTTGCAGATGTTCCAGCTTCAGGTGTATTTTCAGATCCGACGTTTTCGTACTCGTTATCTCCAACTCCAGTGACTCTTTCTTCTTCCTTCTTTCGGTGCTTCAGTCGAAATTGTTAACATTGTTGCTACAATACGTTCTGCTATTGGTTCATTTTTTTTTGTAAAGTATCGACGACAACTAGTTATTAACCGTGTGTAAGACAAACCTGCTTATAGCAGCGGTTGTATTTAATATCTATGTCTAAATCAAGACGGAAACTTGTCAGGCGTTCCTTAACCAGGCTGATATAGTGTTACAGTGTTCTGTGGTACCCGAGCCATGTATACGAACCAAACCAAGATTGACATGGGTTTCTTTCTGGTGAACGTTCGGTGATCTTTTTGTGATGTCGACTCATTGAAAGTCAGCGAATTTTTTTCCTCGTTACTTTGGATGTTGAAATTTAATTATCATGTCCTTTACTCTATTGGCAATGTTTTTATTTAATAGATCTTATTGTATTCGGTGAATTAGAAAGTGTGTATCCGCTCTTAGAAAACAAGTTTCTCAGATTCTACGACGTGTAAAACGAACTTAAAGTGAATCCTTCTTTACATACCATTATGGAGATCATTTTCTTAATGATAAAACTGTCCATAGTTTCCAGTTTCTTCTTTGGTATGACTTTTTCTCCTGTATTCTCGTTATGAGAACTTACATCGATATTTTGTTTAGTTTTTAAATGTCTTTCCAAACCTTTCGTTGAAAGTTGACTGATTTTTAGTTGGTGTCAACCAGCGGCGGTGATATCATAAAAATACGATATGGTAAGTAGAAGCGAGTTATTGACGGGAGGGGAGATGCCAACAACATTCACATTCCTAGGTAAAAGACAGGGTCAGGTCTTTTTTCTGAATTTGAAGCTCTTGAGGGGACCGATCGCAAGCGAACGCGAGTTGTCGACGGGGTGGAGATGCCATTTACATTCCTAGATAAGAGGCGACGTGGGATCTATTTTTCTGAATTTAAAGCTCTTGGGGGGGCGATCACAAGCGAGTACCAGTTATTGACGGAGGGGGGAGATGCTAACAGCATTCATATTCCTAGTGTAACTGACAGAGCCGAGTATATTTTCCTGAATTCAAAGCTTTTGGGGGAGATCACTTCCACCGCTCCCCCTTTGATCTGCCACTGGTCTGAATACAGGAGACATTCGCCACCTCTATCATTTTTCTTAAAATAATGCCACAAACCTTTTTAGCTGCCCTCGCCATCTCCATAACTACTTTTCTCTTTCTTGGGCTTAAGTTTTGTTTCTTTGAACAAAGACATGTTTCATTCACCTTTTACCTGCAATAATTTAGTATAGTTATAAATCAGGGCAGCTTATGGGTTATTACTTTATTAATTTAAATCTTATGAATAATAACGGTATTTACCAGTTTCCCAGTGGCGAAGAATATAAACAACCCGATTTCCAGTGGCTTCCTTTTTAAAATTAGTTACATTTTCAAATGACTTTTTAAGTTGTACTTATTCATTTATCAACTACATATATTTAGAAAATTCGTAAAATAAGCCAACAAACTTTATTTTATATAACATATTGCATACAAGTCATAATTACTTAACCTGATTCCTAACAAGCCGAAATTTGACGGCTTCTTTCTTCATAGTAAATGTTTTCTTAATAATTCACCTATCTCTCACAAATACCTTAAATCTTGTCATTACTCTTCGCCATTGGTATTTATAGTACAAGTACAAACAAATGAGCTCAATATGAACTAGCAAAACGTATTGCTAAATACATACAAGTTTATTTATTTACTTACGCAAAATGTCGGGCCGAGAATGCACAGAAACCCATGGTTAAACAAACACGAGACCAAGCTCGACTCGCGATGGCGAGGTCAAAGTTGCATTCGCTCAGCGGTTGAGCAAAATGTCTACCCGGGAGATTTGGCGCTATTTTTCAAACTTGCAGGATCCGCGTTTGGTTGGTGCGGGATCCTATAGGCCAAAAAATGCTGCGGACCTCGCGGGATTGCGGGATCTCGTTTTGCGGGATTGCAATCCCTAGTATTGACATACGAAACCTATACTCGTACGTGTTGTTTACAGTAACTTTAAAGTTTCACCCCTGCCTAAAAATTGAATTAACTCGTGAACATATTCCTGCTTTTATTTTTCACAACTTTCGACATAGTTTATCTCAACGAGAATGCATCGATGAACTTAATTCTTTATACGACACACCTACAAAAACCACTGATTTAATGAATTCAATCGCGACCGTCGTTCGTTCATGAAAGAGTCGCGTGAATGTCGTCCAAAATCGGTTGTTGCACTAAGAAATATCGATGCTGTGGGTAAATTGATAATGCAAGATCGTCATGTAACATACCATGAGATTGAGGCATCTATAGGCATTAATAATACCAGCCAATATTACATGAATATTTGGCCATGATCTCCCATAATTTGACAATTGCTCAAAAGAAGACTAGTATCGATAGGTGCAAGAAAATGCTCAAAAATCTGATAGCAGAGCTTCAAAAATCATTTCTGAGATCATGGCAGGTGATGAGTCTTAGATTTATGCATATGAACCCGGAAGTAAACAGTCTCCCATAATAAGCCAAAAATCAATTAAAATTGCTCACGCACAAAGCACTTCGAAGCAAATGGTAGCCTGTTTTTCAAAAAAACTGGTCATATCGCAACAGTGTCTTTAGACAATCATAGATCGGTCTACACTAAAAGGCCACACAACCTTATGTTTACCGGAAGTCTTTCGAAAATTGAAGAAAACAAACCGGAGACGAGAGATCGTTCTCCACCATGAGAATGAGAGCTGTCACACATGCATCGGTTCAAATAAGTGACTTTTTGAGCACTTAAAACGTGAAATTGATGAGTCATACGCCGTACCGCCATGATCTGGAACCCAGTGATTTCTTTTTGTTCCTATACATAAAGAACAAACTGCATTATCAACGATTTTCTACGTCAAAAAGAGCGATTGATACGTTCGAAACCATGTTTTAGGGATAACATCTTCACAGTATAAAAAATGCTTTTCGGATTGGTTCAAACGCTTGAAAAATATTGATCATAGTAAAGAATATTTTGAGAAACAATAAAATCATTTTCAATGATAAACATTTGCTTTTGTTTCTTAATCCCGAAATATAAACAGGTACCCTTGTATCTACCTACAGTTGAATTCCAACCAAGGTACCATCAAAAATTTGGCTTGTAACTCCTACTGATTACCGTTGCTTCTAAATTTGGTCAAATTTTATGCCTTTTTATATATTTTGTAGAATTTTTTTGTATAATGAATCTCTCGTAATTGAATTAATAATTGTAATTATTAATACTAAATGGTATTTCAAATTCAGATTCAAAACATACTTTATTGTCATAAAGACAAAGTATTTGTAGACAGAGCTGATTAAAATTGAAAATATGGTATCAAAAAATAAAGAAATTTATAATTTAGACAAATAAACCATCACAATTACCTAAAAAATAAAAACTGAAAGCTATCAAAGACAATGTCAACAAGGACAAATAAGACAAAACAAATCTACTCCCAACTACTCGCAAAATATTCTGGCAGGTTATAAAAAGCTCTACTTTAAGGAAGGATCCAACAGACCTTCTGAAGCATATAGGTGTTTACTCAGTCTTAATGCTATTCGGAAAATGGTTAATAATCGTAATGTTTAAATAAATTAGGGAGTTCCTAGACAATTCCTTTCTCGAAATAGGCATTGAAATCTTAAAATTATAAGATTTACTAGAACAAATGTTCATAAGATGCCTTCCGAATTTTTTTATATTAAGCAAGTTGAGGATCATGGTTCTTGGATGTCATATTGGAATTATTGTCCGACGTTTCGCCTACGATTGCACTAGGCATTGTAATGAAGTTACTAATTTTTGGGCATGAGTATGTTCGCCGGGATTTAATTTATTTATTTTACATCCGAAAAATCTGATTCTTGCGGAAAAAGAATGCTTAAAGTTTCAGTATTACCGGTATATAATTAGATTTACCGCGCTATGCCGGGAAATATCATTTTCCGAGATTTTCAGAGCGTCCGACCATAGTAATCGCGCGTCGCATACAGCAGTATCGTATGCGCGATCACCGCACACCGTCACACGTCAGCGTAGTGGGAGTTCGGGCCGTCTATTTAAGTCCGAGCAGACTATTATTTCGCGGAGAACTACACGTCCTCCACCCGGGTCAACAGTCCAAACGGACTGGACTGAGTCGCCCGCTGGGCCGCGCCTTCCTGGACTAGTAATGTAGGTGAGGCTAGGCTTGTGTGTATATGGTGTTTACCATACACTTCCTTCCTTACGTCCTACCCCTCTAATGGCCAGCATTGCCGAGGACCCTTATAAGAACGGGCAATGTTGTGTCATCCTATCGTCACTGCCGAGGACCATTATAAGAACGGGCAGTGTCGGTTCCTTTCCTAATTTCCTACCGCTATTGGTCGACATTGTCGAGGACCTTTATAAGAACGGGCAATGTCGTTCCATCCTGCTGACGCTGTCGAGGACCCTTATAAGAACGGGCAGCGTGAGTTCCTTTCTTTCCTTCCTACCGTCACCTATACACACACGCACTGATGCCGTAAGTTTAGTTTTGTTTCCGTATTGACCAGGAATGTGTTTTATCGCCAGGTGCCCTCCGATGTCCGTTGATAAGGGCGCTTAACAACTGTTGCCCCGACGCTTATCGCCGCCGCCGCGTGTAAAGACCGTCACCGCGTGTAGAGATGCCGCCTATCGCCGATCGATGCCGGGTTATTGTTACATACCGCGTATACCGTCGTCGGTCGAATTTTAACACGAAACGCCGTGAGCCGTGAACGCGGATTTTAGATACGAAAAGCGATAAGTTGCGTACGAGCCGTCGTGAATAGCGTCGCAACCGTGTAGTACGAGGTACGTAAATAGCGTCGTGAATGATACCGCTGGGTTACCGTCTTCAGCGTAACCGAGCAGTATGAGCTACCGTGAACAGCTCTCAAAACATACTCTTGCCCTCCAGACCGTTTATTTGTTTATATTATTGTCCAGCTTAGATTGTAAGTTAGTTTTAGGTCATGTTTTTGTATAAAAGAATAGAATACAGGATGCAGGATGTTTTATAATCGTTTGTTTCAGTACCTAGTCCCATTTTTACCATTACATGTAACAATTGACAGCCGACAGCCAGCACTAATATGCACAATAACCCCTAGCTTGCCGTTTCTCCACTGTAACAAGCTGCCCGGTGCATAAGTGGGCCCTCGACCACATGAATCCCGAGGGTGGCGCTCGAGAACCAACCACCGAGTGGATGTTTTGACCTTCAAGCAGTCAAACCGTTGATCAGTTCAGAGAGCAGGGATATCCCGAATATAAGTAGATACCGTCAAACCGATACCCCTGCGCTGAGCACTTGACCGAGGACTGTTTGCACAAAAAATATCCACTGACCGATGTTTCGCTGCCGTAAACAAAGTAGAGCAGAAGAGCACAACCTGCTCCCCCTGTACGGAAAACGCGTCACAGCATATTCAGGGATCATTACACCACGAGATTAGAACACTGAATGACTATCGAGAAGCAACAGACCGGTATTGCTAGCACCTTAGTTTCTTTTACATTAAAAGTGTGACCTGAGCAATACTGGTGTTCAGCTACTGCAGATTGTACAATTTGTTTCTTTTTTATACATCTTTCATGTTCCTTAAGACTCATGGATATAGACCGTCCTGTTTCAGCTACATACACTTTACCACAAGATCAAGGTATCTTGTAAACCCGTTCTGTTTGAAATGGAATTGCGTCTTTTGGAGACTCCGAACATTGTCCAACTTTCTTACATGTATTGAAAATTGTCCGAATGTTCCGTGTATGTAAGGTAAGACAACACTGTCTATAGGAGGTACATTTATGACATTTTGTTGAGGAGTTGGGTTTTTATATTTATTAATGGAACGTCTAATATCTTCGGCGCAATATCCGTTGCCTCTCAGAGCATTAGTTAGTTTTTCTTTTTCTGATTTCGGTGATTGTTTGTCACATATTGAAAGTGCTCTATGTACCGAAGAGTCTATGATGGATTATTTATGAGATATCGATTTTTTATGTGCTGGTTCTCTGTACACAGAATGTCCTAATTTGCCATCCTCTTTTCTTTGTACTTCAAGAAAGGGAAGGACACCATATGATTCAGTTTCCATAGTAAACCTTATGCTAGGATGTTGTTGATTTAGATGATATAAGGCGTTCTATTAATAAATATAAAAACCCTACTCCTCAATAAAATATCATAAATGTACCGCCTATGGACAGTGTTGTCTTACCTTACATACACGGAATCACCGACAAAATTGCCAAATTGCTCCGAAAATCAAACATTCGAACAATTTTCAACGCATGTAAGAAAGTTGGACAATGTTTGAAGTCACCATTTCAAACAGAAGGAGTTTATAAGATACCCTGCTCTCGTAGTAAAAAGTATATAGGTGAAACAGGACGATCTACATCCACTACGCTTAACGAACATAAAAGATGTTTAAAAAAGAAACAAACTGTATAATCTGCAGTAGCTCAGGACACATTTTTAACGTAAAAAAAACTAAGGTGATAGCATCAGTGTCTAGTTTCTTTAAATGTAAAATTACAGAATCAATCGAAATTTGTAAATATCCAAATAATATTAATAAAAATGCAGGTTACAGTCTACATCACATGAGAAAATGTATTGTACCGCTGGATCACGGTTCGCTGAGGACCAGTCGGGTATAAACACCGGGCTGTTGCTCTTCGATAGTCATTGAGTGTTCTATCCGCGTGGAGTAACGATTCCTGAAGATGCATCGTGCAATCGTAGACAAAACGTCGAACAATAATTCCAATTTGACACAGTCTAAACCCAAGAACCACGATTTTAAACTTGATCTACCGTGATAGCTTTTGTTCTTTATTATTAGGCAAGTTGTTTCTTAAGTAAACAAACAGCATAATGTCAATATTTTTAAGTTCTTAAATAAAAGGGCCTACATGGCTGTCTAAGAGTTTTACGACAAACACACGTAACTGCTCTTTTTTGTAAAATAAAAACAGAATTAAAGATATATTGGCTCCAACAACCCCAAAAAGCAACTCTGTAACGCAAATGGCTTTCAACAAGAGAAAAATATACCAATCTTCCAACATCAGTTGTGATTAATAAATTTGACTAGACATAATGCGCAAATAAAAGTAGAATAACAGTTTAGTTTACCGTATAGAAAAGATTTAAATAACTGGCACACTATCGACAAATAAATTTTAACGTTTTCGGTCACCATATATAATCGAGTAGACAAAACCAAGACCTTGTTTTCAGCTTTATTAAATTAGTATTTAGGTTATTAGTAAAAAATACTGTTTGGTGACGAAAATTAAACGGATTTTACCGATTTATATATAATCTCTTTATGTATGTGGTAAGTGATGTTATATTTCTCATACGATTGTCTCACCACCCTAAATTGGAGGAAATTCCGAAAATAAAAAAAAATACTTTAAATATATAGATTCTAAACAATATGGGATTTTTCCATTGAAAATTACATTAAATATATATTTAATATTTTCGGTGGTATAACAATAAAAAGCGTGAATGATGTACAAATTAAGTAAGAAAAGCAGAACGGGGGAGTAGTATGAAAGTTCTTTTATGCTATTACTCTAAGGAGAGAGGGGGTATGAAATAGTTCTTACGTAAGGTATTTGTTTTTAATCCAAGCGAAGGTAGCAACAATAACAAATCTCTTACGACTAATTTAAATAACATTTTTATGCTGACATTTTTAATCATTATGTCAAATATAATAAAAATTGTTTGATTAATGTAAAGGAAAAATAGATGTTATCATGTTGATATAGTTCTTCTAGCTAAAGAATACCCTTGCATCATCAATAATATTTATCTGATATAAATTAAATTAATTAGTCAATATAATGTTTATATTCATAAATTTGTGTCTATTGAACTCAACGGTGTATTGAAAATTCCGTATTGTATACGGATTCGAAATTGCTTTATATATATATATATATATATATATATATATATATATATATATATATACATATACATATTATATTATATTATATTTTCCAGAATCTTGAACCTTAGACGACATTAAAAATTTCATTTCATTATTACTAAATAAGCAAAATGTCGAGTTATGGTACTGGTAAAATTAAATACTTTTTTAGAAATTTTACTAGTTTTTTAAAGTGTTGTTTGTTTTTTGAAATTGTAAATATGTTTGTGTATGGATGTTTTTAATTATATAAAAAATATTTTTAGGAAGATCAATAATTAAAAGAGCAAAAAATTTTTTGAAGATGCCTTAAATAAAGAGCGAAACGTCAAATTGTTTTTGATTTTTTGTTAAACAAAGAACCTAATCCCAAGAAAAGACAAATTAAGAAAAAAATGAAAGTTAATCCAAGCTTTCGAAAGTCTTTATTATCATTTTCATCTTCAGGGAGACTACAATAATTACAAAAAAAGGGATATTAGTAAGATAAATTTTCCCTAATAATATTGATAACTTACATCTTTATTTGAGGATGTTCACTAAGATGTTAAATGGTTTTATGACAAAATACATTGGTAAGAGAGACTAAAAAACTAGGGTTACAGACCAATTCACAAACAAATGGTTACATAAAATTGATTTTAAAATTTAAAGGAAAATAAAAAATCTAAAAAAAAACAATTTGACGTTTCGCCCTCTATTTAATGCATCTTCAAAAATTTTTTGTTTTTTTTTAATTATAGATCGACCTAAAAATATTTTTTATATAATTAAAAACATTCATACACAAACATATTTACAACTTTAGAAAACAAACAAACACTCTAAAAACTATTCAAATTTCTAAAAAAGTATTTAATTTTACATAGTACATACCTTGACATTTTGTTTATGTATTAATAATGAAGTGAAATTTTAAAATCGTCCATTTTGATACTTAGGATACATGAAATGCGAGTGTGTTTTATTTTTTCATATTTTAACAATGGACCAAAAAGAACCGGAAGAACGCATACATTTAATTTTATGTTTAAGAGGATATTCCATTTTTGATGTTTGTTAACAGGATCGAATACTTAATATTTTTCTTTAAATTAGGCTGGTGTAAATGTTGCTCATATTTCTTATATCCATTCTGTCGTTAATAGTGTTCTTATATTTTTTAATTTCTATCGTTTCCTTTATCTGCAATTTTTGATAATTGATATCTTTCTTTTTAATTATGGTACTGTTATAATCAAAGGTATGTTTTTCATCCTGTGTGTGTGTTTGTTTAATGCTGTTAAAGCGTTTTTCGTATATTTACGGTCATTCAATCTGTTCTTTAGCAATTGGCTTGTCATGCCTATATATTTTTTGGGACAATTTGAGCAAGGGATCAAATATACTACATTTGACTTATTCATGAGAGGAGTTTTACTTTTTAAATTAGTAAATAGTGTGTTTAATTTATTATGAGACCTGTGACATATGATAATATCATGCTTTTTAAAATGTGTTTTATTTTTTCTGACAATTCACTAGTGTAAGGTAATGCTACATATTTTTGCTGTTAATGTTCTATGTTTCTTGTTATTAGATTATTATAAAATTTATATGTTCGTTTATTAATTATTTCAGTGATAGTTTTTTCATTGAAATTATTATTTATTAGTGTATTTTTCAGTTTTTGCAATATTCTTGGTCAGAATTCTGGAGACATTAGAGAGATGGCACGATCAGACAGACCGATTATAACACTATTTTTTTGAGGTTTTTGAGTGATTTGAGAAACAGTTTAGATATCTACCCGACCAAGTTGGTTTGGTGTACCATTCAGTTAAAATTTTGTTTTTTCTGCGTATAAGTGTTGTATCTAGAAAATGTATGTTATTATTACTTTCTGCTTCGAACGTGAATTGTAATTTTTCATTGAAACTGTTAAACTCTTGGAGAATTTATTTGATTTAATCCTGTGGCACGGCTGTTATGCCATCATCGACAAACCGTTTGAAAAATATTATATTAAATTTTAGTTTTTCTAAAACTTTAAATATTCCATTACTAACTGAGCAATGGTGGATGAAATTGGTGATCCCATAGCACATCCACAGCACGAGTTGTTTGTAAAATGTGTTCTTATAATGAAAGTAATTTGTGTTTAGGACGAGATCAACACCCTCCATAAAGTTGTTTTTTGATAATGATGTATGTTTCTTTAAACTTTCCCATTTTTCTGCTAAAATAGTGTGAACAAGTTGATTTGGTATATTTGTATACAAATATATAACATCTAGCGAAATGAGCCTGTGATTTTCGGGTAAATTTACTGTATCAATTAATTTTTAAAGGCAAATGAATCTTTAATGAAAATGTTTTTTTCCTGTAATATTTGAAATGCAATCCGATAAGAATTTTGATAAACGATAAAAAAGCGATTGTACACAAGAAACAATAGGTCTTAGTGATATATCATGTTTATGTAATTTTGGTAGACCGTATATTTTTGGTGGAATAGCATTGTAAATGGTTAGTTTTTTTGCATCTTTTTCAGTTAGTTCTTTTGCATTGAGTAATATAAAATGCAAGTCCTTGGTGGTTTGTTGATGTTGTCAATAGTTTTGATGAAACCTCAAGGTAGATAAAATTTACTAAAAATAATCCTTTAAATAATCATCATTTTAATTTCTGATATTGTTTTAAATGTTGAATTTTAAGTGTATATTGTAGGTGTATTTATATTATATTCATAATTCGTTTTAAATTTTAGACGATTATTTTTGAAAATGTTCTAAATAAAGAACGAAACGCGATGAAAACTATATTTTAAATATGAACCTAGTCCCAAGAAAATAATTAAATATATATATATATATATATATATATATATATATATATATATATATATATATATATATACGTGTAATTTAAAATAGAATTGAATGAATTTCGGCTAAGCAGACATAAAATTTGTCAATCAACATTATTCTCGTGTTAAAAAGCACTGTTTCATCCTAATATGGGACTCGTCAGGCCATTTCATTCATTACAAACCAGCACTTATAGGATGCAAAGTCGTGGTGGCTTATATAAACTGGGTCACAAATTAGGCATGGGATCTTATAAATAATGTTCCAGTTTTCTTTCAGTGAGGCAGATGTTTTTGTTCTAGAGTAGAGTAGCGCGATTGTTTTAATTTGTTTGGTCGCAGTTTTAATGGAAGTTCCATTTTGGAAAAGTGTAAGTCTAGGAGTAAAATTTTCAACAAAGGGAAGAGACATGTAGGTAAATTGTTGAACCGCGTTGTTGTTTTTAACTGGTAGTGATTGAGTTGTTTGTGTATGTATTAATGAAGGTTGGCTTATACTTTCAAAAATGTTCTCTGATATATTATATTGTGTGCTGTATAAGAATTTATTGATTATAAAAAGTGGGTATGAATTGTTTAAGAAAATTGTATTGAGCAGTTATAAGCTAGCATTTCTAAAAATCTGGATGTGTAAGTTTAATTGCCCTCCGTTTCATTCCCAAAATGAGATTGGTTTTCATTTTTGAAGAATGATAAAATTAGAAATTTATAAATCTATTCGAGCATATAGGCTTTTTGTACCACGTAGTTTTCAAAAGGTTGATTGCTGTAAATGTTACCAACATGTCCAGGAATGGTATACTGTGTGATGAATCATCCTTTTCGAATGCGAATTAGAGATGGAAGTTGTATGAGTTAAACATCTCCAAGGTCTCATCTATTCTGTATGCCAAGAGGGCAAGAAGAAAATCACCAACGTATCTCTTTACAAAAGGGATGTAAAAAGGAAGGTATTTTAAGCAGTCTTCAATAAAATCATCTATCACCAATATTAGTAAATTACGTTTTAGATATCTGTATGTTTCAAAAAGCTAATTGTTAATTTTTCTCATCCTTATCTAATCAACAAATGGTAGCATAATTCAATGGAGAGTATCAAAATTCTAATTTCCCATAAGACACTGTACAAATTTTTACATTTTCGAAACTTGAACATTTACAAGGTAAGGTTAATTGAAATTTCACGATAGTATAAATTACAACTTAAACTATTATAAAAATATTGTTCTTAATTATGATCTAATATTTTTTATCTAACATGGGTAGTGGTGATTGGACCTCCTTAAACATTATTGAGCCAAATAAATTTAAAATTACGTATTTGATTTTTATTAATGTAAATGATTTTATGGGAATTTTTTAATACCTATACAAAAATAGACTTTGTACCTATTTGTACCTAATAAATATATTATGTAATATTATTATTTTACTAAAAAACATTTAAATAACCTTTTACAAATTTGCTTAATAAGTTTATTTCTAATTTTAAAATTGAAAAAAATGCAAATCAATTAAAATTTAGTTATACGTAACAACACCTTATTTTATGGATATTTTTGATTTTTGTAAAAATTGTAACTAGGTTAAGGAATAGTTATTATCAAATATGAATTTTGATACCTGAGGCGTATCCAAGCTAGGCAGTCATACTTTCCGTACCTTATTTTGGAATTATTAATAAAATGTAGCAATTTCGGTACGTTGTCATGGTTTAAGTCATATTTATCTGTTAATCAAAAAGCAGCACTTAAATTCACATCTGGTGACCCGGTAGCGAAATTGGGTTAATTTGATACATGACTAAATTATATTTCAATTTTTTTAACATAGGAGATGTAGTGACATTTTGTTCAAAATGTTTTGAAAGGTTTGAAATCTCGAACAAAGACATTTTGTTTAAGTACAAATTTTACAAGGTGTCCGGGAAAATGTGGAAAATCTCCCGAATATGAAAAACACGGAAAAGAAATAATACAAGTTCATTTAAACTTTTTTCGTATGGGCCACCTCTTCGAAGATATGGGCTCCCAAAGAGCTGCAATGGCATCAAGATTTTATATATAAATTTTGAACCACCAGGTATATTTCAGTTTTATTTAATATGATGTATACCAGGTAAGACCCTTCAAATTACTAGGCAAGAAAGTGTTATGAATTACTCACAGCTACAGGATGGACTAGCTGTGACACTCATGACCCCATTTTCTTACGTCCTGTATTATAAGAACTTTAGACAACGTTTTTTATATTTCTTTAACTATTGACTAAAAATTAAGTACTCTTCATTCTTGTCGCTAATCCTAACCGTTTTCGAAAAAAACGTCATTTTATCTACACTATTATTCCCCTAACTTATGTCGGGTTGAATATGAAAAAGAGGAACTTTTCCCTGCCACCATAGTTTCTATAAAAAGTTAAACTAATTACTTAGTTAAAAACTTCGTAAGAAGGTTCACCATGGTCTCTGTGAAGTCTGTTACACTCGCGGGTACGACGATTTGAGGACTGGGGTACCCGCCACATTAACTCGGCATTATTTGATCACAATTAAACGTGATTCTCCGTAGAAGTTCCTCCCTACTATCGACCGGAGTGGAATACACCAAGGTTTAGAGATGTCCCCACAGGTTAAAATCTAACGGCGTTAGGTCGGGAAATCGAGGAGGCCACGCAATAAGTCCTCCTCTACCTACCCAATGTTTTGGATATACGTTATTCAAGTGCTCCCGCACAGCAAAGCTGAAATGAGGTGGTCCTCCATCGTGCATGTAGTACATGTTTAGGCGGATTTCAAGTGATAAGTGCTCTACTAAATCGTGAAAACCATTCTGGAGGAACTCCAAATAAAGTTCTCCATGCAGGCTTGCCGGAAATATGAATGGTCCAATCAAAAAATTGCCATGATTCCTAACCAGACATTAGCTGATTGGAACTGATGTTGATAATGCGAAACAATAATTGCATGAGGATTTTCATCAGCCCATGCATGTGAGTTGTGTAAATATATGATACCATTTTTGATAAACCCTGCTTCATCCGTGAAGAGAATAGTGCTAATGAAGTTTATATTACTTTAATTGCGGCATACGTACTGTTCTTCCCCAACCACCATCAGTACAACTTTTTCCAAAATTTCCGAAAATTGTGAAGAAATTTAATAATATTACCTTCATAAATTGAATCGCTTGCCATTCTCCCTCAACTCGTTGAAATGTTTTCTGATCTGAAAGAGTACAATTAGGATATTTGTCGTGATATAACCTCCTGGAATTATAAGATGCAAGACCATACATCAAATGCATATCTGCATACTCGATAAACGTGTATTCCATATTTCAATTTATTTCACAATTAATTGCACCACGAAGTCCAAAAATCAGTAAATTACTATCCTAGTAAAGAATCAATATGTCAGCGATGAGAAGGTTGACAAGTTCTAAAAGGCAGGATATTTATTTCTTTCGTACCTAGCAACGTTTGCCACAGCAATACTCGTACTTTGTTTTTGGTGCCAATAAAATAAAAAACACATTTTTTGCGAACCAAAGTCCACAGACTTAAAAGTTTTTAACTAAAGAGGTAAACTCTAATTTTGGATTGATGTTTTTTATTATAAGGTTGAGATTTTTATCGAAATACGTCAAATACATCATGTAAATAAAAGGATGTTTCTTCGAAATCGGTTAGGATTAGCGACATGAAGACTACTTAATTTTTAGTCAAGAGTTAAGGTTGTTCAAAGTTCTTATCATACAGGACGTAAAAAAAGACCATGAGTCTCACAGCCAATCCGCCCCTTCAGCTGTGAGTAATTCACAATAATTTCTTGAAAAGTAATTTGAAAAGACGTACCTGGTATACATCATATTAAAAAAAAAATTGAAATAGTCTTGATGGTTTGACCTATATGACAAAAGTTTTAGTAAACTAGTAGTATTCTTTTCACGTGTTTTTTTCATATCCGGGAAATTTCCCACATTTTCCCAGACAACCTGTATATTCTAATTTTGTTTAGCAAAATCTAGAAAAGCACGCGAAAAAATTAAAAAATATGAAAATTTTACATTTAAATTAAATCGTTAAAATATGGTTTCAATCGAGAAGTCAGTACGTACTTCCATGAGTAATATTATTTTAAAACTATGCGCAAAATTCCATGTCGATTAATTGAAAACTTGTTGAGTCATGTTTCCAGCCAGTTAAAAAAAAACGGGTTTCGAGAAAAACGCGTTTTAAGTTTTTGTTGTCATTCAGCATGAGAATTTTTTAAACCTTCTATCAGTGATGCCTGCGTCATACGTTTGGCGGCTTTCTATATCTTCTTCCTCTCCCTTTTGACTTCATATAAATATGGCGAACCGAGGGCGTGACGCGCCCGTGACAAGCTTGCCTCTAACTTGCAGCCAACTTTCTTTGATGTTTACCGGTTCGATTAAACCCTTGTGCTTTCGACGGCTGAGATTTTGAAATACGTTTGGGCGGTGTAAATCAATAAAGAGTAAAAATAAATAAAAATATATTAATATTTGTAGACAAGATTTGTAAATTTTGATAATTTGAATTAGGTGGCGTTTTCACACCAAATGTGTTTTGTATCACGGATACTCAAATTTGTTATCCAGTGAGTATCGTGGTAGATTTTTACAAAGAATTTTGGTAAAGAATATGATCAGGTTTAAAATTATTTTTTCTTTAAATCGGACTTATTTATGACGACGAACAAAGGGCAGCCTTGTTTCGGTTGAAGTGGAGCACACCATGCAAGTTTTAGTTAATACAAAGTGAGCGAAGAATATAGACCAGCTCTGCCATGTCTGCTTTGTTAGTTTTATACAGTGGGATTTTACTGTTAAAAATTTTATTAAATAAAAACGAAAACTTCGGCGATAATAGCGCACTACCTTGAATAAAATAATTTCAGAACTATACAGAAATTTCACCAAAATCTCTCCGTTAAATTTTAAATATTTGTTAAACGAAATAGAACCAGGTACTTCCAAAAGAGGAATAAATTTTCAGCAGCCCATTTTCATTTAACAGCTACTGGAAGTTTCCTTTTCGCTGGTCTCCGCAAAATTTCTGACTCAATTGCATTCAAACATCCACTTCTTTTCTTTTGAAAATTTTTGTCCATAACTCACAAGTTTTAAAATTACTTGCAGATCTCCTGTAAATTCAACCTATTTTCTCCGGACCACTCCATATTCACTTATGAACAACTTTTAATCAATGCCAAATGCTAAATAAATTTCATTTCATTAGCAAAAAAATTAAAAATCTCGTGCCGCTGCAAACTATTTTTTTTTAAAGAGTGTGTCATAAGCCCATCCCAATAGATAAAAAAAATCCCTTAAGTTCGCACCAAAAAACTGTAAAAAAGAGGATCACTGCGAGTCTCGATCGAGCAACTCACAAACAATAGAACTATAAAAAATTCTTCTTGTAACCCAAATGCATTTATTATCTCCTTTGAGAACTGCCGCCGAAGGCCTTCATCAACAATAGAAATAGTCAAATTCAAAGGGGTCTCGCTTCACCCGCTCGGCTCGCCACATCTATACGCACCTTAAGACTTAAACTGACTTTTTTGCAACGACGCTCATTAATCGTGCAGGAAACTATATTCGCATCGCAGCGAGTCACACACAGAACATGCAATTCGCCGCGAGTGATTGTACTCCTAAAAAAAGGTATTCTCGATTTATCCTCCTGGTGAGACTTTTTCCCACATTCTTCACATCATAAAACATTATTTGAGCACAAAATAAAAAATTGTTTATTTAACTTCTAGAGTGTATTTTTTTTACTACTTTATAAATTATATCTAGACTGTACAATTTATATAAAATTTTTCATTACTAAAATGGCCTTAGTAACATGCAGCAACTTTTTTCAAAAATTTTTTTTGTAAAATCAAGAATAATTAGACAGATGTTTTTAATGCTGCACATATTTGTACTTATTAATTGCTTTTTATTATTGTTATAGGAATGATGACGCTGCTCTCACTTGTCACTCTCGTCCTAGTGGCATTGGTTAATCAGAGCGCCAAGGGATCCATTACAAATGTGGACGCGAGAAGATTAGTTCCACCAATTTTATTGCTCAAACTGTTCCTTATTATACCAGAAGTAATTCTTAACGTTTTTGGCACCATGTGGGCATTCTGTCGAGATTTAGTGGTTTGCCCGTACGAAGGACATTTTTCAAGGACTGTTATTGAAGGTAATTTATTATTTTTATAACTCTACAGGGTCAAAGTTGTTATAGCTCATCCCTGCATTTAATCCATAAGTAACTGTAAGTATTCCAAATATTCATTCTTTATTAAAGGGTACTGACAGACTCATGAATGCATTTTATTTCATGCAAAATTTAAAAAATATAGTTGAAACATAAATTATATCATCTCTTAGCTCAGTAACACAAAATATGTAGTTGGTTTTTAGAAAATGATTTTTTTATTGTCTTTAAAGTGTCACTAATGTTATTTTGGATGCATTTATCTCTCTTTACTTTTTATACCTAGTGTTCATCCCTATCTATCAGTTTAATTTCTCAAAATTCATACTACTACGGTTTACAGAAAAGCCACGCACACAGGACAATACCTTAATTATTCGTCTAATCACTCCAACAGCACCAAACAAGGAATAATAAGAAATCTCGTAGATAGCATCTTAACTCTCTGCAACTCCAACGAGAACTTGATGAAAGAGATAGATTACATTAAAAATGATCTGACAGCCAACGGATACCCAGTATATCTAGTGGACAAATTTCTTGAACTACGCAGAATTAGGACAATATAGACAACGAATGAAGAACGAAAACCAGTATTAAACATCCCCTATGTTAAAGGCATTTCAGAAAAAGTTAGAAGGATAGGAAAACAATATAAAATCAACGTTGTTTTCAAATCAAATAACTCTGAGAAGTCGGCTCACTAGGGTCAAACCAACAACTCAAAGAGACATGAAGAACTGTATATATCAGATACCATGTGAATGTGGCAATTCCTACATTGGCGAAACGAAGAGACCTCTTGACGTAAGGATCAAAGAACACCAAAAATGCACATCTCGAGGAGAAACAGAAAAATCTGGTACCGCCAACCATGCCTGGACTCATGGACACCACATAAAATGGTCTGAAGCTAAAATACTACACCGAGAACAACATTGGAGAAAACGGAAATTCAAAGAAGCCGCGGTTATACATCAGAATCCGAGTTGTTTTAGTAAACCATCTTTAGATATAAGAGAAGTATGGAAACCACTTCTTAGGAATTGTAAACTGAAACTAAATGCAGCATAAAAAAAAATATGATTTTGCCATAGCAGGCATGACTGCACCCATCTCAGTCATAGTCTACTGCATTTACTTTTAGTATAAATAGTCATGTAGTTAAGGAACTTATTTCGTTTCACTTGAAAACGGGTAGAGATAACTACTAGCCGAAACGTCGTGATATTCAACAAAAAAAAATAAAGAAAATAGAAGTCTAACAGATATCTACTACTTCGCAATTTCTACTTTGTTTTGTAAAATAATCCTTATTTATTACTGAAGATATTTTTGGGGGTTAACTTTAGGCGCAGTTGTCTCCCTTTTTTTTTTGGGGTCATCTATAACATATTATAGTTTCATCGAAATCGAAGCCGGACAGTTCAACTGCCTTCCTTGTTAGACGGACATCTAGGATCTCCAAAAATGTACGATCATATAAGTTTAACTTTTAAGAAGTTATATTATGTTAACACCGTTTTGTAGAACTAATAATATATTCGTAAGCACGCATGATAAACCCTTTGTATTCTTAACTAGGATATCCTGTCCAAACTGGGAAAGAATATCGGGGCACAATAATTAAAACAAGACAAGACAAGTAAATCACATATATTTCAGATTTATCAGTGATCGATAGTGAGGAAATAATTAAATTAGTTTTCGCAATAACATTTACTAGAAAAACATTTTCGTGGTTATATACTTTTTATTAATATAAAATTGATAATTATATTTAATTAACTGTTTAGAAGTCAATTATTATATATAATTAGTAATATACTGCAGATACTTCAATGACTTTTTGGAAAGAAAAACATTAATTATAAAATAAATTATTTTTGACAAATCATTATGAGTGGCTAAAATTTCCATTTTCCATAAAAAAAATTATAGGTTTGTACTAATTAGTAAAAGGGTACGAAAACCACAAGAGTAATTACTTTAAATATAATATATACTAATTTATAACGACCTGCGTAATTGCTTTGTAATTTAAAACCTATATTTTGTTAATGAACTTCTCTTGTATTTAATAATATAAAAATTAACTGAGTTAAAAAAATAGCTGATAATAAAAAAAATAAAAAATTTACCACTTAAGAAATTAATTCTATATCTATTTTTTAAACCAGCACTAGATCATATTTTAATACGGGGATTGCTGTTTATATAATTTTTAATAACGTATATCTATCATTGATAATGGTTTGAATCAAACTGAAAAGCAATTTTGCCACTGTGAAGAGGGTATTCAAAAACATGTTTTATAATCGAGTCAACTACGTTTTTTGATCTAGAAAGTCGTTGTTTGTTCTTCATATATGGGAACAAAACAAATCATTTTATTGTTCAAAATGTTACTTGTTTGAGCTGATGTGTGACAGCTCGCATATCTTAGTTTATTTTCCTCAAGTCACCGAAAACTTCCGGCAAACAAATAGTTGTGTACCATTCAGATTTGACCATTCTACGATACCCTAAAAAGACGGTTGTGAAATAACTGGTTTTTCCGAAAAAACAAGCGGCGATTTGCTTCGAAATGCTTTCTTTGAATTTTGCCGACTTCTATGATGTCGAACACCTTCGACAGCAGGCCTCAAAGGAGGTAATAAATGCGTTTAGAATACAATAAATCCTTTTTATCATATTTCTATTGTTTGCGAACAGCGCGAACTCAAAGGAATTTTTTTACCTAGTTGAACGCATTTATAGCACGCTCTCCAAAAAATTTACTTCACAGCGACACTCGCGGATACGAAATTTTTTATTTTTTTGTTAATGAAATAAATCTTATTTAGCACTTGGCATTGACTAACAGTGGTTGATAAGTGAATATAGAGTAGTCCGAAGAAAATATGTTAAAGACAAACATTTAGAAAAAAAAGAAGATTGATGGGTGGAATGAAATTGCCTCAGAAAAATTGCTGTTAGCAGCTAGAAGAAAATTTCGAAATTATCTGTCAAATGAAAATGGGCTGCTCTTTTGGAAATGACTGGTCCTATTTTGTGTGTTTGTTGTCTGTATTTAAAACCTAACGGAGAGATTTTGCTGAAATTCTTGTATTGTGGGCTGATATGTTGACACTTTAAATGTGCTAGCAGTTCTAATCCTGACCGTTGATTTCCACCGCCCAGACGCTTTTAAAATTTTTGTTGAATACTGGCCGCCTAAGGTACAAGGGTTTCACGACAAATTCGCGGCGAGATCGTCACGGGCGCATCACCCGCTCGGCTCGCCCTGTTATACGCACCTTTATAAAAGTTTTTTGAAGCATAGCGATGGTATTTTTGGAGCCTTCCCTGGCACTAATCCACACAAACCTTTTTTTTGAGGAATTGTCAAATTATGCGAGATCCAACGCGAATATAGGTTCCTCGCGGCCAAAGGTACATGCAATATCCTAGCAACGCTAGTATTGCCATTTCTCAAAATATAAACCACCTCATATGACATAGTCTAGGGACCAAGGAAGTGTTTATCGCCGCTTTAATTTAAATAGACCTATTCAGATTTTTTTAAATGTATTTTGAGCCCCTGAACAAGAATATTTATGGTAAAAGTTTACCAGAATAGAGAATAACATTTTTGTAAACAAATAATTGTTAACATATAAAAAATGCAATTTTCGCAAAACTGGTTCGTAGTCTTTCACGGTTTTAAGCAAACAAGGTATTAACAAACTTTTAGATACATTGTAAAAAGGAAATGCATTAAATTTAATGTGAATGTTCTGGAAGCAAATGTCACAAACGTTTATTAAGTGCATTTAATGTAATGCATTAAATTTAATAATTTACATTAATCTAAATTAATTTATTGCATTAAATTTAATGTAAACATATATTAAGTTTAAGTTGTGATTATTACTTTTTAAGGTGACTGTACATTAAATATATAGCTAGTGTCCATTGAATTTGAGATATGTTATCACATATTTAATGCACCAACATTAATATGAGTTCAAAAAATTCTCAAACTACCAGGAAAAGGTAGATATTTTTCCCATAGATAGTGTCCGTCATCTAGACTGTAAGAAAATGGAATCCTTTAAGCAATTTATATGTTACTAAACAAGAAGTTTAATACAAGTTGCGCCATCTCCCGGAGTTTCATGCAGTGTATATTGAATAATAATGTAACTTCCTTTAGTATAAAAGTATATGTGAATTAATTTTAATGTACAGAAGTTGAAATATGTTTTCAGTTACTTTATTAAAATTTAAGGTACTATTTAAACAAATTTATGTAAAACGACCTGATATTTGAATAAATTGCTTTAAATTCAAAGTAAAGAGTTTTGATTGAATTAACTTTTTCTGATTTATTTGACAGCAATCGAAAATTTGAATCATCGTCTATAAGCTGTAATAAAATGCCCTAAAAATGTTACGCTCTAATTGCTTATTTCGGCTATAAATAAAAAGGTTTTTGTAGCTTATGTTCACGCATCGTCCTGTAATTTTCGTTGTTTTGCGTTGATAGAACATTTTGGCTTTAAGATTGTCGATTTATCTTAAAATTAAAAAAAAATCCTAACAAAAATCTAGTTGCAGTTCTCTTAATAACATCAATTATGAAAAGGCTTGAATCATTTGAGGTACCTTCATTATAAAAATACTTCCTTCTTACTTCGTGTTTTTTTCATTTGACATAGATTTTTTATATTTATATTCGTAAAATACTTTGCAATTCTCATGATACAATATATGACTACTAAAAGTGATTCAAAAGAAACTAAAATAGCAATGTTGTCAAAAATCGTATCTTTAAATTTACCCCTTGCTTCGAACATGATTTTAACAGTATCGAGTTTGGATAATTCTTATAGTTACTCATCATGTTTCTTCCTTTTCAAACAGCAAATAAAACAAACATAAAATTTTCTAAGCGATTCCGATTTTATTCTTTTCGATCGACGTTACGTGGAAAGAAAATCGATATCACTTTCTTTTTCTTCCTCTTCATTTTTAGATATAGAGGGCGTGCCTCCTTTTTTGGTGTTCTCTTGGTCATTTGTATAAACTTTGTAGCAATTGATAAGATAATAACAAAACATATCTGGAAAAAATAGTTACATTTACTACCGAAATGGTATTTATATAACTATGTCTGTGCTAAAAATAAACAAAACGACACCTACTACAGCTATGAACTCTAGTTCTCAAAACTATTTACTTTGGTTCTTCAATACTTGCAATGTACGGTGCATTTCGTCAAGATGTACACCTGCTGCTTAAATTATTTTAGTTCTACCATATTCTATACTTGTAACCGCTATACACTTATTCATTTGACAAATAATACAAATCTTTGAATTAATGAGGACACTCATTATAAAACCCTTACTAAGTAAATGAATAAATACTTTTTGTATATTTAAATTGCATAGTAATATGCAAACTAAAACAATATACTTCGATACAGATTGAAACAAATGAATACTTAAAACAAACATAACATAGTCTACTAAAAAGTGCTCTTAAGTAATTGAAATATTTGAAACAAAGCAATGAATGAAACTAATTTTATCATTTCATCAAATCAATTTTATGTTTGAATATTTTGTGATGAAGCTTATAAGTGATACTAGTTTCATTTTTATACAAAAATATTAAAATAGTAAGCATACTCACTAAGCGACAAAAGTCATTTAACATTGCTGCAATACCACTTACACCATTGTTTCATCAAATTCCATAGATTCCATTATTTATCAGAAATACCAATTAGTATGGACGTGTATACAAACTTGATATGATCTACATTTGATTATTGCATACAATACGACAGCGGTTGAACTCTGTTCGTTAATAGAACCACTTATAAAATATCGTTTTTCTATTTTACGACAATACAGTTATCGAATAAAAATAAGTTTTCTAGGTACCACTGAAGATTATAATAGCTACCGCTTTGCTATAATAATCTTTGATATCACCTAATGCACCTAAGCTTATTTCGATTATAGTATATGAACTAAGCGCGCTCAACCGCGTGGGACGCCTGCGAGTAGGTTTCCCTCTGCGCGCCATACAGGACGGTACATGTACATATGCGGCAAGAAACTGTTTGTTTATAACCGAAATAAACAATTAAAACTTTTTTGTATGGCATTTTAATATAGCTTATAGACGATGATTCAAACTTTTGATGGCCATCAAAAAAAGTTTATACATTCAAAAATTTTAAGCGATTAAAAACCGCAAATATTGCACTTTTTAGTTGTTTAACATTAATTGTTTCGGAAACTTATCGTCAGACCTTTTTTTCTCAAAATCGTCCAACAAAGAACGACCCAGTTTTGCGAAAATTGCATTTTTTAAAATGTTAACAATTATTTGTTTATAACAATGTTATGCGTATTCTAACGAATCTCTACCATAAATAAATATTCTTGTTTAGGGGCTCAAAATACATAAAAAAAACTTAGGTAGGTCTAAATAAAATAAAGCGTCGATAAGTATCCCCGTGCCCCTAGACTGCCACAAAGATAAAATATGATCTTATATAAAAATGATTTCACTAAATAAAATGAAGCTTCTATATGATCTTGAGAAATTAATAAATATTTAAAGTCAGAAATTCTTTAGTCCTTTGAACTTGGTGCTAGATTGATATTTTAACTTTATTAATACATTGTTTTTGTTTGCAACACAACTAGCGTCAAACAAGATCCAAGATATACATGTGTGGTTCTTGTCGAACTCTGTCGTTCTACTACAATAGGATTCTTCTGCTCACACAAAAATTGAATATTTCACAATTAATCAAAAAATAATGAATTTCCATGAAGGTAACTAGAAAATACTATATATTTTTCCTATGCATTTACAAAAGAAACTGCAGCCCACCTCAGTATTATGAGATTATACATTTTGAAGGTGATAAATCATACCAATATTGAATAGTTCTTGCAAAGGAGAAAAAACATTTTCTAAGGTGCATTTATTTTTCAGCTTTGGTTATATTTAACTGGGCCCTATTTGGACTTGCCATTTTCGGTCTAGCAATGGTATTCGATCCGTTGGGATCTAAACGATATCACGAAGTGCAAGAAACACCAAGCGCTGGAGAGTCTCTTCGTCACAGAAAAAGTACCAGCATATGGAAAAGACGTTTTCGTTGGGCCTTTTGCTGGGTAAGAGCTGATGAGCATGGTCATGAAGCATTCCAACAGGTTAGTACTATTTCAGATATTATAATGTGAATAAGCGCAAAATCCTCTATATAATTACGAAATATAAGGAATTAATAATAATAAACGTTTAAAAGATGTTTACAAAGTGGTAAATAGATTATTTCCTAAAACAGAATATGCAGAAATTATTAAAATAAGTCAAAAAAAAAATTAGGAATATGGGCACAAAATTAAACATACATAAGTTTTAAGTAGAATAAAATAATATTTCTATAATTGTTTCATATCTACTGCTATACTAAAATTGAAAATTTTATAGTTTTGTTAACTCTGACCTAAGTACGGTAAGAGTATAATTCCTAAGTTTCTTCATATGGATTTTTTATTATCAACAAATGTGTACGGTAATAAAAATAAATTTAAGTAAAATACAAAAGTAATTCCCTTCCCTTTTACTATATTTACACCAAAATTTGCAAAAATTAATTTGTTGTTTAAGCACTTACACGAAGATAAATTACTTTTCTAATATTTTTCTTTTTGAAAGTATTTTCTGAAAATTTTAAGCATATCAGTTAAGCCAACTATTATCAACTTTTCAGTATTTATAAACGGAGTTTCCATATCAGTTTTAATCACGTCCTCCCAGTACAGTTTTTGGAGTTCCAACTCAATTTATTTTATTCATTTTCTCTTTGATTATGATACTCATCACAAGTTCCATATATCGCTTCAAGTAACATTTTCGCGCCCCTTTTTTGTAGTACGGCACATCCTTCAGGGGGACTCACACAGCACGTAGAGAATCACTGGGTCGAGGAACAAGGATTTAATAATTTATCTCATATAGAAATTATTCATATATATATATATATATATATATATATATATATATATATATATATATATATATGTATATATATATATATATATATATATATATATATATATATATATATATATATATGAAGAAATCAGTGCTATGGGAAATAACGTTACCATTGTGGAGCAGTTTATTTGGCCCCACGACAAAAGAAATTTACAAAGTAGCTCTATTTAAGAGTTAAGAAGTAAAGGCACTCTACGGTATGTTTATAATCTGACGTATGCCTGCCAGTTAATAACTACACGAGGTCGCAATTTACGAAAATGCCCTTATTTTGTTAAAAGCTATAAAAAAAGAAATTAACCCTTTTTTGTTCCGGTTATAAATAGATTTCGTGCTTTAACACCGTGACTAAACTATCCTCCTGGTCAACCAAAATCGTTTTTAATCCCGAAATTCTCAATTCAGTTAAAACGCACACAAATTCTAGCAAAATATCGAAATTAATCACGATTTTACTTATATTTAGAAGCTCTTTCGCAAAACAAGTTTCAACGCGGATGAATGCGGAACTGCTTACTTTTACATTGTGGAGCGCGACGCGAAGGTATTAAACTATTGTCACGGTTCAAGTTTCAATTTGAGTTTGCTATGTCTAATTCAATTAATTTTGCCATCTTTTCTTTTAGCAAATACTCACGTTATCGTTAAATACAATATCCTTTTCTTTAAGTATCTCTCATAAATTATTTGAATGAACGCCTTTCATTTGTTGGTTAGTTGCATTTTTAGTTTTACTTCAAATCCCATAGTTTACTTCCTTGTTGATTTCTTGCTCAGTTCGGCTATTTTATCTTCCTGAATTTTGGCTACATTTTTACACTACAACGTAACGGTTTTATGTTACATTTGATTATCAGTATTTATGTTGTTTTGCTTGACATTCACTAGACTGTGGGTGGTTGTATTTATTTCTATTGTTGTTGAAATTATTGTTACCCTTTTCCAGTGTTTTCTTGAAATTCCTTTGCTCATTTCTGATTTTGAATTATTTTTACTGGAATGAGCCCAAGTTTCAATGAAGAAATTCTTTAACGCCACCTAAAAACTCAGGAGTTCTTCTTTTTTGCGTGGATTTTCGTTTACCTTCAGTTTTTAATTTATGAGCACTGATGTTTAACTAGCACTTACACACCACTACACGGTTTAGCAGTTTTGCAGCCGGATTTGTACGAGGCAACATGGCTACCAGTCTCACCATCGGAACAGGCAAACTTAGTGTTATTATTTTTTATTTTAAATGATAACAATCCATTTTTGTAAAGCATTTCGCCATTTTCCGGTATTCTATCCCAAGATTATTGAATTTACAGGGTTTTCGTTGTGTTCTGACGCTAGTAGGTATTAAAGTTTGTAATATATTAAATTTTATTTATAGCATATCAAGCTTTATGCTAGATTAACACAGCTAGGCATTCGATTATTCAATTTAATATATTTTTTTATTATCTATTGACAAGTTTTTTTTTGACTCTCCTGCTCACTATAAGAGTGAAGTTTAAAGCTAATTCTTATCTACATCGTAAATTCGTCCTAGCTAAAAATGCAGTGGAGCCCTGAATAACCCACCCCTATTCTACGATATATGGGTTTACTTGGAATATTTCCTCGCTAGCGGGGTTCCTGACTTTCAACCAGGCCATGGTGACTTTATTTTATTATTTATTTTGATAATACTGAATTATTTCATTTAACTGTGAGGTTTTGGTGTAAACCACGAGCATAGCACCACACGACGACAAAGTACCAGTGCCACAAATACCGACTCATCACTAGTATGAAATAAAATTCACCCTTTCTTTATTTCAAGAACCAAAGGGTTTATAGAAAGATTTAAATATATGAATTGTTTATTTAAATTTTTGCTTTTTATTATTTCATATATATATATATATATATATATATATATATATATATATATATATATATATATATATATATATATGACGCTGCGAAACCTAGAGTAAGGAAATATTTGAACCGAGACGATGCAGAAAGCGAGACCGGACTCTAAGTAATTAAAATTCACTTGGAATTTGCTTTTTTGAGTAATTCTGTGACACGTCTAAGGATTATAAAAAATGACTGCTATTAAAAATATTTTTTTATTCTAATATGAAAAGAGGAAATAATATAAATTTATTATTTTTCATGAGATATTCTTCATGCGAAATTAGTCAAAGAATCTAAAGAAAATCAATTACCCCCAAAAAAATTATTATGATGTCATAAAAAATGATCTGTATAATGATTTTCCATTTTAATTTTTGTAATTATTTTTGTTGTTTTGAATTGAACTCCACTATAATTATCGATAAACTGCAAAGTCTTTTATCAACCCACAGAAAAATATGTTCATCTTTAAAAAAAAGCTGGTAAATATTACTGGCAACATTAAGTTATGATATTAAGAAGCATTCTCATGATTCGATTTGAGTAGGTCCACTTTAGTAGAGCAACTAAAATCGATCAAGTTTTTGGTTCAGACATTTCAAGCGAAAATTTGGTTTACTGATTCAAGACCTACGTAAAATTATGTTGGGATGAGATGGAACCAGAATCAAAAAACTGGATACCTTTAGGCGAAAAGCACTTACAGCTGCGCCAAAATTCAAATAACCTGGCGACCTTTGGCTACTCTGGCCTTCATTTACAAAGCGCCGAAAAATACAATCTCCAATTTTATAAAAGAAAAGGCACGTGGTTCTTGTCATTTTTATTTTATTTTTAACATCCGCTGTAGTAAGATCGTCTCCATTTCCTGTGCTTCTTTATTTTTATAAATGTTCAATCTATGATTTCAGACACAGTCATGGTGATATAATTCTATAAATTTGAACATGTTACTCTAACCACTTTACATTTATTTTGTTGCTTTATAAGTCCTACAGTATAAAGAAATTACCTAGTGCAGAATTCAACAAAATTGAACGTTCAAGTCAACTAACAAATGTTGACACATTTCACTCGCGATTTAACTCCTCTAAAAAATATTGACGACTCATAAACTTGAACGATAAAGTTTTAATGAATCAATATTTCGTGAAATCAGCAAAAAAATCAATCAAATTTATATTTCATATATCAGTTATTTCCTGCGAACGTTGCTCTCGGTCCGATACAGCTCCACTGAGGAGATCATAAGGTGGTCGAAACGCCTATGGAGAGAGGACCTGGGCGGTATTTGCAGAAAATAAACTGTTTGTGTATATTTTCCTTTTCTCTGTCTGAAAGGAGAATTACATATATAACAACTTTTTAAATACAGTATATATATTTCTTTATTTCTTACTGATATTTTGATTTTTTAAAAAAAGTTTCTTACTACTCCATAGATTCATAGATGTCGTTCGAATGGCGATATTTTTCAGTCTGCCATCGAGGTTGGTGGATATATTTCATCTATCAATTATTTCCTGCTAATGTTGTTCTCGGTCCGATACAGCTCCACTGGCGAGATCATAAGGTGATCGAAACGCGTATGGAGAGAAGACCAGAGCGGTATTTGCAGGAAATAAACTGTTTTGTATATATATATATATATATATATATATATATATATATATATATATATATATATATATATATATATGTTATGTCGGATATTTTCACGGGTGTGATGTGTAATTGAAGGTTTTCGGGCATTCCGTGTATGTGCTGAGTCCCTCTCAGGGCTGTAAGGCAGCTGACGTTTCGGTGAAATCTCATTCACCATTTTCAAAGCTCACTGTATGGCGTCTACAAGCGAACTGACGCCTGCGACTCCGGTGCTGTCGGTACCGTGTGCGCGTCGGACGCGTTCGTTTTCCGAATGGAACACCAGTCTAGCCCTGCTTCGAGAGAGAATACAACAGACAAGAACAAGTCTAAATTCCATCGACTGTCAGTTATATAGATTACGGCTCCGCTGAAGCAACACTATACACGTGTCACTATGGTCTACTATAGACACTCTAGCAGAATTCAGGGCTGAAACAGATTTCTCAATAAGAACAGAGAGACAGAAAAGGAAAATTATCCGATTAAAAGAGGCACCAAATGCACCACTAAAGAAACAGCTAACGGAGGAGCCAGAAGTCGTACACAACTTATCTGACAAAGTTTTGACACCAGCCGCCAAAAGTGTTTTAACCAAAGGTTTTAATTTCGCGATAGCACCATCACGTATTCCAACCGATAACATAATATGTGGAGTTGAAACAGCTCTAAACAACATAAACAACGATACAGCAGAAACTATCCGCCAAGAAATTTCAGCCGTTTTGCGCAAAGCAAAACCTCCAAAAAGTAATCTGCAGAAGAACATCGAGCCTTACAAGACATACCTCGATCGTAATACTTCCCGGCTGACAAAGGAAATTCGACAGTGGTCCTAAACAAAACAGACAATGAGGAAAAGATGATCGCCCTGTTAAACGATCCTGTCTACAAGCCAATAAACAGAAACCATACCACTTATCTAGAAAAGACCACCAAAACATTGATCAGGGCATCTCCACTTACCGAAGAAATAAAGAAGAAGATCACACCAAGAGAAAAATCGTCCATATGTCCTAAATTTTATGGCTTACCCAAAATACACAAGCTCGGAGCCCCCTTGAGACCAATTGTAAGCTCTGTTGGCTCTCCAACTCAGGCCCTAGCAGAACATCTAGCCACGATTGTCCAACCCTTCGTCGAAAAAACAGCCTCCTACGTTAAAAACTCGCAACATTTTTGCGAAATAATCAAAAACATACGTTTACAAGAAAAAGAATGTCTAGTTAGATTTGACGCAACATCACTTTTCACACAAATACCAGTTAAAGAGGCTCTTTCTAGAATAGAAAACAAATACAATCTGCCAAAATATATCATCGAATTAGCTAGACACTGTTTTGATAACACCTATTTTACTTATGAAGGCCGACGATACAAACAAGTCGAGGGAGCCCCGATGGAATCGCCGCTATCTCCTGCACTCGCTAACTTATTTATGGAAGACTTTGAATCAAAAGCTTTGGGGACCTCGTCCTGCACTCGCTAACTTATTTATGGAAGACTTTGAATCAAAAGCTTTGGAGACCTCGTCACACAAACCAAGACTGTGGCTACGTTACGTAGATGACACATTCGTTATCTGGCAACACGGGGAAGAAAATCTCAAAAGTTTCCTGGAACACATAAACAGTATACATCCCAAAATTAAACTCACCATAGAGACAGAACAGGAAAGAGAACTACCGTTTCTGGATATCCTACTGAAAAGAAAAGAGGATGGCTTGCTTTCGCACACTGTCTACCGAAAGCCCACTCACACCAACAGGTACCTCAACGCCGATTTACATCACCACCCCGCCCAATTATTTGTAGTGGTGAAATCACTTGCGTTTCGATCGCAGTTCCTTACAGATCCAGAAAATTATCACAAAGAGATGAACATACTGAAAGAGGCCCTAACAAAGAACGGCTATAAAAAATAACATATAGACAAGGCTCTAAAAACAAACACTTGGCCCCAGAAAATCGCGAAAACCAAGAGAATAGCTCCAAAGCTTTTGTTTTTTATGTAAGAGGCACCACAGACAAGATCGCAAGAATTCTCAGGAGACACAACATTGAAACCATTTTCACCACAGACCGTAAAGTAAAAGATCTCTTGCCAACACTTAAAGAAAGAATCCCTCTAGAAAACAAGGGAGTGTACGAAATTCCATGCGGAGAATGCAGCTCATCTTACGTAGGCCAAACCAACCGTCAAATAAGCGCCAGAAGAGACGAACATATGAACGCTGTCAAGCAAAAAAACAACTTCTTCTGCTCTGGCCCAACACTGGTTAACCACAGGACATAAGATAAATTTCTCGGGAACAAAAATGCTATCGAAATGTAAAAACCTGTCCAACAACTTAAATAGCAGAGATGATAGCCAGCGTGTGCCTAATACCTGGAAAAATCTGCTTACAAAACATCAACCAGTACCATTTAGTAACGAAACAGATTACAACTCGGCAACACAACTGCAAACACTGGCAACAGGGCCGATGACGCGCAGCAGTTCTCGCAACCTGATGGGCCGGAACCATTCGGAAAACGAACGCGTCCGACGCGTACACGATACCGACAGCACCGGAGTCGCAGGCGTCAGTTCGCTTGTAGACGCCATACAGTGAGCTTTGAAAATGGTGAATGAAATTTCACCGAAACGTCAGCTGCCTTACAGTCCTGAGAGGGACTCAGCACATGCACAGGATGCCCGAAAACCTTCGATTACATATATATATATATATATATATATATATATATATATATATATATATATATATATATATATATATATCTGAAGAGAGAATTACATATATAACAACTATTTAAATATGTTCTCACAGCTACTTTCATTGGATTTAAGTTGATCCACTAAAATTGAAAATCGAATCGATAAAATGTGCCTTTAGTTCCGTTCGCAGAACAATCACAAACTAGTCAGCGCCAATCAAATTGTCAAAAAACAGTTGACCAATTGTGGATGACGCTGGCTGGTTTGCGATTATTCTAGGAACAAATCTAATTTTCAATTTTACCAGTAATTTTAAACAACAATAAATTTGTTTGAATGTTGTCGCAGGGCTTTTTTTGATGTTTAAACACAAAAATAGTTTTATTTAATTTTGCTTTCAGTTTTTTTGCGTCCCTTGATTGTTCTGACGTGTTTAAGGATTTAAAAACTTATTTTTATCGGAATATATTACTATATATTATTTACATAATAAAAATAACAAAATGAGTTGGTCAACCAGAAATTCATCATACTTTTACTTTATTACGGGTTACTTTATTCTCGAATTAACGTATCAAATGACATGTTTACTAGTTTAAATAATGTAATTAGAAAAGGATGTCCCAAGAATTGCAAGATCACGCACTATTTATCAACACTTTTCCAAATATGAATAATAATATTTTACCACGTTATTCAGTAATAACACAACAGACCCTAGTTCTAACAATATGTTAATTCTGCAAGGGAATTCGTTGGTCTTGATGCATCACGCAACAGTATGAGTAATAGAGAACGCGTTCTAATGCTTAGTTAGATGAAGTAGCACAGAGATTAATTATAAATACGAATTACCAAAAAATATCTATACTTGCAGATTCACACCAAATTTCTCAAAATATTTTTCGTTTTTGTTTTGACTGTTACGCCCCAAGTACCGATAGGGGGAGACAAGTGGTGTCAAACGCTTGATTAGCTCTTCAAGTTGAGTAGCGATGGAATGTTTCACGGGACCACAACACGCATTTTGCGTGCGAGCGTTTTATAAAAACAACTACACTAGATATTGTTCGACGTCTGTACATTACACATTTCGATTTAACGACCATGGGAAATGTGTCAAGTGCTAACATGAATGTTGACCACGTTCGCCAGTCTGTTAGAGACGATCCACGACTGTCTCTACGGCTCCGCGCAGCTTCTCCAAATTTGCACAGATTCGCGGTGTATCGCCATATTTTTGCAAAGACTTATATTTCCACCCCTACAAAATTGTTATTGTGCAAGAAATGAAGCCCGATGATCCTGCCAAAGGACTTCAATTCTACAGGACAATGAAAAACGGTTTTATGACCTTCAGTAACATATGGTTCTCTAAGTCGAATTTCCACATCAACGGCCCCATGAACAAACACAATTACAGATATGGGCTCCTGACAATCCCCTGGAAATGCATTAGAAACCCTTACACTCTCGTAAGATTGTCATTTGGGCTGTCATATCAAGTCAAGTACAAATCAGTCCCTATTTTTTTGAAGATAACTGAGTGTGAATTCCGATTGTTATTACCATATGATCCGGACTATTTTGGCTCCAGAAATGCAAAACTAAATTGGCTACAACCGAAATACATTTTTCCAATAAAATAGAGTAACTTCCCATGTCACGAATAATTTTTTGTCAGTTCTTCAGGATTTATTCCCTAAAAGAGAGGACATCAACTGGCCACCGCGAAGTCCCGATTTAAAACCTGCTGATTTTTTTCTACGGAACTACTTATAAACTTTCAATCCGATTTAAATGGTCTGAACCAAAGAATTACATACGGAATCCACGCGATTCCTAAAGCGATGCTCCACCGAGTAATTGAAAATTTCAGTTCGAAGCTAACTGATTGTGAAGAAGTGGACGAAGCGCAATTAGAGATGATTGTTTTTCATAAATAAAAGTTTAAAAACTACTCTATAATTTTAAAGTAATCAAACAAGTCTGAATTATTTCAGATATTCTATCTACTCTGCTCTAATTGTCGAATGATGTATTTATCGAGCAAAATATTAAAAATTCAGAAACTGAGATTATGAATCGTATACCGATGCGTTTAAGTAAAGTCTTCTTTACATTTTTTGGTTTTTAGTTTGCTTGAATAACTGCTTTTTAGATTAACTTAATTTAAATCAATTCATTTTTTCAAGAGCAAGCACAGAACCGTTTTTTCAGTATTTAAAGGCAGTGGTGAACTTTCTTCGCACACTCTGTACAAAGTATACATAAAGCAAAATAATTTTATATCTTAGCCTTAGATAAATGCGAAGTAATAATTTAATATTTTTTGCTTACGTTGTCAAGGGAACTAATTATGTATAACCTTTGGCAATGACAAATTTAAATAGCAAGTTTTATAGTTCAAACGGCAGTTTACCCTCACCGATGTACTTATCCTCTTCAAATTCCTATATTTAAGTTCAGTGCATCAAAAATGAACAATACTTTGTCTCGAGTGTATTTTCAATATTTATAGTTATATTTAAAATTAAAAGAACAATGCTATTGCTATTCAAGAAGTTTCTATTTAAGTCCTGATTTTAATAAAATACCCAGCTTCATGCGACAATAAAAAACGCAAAATGGACAATTTGCTACTTTCTTTATGAGTATAACTACATTTGATATAATGATAATATTCTAGTCTAATATAGTTAATTATCCGATAAATACATCACAAAAAGCTTGTAGTAACGATAGTTAGCTTTTACATCATAACAACTTTTTATAATAAAAGTAAATAATAGACTTTTTATCCAGAGGTTATTTTGAAGGTAAATATTACATCTAAAATGAATAATTCATATTTTATAATAAAATTCATTTTTGTTTGAAGGTTGTAGGTAATGTGGAAGATTGACTTAAATGTGGTTGTCGGACTTGCATTGTCCTTATTTTTGTTTGTTATACGACTTTCAACTAGGTTGTATCTCTAATTGTTATCAAGTAGAGACTAACTAATTTGTACTTGATAACAATTAGAGATACAACCTAATCGGAACGTCGTAGAAACAAACAAAAATAATGGCAATGCAAGTCCGACAACTACATTTTAGTCAAAATTCATTATGTATAAACATAAGATATTTTTTAAACTTAGATGATTTACCTGTTTGCAAATATGCATGGATATAAAGAAACCGAAGCAAATTATTTTTTATTCACTATGTTTATTTAACTGAACAGTCGACAAAAAGGTAGGAAACTAAAAATTTCAATTGTACCACGAAAAAAGAAAAAATTACATGGTTTAGTACAAATATCATTAAAAAAATAAAGAAGTTTCATAAACACACATGTCGAACGCTTATTTTCTATCAAAGTGATAAAAAAGTACATAAAAGAAATATTTTAATACTCGGTGCGGGATTTTCTCACTGAAAGGTTTCAAAAATTAAGAATTAACAATTGTATTTCTAAGGAGATTATTGTTCACTCAAAAGTTCCACAGAACTTACATTGTTAACTTCTATTTTTCAACTATTTACTGTGGAGGGTTTTAATTGGTAAAAATCTATTATATACTAGTAGTGATAGATAAAAGAAATTTATTTGTCGCAATTTCTACAATATTATAAAATAAAACTATATATATATATATATATATATATATATATATATATATATATATATATATATATATATATACATACATATATATATATATATATATAATTTACAAAGGTAATGAGGCGTTGCGCTAGACAATGTAGTTTCTTTAGACTTGGTTATACAACTAAACAATTTGTTTCTATATTTAAATTTTATGACCTACATTAACCACAGATAACAATTTTCGCGCAAATACCTCTACTTAGGAAATTCCCAAAAGTCCTTATTTATACCTGTTAACCAAAGAAGTTTAATTAAGGTGACTGGTTTATTTCTAATTGATCATTCAAAAGTGTATCAAAGTTTTAATTTGTTAAGTTCTAGATGTTCTAATAGATGAAGTTTAATACCTTTGCCTCCCCTATGTAAGATTTTTAGTTCATCGTTAAATATATGATTTTCTATTAAAATATGGTTTGCATATATCAAATCCGATTTTCCTTTCACGTAGCTATTTTTATGTTGCGACAGACGTGCTTTAGAGAATAAGTTATTAACAGGTTGTACACCGAAGAAATCAAGAAATTGACGGATTTTGTATTTCAGTGTATATTTGAAATTATTACAATCGGCCAAGCGCTTTCGGTCTCTCTATCGGACCATCCTCAGGGCTCAGACCTTGTCAAAGGGCACACCTCAACCTTGCCAGTTTGAGAAAAGTCGCGAGCGTAGCCTCCACACAGAACAAGATGTATACAATTAAAAAACCTCTAGAAACATTTAAAATCAAAACTAAAACTAGAACATTCAATACACTGTGCACATTGACATTAAAACAATAAATGTCAATGTGCACAGTGTATTGAATGTTCTAGTTTTGATTTTAAATGTTTCTAGAGGTTTTTTAATTGTATACATCTTGTTCTGTGTGGAGGCTACGCTCGCGACTTTTCTCAAACTGGCAGGGTTGAGGTGTGCCTTTTGACAAGGTCTGAGCCCTGAGGATGGTCCGATAGAGAGACCGAAAGCGTTTGGCCGATTGTAATAATTTCAAATATACACTGAAATACAAAATCCGTCAATTTCGTGCTTTAGAGAGTCTACCTCTCCGGCCTATGTATACTTTTAAGCAAGTGCCATAATTTAACTGATAGACACCCGACTTTTTGACTTTTTTTTTTATTTTAGTTTTGGCATTTTATAGCATCCTTCCTAGAGAATTGTTGTATTTTATTTTTGTTTAAGAAAAATGCAACTTTTTCAGAGAATTTACCGAAATACATAATACTTTGAAAACTGTCATTTGTGTTTTTATGAAAGGGATACGAGGTGTGGCAATTAAGTTTCGGAAATTTAGTTATAACTCGGGATTTGGCAACACTACGTCGTTCATCACCATGTATTTAGCAGGGGTGGATCCAGCCTCTCTCTATGGGGGGGGGAGTGATATCATAAAAGTACAGTATGGTAAGCGAAATTAAGTTATCGACCGGGGGGAGGGGATTGCAAGCATACACATTCCTGTACTCTATTCAAGAACTAGGGAGAGTAATAAAACTATTACCGAAACCTCCAAGGTATCTGCTCCAGTGCCGCAGGTAACTGAGAACTGCCGTAAATCTAACTATATTTAATTATATTTAAATATTATAAGCTTTTATAAACTTACTGCAACAATAAAATTTCTGATAGTTCAATTTAATTTCTGTCAGATCGTCCGGAAACTATCCGTTGGAGAAGGAAATATATGTCTCAAGTAAAAGGTAGAGTTGCTAGAAATAACACAACTTACAAAACTAGTAATTTAACTGAAGTTTTGACAGATTTTTTAGAATAAAGTTCCTGCGGAAAATTGGGAAAAATCCATATATCCTCTTTCCGACGCCTATGACAAGGATTAAAACTTTTTTTAATACTTCACACTTCCAAATATCTATTGTTATCTAACCCAAATAGTTCATTATTATAGACCGCTATTTTTGATCATAAAATTTCTAACTCATTCCTATGAAAAATATATGTGTTTAACAGATTTTGCCAACGACACCGGACTAAAGAAGACAGGTAGCTTGCGAAGAAAAAAAGAGTAAAAATGATTCATTACTCTCTCTAGTTCTTGAATAAACTATAGTATAAGAGGCAAAATCGGATCTATTTTCCTGAACTCAAAGCTCGGGGGGGGGGGGGGGCTTGGATCGGTATCTAGAGAGAGGGGACCTTCCTTTCAGTTTCAATCTAAGGATGAAATCGATAGCTCGTTTCTTTTGTATTTTATGTGCATTTTACGAAAGCAACTTTTTTAGTGGCGTCCTGAAAATGAGTGACTCACATTACAAGCAACGTGTTGTGATTCAATTTTTAGTAGAATCTAGCGAAAAACCCTCGGAAATCTTCCGAAAATTACAGGTAGTGTATGGTCACGAGTGCATGTCTAAAACGCCCATGTTTGAATGGGCAAAACAGTTCAAAGAGGGGCGTGAATCGGTAGAAGACGATCCACGTGAAGGAGCTCCCTTCACCTCTCGTGCCGACGCGAATGTCGACCGTTTGCGCGTGCTGATCACGTCTGACCGGCGCCTAAGCATTCGTGCGTGGTCCGACAAGTTAAATATGAACAAAGAAACCGTTCGGAAGATGTTACATGAGAATTTGAACATGCGAAAGATTTACGCAAAGATGGTGCCAAAAGTTCTCATGAACAGAAACAAATGCGAAAATCGATCTGCAAAGATTTATTGTCCCGCATTCGGAGCTACGGCAGAGACTGAGTGAGTCGGGTAGTCACTGGAGATGAGATCAAGATATTTGATTATGACCCCGAGACCCGTAAACAAAGTCAGCGGTGGGAAGAAATGGGTGGGGAGCCAACGAAAGCGAGGATGTTCAAGTCGCGATTGATCGTTTTTTTCGATGTCCGTGACATCATTCATCGTGAATATGTTGCTGTCGGCCAGACAATGACTGGACAGTTCTATGTTGCGTCCTGGAGCGGCTGCGGGCACGCGTTTTTCGTGTGCGCCCGAACTCGCCGAAAACGGTAGTACCATATTATTAGTAGCCAAAGTAGTTCAATACGCACTAAACCATAAGTCAGAGCACAGGAACCATTCTTTCACCTATATTATACAATCTATATACATCAGATATACCAGTCAGTGCAAATTCGAAGCTAGTAATGTACCCTGATGACATATTGTTGTACGCACATTCATTTCATGTAGAAGCAGCCAAACAAAAATTAAGAAACCAAATAAATGGGCTTCTAAATCGTTTCGATTGCTGGAAACTCAACCCCCGCAAATCTAAATCGATGGCAATCACTAAAAAAATCACACTGCATAAAATAATAACCCCCATAAAAATAAAAAACATTAGCATACCAGTAGTAAAGAACTTAAGGTATTTGGACATCATCATCGATTCACGTCTTTCTTCTAATATTCATACAATAACAACAGTCAACAAAACATTTGCAGCGATGCAGGGGTTATATGCGCTAATCGGCTCAAAATCCATCACCTTATAATAAACTTATACTATATAAGCAAATAATAAGACCAGTAATAACTTACGGAGCCCCAATATGGTATTCAATGTCTGATACCCAAATGCTGCGCATACAACGCCTGCAAAACAAATGTTTAAGAAACATCACCTCCTCAAATAGATACGCAAGAATAAAAGATTTACACGATATGACCAACATTCCATTAATGGCAAACTATATCAGAGAAATAAGTCAACATTTTTTTAAATTCAAAACAAACTCATCACGTCTGACTAAAAATCTTACTATCAATAGATTTAATCTTAACAACCCAATAAAATATAAGCCCATTTATTATAAACTACCAATATTCTGCGAAAAAAATTAATTACATAACTGTAAATTAAAATCCATATTAGTAATACCAGCACTCAAAATTTATAAATCGGAAGATTCATACTATTCGAATACAATGCTCGACAAAAATCAAAAACCTTTGATTGTGCCAAACTGACAATTCATTCACTTGCGCTACTTGCGGTATCTGTATACATCGAAAGGGTTTTCTCAGATCTTTTCCCCGTTAAAACAAGATTACAATAAATAAAACTCGGAACATCAAATTTCTTTTCAAGTAAATCAAAACATCTCTTGTAATTCGGGCAAAGGCCACGCCCACGAACTTGAGATATAAAACTGGACTGCTCATGAAAATAATTTTTGACCCCCCCCCCTTATTGGTCGCCATTCGGTGCAATGATTTGTATGGCAACATTGAATTCCCTGCTAGTTTATTACATTGGCGTGAATGAATGTCAATTCTATTATTCTAACTAACAGGTTTAGACAATAACTATCTCTTTCTATACTATATCTAAAACAATAAATCGCTCTTCCTTGTTTTACTTGACAGGTTAATCGAGTATATTCAATAAAAAAGACCAGTGCTCCGATTCTGTAAGCATATTTTTTGACATTCTCTTTCCTTATCTCTTTTAGGACAGTGATATATTTATGTGTTAATACAGACTGAACAAAGATAGAAGATCCTTATTATGACATCCTCTTTCCCTTTACTCTTATAGAATCGCAGCCCTGGTCGTTTTTATTGAATATACTCAATTAACCTGTCAAGTAAAACAAGGAAGAGCGATTTATTGTTTTAGATATAAAATCGTTAGTTAGTTATAAAATCGCAGCCCAGAATAATTGTTTCTGTAAAACAATATTTAACTTGAATTTCTACTTTTAGTTTCCTCAAAATTATAATTTTTCTGTTTAAAGCAACTCCAATAAAGCAAATTTTTTTAACTTCTTTGGAACAGCGTAAATATGTAACAATTTTATTATTTTTAGATAACAAGCATGAAATGTCAGTTGTTATAAATAAATGAAAATGCTTTTTCTATGACTATTTACATATTTTATTTTTTACAATAAAACTGTTACTTAGCAAAATAGCTAAAATGTGAAATATGCGCCAAAAACAAATCCAAACATTTTTTTTTTTTGAAATATCTGTTTTAGAAACATCCTTTTTCGGACGTAGAGTATAAGAAGTTAACAAAAAAAAGTATTAAGGCATTTATTTTTAAAAATTTTGTATCATGAATTAATATAGTATATTGTTTAATGTAAGGTATCGAAATGTCCACATAATCTATTGCAAAGTAAGATAGTTTCATTATTTAAAATTAGCTTCGATTAGGTCTTTGTTAAAATTATTTTCTCCTCGATACTTTTAGGGAACTGATAGGTATTTATATAGGGTTAACAACATTCATAATAATGTTGACATTTCCTTCATAAAAACGGAGCTTTAATTTAAATGAAGTAAAGTAACATTATGTACTAAACCATTTTTATATATAAAAAAAAATTTAACTCTAAAGGGGATAGTGTTAAAGCAGTTTATATTTAATTGTAAACAAAACAATATTTATTAAGATACTTTAAATATAAAGAAGCCTGTAAATACAAGAGAATTCTTACATTAATACAATCATTTTTAATCTAAATATATACATAAAGATTTACTACCAACTTTTAATTTTTACACTAGGTCAAACTTTCAATTTACTTAACTGTCTAAGGATCTGGAATTGACCTTTCCTAGAGTTGAATTTTTGAAATGGCAATCAATCGCAGCTTCTCACTACTTTGACAAAGGATTTTCATGACACAAATTTTCTATCTGGGCTAAAATCAAGAATTTTTGTTTTATTAATTAATAACATATTCAAACAAAAGGTTATTATTTTATTTTTAGACAAAACAAATACATAAAAGTAAAATTTATGTAATTTCCAAACATCCTTAATAATATTGAAAAATTTCATATTATATGCAATCATTTATTTCTATTTTAATATGGCATATTGGTTTTTAAACGTATAATCATTTTAAATTTTAACACCATTCCAGTTTCGATATTCAGCTTTATATGTCAGCGGAACATTAACTTTATGGTAAAACAATATTGTTGTTGGTTAATGCACACCTAATTCAGGACTTTTTTTTGTAGAGCCAGTGTATGCTATTAAGTCCAAGTTTAGTTGCTTCAAGTTGTTTACATCAAACAGTGCTTCGTAGTTTTTTTCAGGCAGTTTATTTGTAAGAAGCACAACACAAACTTTTTGCTCATCTTCTTGTATAAAACAATTTCCAGAAATATGCTCTGAACAGAGTTACTTATCTGATGTATAAAAGAATTATGATCATGACCAATTTGCTTCAGCTCTTGAATTTGAAGATTCTTTTCTCTTAGAAAACTAAAATATTGATAGCATTTAATAATTATCATATATCATATCCATAAGATTAAACTTGTTACCCTTAGATTTACAATTTGATTCTAAGGTAAAATTTTGTATAATTATTATTGAATGCTTTATAACTTACCAATTAAATAAATTCCAATTTACCCGATGAAGTATTTGCACGTCTTACGATGAAGAATCACATTTTTTAAAATACAAAAGAAACCTTAAAGTGCATATTCCTGTTTGAAATTTTCAGTAAAACGTTATTTAAAATGTGATAAAATCCATAAAACAGCAAAATCAAAAATAAATTTTTATCAAAATGAAAACTATTGAGTCAATGTCATAAATACACTTTCACCAATATCATAAAAACTTAGGGAATTCATTGTTGCCAAAGCAGTTATTTGCACCGAATGGCACGGAGCACGGTGGGGTCATTTTTTTTGTAAGGGAGATATGGAACACGAGCAGTCCAGTTTTATATCTCAAGTTCGCCGTAACCTGATTGTCTTATCTAATATCATGCACGTTCATTGACCCACAGACAAGAATAACAGTCGCTGGTTGCAAAACTACTTAACTGACGTGCTGTCTAGGCTGAAAATGCTACACAGCACGAAACTAAAATTGCTGTTATCTCACTAGGCCACTGACTTATTAAAGTTGAAAAGCAATAATAATGATTTTTAAAATGTAATGTATTGTTCATTTATGAGGCCGAACCTGGAGTACGCCATTGTACTTTGTCCTCCATTTACTAGACACGCGATCAGACCATTGAAGGTGTACGGAATCGATTCTTGTGGTCTTGTGCTAGTAAGAGAAATATTCGCTTTGCTGGTTACCATCTTCACTATTTACTGATTCAAAATACTCCAAATATATGCCCATTAAAATCCAGCCGTTTTTCTTTAGATACGTGTTTTATGCTGTCACATTTAACTGGTTATATTGATTGTCATTCTCTCTATCAAGATTAAATTTTTACATATACCATCGCACTCGCAATAGGGATCTCTTCTGTGTACCCTTGTATGCCTCAAACTATGCACTATCTACTAACAAGACTCCAGGTCAGTTTTAACAAGAATAATAATTCTCTTGCTGTTCATGTTTCTAGGTCGAAGTTTAAAATTGATCTTAAACGCATGTTATGAAATAATAAGTACTTTATGTGATATTTTCTAATCCTATATAATGTAACCTGCTCGCAGATTTCACAATTTTGGTATTGCTGCAAAGAGAGTACTGCGTAATACTGCATAACAATCATTGTTAAAATCAGATTAGAGTAAACTCTTATATTTATATATTGGTATTTTAAATTTTATAAATGGAATTTCCGTTGGTAAGTAAATAAATATAAAAATGTTAAAATCCCTAAGGTTAATAAAATAAGGTATAACTACCATTAATTTACAATTATTTTTACCTTTCTAATGGTATATTTTAAATTATAGTTGCACATTCTTTGGAAAATATTTCGAATTTCAGTTTCATATTTTGTATACCAACGCTTTTATTTAGGCGTTCTACATTCGTCAGCATCTACACCCATAGGCAAAATTATCGAGCAATTATAAATTTTCATTATTTCCTTTTGAAAAGATAAATTTTGATGAATTAAATCATTTAAATAGTTACCAATATATATGTATCCTCCTTTCAGGCATATAAAGAAAGATTATATACAAACAGTTTATTTTCTGTAAATGCAACTCTGATTCTTTCTCCATACGCGTTTCGACGAAAAATATTAAATTTCTATGAGAAGAATATCGTAAAAAAAATTAATTCTATATTTTATTAAAATTACTGAATTTACTTGAAACTTAAGTGGTGTTGAGATAGCAAATTGATAAAGATAAGACCAGAATTAGTAACAAGTATTCTTTCCTCGAGATCTAATATTTGCTTGTATCCTTCTCAGCTTGGTATTAAGTAGAGTTTGAGGCACTACATTCCATTCTTATTGTGCTGCAAATCCAGACTCTTCTATTATACTTGGAGCTGGATTACTGAGTTGCGTGCTGCATTTTAGTGTGAGCCATGCAGTTGGCAATCAAATTTTTTAATTTAGACCACATCAAAGTAATTAGTCACCATAATAACTGCATGAATCGAACGTTATCGCACATTGAAACGAATCCTTCGTATCTATTGTGATAAAACGTAATTTTGGAGGATGTTTTCGATATAGAAGCCACCAGTCATTCCTCTAGTCAATTCTATGAGTTCGATACGGCTCTCCTTACTAATACCTCCCAAAAGTGTTGTATAGTCCCCTTAAAACATAATGTTTGAAATTGCACCTTGAGTACTGTTAGATAGATGTAATTTTGTCCAACCGATTTCCATAACTAAATTTTTATCTCATCCCTAAACAGTTCGTTATAAAAATATCTAGTTTCTCAGAACATTAGGTACTACAGATTGAATCTTGTATTATATCCTTCGTCATCTAAGACTACAACGCTTCAGCTTCATTACAGTGTCTAACTAGTGGCATGCTTTAACTATAAGAAAACTGAAAAGCGAATCGCTCCCCTATTTCACTGTAAATAACCTAATTCGCTTAGTTTTTAAATTATGTGAGAAATTTTTTATGATAGAATGCGCGAGAAACAATAAACGCCATTAATATGAATTATAATCAGCATTTTCAAAAGAAATAAATGTATCTTTCTACCAAAGGAGTAACATCAGCACTTATATAAGTTTACGGCTAATTTAACAAAATTTCTAGCAATAGTGAAAAATATTCAATAATTTTATTCACATCCTTGATTAAATTTTCGGAATATTTACTAAATTCATCATTCTGACCTTTGTTTTTTCTGACTTCTTTAAAAGTAATTCTACGGTTTTAAGTCAATTGTTCAACTATCTCAGTTAAAATATCAATAAATAATGAAAAATTTTCTATTCGGCTTAAAAATGATGAATTTTTATACAAAATACGAGTACCATAGATTAAGCAGATGCGACAGTCTTAGCGGTGACTTTGAAGTTGAAGGGTCCAATTTTCATGACCTTGCTTGCTTTACTACTCTCTATATTACATTGGAAAAAATGGGAAAATTAGGAAGAATATCGTTACACTCATAAAAGTAAAAAGAAATAGCATTTCTTTTTACTTTTTTTCCCATAAACTTCCGAAAGTTCAAGGGGTCCTAAGTACCGCTGCCTTTTTTATCCCATATAATTAGCCAAACGGTTTCTGCACATTTGTTCATTCCAGACATACTCAGATATCATAAAAATGGAGCTCTGTGGAGGACCCTTTACATGTTGTCGGCCTCAGATGACATTATAGTCCTCTGCACTTCCCATAAACTTCCGAATAGTTCGAGCGATTCGGTGTTCGCTAAAGCGTGATCCCTTGATATTAAGCAGAAGACTCTTCGGTACTACGCCGGTTGTTGATAGAATTAGGGGGATCGTTCGGACGCTAGTCATTTCCCACTGTCCGCGTATTTATACCTCCAGGTCTCTGTATTTGGCGATCTTCTCATTATGCTTATCCCTTAGATTGTAGTTAAGAATGGCGACTTCTATTAGTGTTGCTCGCTTGGATGTTTTATCTACTAAAATGAGGTCTAGTCTGATATGTGCAACTGTATGATCTGTAAGCATATTTAGATCTCAGAACAGCTTGAACTCGTTGTTCTTCAGTATTAGTTCAGAGTTGTATTCAAAATATGGTACTTTCTTTACCTACACCAGTCTCAGTTTCTCTGCCAGCTCTTGATGAATAATCTTAGCAGCAGGATCGTATCTCCTCTTGTACTCCGATCTGGTCAATGCTTGGCATCCTCCTGTTATGTGTTGGATTATCTCTGATATTTGACATCTATATCGGCATTGGTCGTGGTCTCTGATATTGTGCGTCAATTTCTCGTTGGAACTACCGGATCTTGGATCGCTAGTAGAAAGCCTTCGGTTTCAGGAAACATTTACCCAAGCGTCAACCAACGCTAATTTGCCGACTTTTTCCTGGTTGATCTATTTTAGATGTCATTCATGAAGCTTCTCTTGGTCTGATTGGTGATGAAAAGTCAGTTCATGGTCCCTCAACCGCAGCGGTATTGAATCGTCTGCGTATGCAGCACAAAAAACTCTGCCAACCTGTAAAAATATGAGCATAGGTTCGTTAGTTCTTGAGTCAATATCCACCAATGCTCTTCCTTCATGATATTTTGGTAGCGCTGTTCGCTCAGAAGCACTACGAGGATAATTGTGTGCTTTTGTAAGGAATATTCTGACTTTCCTGTGTAGACTTTCTATGTCCGTCCTGCTTCATTTCACAATTCGAAAATTGTGAACTAAGAGCACAGCAAACATAGATGTGGAGTACATTTTTCAGATTGGTTCGCAGTACCTGCCTCATTCGCCTTATGAACTCGTTCGTTAAGTCGGTCTTCATAGTACGTTGGTCAATTCTTTATACCTCCTTCCTGCCCAAATGTTTATAGGTTTATTTTTCTCCATTGCCGTAATGGTTTGACCGTTCTGCATCTCAAATGCTCCCGTTGTATCTTTTATCTACTCGTGTTAAAAATGTGGTATTTATCAAGGCCGAACAGCGTTCCTATACTTCCGGAGAACTAATCCACAATTTTGAGAATTTCTTCCAGCTGATTTCTGATGGTAGCCATCAATTTAATATCATCCGTATACAAAAGATGATTTGGTCTCACCATGTCTTCGCGATTGTTCTTAATACTGAAGCTGCATTTGAGAATTTAAACGGCATGATAGTGGGTCCATAGTAAGGCAGAACCATAATGAAATCAGCGAATTTTCCTGAAATATTCTCCTTCGTATTGGGATTGTATATGTCCCAATGTTGTCGCTGGAAGGTATTTGCATTTAAATCCTAGTTCTCCAAGTTGATATGACGTAGCCTAAAAAGGAGACAATATGTTTATCGAGTCAATATATTCTCAGTATAGCTGGCAACCAGTCATGTGGTATATAGTCGAAGGCTTTTTGGTAGTCTACTTAGACGGACAAGAGGTTCCTTATCTCGATTTTTTTTTATTATTATCCTTATTATGTCTGACAATAGATATTCAAATGCTTACGTTAAAGGATTTTAAGGGAATTAAAAAAAAAACATATTTTCTCCAATTTTCAATGCGCATTTACGACAATCACAGAAAGTTCCTGGTACTATTTTGAAACAAAAATATTCACTATAATATAGTAATTTCATACACAAAATTGGCAAAACATAAGAATATAAAATGACCAGATAAAGCGTAGTATAAACAATAAGATTAGGTTCAATCTAGTGTTAACCGACCTATCGATCACCGTGATTCAGTCGCCGCAAAACTGCAAAGAATATATCCACTTGACGCCGATAACAGCGACCTTATCAACATTTAATAAAATAAGTATTTCTTGTGTGTGTGCATCCACAATTGGCCATAAATTTAGTAAATACAAGTACCTAACTAATATCTACTTAAGTTATAATAAAAAATATTTTTTTCGTTGTTTTTATATTAGATATTTAGATATGTCTTTTTTCCTACAGAAATAAACTATTTTAATTTCTTCCATTATAACTAAAACTAACTAACTAAATCAAGTAATACCAATTTTGCTGCCAAATATGCAGTGAAGATGTAAAGAAGTCTGGAATAAATTCATTATTTAAAAAACGCTGGATTTTTTTTGAAAAATCGCTCGAATAAGTCAACTTTGTTTTTTTGATACGAATTTTTTTCACATCAGCTAATATAGGAACATCTCATGGGCTTGTACTTTGTAAACTCAAAATAGACATCAACCGCAATCCTGCGCCAAAAGCTCCAACCATAGAAAAAATAAACTTTGAGAAACTTGAAGACCCATCTACACAGATGCTATATCGCTCAAGATTGGAACAAAAAATAACTACTAAACCTTGTTCCGAGGACCAAACAATAGAAGAAATGTGGACTATAATAACGATAAATATACTAGACGCTGCAAAAGAAGCGTTGAGAACAAGAATGAGTAGAGGGAGGAAGAAACTAAGTAAAACACCATGGTTCACAGAAGAAATAAAAGAACTAGCAAAGATAAAAAAAGACGCTTTCTGGAAGTACAAAAGTAATCTTTCGGCTAAAGAATATCAAAAATACAAGCAAACGAGAAACAACATAAACGAGAGGATTAGAAGATGCAAGGAAGAATACTGGGAGCGATACACAAAGGACATGGAGCATGACTTATACGGTGCGCAGAAGAGAATATGGAGAATGATTCAGAAACAGAAAAAAAATGTTAATGAATACATCAGTACAGCTCACATCAAAAAGGAAGAATGGACATCATACTTTGAAAGACAATTTGGTAATACAAATACGATTCACACTAGCATAACAGCAAAATCCATAAATCTGAGCACTACAAAAATGCAGGTAACATCGGAAGAAATAGAATATAAAATACGTAATTTAAAGAATAGAAAATCTCCTGGACCAGATCTAATTACCAACGAATTATTGAAATACGGAGGCCAAATGCTTACCGAGGAGTTACAAAAGCTTTTTAATAAAATTATTAAAGAAGAGCAAGTACCGCAAAAATGGAAAACCAGCTATACAATTCCCGTACACAAAAAAGGTGACCACAAAAACCCGGACAACTACAGAGAAATTACACTTCTTAACTCTGTCACCAAACTATTTACAGCAATTGTTCGTGACAAACTTGAAGAGAAAATAGAGATCTCGGAGGAACAACAGGGTTTTCGAAAAAACAGGGGAACCACAGATGCCTTATTTATAGTGAGACAAATAATCGAAAAATGAATAGAATTTAACCACCCTGCATACTTATGCTTTGTTGACCTAACCAAAGCATTTGACCGTATCGAGAAGCAGCACATAACGGACATCCTAAAACAGAAAAATGTTTCAGCGGAGATCATAAACATAATTGATGACTTGTACACAAATTCCAGCACAAAAATAATAACATCCGAAGGTCTAACCGAAGACATCAAGATAAACGAAAGGATAAGGCAGGGAGACTCGCTAAGCCCCTTCTTATTCAATTTGATAATGGATCGCATAATAGAGGACATCAGACCGAAACGCGGATACGAGATGGGCGGACACAATATCAATATAATATGCTACGCGGATGATGCTGTCCTACTCGCAGATAACGAAGACGACCTCCAGAGATTGGCACACCTATTTAACGTATCAACTAAGAAGTACAATATGCAGATATCAACGAATAAAACAAAGTGTATGGTAATTTCCAAGGAACCAAGAAGATGTAAGCTACAGATAGAAAATGCCATAATTGAACAAGTCGTGTACTTTAAATACCTAGGCATTGACACAACAAGCTGTCGTAACCTTACTGGAGAAGTACTGTCACAAAATACAAGAGCCCTACAAGTGGCAGGATGCTTAAGAGATGTTATATTTCAAAACAGATACATGAGAATAGAGGAAAAAACAAAAATATATAAGACCATGATATGACTAATTCTAACTTATGCCACGGAAACAAGAGCAGACACTAAGAAGACAAAGCAGAAAATGAGAATCACCGAAATGAAAGTACTTAGATCAATGCTGAACGTGTCAATCAGAGATAGGCTGACAAATACCTTAATCAGAGAAAAATGTAATATGCAGGACGTGGTCAAATGAACAAAAGAAAGAGAAAGAGGTTGGAAAGAATACGTCGAGAGAATGAGTGAAGAGAGACTAGCCAAAGTTTGTATGTACGGACGACCAAGAGGAAGAAGATTACCAGGACGACCACCAAAGAGATGGGCCCAGAGCTGGTTCTCTTCATCAGCAGAATAAGGCGGGTGTAGATAGAATGACAAACAGGGATATCCCTAGTCAACTTAGAAGAAGAAGAAGAAGATTTTTTTTTCAATATTTTAAATCATAGGATGACTCAAAAAAAGCTGTGCTATAATTAACTTTGTTCTTTTAAATAGTGACCGCCAATTTTTTGTACACTTTTAGACTCTTTGCAAAATTCTGAACATTTGTTCTGTTACATGTCATCAAACTAAGCCAAATGACATATAAGACTTAAGGAATCGAATGACTAACTAATAGTAGGTATTTTAAGCGTTTAATAAAATGATAAATTAACTGTTGTTAATCGTATTCTTCCTTAAAGAAACCAGGAGACAAAGACATAGAACCGATTTTCTGAACTTCTAAATTTTCTATTTAGTTTTCAGGCTAAGAAAATAAATTCAGTTTTATTCAAATTAACAATAAATTACGTTTTAATATATAATAGAGATCGTGCCACTCTTGTCGATTACAAAAACACATTAATAAATCAGTGTATTTTAATTTAGCATCCATCAGAATGTATGTGCGATTATTTAATCCAAAACATGGAGTAAAAAAATAATTAAAAAATTTTAAATATCGGCACGAAGTAAAGAGCTCTATAAAAAAAGTAGTCATTAAAAAACATCATAAAATACGTCATTGCTTTAAAAAATAGATACATCAAGGCCACAGGAATAAACCTGAAATTAATAATCTCGAGTATCATGTTGCAAAAAAGAAAAACAAAAAATTCAACCAAAGTGTCATTATTTGTTAATACTTTAAAATTATTCAAAATGTTCTAAATCTCTTAACGTCGATAGTCGCAACCAAATTGTACTTTATACTTTAGTATTTTGAAAAAATTGACAAATCCCGAGTAACTTAATCCCAAGGAAATTTAATTAATTTAGAAAATAATTTTATCATTCATCAAAACAGGTTGTGATAAACTTTGTATTTTAACGATGTAAAGTACATTTTGCATGCTTTTTGATATAGTATTACATAGGATTTCTTATCCCTAAAAGACATGCAGATAAAATCAAACAGTTCACAGGGATTTCAGAAAGAGTTGCAGTTTTGATTATTAACCTGAGTAAAGCTGTTAGCTTAAAGATTATACAGGTCTATGCTCCAACATCAACACACGACAATGAAGAAACGGAGGCTTTTTTCGAAACAGTAACGAAAGCTATGAACGATAACAAAAGCACATATATGTTGGTCATCGGCGATTTTAATGCAAAACTGGGCAAAAAATTAGAAGACACAGAAAACAGAATAGGTGACTTTGGATATGGAAATCGAAACGAGAGAGAGGAAATGTTAATGAACTATTTAGAAGCAACTAAACTTTTCTCAATGAATACCTTTTTTCAGAGGAAGTAAACATGGATATCACCAAATGGTACCACGAAAAATGAAATAGATTATGTACTAACAAAGGAAAAGAAAATAGTCCAAGACGTCTCAGCTATAAACGCCGTATCTATTGGTAGCGATCATAGACTACTCAGAGTAAAATTAAAGATACCAACTAAACCAGATCGAAGAAACTACAGACTCATAAATAAGAAAATAGACACCAAACTCCTGAAAATTAACAACGAACAGTATACAAATCAACTAAAAGAAGCCAATGAATTACATCTGGAAACGCTTAAATAAATGAATTGAATTTAGTCATAACCAATGAATTATTATAAACAAGCTCTACTTAAATAGAAAACCGGCTTGAAAGCGTGACTCTAGTTAAAACCGATGCCGATAGATGGTGAGAGGCATAGATCTCTTGTGAAATTCCAAATCTAACTAGAACAGACCTAAAAGGAAAAAAGCGTCTGTTACAGAGATTAAATTGACAAGTGAAACAATGAATCAAGCAAATTTGAAGCTTCAAAATACAACGGTAAGAAATCTTTTTTTTTAATTTCTAGACCGGAAAAAATGGACAATTTTATTCATTTTCGTGACACATGTATTCATTTTATATATTTAAGGGTTTCATATCTAGGTTTTTATTCCTTCTAGCCTTATATAAGCTTTTATTTGTTGACATATATAATATAAACTCTTAAAATATCATAAACAAAACAAACTGGTCAGCTAGAAGATCTAACTTCTTCTTAGTGAGTCTGGCTGAATATTTTCGTTAAATTGAATTTCATTTTCTAATAAAATGGTGGTGAGAGAATCAAAACATTCGAACTCATTCATCGCAGACATTGGATCCGAAAGTTAAACTTCTTTAGCATGGCTGCTATTCTATTATGCATATTGAAAATGAACCTTGTAAATATATATTTAAATAATTTAACTTAAAAAAATGTCGGCTAAGTATGCAAGTCATTGCAGCCAAAAAATATCAGGTACACAAGAAGACAAATGAAATGTAGGATCATAAATAAATGCTTGAATTTCGGACTTAAATTCACACAAGCCGATCAAAACCCTACTACAAGAAAACCATCTAACTTCCGTATGAAGTAATAAAGGAACGTAGAGGCTTCCAAAGTACTTATAATGATATATTATCCATTTTAGCCAACGGTTTATTTGGTATGGATGACACAGGGATTTTTTTAAACATAATTTAATTAATTTTCATATGCTAAATCGTATAAAGTGATTTCGTTCCTTTTAGAAGTTAACGTGGGAATTTATCAAAGGGTTTCATACAGATAAATTTCCGAGATTCACCAAGAGGTTTTACGTTACAGGTTTTTAATATTAGAGTAAATGTTTTTTTAACTCATCGATGGAGAGCAGATGCGGAGTAAAAGACTATTCCCGTCCATTAAATAACCTTTAAAACACTTTTCAAATTTAATTTTCATACCCCATAGAACGAGAATAGCTGTTTTCTCATAAAAAAAAGTTAATCTCAGAATCGTGTTCTTTTCCAAAAATCGCCCATCACTATTTGAGTTTAAAATTCGGTATGACTCAGGTATTTCGTTAAGTCGGGTAATTGAAGTGAAAATCGGTAATTCCACCGAAATTCGGTAGAATTGCTAACACTGACTGAATAACTCTGCGAGAATGCGCTTACATGCCAGTCCTTGTCTATGAATAAAGCAATGAGTGTATTTAACATTCTCGTTGATCTTCTTTACCCCCACCGCAAGATAAGAAAATGTGTCATTGATTGATTTTGCACCATGAGTGCACACAGACAAAGAAACATCCAATTAATTTAATTCTTTTCAAAATAATAAAATTGATCGTATCCAAATAAACTGCATCTGTCATATAGGTTTTCAGTAATTTTGAAAATAATATATCTTCTTAAACAGAATTATTAAAAATATACCTATCATAGACAAACAATACCGCAGCATTTGCTACATCGGTTGACGCGTCAAGCTAAATAATTCAATTTTGTTCTTTTTAAAAGTACACTCTCCACATCATTTGCCAAATCATTAATTCTATGCAACACTGTGTTGTTGGATAAGGAAACAAGGTCAGTTTTCTTTACCGCTTTTTCTCCAAGCATACCCTTCGTGAAGTCTTTAGCACACAGTCTAGCCAAATTTTCTGCCACTGTATGTGCTTGTCCAGATTTTGCAATTCTGTAGCTAACTAACGAAATGATGCCTCGAAAGCCATTTTACGATCTTCATTCAAATTTGTTAGAAAAGGAACACTAGACATTTTATTACTTGCCAATTTCAAGATGTCTACGAGGAAGAGATGATTTTAAGCTACTGCTAGCCGGTATTTTTTTACAGATAACATAAGTGGTTTAGGTTCTGACTCCTCCCCGGTAAAATTAAAACCCATTTGTAAATAGTCACTATCATATTTTTATTTCTTTCCTCTTCGCTCGCTCTGTTCGCCTATTTTTCTTTGCTTTCATTCAGGCGAAACGGTAGCTGACTACAACTGCTACCCTGTGTTGGTTCCTAATCAGTAGTAAAAGCAACAAATGATTTGCTCTTCCAGCCTTTCGTCAGACTTGACAACACTACCCGTTTTTTACCAACGATCCATCATATATTTATGGAGCAATAATTACTTACTTTCATGTTTAACGTGCGGTTTTAAATTATGGGTATTTGTTATAATTTATTTTCACAAAATATCACTAAACTGGTTTACACTACTAATAGTTATGTATACACTATCAGGGGCGGATCCTGCCTCTCTCTTTGGGGGGGGGGGGGGGTGATATTACAAAAGTATAGTATGGCAAGAAAAAAAAGTTGTCAACTGGGGGGGGGGGGGGAGTGCAAGCAGCATACTCATTCCTAATATAAAAGACAAAATGGGTTCTATTTTCCTGAACTCAAAGCTCTTGAGAGGGGGGGAGGGGCGATCGCAAGCATACACATTCCTATACTCTATTTAAGAACTAGAGAGAGTAATAAAACTGTTACCGAAACCTCCAACTTACCTGCTCCAGTGCCGCAGATAACTGAGAACTGCCGTAAATCTAATTATATTTCACTGTATTTAAATATATTTTATAAATTTACTGCAACATAAAATTTCTGATAGTTTAATTTAATTTCTGTCAGTGAGCAAAGTACACCTTACAGTTTGTTCTTAGTGATTTATCTTGTTTGCGCTTGTTTTCATTTATTATTTGAGATTAGTGAGATACCCAAAAGATATGGCTTTCACCTCTATATTTATTTCAAAATCGGTAAACCAGGACATTTTTTCCTCAACTTATTACGATGAATGTTTATGATACCTTAAGGTATCAATATCTAGATAATAATGTTAAAAGCTCTGCTGAGATGTGTTCCAACATGACAGGAGTCGGAAAATCTACTATGTACCGAATACTGAAGGAGAAGAAACGACTGGAATTGTTAGTACTCCCAAGCCACATTCGATCACAGGCAGACGAAAAACCTCGTTGGAAGAAGAGATGAAAACTGCAATTAAAGGGGTTGTATATACATTTTATTATGAGAAACAGATCCCAACAGTCTACAGAATTCTAACTAAAATCAATGAAGATCGCAATCTCTGGAAATTGCTCGGAGAACTTAATTTTTGCTGGGAAAAACCAGATAGAAAATCTGTTCCTATAGATCTTCCGGAAACTGTCCATTGAAGGAGTTAATATCTCTCTCAAGTAAAAGGTAGAGTTGCTAGAAATAACATAATTAACAAAGTTAGTAATTTAACTAAACTTTTGAAAGATTTTTTTGAATAAAGTTACTGCGGAAAATTGGGAAAAATTCATATAATAAAAAAATAAAACAAAATGTGAGAACCCGATATCATGATCGGTGAGATAGAGGAACCGATTATAATTAATTTGAGCGAAGATAGTTTCACTGACTTTGATTAGGAATTAGATACGTAATGTTTACTAGTGTAAACACAATTTATTATTTAAATTTTTGTTTTTGTTGTATTTTATTGTTTAATGTTGTTTATATGTTTTTTTATTTTTTTATATATTTTTAATTTAGTGTGTCCCACTCTTTAATTTTATATTTATTTAATTCTAATTAGCCTTAAGTTTTTATTATTTTATTATTGTATTTGTGTCTTTTTCTTAAGCGTGTAGAATTAACATGTTTATCTTATTTTTTTGGGACTATCGTATTTCCATATAATAAAGTAAATTAAATTAAGATATCAGTACAATAGAAATAAAAATAAGTAGGTCTAAGTTTAATTACAACATATAAAAAGTAATTACATTTGAATCCCTTTTTAGTGTTCAATTGTAATTCTGCAGATGGTTTAAGAAACAAATAAACTGAAACGTCAAATACCCTAAAAATGTTTTTAATTAAATAAAATGACCGATAGCCCCAAAAATATTTTAATATTATAGGAACGAATTTATTTTTTTATATATGTTTAACTTTTTGCATTTTTGACAATAGATATTTTGTAAGTATTTAAATTATAACTTCGAATTTTTTGAGAAAATAAGGCTACGTTTTAGTCCACTATTATAGACCGGTATTTTTGATTATAAAATTTCTAACCCATTAATATGAAAAATATATGTGTTTAACAAATTTTGCTAAAGACACCGGACTAAAGAACACAGGTAGTTTGCGAAGAGAAAAAGGGTAAAAAATGATTTATTACTCTCTCTTGTTCTTAAATAAACTGTAGTAGAAGAGGAAAAATCGAGTCCATTTTCCTAGACTCAAAACTCTTGGGGGGGGGCCGATCGCCCCCACCGCTCCCCCCCCCCCTTGGATCCGCGCCTGTACACTATGCAATTACTACTAACTCATATATCTTTTTGAAATCACTCTAGGTTCTTAAGCTCATCGTACGATTCAGTTCGATTCTACTCTTCCTTATATGTAACTGCGGCGTTTTTATATCGGCAGACTTTATTCTCGTTCTTTCGTGCCCATTTGGGAAAAGTCTAGGGGTTCGCGAACCACCGCTTGGGAAAGCCTGCTCTATGCTATTTCCAGACAGCCACTGACAAAAAAGGCTGCGAATCAGACCAATGACTAGATCAACAGGGAAGTAATTTCATACATAACTAGTTTCTTAATTTTGGTACGAATTATCAAAAAATAATTTAGATCCTTTTTCCCACGCGTCGCATGCGAATTATCGACAGATCAAACTAAATAATTTATATTGAAACACTAATTTTATATCAAAAATGAATTATTATCAGATTAAAACGGATTAAAATCGTAAATTGGGTAAAACGATTTTAAAATGTTTGTATTCAAGACGGATTTTTATAAAAACTAAACTTTTATGCTTTAAAGAGCTTAATAAGCCTTAAAAGGTATGTTGAAACCTTGTCCAAGTTTTCCTATAATGCACCTATGCTTTCGCTCTTAATATAAATCAATTTTATTTCAGGTTGCCGCCCTTCTTAGTGCTCTTTTCCGAAGTACCGACCTAGTTCCGTCCGATGTCTTAGCAGGTTGTGTTCTTCTTCGAGTAAAACAAAAAAGAGAAACGCGGGAAAAGAGAAGAATTTATATGTTATCAGATGATGAACCAAAATATACCACAGGTATGGACAACTCTGGAGAGTTATTTATTATCGTTGTATTATTTAATGATCTCATAAAAATTCCATATATCGGAAATACCATATTGTTTTTTAATGGCAATATCCTTATATTGATCCTTATAAACATCCTTTAAGTTTGTATTTAACGATTTCGTCAAGAAAATATTTATTATTTTTTTAATAAATGTGAAAACTAAAGTGTTCCTTTTGATAAGTATGATTGCAGATGAGATAAGATAGCATGAAACCCTCATAAACCGGACATATTTTTTACAAATAAATAATTTTTATATCTTTTCAGATCAGTAACGGGCCCTGTATTAAAATTTGTCGGGGGCCCTTCTATCCAATTTAGCTTACACATGTCGGGGCCCCTGTTGTCCGGGAGTCCCATATCATTGATACGACTGATACATCGATAGCTACGCCCCTACTCAAGATTATAAAGATAAATGAAAACAGTTCCTTGTATTTTGACTTTCACTTTCTTATCGATTTTTTTTCTATACAGTGTTCAAAAATACAATAAAAAAGATCTAAAGTTATTAAAATCTTGTCAATAGAAATGGCATTTTTTGTAATAAAAATATTTTATAGTTGAATTGGCAGGAGTTCTCTATTGCCCATTCAGTGAGTGAATTTGATTTTCTCGCTCGTGAATAATTATGTTACTGCGAGCATTAGGATTTTAAGAAACAATTAAATAAGGAACAGGACTTCAAAATTAGTACAATCGATGCAGAATTTTTCAACTTCAGATTGTCAGCGACATGATTAGTCAAAAGAGGGAACACGGTTTGGGTTCAAATCAATGTCACACAAAAAATTAAGAACGTCCTCATTGGGACTCATAGTCATTTTCCGTTGTCCATTGTTTTAGAGTTCTCCTCACTTTTTAATAGAAGAGTCATGTTCAGTGACAATGAGTGTCCACACAGCCGATATTTTCTAGTTTATTTTTTAAAATAATTATACGGACGTTAACCCGTGTATGTGCTGAGCTGTAAGGCAGCTGACGTTTCGGTAAGATATCATTCATCATTTTCAAATATTTATATATATATATATATATATATATATATATATATATATATATATATATATATATATATATATAATAAAATAGAATAAAATATTGGCGAAGCGGACGTGAAAATTTGTCAATCTACATGATTCTCGTATTAAAAAGTGCGGAGCACTCCAAAGTATGGAATAACTCCGGGTCCGACAGATGGCGACAGCGCTGTTTCGTCCTAATATGGGACTCGTCAGGCCACCGCAGTCGGTACAAACCATCATCTCGCCTTTGCATCGTATAAGCCATACTTATAATCAAAATACGGCAAATAAGACGACAAAGGCGACATCTCGATGGTCCACTTGATAATACAAGAACCATACAGATTAACAAAGTTTGTAAGAGAACCGTCATATAGTGGCGCGACGGTGAATTAAACAGAAATATGTAAAATCGAGTACACGAAACGCGCTGCCCAAAAGATAGGGGTCGCATTTTTCGGTACTGGCAAGCAAGCATACCGCTATTTAAGCAGCCAAAGCCACGTGCCGCACCAAACGATCCCACCATGAGAGCATCGTTTAGCGTGTTTCAAAGCCAAACAAGTAAATAAATATGTAGGTAAGTTTTTGTCCGTGTAATTTAAAATAAAATAGAATAAAATATTGGCGAAGCGGACGTGAAAATTTGTCAATCTACATGATTCTCGTATTATTCTATTTTATTTTAAATTACACGGACAAAAACTTATCTACATATTTATTTACTTGTTTGGCTTTGAAACACGCTAAACGATGCTCTCATGGTGGGATCGTTTGGTGCGGCACGTGGCTTTGGCTGCTTAAATAGCGGTATGCTTGCTTGCCAGTACCGAAAAATGCGACCCCTATCTTTTGGGCAGCGCGTTTCGTGTACTCGATTTTACATATTTCTGTTTAATTCACCGTCGCGCCACCATATGACGGTTCTCTTACAAACTTTGTTAATCTGTATGGTTCTTGTATTATCAAGTGGACCATCGAGATGTCGCCTTTGTCGTCTTATTTGCCGTATTTTGATTATAAGTATGGCTTATACGATGCAAAGGCGAGATGATGGTTTGTACCGACTGCGGTGGCCTGACGAGTCCCATATTAGGACGAAACAGCGCTGTCGCCATCTGTCGGACCCTGAGTTATTCCATACTTTGGAGTGCTCCGCACTTTTTAATACGAGAATCATGTAGATTGACAAATTTTCACGTCCGCTTCGCCAATATTTTATTCTATTTTATTTTAAATTACACGGACAAAAACTTATCTACATATTTATATATATATATATATATATATATATATATATATATATATATATATATATATATATATATATATTATACATATATACAGGGTGATTCAAAAATCGATCACGAAACTTAAGGGGGTGATTCTACTTGACAAAATAAGGGTAGAGCTTCATATAATTTTTTTTAAAATGTCATTCGTTTTCGAGTTACAAGCCGTCCAAGTTCAAGTTTTTATTTTTTGTTTTTTGAATTACTCGCTTACAGGAAAACCGATTTGACTAATATTTGAAAGATAGGCTAAGTCTTCTGCGCTTCATCATTTTAGTAACAATTCACATTGATTGTTTGCCGCTAGAGGGCACTTTACCTACATTGAAAATTGTTTTTTTGTCATAATTTTTTAGTGTTGACAGCTACAGTAGTTTTTGGCATAATTTCTGAAAGACTGATGCCAGGCCTTTAAAAAAGGTGCTCTTTATTTACATCGCTAAACCCAACGGTTTAGACGTAAATCACCCTTAAAAATTAAGTGGTAAATTTACTTTTCTCATTTCATTACCACCAGCTACCAGGTAAATAGCTATCAAAGTATACTAGAGCTGTCAGTTTAACATCAAATAAATTCGCTTTTTAAACTATTTAATTTATAATCTTAAAATAACTAATAATGGCTAATCAGTAAATATTCATATTATGGATTATTGCGATATACATTTAATTGATAAAAATTAATAAAACAGTACTAAACAAACTAAAAAAGATTCTCAAAATGTCCCCCATTTTCTTCAATACATTTCCTAACACTCTTCAAAAAATGTCGCCTAACTCGATGAAAAATTTCTGGTGTTTCTTTAATAATTTGGCACTTTTCGATTATCCTGAAGCGAAGATCCTCGACGTTGATTACTGGAATATCGTACACCAATTGTTTCAAATGACCCCAAAAGAAAAAATCCATAGGATTAAGGTCTGGTGACCTCGCTGCCCATGCCAATGGTCCACTTCGTCCTATCCATCGCTCAGGATACGTTGCATTCAAATACTGTCGGACACGTATACTAAAGTGGGGCGGAGCTCCGTCTTGGAGGATCCACATGTTGGCCCTTACTTCCAATGGCACATCTTCCAGATACAATGGGAGACGATTTTGGATAAAATCTAAGTATACGTCACCAGTTAATGGGCCATCAAAGAAATGAGGACCAATAAGGTAATCTCCTATTATCCCTGCCCACACATTTAGTGAAAATCTACGCTGATGTTTCGTTTCTACCACATTGTTTGGGTTCTCGTAAGCATATGTGTGGATGTTGTGTAGATTTGTTATGCCATCACGAGTGAAACCAGCTTCGTCAGTGAATAATATGACGCCAATTAATCGATTATCGTGTTCATACTTAGCTAGGATCTGATTGCACATTTCCAACCGTCTCGGCCGATCATCGTCATAAAGAGCCTGCACCTTTTTTGAATGAAACGGGTAGAGTTGTTCTTCTCTTAGTATCCTCCATGAACTAGCCTGACAGAGCCGCACTTCATTCCCAATTATTCTAGTACTAATACCTGGATTATCTTCAATAATTTCAAGCACTCTTTCTTCTTGTTGCACGTTTCTAGCAGTTCTAGGTCTTCCCCTATTTCCATTATAACTTTTAAAGGAACCACATTCCGCAAGCCTCCTGTGCACACTGGAAAATGTTTGAGCATGAGGGATATTTCTTTCCGGATAACTCTCCATATAATATCTTCTTGCCAACTCTGCATTACCATTTGCTTTTCCATAACAAAAATGGATATCACAATATTCGATATTTGAATATTGGTGATTAGCCATTATTAGTTATTTTAAGATTATAAATTAAATAGTTTAAAAAGCGAATTTATTTGATGTTAAACTGACAGCTCTAGTATACTTTGATAGCTATTTACCTGGTAGCTGGTGGTAATGAAATGAGAAAAGTAAATTTACCACTTAATTTTTAAGGGTGATTTACGTCTAAACCGTTGGGTTTAGCGATGTAAATAAAAAGCACCTTTTTTAAAGGCCTGGCATCAGTCTTTCAGAAATTATGCCAAAAACTACTGTAGCTGTCAACACTAAAAAATTATGACAAAAAAACAATTTTCAATGTAGGTAAAGTGCCCTCTAGCGGCAAACAATCAATGTGAATTGTTACTAAAATGATGAAGCGCAGAAGACTTAGCCTATCTTTCAAATATTAGTCAAATCGGTTTTCCTGTAAGCGAGTAATTCAAAAAACAAAAAATAAAAACTTGAACTTGGACGGCTTGTAACTCGAAAACGAATGACATTTTGAAAAAAATTATATGAAGCTCTACCCTTATTTTGTCAAGTAGAATCACCCCCTTAAGTTTCGTGATCGATTTTTGAATCACCCTGTATATATATATATATATATATATATATATATATATATATATATATATATATATATATATATATATATATATATATATATATATATATAATTTATATATATATATATATAATATTTATATATATATATATATATATATATATATATATATATATATATATATATATATATATATATATATATAATCCCTGTATTTGTGACGGGTTTAGAGAGAGAATCAGCATCGAAGTATCTGTCAATGTGGGTTAGTTTTTAAAGTACTGTATGCCGCATTCATTGTCTTTGACAAAAGGACATCTAAAAATGGCAGCTGATTATTTTTCTCAAGTTCTAGAGCGAACTGTATCTTCGAATGGATAGAATTAAGACACTCATGGAAGCAGTTGAGCTGTTAGTTGCCATAGGGCCATATTACAAATATATCATCCACATAGCGACACCAGAGGTTGCATTTGAGGTGGGAATCTTCAAGAGCTTTGATTTCGAAATAGGTTAAGAATAGATTTGCCCACAGCTGGAGGTAATGATAAACCCTTGGCAGCGTCATCTATCTGCCTTTATATGTGCCCATCAAACAGGAAATATGCATTCTTATGACAATGTCTGGTGAGATTCATAATGTGAATTGGGAAAAACTCTCTTTGGGCGATCAGATTCAGCGTTTTATCCATCGATTTGCTCAGATACAGGGATTTCACACCGAAGCTTGCAAAGATGTCATCCTGGTCAATTCTGACAGACTAAAGAATTATTAAGAAGTGCTCCGAGTTTTTTACATAAAATGTGGCATTCTTCACATGTGGTTGTATGAGGCCAGCAAGGTATTTTTGTAGTTTCAAAGAGAGAGTTAAGCACTAGCGATGGGTCTTAGAGCGGCATTTTGCTTATGTATTTTTGGAAGTCCGTAGAGTACTGGACACTTTCTGGATTTTTTCCGTAGCATTAGTTTTCTTTTGACATTCAGTTCTATGGGTAAATCCATGATTTTGGTCTTAGTTGCTTTTTCGAAATATAGGGTAGGATCCCTTGAAACAGGTTTGTAAGTAGAGTATTTCAAGATATCTTTCATTTTTGTGGTATAGTCTTCCGTATCTTTGATGACGATTACATTGCCTTCTGGTAATAATGTCCTCCTAAAGATTAAGCTCACTCTAGCTCTTGAGGAAAATAATCAGCTTCCGTTGCTAGATGTCCTTGGGACCAAGATAATGGATGGACATCTGTGACATGCAGTATATCGAAAACCAACCCACACGGGAGATACCTCGATGCTGATTGTCACCATCACCCTTCACAAAGAAAGGGCATAGTCAACAGCCTAATATCAAGATCCCTTCATCTAACCGACAACCAAGGAAAAGAAAAGGAACTATCACACATAAAAATAGCCCTCAAACAAAATAGCTACAAACCAACAACCATAAATAAATCAATAAAATTGCAACAAAATTATACGCAAGGAATAAAACCACCTGCCAAAAATAGACAAATCACCATACTTCTCTACATATAAGGGACAACAGATTGGAACGGCGGATTACTCCAGCAACATAACATCTTTAGCCTACAAACCACACAAAACAATTAAGGCGTATATAAGGTAACATGTAATACCTGCAGTAAGATATACATAGGCCAGACCAACAGAAGAATATCGGCAAGACTAAAAGAACATAAACTCAACATAAGAAACAAACAAACATCGACCAACAACTACCAGCAAATCGCTAATATAAAACACTACAAGACAAGATTAATTACGGCACTTTACGACACATTGAATTTCTTCAGTTTCTCTACAACCAGTAGGAACAGAAGATGCCAAATAAGAGAACATCTGCAAATTTCAACTTTGGTTTGTAAAATAGTGACCTCCCGTTTTTTTGTATACTTTTAGACTGCCTACAAACTTCTGAACATTTTTTCACATATCCTACACATAAATGTTACTGTTTTCGATTTATGGCCGGAAAATTTTTTGAGCAAATTTAAGATTCTTAAAGTTCCCTGTCCTTCATTTTTGTTACTTTTATCAACTGATATGATAGTCAATCATCAACATTTTTCGGCAAATACAATATGAATCGCCGCTTTCACATAATACACTCGCTACATACTCTCAAAAAGGTACACATATTAAGAATTATATTTTATTATTTTCAGATATCAACAAAGTATTTTCCATTGCTCCTCGATGGATGAACCTAGAAAATGCACGCCATTTTCTGCGGCTATCCATGGCTGCATATGGATGGCCATTCGTCATGTACCTACACTGTGGAACTGGGCTTTTTCGGGTACTTAATAACGTCTCATGTTGCGCCTGTTTTGGAAGACCTCAGTACACACTTGTTGTCGATGACAATTGCTGTTTCTGTCATTTAGCTGGTGTAAAACATATCTCAAAACTCGATGAGGACGATATATTATTTGCATCGTTTCGAAATCACGTCTTTGAGGTAACTATTTTTTTTAATTAAATTATATTAATAGGTCGTTAGAGCCCATATTATTTTAAACAACCAGATTAAATAATTCATTAAACCAATACTTTGGTCAAACGTGCGGCTTTTTGGTAGATTAGCAATAGTGTAAAATTGGAAGAACTAAAAAAGGAGGCAGAGAATAGGATATTCAATTACTGGACAAATTTACAATAAATGAAACAAACTAAGATACTTTTTGGGAGCTAGCAGAAGAAATTCAAGGAATGTATTGACCTAAGTAAAACCAACTTAGAACAGGAATCCTAATATGGAGGGCACGGCCGCCTGAGGGCTCCTCTAAAGAGGCTTAGACCAGCAGAGAAAGCAGAATGCAGATTTTTCGGGAAAGCGGTCAAAACCTGTATCTATACTTTTTCAAAATGCTTGTCCTTGCAAGATATCCCACACTTCGCAGTTTCCTAAGAGAAATAGAAGGATCTGCTTTAGTCGATATGGCGTCGCCAACGGCTTAGCAGCAGAAATGGATTTTTTAAGTGTTTCTGCTTATATCTTCATCTCCACATACATACGTACATGACCTAAACATTTGGTATAATCAGGAAAACTATTTAATTAAAACATATTATTGAAACTTGTTAAATATTATGGCTGAAATATTTAATATAAAATACATATATTGCCTGCATTGTTACACTCTAGAGCCCACACTGTTATATTTATTTTTTTTAGACCCATGGTCGTAGCAAAACCTTTATTCACTATTCATTCTATGTCATAACAAAAAACCTCGAAGACCAAAGCCAATTTTATTCACCTACGAACTTAACTGAGATTTAAAATATACGGTATATCCCATTATTTGTCATATGTACTTTGGTCTTCTTAACAAAATGTGATCACTATTACTACTTACTCAATTTTGGGGATAATTTAATCTTAACTAACATTTCGTTAAAGAACTTAACGTTAACAATGTCCCAGCTTAACTAAAGATTAAAAGCAATAACAGCAGCATCAATTAATCTACAAAAGGTTCTTAGTTAATAAATAATATAACAAAAAATATTATACTGCGTAAATTGATACCTGTTTGTCTTTTAACCCACGCCACGAGCCGATTGTATTCATTTTATTTACTTCAGAAAAAAACCCAAATACAAACGTTACATGAAACTTAATTAACTTTTTGGGTTCATTTCATTCTTAGGATTGAGGTTGTTTACCTATATTGAAAAACAAAATATTTTTATATGAAATCGTATACCTGATGTTGAAGTTCCTAACACAGCAAATGAACAAAATTATTATTTTATATTTTGCTAAGTTCCGGCCTCTGGAATTGCGAAATCAGACCTTTAGACTTGAGACTAAAAATATATTTGTCACATATATAAGCAAATTAGACAGAATATCCAGATAGCTAAATAAAATACTCTACTTGACAAATTTTAATAAATATAGGAAAATTTATTTTTGTGTTATTAAAATGAATGTATGTAAACTTATAATTGTGAATCTGACTCATTTTGTTCAAATTGTTTTGTGTTCAAGCAACTCCATATAATTAAAAATTTCCCAACAAGAATTTTTGATTCTTACGGTGCCAAATCGTATACTTGGCATTTCCTAGAATCAATCCCAACATATTATAGTCAGAAGAGCAATCTTCTAAAAAAAAAGTTCATATTTGTTCAAGATATTAGTAAACTTCAATTATTAGTGAAATTTATCACTCAAAATTTGTGTCAAAGCGGACATGTTCGCTTTTTACCGTATTATTTTTAATGATATCAACTTTGGAATATATTACAACTAGCAAGCAGAAAACTGACATCACTACAAAATCCGGAAAAACAAATTAAACGTAATTTGGATATAATCTCATGACATAGGTATGAACAAAAAAGTGTGGCAAAGTACCTAATTATTAATTCGAGAATACATTATCCTCTTATACATTAAAAATTAATATTTACATGAACATCTCGTTAGTAACGATGTAAAAATTAAAATGTTAATACAAAAATGTTGTTAAATTTTATTTGTTTTATATGTACCAATAATTTATACAAAGCTAAAAAAAATCTTTACGCAAAATGTCAACAAAAAAAATATTTTCATCAAAAATGTAATACGCCGAGATCGATTTGTAGGAACATAGATTTTTGAAAATCTTTAAGTTTTGGCAGTTTACTAAAGACGATGGAGTAATTCAACTAAAATATTTTCAAGATGGTGGCACTTCCGGTTATACCAGAAGTTGATGCATTCTTGCTTATTTTAAATAGCAACCCCATATGTTATTTCATTTTTAGATTCTACGCACAATTATAGACATATTTCATGTGTAATATCCTATATGACAGCCTTTATTATTTAATTGGGGTTGGTTTCCTTCTAGAAGAGTATCTACTTAAGTGTCAAGTTTTTTTGAATATAAACGCCCTATTTTTATAATGTTATCTCATTTAGCATTAAAAATAAGGATGACTTTGAATACAGTTGTCTATTCGCAAAATTTGTAGATTTTGAATTATTGGCAATTCAACATTTTTGTATGGTAAAAAAGCTATAGGACTTTTAAATGTTGTTATTAGTTGGCCATGACGACAAAATAAGGTAATAGAACACTACAAATATGTCACTATTTCTTGCCATTTAACAATTCTTAATAAATTGTCACGGAACAATGCTATACAAATATTGGGAAATTTCAAAAATGTTGGCACCGTTAAGGCAAAAATGCATAAAAGGAAACCTATTCTGAGTGATGAAAATGTCGAAACTGTAATTCTGGGATTTTTTGTGGCATATCCTATGACATCATTAAGACATGTAGGTCTACAAACAGCAATCTCGAAGAGCTTAATAAAGGGTGTTTTTTATAGAGGTATAGAACTTTTAAATGGAATAAAACAAAGATGAATTTTTTAAATTGACATGAAATTTACTTTATTCGAAAGATAACCTTCTGACATTATAATTTAAATATGACTTCTGACATATGACCGCCACGGCTGGCTCGGACGTAGTCTAATCTGGAGGTCCAATTTTCGATGACTTTTTCCAACATTTGTGGCCTTATATCGGCAATAACGCGGCGAATGTTGTCCTCCAAGTGATCAATCGTTTCGAGCTTATCGGCGTAGACTAGTGACTTCACATATCCCCACAGAAAATAGTCTGGCGGCGTTAAGTCGCCCGATCTTGGAGGCCAATTCACGGGTCCGAAACGTGAAACTATGCGGTTACCAAACGTTTCTTTCAATAAATAAATTGTAGCACGAGCTGTGTGACATGTTGCGCCGTCTTGTTGAAATCACAGCTCCTACACATCATGGTTGTTCAATTGATGAACGAAAAAGTCAGTAATCATGGCTCTATAGCGGTCACCATTGACTGTAACGTTCTGACCAGCATCGTTTTTAAAGAAGTACGGACCAATGATTCCACCAGCCCATAAAGCACACCAAACAGTCAGTTTTTCTGGATGTAACGGTGTCTCAACATACACTGGAGGATTATCATCACTCCAAATACGGCAGTTTTGTTTACTGACGTATCCATTCAAACAAAAGTGAGCTTCATCGCTAAACAAAATTCGCTTATGAAAATCGGGATCAACGGCAATCTTGTTTTGAGCTCATTCACCGAATTTACGCCTTGCTAGGTGATCGTGTGGCTTCAATTCTTGCACGAGTGGGATTTTGTAAGCACGCAAACCAAGATCTTTCCGCAAAATCTTCCATAAAGTGAATGGACACATATCCAATTCCTGTGCACGATGGCGGATAGACTGATTCGGGTCTTCCTCTACGCTAGGCTCTACAGCAGCAATGACTTCTTCTGTGCGCACTGTACGACGTCTCTGTGGATGCCTATTATCATTTAGAGTAAACGTGATGCAAAAACGTTCCATAGTTAATCGAATTAATTGCTCTGATGGACGATTATGTTGACCGTAAAATGGACGTAGTGCGCGATACGTATTTCGAACAGAACCATGATTTTCAAAATCAGTTTGCACAATTTGGAAGCGTTGTTCAGGCGTCAGTCTATTCATGTTGAAATGCCAAACCAAACTAAACATAAATCACTTGACAGCTGACAAAATGACCGCCAGTTAAAAAAGTGTTGCCAACTTAAAGTTTTATACCTCTATAAAAAAACACCCTTTATATAAAATTCTATTGAAACACAACTTCCACTCTTATTTAATATACTTGATTTAATACCTAAGAGATACTTATTTGCAGAAAAGAGTGCAATTTTGCGAATTTATATTAACGATGATACAAGACATAATTTGAACTGATAAAGCAAAATTTACAAAAAAAATGGCCATTTTAACGGACACAGCAGTAAGATTGCGGAATTTTCAATTTAATGTATTTTATGATGTAAGAAATGATGGAATAGTAAAACTACATTTTTATGAAGAAACAAAAAAAAAGTAATTCATGAATAAGACCAAGCAAATTATGTCACTATTTTAAATTTTGTATTAAGTTTTGTAGAAGAAAGATATTTAAATATTCTAGAAGAGTTAGACAATCAATATTTAAGCAATTTGCCTCTGGCAAAGCACAAGCAAATTTTTTACCAACACGATGGCGCCTCACCACACAGAACCGTTCCAGGTACCAACTTCTTGCAATGGACATTTTCTGTGGCCTCTTCGTTTTCCTGATTTAACTGTCTTAAATTATTTTATATGGAAAGCGATAAAAAAAACATCGTTTATGTGTGACAACGATGGAAAACTGTATGGAGAGGTAAAGAATGGGTTCGAAAGTTTATTTCCTTCAATTAGAGCGGCCACTGATGACGAACTAAGTCGCAGATGCGAAAAATGTTTGAAAGTTCAGAGTGGAAATTGTAAACATATATTAAAATAAGTTGTTTTTCTATGTAGGTAAGCCGTTTAGCATTTATAGAACATAAAAAATGTTAAACTGTCATTATTTCAAAAACTACAAATTTTTGGAATATACAACCTTATACAAAGTCACCCTTATTTTTGATGCTAAATAAGAAAGCAACAAAAAAAGACTTTTAATATAATTTTCAAGTTAATATTTAATGTTAGTTTTTGATCACCTTATATTTATTTATTACCAAAATATCAACACAGTAGATCTGCTTCTAGAAGTAGATCCTCTTCTAAAGGAAACACCAATTAAATAATAAAGGCTTTCATAAAAGACAAATGGATAGTTATGTTTAGACTTGTAAACGCCATTTTAGACATAAAATTTAAAATATGTCAAAAGCAGTTAGACTTAGGAATAAAATTTTACATAGAATCTAAAAATGAAATGACATATAGGATGTTCCATTTAAAATAAGGAAGAAGGCTTCAATTTCCGGTATAATCTTGAAAATACTTTAGCCTAATTGCCCCCATCGTCTGCCAAATTTTAAAAATTTTGTCAATTTTCTAAAAAATCGATCGCAGCATTTCTTCGTGGAACACCCTGTGTAACAAAAAATGTTTATAACTTACACGAAAACTTTATTTATTAATGAATAATTTTCATAATAAGACTTTGTTCCGCAGTACTAATAATTCAAGAGAAAAATTTGGTTAAAAATTACGTGTTTTTGTGACGTCAGAAGTTAAAACAATCAAAACTTTAATATTCTTCCAAATGGCGTATAAAAAAAGCATTTTTGATGAAGAATTGAATATAAACTATTAAAATAAAATCTATTTTTGAAATGTAAATCTGACGTCTGTTAATATACATGAGTTTGGAAGCAAAATTTGGATAAATAATTTCATTTACTCTATAAATGTATACAATAAAATGCATATACTCTCTTAGTTGACAATATTAGATGTATTTATACATAATTATAATATGCGAAAAATTTATAGCAAAACTACATGGCGAATTAACCTTTTTGAAACAATAGAACTTAAATGTTATTTTTTGCCAAGTATCTTCTTATAAACACTTGAATTTAAAAATAATTAATTAGTTAATATGTTTTAACACGATTTTGATGAACAGCAACGTTTTTGGTTCCTAAGGTTAAACACGCTTTGAGTAAGTTTTCTCGGAACAACTTATTTTTTTGTTGACACCGGCACCGTCATAACTAGAAAAATGTATGTAAAAGATTCCGCAGTTCAAAGAAACCAATTCAAGATTATAAAATATGCAACATCATTATATTATGAAAAATATATAATTTATTCAATATTTGCTCTCATAACCAGCAAATTTGCTTTATACATCTCTCTACATGTTAAAAATAGATAGTTTCCAGAATCAATTTACAATCTTTTGTAAAATGTCAACTGCAATAATGTAATATTTGCTGTTTTTTTCAAAGAAAAATCTATTTAAAAAAAGTTATTTACACAGTATTTAAAAAAAAATACTCAATATGAATATTAAACAATGATGTCCTAAAATGTGCAGTTTCTAAAATATAACTATATGAATCATCGAACTTTATGAAAAATAATATTAAATTTTGACTAATAGTGACTAAATAAATAAATAAGAAGGCCGAAATTAGAATCCGGAACTATAAATTTGGTGATTATTCTGAAAATTGGAAACACCGAATTTTTCGCCGATTTTTTGCATATTTACTATTTTGAGGTCGTAAAACACGAATTTGAAGTATTTCTAGCGGTTGTATGTAATTGTCCCAAAATGTTTTTCTCACTTTCACACTGTATTTTCCAACCTTTTTCGTTAAATTTTGCAATTTTCTCTAAATCACATTTGCACATCCTAAAACACATTTTGTATAAAACTGCAAATAACATTTTGTTAAAATGTAGCAGAAAACATTAAAAGTCAAATGAAAAAATATTAATAAAAAAAATCATAAAATTACAATTATTTTTTTTTCTTATCCTTAAAATCATATATAAAGAACAAAATAACTTTTAGGAATAAATTAATAGTATTTAATTATCGGTGACATCACAAAAAGGTGCATTATAAAAACAAATTTTTTATTATCCAAAAAAAATTAAACATTGCAAATCACAAAAATATTGTGTAACTATGGAATTTAAATGTTATGAATTGTAGACTAGTGGACTTTAACTTCTCATTAAATATTTTACTTGGTAACATATAACTTCAAACTAAAAATGCATAGTCCGTTTTCCAATTTAATTAAATCAAAAATAAAAAACTTCCCTTTTTTTATTTTCATGATTACGATCCAAAAAATTCACACTCAGAAATGTTAATAAACTCGTTTTTTTCATATTGTAAACATTTGATCAAAATAATTTTTATTCTGCGGTCATTATTCAGTGTTGTAGAATTGTTTTTTTTTCATTGACCCGGGTGATTACCCGATCGCTGACTGCCAGGCCGAAACCAATTTGAGCTTGTCTTTTCATATTCTGAGTTATCCCAAGTTGAATATTTGTTTAATATTAACTCTAAAAATTATAATATTATCGGAAGTAACCCTTACGATGCTTAAATAATATTTTCAATAAATGAGAGAAATTATATAAAGAGAAAAATGTTCCATACTTCGAACTATTGCAATTATTGTAAGCTTTTCTACAGTATAGTTAGTTTCTTTGTTTCCCAAATATTTTCTTTTGTAAATAATAGCGAGAAAATGAAAGCTAGTATTCTTCTTGTGTAAAAAACTTTTATGCCGAAATTTAAAATGGGACTATGGGGTTGTGCGTCTGGGAAGCGAGCGTGGATGCTCAAGACAACTTAAGAAAAAAAAAATTTTAATTTTATAAGAGTTCAGGGTTTATACTAATTATTTTGTGACGAATTAATTAGTATAGGGGGGCAAGGGTCAAGTATACTTTGTCGTGGCCAAATGTTTTTGGAGCGCAACGAACCTACTTTACCTAATAAATTTATTTATTCTTCTTGCCGATAAATTGTTTAAACTTGAGTCGAACGCTAGGTCGCACCGCAAGACGCAAATTTATTTATTTATTGTTAAAATCCTCAATGATTTAGGACATCGAAATTTTAACGCAGAAAAAGTATAGGTAATTGGAGTTTATCGTAAAATTTTAAAAATGCACAAGAAAAATATGAATAACTGGACTTAGACGCAATTTTATAAATTTTCAGTCGAAAAAAAGTAAGGGTAACAGATCTGTTTTCAAGAAGAAATTTTTAATTAAAAATTAGGTTATCACGAAAAACTAATAAAGGGTTTCCACAAGTAAATTTAGAAAATTTAACGAGCGTAATGTCTCTGGAATATGATGTTTTTCAATCCAATTCTTTTATTTTTTTCCCGAAAATTTAGAATGTCTTTTTCATTAAATTTCCATGAAAAATCTTATTATTTCTTCTTTATCTTCTGACTGGAAGAGAAATTACTTTATTTTGTTTGTTGAGTATGGGAAACTCAAGTTAGAATAGTTACGCGATCTTTATGACGGTGATCCGAGATTGCAACATCAGTTCGCGTATACAATCCCGAATATCGCCCGTCTTTCGAACTGTAGTGTACCAGGCTCTGGGAAATAAAACCTTACACTATTTATTTTTATCCAGAGAACTCCCGATGCACCGTATTTAAACCGATCTTTTTGCAATAGGTTTATTATTTTTAAAGTCTTCAGGCTCCCCAGCCTTTGGCAATTACCCGGGTAAAAGCTATTAGTTCGTCCAGGGGCCTCGGAGGTACTTTATTTTAAATAATTTTAAAAAAAACACTTTCAGCAACGCAGCCCTCTAAAAGATCGTCGATGTTGTAACCTTTTCTTGGCTGTTCAGCCGTCCTAAAAGCGATGAAAGTTAACTACTTCTTAAGGCAACTGAATTCCTTTACTCCTCTTGAATATTCTCTTTCTTTAGATCTGATCTGCAACTCGTTTAATACTACTTCCATTTTGCTACTACTGCTGATTTTTGTATAAAATCTGACGGTTACTTTACTTTCCGGAAAGTCACGTCCCAAAATCAGGTGATGTACCGACAAAGTAACATAATATTCAAGCGCAAAATTTAACGTTAAATTTTGTCGCCGAATATGCATAAAATCTTTTTAAAATGCTTTTATTACATTTAGGCAGATAAGAAAAACAATTTACAATTGTTTTTTCCGCTGTTCCGTTTTTAGAAAACGTACATTTTCAACAAAACCTAGAGCTAAAGCCTTGAAATATGTAAGAGATAGAGTTGTATCCCGAAAATCAATAAAATCCTCCATTTTTGCCGTTTCATAACATAATAACATGATTGTTTTTATACTTGTATTTTTAGGGTTTAAAACTTGCTCGACTTATTGTTAATCTTGTCAGTTTAAACACTGCTGTAAATTTAGAACGGTTTTAAGGTTCGCGAATTCGGAGGTTAGAATTTTTATAGAAAAAAGTTGAAAGAAATTGCCTTCTATTATCTTCAGGCGGCGATCATAATCGTTTTATCATCGACAACACAGATAAAACGCTTCGTTGTAGTGTCTCCATACCATCTAAAAATAGCTTCCATAAGAGAATGTTGTCTTTTATCATTCGTTCCGACTTGTTACCGGAAATAGTCAAGACGTAGATTATTGCAAGGCACAGTCCACGCTTTTTATACTTTTAAAATACTAAAATCGTTTTTTAAGTTGATATTTAAACCAAAACAATTAAAAATTAATTACAAACTAATTTTTTTTATTAATAGGGCAATAATTATTATTAAGTAGAACACACTAGTAAAGGTAAGTGCTAAATATTTAAAGATAATCGAACGTGCGCATTCAAACCGCGCGGTTAAATTGCTACTCGACAGGAACGACACCCTCTAATACAAATACAAAGCTTTAAACAATTGCACAAAGAATAGCTTGTGAACAACTCTTCATGAAGTGATAATATTTTTGACGTGTTCTAATGGCTTTAATTTTACATCAAACTGTGACTACCTATAACATAATGCATTCTTAAAAAAGTGACTTGTTTCTTAAGTACCCTTATGATTTCTTTGTTATAGCAGCAATACAGAAAAGAATGACTTGCAGCTTATGTATGTATGATGTTTTTGTTATGTCACTTTTAAATCAAATTTACGTAAGATGTATGTAACATTTAAGTCCAAATTATGACATCATACAAGATCAAATTTTAAGTCAGTATGATGTCATAATAACATCACATAATATGACATCATAAAGAGTGTCAGTTTTATGTTAAATTTATGTGAACTACAAATACAAATGAACTACATGTGATGTCAATTTAAAGTCATGTGTAGGTATTTGAATGAAATTTTTCTCAATAGATGGATTAGAAACAGAGATGCCGGCAAGATTACCAAGTCTTTGGGCTTTTTTATGGAGTCAAGCCGTGTCATATTGACGATCTTAGATATGAAAAAACAAATTGTGCTTTAGATCGTTCTCGTCTACCACTATAAATGTCTCAAAATTAAAATGTGCATTGAATAATGGTAATCATCTCTCAACTGAAACAATCCAAATTATAATTTTGGTGTTTGTTTTGTCAGCTGTTTTCGATGTTTTTATTTATAGTTACAACAGGACAAACATATACTAATAATAATTAAAACTTTAACTAAACTAACGAAACAACAAAATTAATTTGTAAAAAGCGAAGTAGTCGCCTATCGGCCTCTTTTTAAATATATTAATTTTGATAGTTACTTTTAACGATTCTCCAGAAAAGTAATAATTTATCTGATTCATACATCATTTTTGTTACATTTTAGCTTCCATTTTGCGTTATAGTGGATCACAAAACATCAAACATAGTGGTAGCTGTAAGGGGATCGATTTCACTCAGAGATATATTCACAGATCTCACTGCGACATCAGATAAATTTGAAGCTGAAGGTCTCCCCCAAGATACTATGGCACATAAAGGTATGGCTGCTGGTGCCGTCTATATTGCCAAAAAGCTTAAAGAGGTAAGTCGGCAAATATGCTAGTATGATATATCCTTGTGGGTATTCAATGGTATAGAATATTAAAAAAAAAGGAGCATGAAGGCACTAGGAAAATTCTTTGGAAAAATTTAAGAAAACTGAAAACTTTAACATTAATTAAAAACAGAAATAAAAATTGAAACGAATTTTTAAAAAAGTTTTATAATAAAGCTTTCTCGTGGAATGCAGTATTGATAAATGATGAATACTGAAAAATGAGTATAAACAGTAATCCTACTGACAAAAATATAAGCCAAATTTAATGTTTTTTAGGAAAGATCCATTTTAATCAGCCCTACAAATGCAAAATTTTGCACAGTAGAAAATTTTTAACTAAACATTCCATTTTTATTGATCCAGCCAGCATAGTCCCAGCATCACAACAAATTGTCAACAATTAAGAGTTATTATTTTTAAGTTTTTTTCCTTCTTTTTTGATTTGCCATGTTTATTTTTGTTATTGATTTACATATTATTTTATTGCACGAACTTTTCTCCATTTTGCATGGGAGATAAGGGAAAGAGACGTGACTGTCCTTTTCCTTATATGTTAAAAAATAATCAAGAACATTTCTCTTTAACAATAGTGTATGATATTTTGCCCTTTTTTTTAAGTAAATGATTTAAGGCAGTTAAGAAGTTGATATTTTAGGCCGGCGTTCTTGAAAAAGCATTTGCCATGTATCCCGAGTATGGATTGGTGCTAACAGGTCACAGTTTAGGAGCCGGAGTTGCTTGCCTTTTGGGTTTAAAAATTAAACCCAAATATCCCTTCCTCAAAGTATATGCCTTTGCTACCCCAGGTACGGTAAGATATTAAATTTTACTTAAACTAACTTGTTCTTCTTATAGATCTTTTTTTTTTTTGATACGTGTTGAAACAATTATAAAGACAGTGGTGATATTTCTAACTAATCTAAGAAATTGTGTTTCGAGCCATTTTTTAAAAGTAAATAATCACAACTTTTTTGATTTTATCGTATGAATATTATCACGCAACTAACATAACAGTCTGGAACATGCACTGAGTTTTAAATATCTTTTGCGGGACATAGACGGCAACTTGTTAAGTTATATATGACCACTTCGGGTTACTTAGGAACGAAGCTTAAAGGCTTTGGGGGTTGAACGTTATAAGGGAGTGCTGCGGAGAAAACTAAAATTTCTGTCAACCCGAAAATATACCTGATGGACAAGAAGCATGAACTGAAAGCTCGGGGACCCCCCTCCCCCGCGCCATTTCAATGGAGCTTCCTTTTCAATTTAGCTATATAATTTAGTCAAAATCCTAAATAAACTCTAATGCAGGTTGTTTTTGATAATCACTAATCTTAATATTGACATTTAGATGTCAAGCTTCCAATTTCACATACTCTACGCGTGGCGAGATCGACGTTCATTACACAGCAGACGGGCAAGCGGAGTGAGTTTTTAAAAGTGTATAGCCAAAACCTCAGCTCCCGAACCCTCATACTCCACGCACTGCGAGATCGATAATCGTTACATAGCCGACAGGCGAGCGAAGCAAGATTTTAAGCCCAAACCCAAGCTTTTAAACCCACATACCCCACGCGCTGTGTCTGGGGTGTGTTATGTTTTAATAAAGATAATACGTCAACTTTCTAAGGACACATCAAAATAATGTTATTTGTAAAAAACTATTTCTATATTGATTTGAATGAAAGTAATTTTATATATATACATTAAAACAAGCATTAAATACATCATAAAATATTCAGTTTTATATGTTATTACCACATTGTTGCAAACGTTTGGTCTTTTTATTTGCAAACTCTTCTATGAGTAGATTTATATCAAGTTTGTTAGTTCTTTCGCATTCTAGAGGTAATGTAGCTAAAACTGCTAATTCCTACTTACGTCATTGTGCTGCTTGCTCTATTTAAAAAGCATTGTAATACAAGGACAAGCAACTACTCTAACTTCAATCGCCTTTATAATCGCGAGTTTTAGAGCTTTTTAGACGTTAAAAAAAATTGCATCTCTTCAAGATTTTTTAAACGTCCGAAAAGCTGTAGTACTGGTGATCCTATAAACAAATAAAGTATAAAAAAATTAAATGGCAATTGTGTTTATTTCAACTTTAAATGATTGTCAAATCTTGTGACTTAGAGTTTTTTAGACATTTAAAAAAGGAATTACGCGTTTTCAAAATACGCAGAATTTCATTTTTTTTTGAACGTCTAAAAAGCTCTAAATCTCGAAATTTGACAAACATTTAAATTTGAATGAACTCATTTTTCGCAACTTTATCTGCCTGTTGAGGACCGAGTTTTGGAACTTTCTGAACGGTTGAAAAGCAATTCTTCAAAAGACGCGTAATTCCGTTTTTAAGCATCCAAAAGCTCCAAAACGCGCAGTTCTACAGCAATTGAATTGTGAGTAATCGCTTTTATTTCATTTACAATGTTTTTTAAATGGGAAATATTTTATCCCGATTTTTAAATGGAGAAAATCTCAAACATTTATATCTCAGGTAAACAATCAGCTACGATTTCTAACAAGAAAGTTTTGAACACTACAAATTATTACCCAAATCTCTGTTGAGACTGATTTCGTCAACATTTTACTTTGAATTAAAGTTGCTTCCTGCACGCCGTGAGTATAGATATTATTTTTAACGTTTTTTGGTATGAAATTTTTTTATCATGGTTAAAGAAGAAAACTGAAAATATTACCTTTTTCTAAAAAGCCTTTAATAAAATTCAAAATACACCAGCACTGGTCAAAATAGACATAGGAGTGCCTTAACAAAAATAAAAGATAATCAAAATATCTTTAATAACCTACATAAATACAGCGTGTCCCATTCGAAAAAACGTGGTAAATGAATTTTGAACGCGTTAAGTTTGCATGTTTTAAATACTCACCCTGTACAAAATACTAACTGCTTTATAGATTTTGACAATTTCTTAAATCTTTATTTATAATGCTTACAGGTGTTTTTTACTCACTGATGTTAGCTGGGAAATATTAAAAATGTTTTAACGCCATTTTTTTTTTCAAAATTTATCGTTTTTTTCTCATTAATATTGAGTTTCCACTCACCTTTCTCTTCGCTCATTTTTTCTTATCTTTTTTTCTTTTCCTACCCTTTTCACTTCTCGTGTTCTCCTCCTTCTTCTCTATTCTCTCTCTACCTCTCTCAATAGTACAGGTATGATGATTCCGAGGACCTGATCATATTGTGTGTATCTTGTGTAGTACAATAAATGTTTATTATATTCAATATGGATAGAACAAATAATGAATTAAAACTTAAGGTACAGGTATTCGGAATCCCAGTACCAGTCGATGAGGTGAGTGTGCCTATAGGCCCTCCCCGACCTTCAGCCAGTTACTGCTCAGCACATTCGCAGAGCATTAGAACAGATCTGTCAAGTAATAATTCTGATGCAAAAAGTTCGTTGACATATTGCTTTTTTAATGACGACTTATTTTTAACAACCAAAAATATAATAAAAATTTTTAATTCATTCATTTCATTTTAGCCTAGTTTTCATCCTTCCAAAACTGGATATAGGCCTTCCCTATTTTTTTGAAATTTTCTCTATTCTGGGCTCTTCTTTGCCACATCAAGCCGGCATGTCTGATTATGTCATCCTTCCATCTCATCTGTGGCCTGCCTCTGGATCTCTTCCCTTCATATGGGCGCCATTTTCCAATTTCTGAATTCCAACGGTTGTCTTTTATTCGTTCGTTATGGCCTACCCATTTCCATTTTAGTGATGCTATAGCGTCAACTGCGTTGGTTTTTCTTCTTATCCACTCATTTCGTTTTTTATCTCTAAGTGATATTCCATGTGTCGTTCCATAGTCCTTTGAGTGTTGCGGATTCTGTCCAAATTTAATTTTGTAAAGGTCCACGTCTGCGCTCCGTATGTTAGAACCGGCAATATACAACAATCAAATACTTTGGTTCTTAAGTATAAGGGAATTTTCTGATTTTTCAAAACATAGGAGAGTTTTCCGAACGCCGTCCATCCCAATCGAGTGCTTCGTGTTATTTCGGCTGTCTGGGTTGTCCTTACTCGCTCTTATGGCCTGGCCTAAGTATATATAATCATTCACCTGTTCTATTTCGGTTGCACTTACTGTTATAACTTATTGTTCGTCTGAGTTTGACATTACTTTTGTTTTTCTGAGATTCAGCTTTAATCCTCGTTGGAGCGATGTTTCATGGAGGTCGTTTATCATTAACTGCAGCTCTTCCCAGTCGAATGCGATCAAAAGTATATCATCTGCATATCTCAGATGATTTAGGAATCCTTTATTTTCCCAATTTAATGATTTGAACAAGTCTTCCAGAGCCATTGTAAATAATTTGGGCGAGATTATATCTCCCTGTCTTACTCCTCTTTTGATTGGGATGCGGTTCGTCTTTAGCTCGTCATCAAGTTGTACTGTCATCGTTGCGTCTAGATAGACATTATTGCATAATGTCTATCTAGAAAAAATTTTAATATTAACCGCTAAATATGTCGTTAAGCAGCTGACATTTCTTTTGTGCATGTTCAGTAACTCTTTTCACCGTTCGCTTGCTTTTCACCGGGCGAACAGGGATTTGAATGATGAACACGTCATTTTTCATAGGATGTGACCGTTCCCTTTACGCTCCCCAGTTTGAGGATAGGAGTGGTGGTGGCTGTTTCCCGGTTATGTGAGTTCAGGAGCTTGTAGTTGAATTATCGGTGCACCCCGTTATGTACATTAGGAAATTAGGGAACTTGAGGTTGACTTTTCACCACATTCACCTGTCTGCAGGCTGGGTCTACTATTATAAGATTTTTTGGAGTATAGAATTTTAAGAACGATGACGGTTTGCTACTGTACTATAAGTGTAGTATTTAGACATTCGAGGACTGCGAGAGAGTAATACACTTTCAAGTTAATTAGCGCGTATTTTAGTATTTTTAGGTTAGAAATCAGGATTGAATATCTATTCTCCAATTAGTTGGTTATATTAGACACATCTACATATCTATGCATATGAACCAAACTCTAGTATACAGTGAATATATATATATATATATATATATATATATATATATATATATATATATATATAAAGTATATAGTCGACTTTCTAAATTTAAAGTTTTCTGCAGTGCAGTTGATTAAAATTTAGAATTTTAAATAATCTGAATTAGTAAAATTTTTAATAGCTACTAGAATTATCCAGGTAATGGCTTAATAAAATTATTTCGTAAAGTTGTGTTAGTGATTAAAATTTACCAATTTTCAGAAGTGATTATCTCAAAAATGATTACACTTGTTTATATCATTTTATATATACAAATACATGCCTAAATATTTGCAACAAAGACCGTAATTATGAGTTTAAATGAACGGTACATTCCGAATTAAAATAACTCGAATCATTCTCGGACTACGATTTAAATCATGCTATTGACCTTAACATTTTGCTTGTTCCAAAGTGAAGGAAATTACAGAGTGTTTCAATTACAATTAGAATGTAAATATGGTATTTAATAGAATTAAAGATGATTATCAATCTATCACTGTTGCAAGTTACCTAGTGATAAAATTGGAATTATTCGAGAATTGTTCAGACTGAGATAAATATATAAAAATGATGTTGTCACGTTCCAAATAATTTATAAATCATTATAGAATTCACCTAAGTTTTCCTATTATTGCTATAGTAATAATTTGCATTTTAGCTATATTAAATTCATGAATAATAACTGATATATTATAAATTTTTTTAGCTGGTCTAATTAGTCGCGAGGCAGCCAGACTGACAGAAAGTTTTATCTTTACGGTAGGAGTAGGAGATGATTTTGTTATGAGACTTGGTGTTGATAGCATTGAAAATCTCCGAACTGGAATTATCCAAACACTACATGCTAGCCGATTACCAAAGGTAATTATCAACAATATTTACATCAAATATTTAATTTTATCTTTATTGTGTATTCCGTATTTATCACTTTTCTTTACATAAATACAAAATTGTTGACGTATTTGCGCTCTTAATAGTGAACTTTTAATTAGAGCCAACACAGCTGTAATTTTCTAGTTATTTTTTTTAACTTCAGGTTAACTTAAGATCATAATACGTATAAATTAGTTTATCAAAATACTTCAGAAGTAGCTGCTGGGGTTAAAGAACGAAATATGAAGGTGGCCAAAAAGAAAGTGACCAACACAATCGCATTCATGGTTAAAAATAATAAATATCAAACTGAGTTGTGTACAGTATCTTTACACAATAAGTATACTTCACTACACTCGGCCGGAAAAGTAAATATAAAAATTCATTGAAATTTAGGATATGCCAGTATTTCACACCATGATACAACACATTTTGGATTTCAGCCATTACAACTACTCAACATATGATATTCTTATGAGAAAATTTTACATCTTTATATTGCACTTCTAAATTAATTTACATCATCTAATAAGGGGGCATCTGATTCATTAAATACTCAAAGCTGACAGAATAACTGAATGTAAAATTAAGCCTATTACGTAAATTGTGTTTTTTATTATGTGTATACGTAGTAGAATCCATGTGTTCCTAGTCACATAATATAGTAAGCATGCAATTTCAAAACTTCCCTGTCTACAAGGTTGACACAAGAAACATACATAATGCAAAGTTTCATCTCATTGCGTTACTGGGTTTAAATTTGTCAGTAGTCAAAATTGGCATTTTGAAATGCTCTTTTGATCCTTCGTGAGCATTTGAATGGTACCGAAATGTCCTGTCGCTTCACGACAATACTCCAGTCTAGTCCGCGCGATTATCAAGGCCACTATTCTACAATGCAGTTCCAGTAAAATCGACCGTCCTACTTAAACTCGGATCTAGCTCTATCAGATTACTTTTATTTTCAACACTAAAGTGAAATTTAAGTGGTATAAACTTCTAAAAAAAGGGGGTATTCTATATCTATATTGTTGTTTCACGATAAAACAATATTTTACAGCTTATTGTCTCCAGTCGTCTTAAGATAAATACTATGTTTGGCCGAAAGATTCACTAGTAAAATCCAAACTGCCTTTTTTACACAGTACCAACATTATTAAATATATCTGCTATTTTTATGTTATTTGATAAATGATATATTTCTAGTATCGAATTTTGCTGAATGGATTTGGATATGCCCTATTTGGAGTACCACCTCGTGACTTGGAAGCAACTTGGAGAGATGAAATGATCGCAAAACCCGGACGATCCCCACTGTTAGATTCTAGAGGGATTCCTACGGTTGCCGCTTCGACAGTTAGTATTTTGATTATTTCTAAAAGTACATAATTAAATCTAATAATTGCTATAAAATTATAATTGATAACAATAAGGCAGTTTGAGTAGTACTGAAAAGTAAATCAAAATGAAACATGTTTGATTTTAAATTTAAATATAAAACTCATCTATGAATATTTTTTACGTAATTCTGCAAGATTTTCAGCCTACTAAAAGTAGGTATATCTTTTTTAAATGCAAAAAACGAAAATGACAGCTTTTGTAAACAAAATTGAAACGACTTCTAAAAATGCGCTAAAAATCAAAAAATAACAACATAAATTTTTATATGAAATTGAAATTTTTTAAATCGGCGCCAAATTAATACCTGACGACATAAGATTGATATAAAAAAATTGAGAAATACTTTATTTGTAATTACTTTCTTATCGTAGCTTGTGTGTATCGCGTGTAGTTGTTTGTGTCATTTAGTAATAAATTTGAAGCCGACTTTAAAAATTTCGATTTCATATAAAAATTTAAATTATTTTTCCCTTTTTCGCGCTATTTTAGAAGTATTTTTTTTTAAGTTTTGTTTTTCCATTTTTAATTTTGAATTGAATTGGGCTTCAAGGTCGCGAAAAGTACCCATTTTATCCGTAGTTGTAGATCATGCTAAACTCAACAACTACAAATTCTTTGATTTTTGAAAATTTCCCAAATACCAGTTTTAAATCAGCTATATTGAATTTTAAGAAATTAATTTTACATTTGTAACGTAGGTTTCCAGAACCCCCCCAAATACTGATACTGTGTTTCAAGAAATTAATTTAAGATACATAATATAATCCCCAAAAAAACCCATTATCAATTCGGCAAACTCGGAAAAATGTAAAATTTTTAATCCCCCATATTGTATCTATCATATTAAATTGTAAAAATTTAACTTAAAATTCATAACTTTCGATTCCAAAAGCTCTCTAGAACCAGTTTTGAAAAAATGTGAATAACGTAAAATTTTTAACCCACCATATTGAATCCGCCATACTGAGGTTCAAAAAAATCAATTTTTAAATCTTAAGGTAATATTAATCTATACCCTAGAAAACTACCCAGTCCCAATTTTGAACATAATCCGGAAATATAAAAATTTTTAGACCTCCATATTACATCAACTATATTAAATTTCTTAAAACAGTTTTTAATTCTTTATTTGGGCTCTCAAAAAACCACAGCAACAAATTTTGAACAAAATATTGGATAAGCCAAATTAATTTTTTTTACAAGAAGATCAAATTCATAATTTACACCTTTAAAAATCCCCCTATACCAATTTTGAATAAAATCGAGATATGTAAAATCTTAAATCCGCATTTTGAGTTTTTTAAATTCGTAATCTACACACTCAAATACTCCCCCTCTGCCAATTTTGGACAAAATCGAGAAAGAATTTTTTTAGAAATAATTTTTGATTCTTCATGTATGACCCTAAAAACTCCGCCATACCAATTTTGACGAAAATCGGATAAAATTAATTTTTTTTGTTTGTCATATTATCAGCGCCATCTAGGATTTTACAAAACCAATTTCGACCAAAATAATATGGTACCACCGCAACGACTTTCACAATCATTCCGGAGTAATCGACGTACATATATAAAAAGAAACATATTTAGCGATCAAATGTAGAACTTTCATCTTTTAGAAGTCGACTGAAACAGTTCAGATTAGCTTTAGAATTGCAGACATTCAGTTAAAAAACTTCCTTTTTATCAAATTTGTTAACTACTTTGCTAAGAGTTTCTCCCCCATTCTTTTTAGGAAGCTGCCCTTTTATCCAGAGATCTTAGTGTCAGAAGATTTTCCAAAACTAGGCTGTACACAGCAGGTCGTATATTACATATAGTCAGTAGAAAGAAAACCAAAGCAGAACGGTAAGATATAAAAAATTTAAAAAAATATTTTCTCTAGATTTTTTAGATTACCTTCATCAATTTCATTTGTATTCGTTTATATTCGTTAAAAAATTTGTATATATTTTTATGATATTTTTATCGGCTAATAATTAATATTAGTTCACAAATCTCCAATTTAATATTTTACATGTAACATAAGAGAAAATAAGACTAGTGTATAATATTTAATCTGGTTTAATTCTACAAAATTTTACCCAAATACGAGGAAGGGCTGAAACGTGTCCTGCCCAACAAGGAAAATACAAAAATTATAACATATATTTACTTTATTTTTCTATATAATCTCTATTTAAAGATACGCCTTGCGCATACGTGCTCTCGTGTTTGGATTCCTTCTTTGAAGGTACGTTGGTCCAAATCTGTAAAACAGAAATTCCTTCGTGTAATAACTTCGGAATTATACAAATACTTTGTCCGACCAGGAATTTTTTTGAGATTTAAGAAAAGGTTGAAGTCCGCAGGTAAATAGGGTGCATTCAGCTTAACTTTATTAGTTTTAGCCATCACCATGATAGCTTTGAAACTTTTTTTAATGAAACAGGACTTTCTTTTTTACCAGACCTGGTTTTTACTGATCCAGAAGGATGGCATAATATTCATTACTACTCGTCCCGCCCTTTTTTAGATGATCCACCAACAAAGGTCTTTTAACGATTCAACAACAATGGTCATGGTCTTCTCTACAGATGGAACGCTCTTCCCCTTTGATCTCGAAAGTATAGTAATCGATCCACTACTCATCCACAGTAACAAATCGCCGCAAAAAATATTTTGGGTTGGATGCTTAGAGAACCATAGTTTATAAATTTAGCATCCACCTTACTAACAATATTCTCATCCCGAAGCTATCAGTTAGGATATGATTCACTCTTTCTTTCAATATACCAGCAATCTCAGTTACGTCAGTTCCAATCACATTCATTCATAATTCCTTGGGCTTTTTGAAAGACTATTTTAGTTTTGGTTAATTTTAATCTTTGAGAAGACTCGGCATCTTGAATATTCGGCAACCACGTTTAAGATCCGCAACCCACGTCTTTATAATCATTAACGAAAAGCAGACGTCCGCAATGTAGCAGGTAACTTTGTCTTACCCGTGAAAGAAGTTCGTTTAGGAAATATTATATCACAACTCTCACTTTTTTCAAAATAACAAAACGTCTCTCTCAAATACTTCGGTTAGGATATCTTACGGCTCTCTCGACTACTAACGCCACCTGTGCTAAACATTGGCAACCACTTATATGCCGCCATCTGAATGTCTGATGACATCATGACGTAATCGACACAGCTCCACGCCACCTGCTCGATTTTCGGAACCAAGATTCAAAGATATATCAACCCATAACCGAAGGTTCCCGAATGCATACTCTATCTCTCTCTCCCATACTAGTTAATATAGTTTTGTATATTGCGCCCATTTATTTTTCTGTAGTTGGGTTGAATTCCCTATAGCTCATACCACTGATGGTATGTAAAGGTAGCATATTCAAAATGGCGCTGCGAGCGCAATCTCTAAAGGATATCGGAAATTTCATCTTAACCTTGTAGTTATTAAAATTTTGTTTTATTTAAGGCAACTTGTAAATTAAAAACATTATTTTTCATTTATTCAAGTATTATTTTTAAATTATATTATATGCTAAGCTTTTTGAGGAAAAATATGAAAAACTCTTTACGTAATTATTTAATATTTTTTATATCCACGCAATTTTTTAAAGATTTACCTTCACACAGATTCTAAAATGACTCTTTAGTCTTTTATGAGTATTTTTAAAATTTGAGATCCGAAAAAGTTAAAGAAATAATGAGTCGCACACCAACAGAAGTGAACGAATATCATTACTTGAAAAAATTGCCTTTACTCGTTTTCTTATCGAGTCTTTTTGGAAAACTATTTTTTATCATTTTTCGCTAGTATAGGCAAATGAATTGTCCTTTGTTGTATTATACGGGTTCGCAAAATGAAAAGAGTTTACACCAACGAAAGGAACTTATGTAATGCCAAGTATTTTTTTTATTGAAATCAAATATGAGGCCATTATTACAGGTACACCCCCAAAATCATCCTCTACAGTCGAAAAAATCTCAAAATAAGATTGAGCTTTTAGGATTGTTGTTCCGTCTCAGACCTGATTATAAATTTGAAAGCATGTGTGAAATAATTAAGTATAATCGTACATAGAATAAATTTATAACAAACCCACAAAATAGGGTGAAAGTAGTCTCAATCACCAAAAAGCTTACGTAACTAAACGAAAAAGCTCGGAGTACAATTCTTTTTTTTTTTTAATCTATAAGTATATTTCGGATGAAGAAGTAGTAAAAGAACTGCGTCAAAAAAATTAAGAAACAAAAAGAATTAACAATTTCTAATTTATAGCCGTGGCTTTCAACTCCGAACGACCTGTTGACAGTATAAGATCCATCAGCATCTCGGAATTTTCGTCGTTGATGGACATTATTCAATAGGTCCTTTAAACAGGTGATAATGACCTTCAGTTAACACAACAATGTTTGAAAAAAGGGCCATTAATATTTGCTATTTGATTCAGTCTTTTTTGACAAGCGATTTTTCTTTCTTTTTAATACAAGACGATCATAATTAACGAGAAAGCATTTGGATATCGTTGGCTTGTAGGGTTACTGGTTAAATCATATTAAATATTGTAATGTTTTTAAAATTAAAGGTTGATGACAAAACTTATTTGAACAAATAATTTAACAAAGAATAAAAAAATAAATCAGTCAATTACACGAGCTTTATAAAAAAGGAAATTTACAGAAATCGAGTACCCATCGAATGTCCTCATAAAATGTTCTAAAAACTAAAAGTACATGTCTTATATAAAATTTTTCGAAAATACACAGCAAAATAAAGGTACGACATGAGTTTCAGACCTCTAGAACAATCGTCTTTCAGTTTATGAGGTAAAATGATTATTTTTTTGTATGCAGTAGCCATTGCGGTCAGGTGAAATATCGGCTTTTAACTTCACTGTATTCAAAAGACTCATCTTAAAATTGTTTCATAAAAAAGTTGTGAATCTTTTGAATCGTCACTAAGACTTTGGTACTTTTCCAAAAGTGTGTTGTTTAAACTGGGTGCGCAATGCTGAATTTTAAAAATCAGCGGGAATTACTTATATATCTACTTGCTTTAAAAAATAAATATTTTGATAATTATAATTATTTAATTTATTAATTGTAGTCACAATAAGAACCATTTTAATGTCTTTAAAATTTGAAAATAAACAATACAATATTGCTCACCTTGCTTATATTTTTTTTAGAAAAGCCGGGACTGGTGGGCCGGACTATGAAATGCGTTGGGCCACTGCAGAAGATTTTATGGAACTAAAAGTAATGCCAAGAATGTTATTGGACCACTTGCCAGACAATGTATATAAAGTTTTAGATACTATTTTAAGAGAACAAAAAGATAATGTTAGTGAGATAATCTAAAAGACAAAGTTCGTTTTGTATTATTTAAATTTTATTTGTAAGATTCTATCTTTTATTAAAAGCGATACCTTTTATTTTATGACACTACAAGTTTTTTATAAGCTGTTAAATTATTGTCGTAAAAAATTGATTGACTCAATTTAATATTAAGGTAAAATAACGAAAACATTCCATTTTATTTTTAGGGAATGAACCAAAATGTATTTTTTTAAGTATAGCATTAAAATTGTCAAAACATAAAGTTGAAAATTTTTCATACATTAAGCATTTCTAGATATCTTGAATTTATCTCCATATCAACAATTAATATACAAATAAATTACATATTAAAAATTACTTCTAAAATTCCTCTCATTTTGTAATAATGAATTTTTTGAAATAAAATCTATATTTTTAGATATAAGTAAATTAAAAAATAAACATTGGAGTCAACTATTTTAACATGGCACTAAGAGTAAAGAATAAACTTTTATGTTGGTCTGAAATTTATTTTTAATATTAAAAATATGTAGATCAATTAAAGATAACAATAAAACAAGTAAAACGGAAAAGAAATGACTGGATGTAAATGCTAATAACTTTTAATAATTATTTTTAATGTTTATTTAAACATTTGATCAACAGAATAAGATCAATGTCCTAAGAGCTTTCCAATACTTGTGTTTAAACAGCTAAATCAATAAATAGAACAACGAATATTTGTAAGTCATTTTTTTAACTACATATATGTAGTCAATTAATTGTTATTTTTTTTTAATATTTGTTAGGAGTCAGCTGTTAAACATTTTCATTTCCTTCGAAGCAAAAAAAAAGTCTATTCATTTATATTATTTTTATTATTAAAACACAATTTTTACAATCTGCTTTTTTTATTTTATAACCTGTGCCTTTTTAACATAAAAACCTAAAAGCTAAAGGGCGTATATATGAAGAATAAAATGAGTCGAATTTAGTTTCTTTTAATATAACCTCAAACGGTTATTATTACCAAAATAAACAACAAATGTTTTTTTATTTATTTGTATACATTTGAACTAAGTAAAACCTATTTTAAACAACTTTTATTAGAATGACCTAAGAAAACTAAATTTTATTCCAAATAGTTGCTTTATTTTTATGAAAAAAAAATAGTAAATAAATCGTAAAAACTGTTGTATTCTCAAACTTTTAGATTTAGTTGTTTTTTTTTTTTATTTTTTTTATTTTCAGTTGTTCCTAACCTCAATCTATATTAGTATAATATTAGCAATATTATATCCAATAAAACGCTGAATCATTTTTAATAATAAACAAATCCGTCAATTTTACCATAGAGAAGGGCATTTTTAATGAATAATACAATAATATATTCTTACTAAAATATAATCCGTGAAAACAAATTCACACACCACCTATTTCAGATACCACAATGCAACTAAGATAACCAATAACAGCAAAGAAAGGAAAATAACAAGTGTAGCATTATCACAATAACCTCCATAATAAGTATAATTTATGGAAGTATATCTCAAAAACTAAACGTTTTCTTAAAATCTCATTTTTATTAGAGCGATTTATGCCCCAAAATAAATATGTTTTGAAAAAAAAATACTAATATTTTTAAACCTACTAAATATATATTATTTTTAAGACAAATAAATATATTTATATAATTATATTGATATTATATAACAAGGCCTAACAAAGAATATTCGCCCATTATATAATAGGCCGAGATCACAGAAAGCCTACAGACCGAATGAATTTTTGTGGGTATGCCTTACTATGGTAATACTTCAACTCCCAGTCCGATGGTGTACCAAAAAACTCTAATTACAAGGTATTTCAAATAAATTATTCTTTTACCAGCTTCCTATTGTATAAATTATATCAGAAAAATACAGCCAAAGCTTTTTCTGTTCAAAAATTGACCCAACTGGCCGAAATATCTTTTGATAAGATGCTGGAAATGTGAAAATTAAAATGAAAATATATAACAGAAAAATTCTCAGCTGAGTGGATACACGAAGCAGGGCACCCAAAGAACAGAGGTCGCATTATCTGAATTTTAGGCACGGTGTAAAACCTGATCTCGAGTTTTGATTTTTTTTTACTCATATGGTCTAATTTCGTTGTCCTGGCGTGTCAGTGGTGTGAGACATACTTCTATACTTCTTCTCAGCTAATATTAATATACTTCTCAATATAAAGTTACTATACTTTAACTTCAACTTCAACATTTTTATAAGATCTTGCAACTTTAAATTAACGGTTTCACTTAAACTAGCCTGAACTCATTAATATACTTCTCAATATAAAAATAGCTATACTTTTCATCAACTACAACATTTTTCTAAGATCTTACAACCTTAAATTAACGGTTTCACTGTGTGTTGCCCATTTGCTTAAATATTCATAACGTGATACCATGTGGAAATTGTAAAAGTAATCTAAAGATGGAAAAAAGTTTAAAAATGGATAAAAAATCAGCTTAACCTCCTTTAAAGGTTGTTATGTCAGGTTTTTTAACCGATTTAAGTTTTTCGAACGATGAACTTAAAATCTTCTGAACGCAAAAATATTTAAGTCAAAAAACAATCAGAACTCGAGATCAGATCAAAGTTTAAATATCTGAAAATTACGAAAATTAGCAAAAACAGCTCTGCACAAATGACAGTGTAAAAAATCGATTCTAATTATATATATAAATAAAAGTAATCCGAAAGATCTTTTCACGGGGAAAAAAATACTTTTTTCTCGATCCAAGTACAGCCATAACTCTTGATTTGGCTAGCATTTAAAGATTTAAGAAAATGTAAAAAGGTTAAAAATGGAAAAAATTGATATTTTTAAGTCGCAAAAACGAAACTAAGATCCCAAATTCAGAAGTTCCAATTTTTTTCAGAAGGAAGAGTTAAGACATCTAAAATGAAAAATAATGACGCAATTAATTGAAGTTATGTAGTGACTGTTTACACTAGCTGCAAAGCCCTGTCAAAAATAGGAAAATTTTGTCTTTTATGTTTTTTTTTCGTAAATATTTAGGTGTAGAAAGTTATCTTTTGTATAAAGAAAAGCATAAAAAATCGGTATTTTTAAGACCTTCCTGCACAAAGACGAGTAGGTATATGGTTGAACCTACAATTTTTCGTGCTTGGCTTTGAAGATCAGTCTCAGGACCAAAGTCATGGTCGCTGTTTGATGTCCCCTTTCAAACTCTACAACTTTTATATTGCGCATTCTTCTCCCTATCACCAACTTTGGGAAAAATTTGGGTGAGATATCTAAAATGGGATACACTGTATATACATATGTATATCTCAGATGGTTCATGGGATACTTTTATTTGTGGCATCTTGGCCTATTTAGCCTATCAACCCTAAAGAACTGCAAAGATATTGTCACTGACAAACATTGTAGACAAAAGTACCAATAACTTTTAATTTTCATATCCTAGTTACCGCTTATAAAATTATTTAATAATTTCATCTAAAGTTTTAAAACCATCCATTTATAAGTTTTACTAAATCAAAATGTTAAACAAATATATTTTATCCAAATATTATTTGGAAGAACTTACATATCTCTTATCTATTAAAACATATAGATTTCTACCTAATCAATGCGTAAAGAGTAAATTGATCATATTATTATAATATAATAAAGTGCATTTAAACAACAAGATGCGACACATCCCAAGTATATCCTGGTAAATATCTGGGAATTGGTTGTACACCTTCATCAGGTCGGCGTTGCCTAATATCAGTGTCTCCAGGCCATGCACGTTCTGGTCCTCCAAGTTGCCCAACCCTTTGGAACTTATCGACTACATGGGATATTGTCACTGTTTCGTTGACTCCATTCGATTTTATACGTCTTTGGGGTGCTGATGAAGCTCTAAGTGTTTTGCGCTTCTGAAATTATAGAGAACTTTTGTAGCAAAAAATTTATCAATAAATATTTGCTGTTGTGCTTTACTATATCGTTCTTTTAATTAAGAATTGTGCTGTATGAACTGAAAGAAGGGTAGAATTTCTATATTATTGTAAAATTAGATTGGTATTAATAAAACTTGTACCTATATTAAATTTTAATGCGTAGATTTTAAAAATGAATGCTTATGAGAACATTCAACAACTTTTTTAAAAATGTTTAAATTAGGTAAATAAGCTAGGAGGGTACATGCTTCGAATAATGATAGATTTACAAAATGCAGTTGTATTTTTCTAAAATTTTCGAACACAAACTTGAAATCAGGCTATCATAAAATTTATGATCCTAAAGAAGGAAATAATCAAAAATAGTTAAACAAATCCACCACCAAGAAAATTCACTCCCAATCTCATTACTGAGAAAAATTAAAGCCAATAACATGTTCGAGGGTTCATCAGTATGCTCCACACCTACCCTATTTAAAATAAGAACTGGACAAAATCTGCATGTTATTTTTCCACATATTTGCCTCTAATTTTTATATATTTTTCTCAACAGTGCTCTAACATATCTATGGCTTTCTAAAGAAAAAAAGGTTGCTACTGATTTATGGAGATAATGACGTCTTCATCCCATAAAAACTTCTTACTATGGATATTGTCTTTTAGTTCTGGAAACAGGTAACAGTCACTGAGGGTTGCGCCGGTTACAAAAAGTAAATGTTGAAGTATTCAAATCCTGCTTCTTTGATGGCAACCGTGGCAATACAAAATATTGAATTGGGCATGGTATTCTGATAATTGAGCAGGATTTTGAAATGATCGAATATTCATCAGTGTTCTACTCCTCTGAACAACTTTTTTTTTATATTTTCAATAATAAAAAGATTTAGGGGAAACAATGTCAAACTTTTTTAGATTTACCTCGCTATATATCAGGCAATTAAATATATATCTTATTGACATTTTGGCCGTTTATTCTTCGTGGTATTATGACCAAGTAGCAAATTTTCAAAATTGTGCCGTTAGATTTCACATACCCATACCTACTATCGCAAAAGTTAAGTGACGAAGTTTTGAATTTCGAGTAACTAACTATTGAGTATTAAAATATAGTTAATAAAAAAGTTTTGTGGAAAATTTCAGCTCTTCACGTCCAATAGAAAAAAGTTATGTATTTTCAATACTGAATGCTGTGGTCCACGCGTTTGGCGCGTACTGGTCTCCCCAGCCGCGGTAGGCGAATACAGCCACTTGAAAATTGTTAATTTCTTGAATGGTATGTTTAAATGATGTATTACTTAGATGGTAACGGTATATTACATATTAATACAATCTATTTAAATAATACAGTACTTTCGTAGACTTGCACATAAATTCAATATAAATTAAATTGGTTCTTGTTTGAAGAAACGGTCGAACCCTTCGAGTTTTATTTTTAGTTTAAAGTACTTTTGTGTTATATCTAAATATACAGGGTAACTCAAGCTAGGAGATTATTGATATGTGTTTCACTTATAAAATCCATTTTTTATTTATGAATTAGAAAAGGTACTTTTTTACATATGACAAGGTAAATATATCGATGTTGGTTACATAAAGAAATTGTCAAGAAGAATTAAAACTATAAAATTGGAAAAAAATTTGGTACCATCTAAATTAAATGTTCAAACTGGGCCCCGTTAACAACCTGACCTCATTCCTGCGCTAGTAACGCAAGAATCCACAAGAAGACCTTTTTTCCCACAAGATGGCCCTGCCCGCGCTTATTTGTATGAGGTTCTTTCGAATCGTTGAATAAACAGGTTTGAGTGGCCAGCCAGATCACCAGACTTGACACCCTTGAATATATCTTGTAGTAATACTTAAAAACTAAAGTTTACTGGATCCAGCCCGACTATTTAGAAGTCCTAAAAATCTAAATACGCCAAGAAGTACGAAACCAACCGCAGATGTCATCGACAAGGTTTAAAAAGAATTATTTATTGACTTGGTTATTAAACACATTGAACTTCTTTATGTAACCAACCTCGTATGAAAAAAAAATGTGCCCTTTTCGATTTTGAAATAAAAAATTGGGTTTACAATTGAAAAAAAAATATATCGATGAGGTCTTAGCTTCTATTACCCTTTATATTTCGGTATCATACAAAAAAACTCTAACATTCGACGAGTCCAAGCGTTTTTCCAAACAAGTACCCATTTGGTTTATATTGAATTGATCCACTCCTGATGAAAGCACTGTATATATAACAGAAACTAATAAATCAGCAACTCACAATTAAAAGAAAACAACTGGAATACAATGAAACTGGTCATTTATTGTAGTGGCACACAAATCATTGCTATCACGACATTTCAAGTTAGACACTATACAGAGACTGCTGAGCAAGCCTTTTTCTAACTGCACGAAAAATTTTTGTAATGTTTCTACTGCAGTGGGTACGTCATAATAATCAAATTTCAGGTTTTAGTCTTCCACCAACCATCCAAACTTTGTCACATCTTCGGAAGCAGTTGTTGATTTCGCTGCTTGCTTCCGTTCATTAATCCGTCGTATAAAACACAGGTCACATTTAACCAAGTGACTGCGAGTTGGGCCGGCACCATTAAGCATAATATTGTGATCGCGACAATGATTGGTGTTTTTTTAACAACGAGCCAAATCTTTGACCATACCAATAGACTTAAACAACAATAAATTTGTTGGAACATTGTTTACGGTCAGTGGGGAAAGACTTTTTTGATGTTGGCCAGACACAGAAACTTTTATTTAACTTTGCTATAAATGCTTGAAGGTTATAATTACTATTAACAAAAAGAGGATAAGACTTCCTTATTAACAATATTTTATTACTTCGTGGTTGGAAGTATTTCGCTCACCTTCGCCTCCATTTTAAATAACCCACAAAAATAATCCTATGAGCACCTGAAAAATTAAGATTTTTTAATTACTCCTTGTTTGTCACTACAGCTAAAGGCAATTTGGCCATCTTTTCTTCCCTTGCCTCAGGCTTACACTTTTTTTCTCGACAACATTCAGGAAGGCTTACACTTTTTTTGAATTTGAGGGATTATCGTGGTTGGAACACTCGGATAGTCGTTGTATACGGAAGCTCGTACTTGATCAGAATGTTTGGTCACCTGTGTAACAAATAGTCAAAAAAAAATTTTTGTGACAATTTTAAGATCAATTGAATATTTTTTTGAACGACTGAGGTTATCAAATATCCTTAATCTGGTAAAGTCTATTGCACATAACCATTTTTATCGGCCTCATTTCCGCAACTAACATGGCCACTCATGCCTCCACAGCCCAAAAGGAGAACTCGACACGGACAGGGATTGTAGAAATCATCGCTCAAAAAAAAATTTTTTTCACAATTTTAAGGTCAATTGAATATTTTTTTGAACGACTGAGGTTATCAAATATCCTTAATCTGATAAAGTCTATTGCACATAACCATTTTTATCGGCCTCATTTTCGCAACTAACATGGCCACTCATGCCTCCACAGCCCAAAAAGAGAACGCGACACGGACAGGAATTGTAGAAATCATCGCTCACTCCCCTTAGACTCCGCGAAACTTTCCCCAGACGCCCACTGGAATTCCCTTCCTATATTCACCTCTCACACGCATTTTCCCGACTTTTGTAAGGCGCACACGAGCCGCGATATGCACAGCATAAATACCGAAAATGAACTCAAAAACAATGGTTATAACTAACTACACTAAAACTTTTAGTTTCGGGATCGTAGTGATGGACTCATGTTTTATCCATCATTAAGAATCTGTATTGTACTGCATGTTCTCTCTAAGTCGTAACACCTACATCACGGCATCACTGTTGCACAATGTCAGAAGAAACAGTATAACCAAAATATTCCTAATATCTTAGTGAATTTGAGTTGGCGTCATACTTTTTCTCAATTTATATTTTTACTGCTCTTTACAGACACGCTTCTTTTGCTTTTGTGGTGGCAAACGCATGATTAGCTTTTCAAGTTTACTAGCGATGGAACGTTTCCCGGGACCACAGCGCGCATTTTACGTGCGCAATCAATTCTTACACTATTGTTCAACGTCTGTACAGAACACATTTCAATTTAACGACCATGAGAAATGTGCCAAGTGCGAATTTGATCAAGCGTTAAGTGTGCAAGTTTGAACAAACTGGAAACACAATGCCGGATAAATCATCTGGACGCAAAAAGATATCAAGAACGAACAGGAATGTTGATGAATTTCCCGGTCTGTTAGAAACGATCCACAACAGTCTCTACGGCTCCGCCCAGCTTAATGTGCACAAATCCATCGCATTATTCGCAAATATTAACATTGTCATCCCTACAAAATTGTTATTGTGCAGCAAATGAAGCCCGATGATGCAGCTAAACGACTTAATTCTGCAGGACAATGAAAACCGTTTTAGGAGCTTCAATAACATATGGTTTTCCGATGAATTGAATTTCCATCGGCCATGTGAACAAACAAACTTGTAGATATTGGGCTCCAGACAATTCGCAGAAGCTGCATCAGAGACCTTTAAATTCACCATTGTCATTTAAACTATCATTATCAAGCCAAGAGATAATCAGTCCCTATTTTTTTTTTTTTTTTTTGAGAATAGCTCGTGGTTGCACTTAGACTGTTAATTCCGATAGTTATTGACTTATGATACTGACTTCTTTAGCTCCACACACTCAAAACCAAATTGGCTACAACCGGAATACATTTTTCCAACAGGATAGAGCAACTTCTCACGTCACGAATGATTCGTTGACAGCTTTTCATGATTTATTCCCGGAAGGAGTATTAAGTCACCGAGAGGGCATCAACTAGCCACCGTGGAGTCCAAATTTAATACCTGCTTTAATACTAATTTATAATCTAACAGCAATTAAACAAATCTGAATTAATTCTGATGTGTTATTTTTTAAGAAATAAAAAACGCTAAAACATTCTGAGACACCCTTTACAATGCATTTGTCAATTTACGCATCTCTGTCGAGACTTGAAATTATACGAATGTTTAGCGTGTATATGATAAACAAAATTTGATACACAATTTGATACACAATATTAGAATTAGGTCAGGAATGAAGCATAAAGGTCAACCCTCATAGAGTGGTGCGTTAATGCGTTGTTAAAGAAAATAAAGGGTGTTTTTTATAGAGGTATAGAACTTTTAAATGGGATAAAACAAAGATGAATTTTTTAAATTGACATGAAATTTACTTTATTCGAAAGATAACCTTCTGGCATTATAATTTAAATATGACTTCTGGCATATGACCGCCACGGCTGGCTCGGACGTAGTCTAATCTGGAGGTCCAATTTTCGATGACTTTTTCCAACATTTGTATATCGGCAATAACGCGGCGAATGTTGTCCTCCAAGTGATCAACCGTTTCGGGCTTATCGGCGTAGACTAGCGACTTCACATATCCCACAGAAAATAGTCTAGCGGCGTTAAGTCGCACGATCTTGGAGGCCAATTCACGGGTCCGAAACGTGAAATTATGCGGTTACCAAACATTTCCTTCAATAAATCAATTGTGGCACGAGCTGTGTGACATGTTGCGCCGTCTTGTTGAAACCACAGCTCCTGCACATCATGGTTGTTCAATTGATGAACGAAAAAGTCAGTAATCATGGCTATAGCGGTCACCATTGACTGTAACGTTCTGACCAGCATCATTTTTAAAGTAGTACAGACCAATGATTCCACCAGCCCATAAAGCACACCAAACAGTCAGTTATTCTGGATGTAACGGTGTCTCAACATACACTTGAGGATTATCATCACTCCAAATACGGCAGTTTTGTTTATTGACGTATCCATTCAAACAAAAGTGAGCTTCATCGCTAAACAAAATTTGCTTATGAAAATCAGGATCAACGGCAATCTTGTTTTGGGCCCATTCACCGAATCTACGCCTTGCTAGGTGATCGTGTGGCTTCAATTCTTGCACGAGTTGGATTTTGTAAGCACGCACCCCAAGATCTTTCCGCAAAATCTTCCATAAAGTGAATGGGCACATATCCAATTCCTGTGCACGATGGCGGATAGACTGATTCGGGTCTTCCGCTACGCTACGCTTTACAGCAGCAATGACTTCTTCTGTACGCACTGTACGACGTCTCTGTGGATGCGTATTATCATTTAGAGTAAACGTGGTGCGAAAACGTTCCATAGTTAATCGAATTAATTGCTCTGATGGACGATTATGTTGACCGTAAAATGGACGTAGTGCGCGATACGTATTTCGAACAGAACAATGATTTTCAAAATAAATTTGCACAATTTGGAAGCGTTGTTCAGGCGTCAGTCTATTCATGTTGAAATGCCAAACCAAACTAAACATAAATCACTTGACAGCTGACAAAATGGCCGCCAGTTAAAAAAGTGTTGCCAACTTAAAGTTCTATACCTCTATAAAAAAGCACCCTTTAGAAAAAACATTATCGAAAATACCCGAGATACAGTTTTCAAAAATATTTTCAATTACACAGGATGATCAAAAATATTGTAGCAAATCAAATATTTGTCTTTTTAGGGGGATATTACACAATTATTAAATTTTTTATACTCAACAATATTATCTATCTCTAGACAAAGTATAAAATTTTACTCAGTTGTAAATTTTGAGATCTTGAGGAGAGGAAAATCGGAAATTGTTAAAATGTCACCCTTGACTATCTTTCAGGAAAACCAAAATATTTGATGGAGATCATCTTGACCATTTAGTAAAGACTCAGAAATTTAAAATATGTTACTGTTAAGCTTCTGATTTTAATAATGAACATCCTACTAACAGAAAACTATCGAATGGATTTAATAAAAAGAGAATATAACTAAAAAAAATATTTCTAACACTGTAGGGGATAAAAAAAAAATAAATAGATTTTTAGTAAACTAACATACTGGTAGTGAATTATAGCATATTTTTCTACTAATTAAAACTACATGTGATCATACACAGTCCGATATTCTTTATAAAGCTTAAATTCAATCATGTTGAAAGTGGTGCAGTAATAGAAAGATCTCAATTTTGAAAGAAATACAGCAGTAATACATCTTTGAAAATAATGAGCAAATTTAAAATAAAAAAGACAATAAGCACAGGATCAGCAAATTAGCTCAGCCTCTAAATGCTCACATGAATAATTTTCTAACTTAGAATTGGCATCAAAATCCTTGGCAATTCATTTTAGTGTTTTCTATCCTAAAAAAAGAGAAGCCAAACTAAAATATTCAACATGAAACTACCATCCTAAGTTAAAAGAAATACTATACTTGGAAAGGCGTATTTTCTGTTGCTAGGTTTTTTTTATAACGGAATCCATGATGCCAAAACCTACTCATAAATTACTTGCTATAACTAAACCTACTTAAGCTCGTAGGTTTTTAGTTTTATATGGATAATAACATTAAATATGTATATTTTGTATTTCATAATCGAAACAATTTAAAATACTTTTCTCACATCTATTTTAATAAATACAAACGTTAACTTAAACAAATATTTTATAATTATTTTTTAAATTTAATGTTAAAGAATTAACACTTTTAACTATATTAAGAAATTGGTTAACATTTCAAGTTATTTTAGGGAGATCTAATTCTGATTAGCTTACGCTTATGTAATAGTTATTAAAGCAGCTAAATGCAAAACAAAACACATAAATAAACAACTTATATTTTCTGATTTGATAGATATTTATTCGATTTTACCTCAACACATCCTCTCCATTTATCAGCAGCGTGCCTTGCTAATTCCATTCTCTTTTGTTTTTTCATTTGGTGTTTTTTATATACCATTTCAATAACAATTAATCCCATACCACCAACTATACCAGCGCCAACTAAAATAAACACCCCTGCCATATTTTTTAATCCAAGAGTGTTAGGTGTCTTTTCAAATTGCTCACATTGTTGGACATTTCCTTGCAGTATCCATTTATTATCCAGACTTTCCATAAAACCACCTAAAAAATAACAATTATAACGAAATTTAATTTAAAAATTTTTCCGTAGTTAACAATTTTTAATTTTGGATACACAGACTTTGCAATTAGGTCAATTCTTCATTGTGATCCAATATCTTCCATTCATTTTTTTTTTTTAAATGTATCATAGCCCTCGCCTGTTTAAGATGAATATTATAGTGGCCGTATTCTCTCGCACGTAACTCGTCATGTGATCTGTTTTGACACATGAAATTATTTGTTCTATAATTAAAAAGAGGTATGTTTATTTAAGCAAATGGATTATATGGCCATAGGTTCATCAAAATCAGTGTTGCCATTGTCATGTCATTAGGAGTAAACTTAAGCAAAAATCAAGCAGAATTAAGATGATCACTCTCCCTAACAAGTTGAATAAAAAATAATTTAAATTAACCATGTGTTACTCACTTTCATGAAAGTCTAATATTGCCAAGGTTATATCATCCGCCCACGGAGATCCTTTCTGTAAACCAATCCCATAACCTGATCTACCAAAAAGCTCACCAGCAGTAACCAGCTCACAATCCTGAGCTGCTTCAAATTCCAATCGAGAGCTGTCCCATATGAATGCCATTAGATTGCTACAAGGAATTATTATAAGTGATTAAAAACTAAGAATGAAAATATACTGTCAGTTTAGCAAAAATGTACACATTAAAATTATCATTAGGGAAACTAACCCTGCCTTAACATCAACTATAGCTTTTTCGGCTGTATCATAGTTATTGGCTTCCATTGTTCGATACATATTAGATAACTCTACTTGTCTCCTGAAATACATATCAACTGCTGAACCTTTAACAGTAGCGCAAGTAAGATTTTCCATAGTATTTCTGAGCTAAAAAGGATATTTTTTAACATTTTCAACTTAAAGGTTGCAGACAATGTTGAAAATTGACTAAAATGTGGTTACCGGACCTGCATTGTCTTTATTTTTATTTGCTTGTATAACGTTTTTACTGGATTGTATCTCTAATCGTTATCAAGTATGAACTGAATGTTTTGTCTGAAGGCTACGATCTTATGTAAAGCGTGTGTTCATTAAAGTGTGAAGTTTCACTTCACTTCATCATTTGATGTTACAAATTAGTGATTGCTAAAGGCGAGGTATCAAAACACTAAGTTTGCTGAAGATTCCATTATTATTTTTAAAGTAAGCTGCTTCCACAAGTTTTCTCTTTTTCATTTTGGGTTCCGTGTCTATATTGCTGTAGCTTCGGACCATTTTATATGGTTCCAAGCGTGTTTGGCAATGCCAGATCTTGACGTTGCCCATTTTTATGTATGAGTTTTACGGTCCTTAACTCTAACTTCCAGTGGACGCTTGGTTTCTCCAATATACATTTCACTACACTCACAATGAACTTTTTAGATACATTCTTTCCTATCGGTAAAATATAATTTTGTTTTAGTTAAATGAGCTTTGAGTGTATTTCCTGATTTGAAGTTTTAATGTTTTCTCTGCTGGTAATTCGCCTTTTTTGTTTAAAATTCCAAAGTTCCAAGTCAGTGTGGTTAAATGTATATTAGGGAAATCAAGTGTCTACTAGAAGTTAAAATTAAGGAACATAAAACTCATACACAAAAAAGGAAAACTTCTAGATCTGCTATATTAAAAATAATAATGGGATCTGCAGTAAACCCATTATTGAGATACCTAATCTCTGGTAATCACTACTTTGTAACATCAAATCATTAAGGTGTGTACAGTGAAGTGAAACTCTTTAATAGACACATTCCTTATATAAGCTCGTAGCCTTAAGACAAAAACTTTCAGATTATTCTTGACAATGATTAGAGATACAACCTAATCGAAAAGTCATACAAACAAAAATAAAGACAATGCAATTCCGTCACCTACATTTTGGTCAATCTAGCAAATTAAATGCAACTCAGTAAAAGTGCTTTTCATTACTATGTACCTAAAGCAACTCGGCCTCTTTATAGAAATATTAGAAGCTAGACTTAGTACTCTTTTATTTTAGTGGTAATAAATATTACATTTTACGGAATTTTGGCCGATTTCACCTAAACAATATACAACTGGTGTGCTACAATATTGTGTAATACAAATTCATAATGACTGAACTGAAACAAAACCCTTCCGAAATTATTATTTTTCATCAAAATATAACAAGCGTTTAAACAAGATAGATGATGAAGCTGTTAAGGTATTCAAATATATTACCACCCAATATATTTTTGAAATTTAAGAGCCCAAACTGTTAAATATTAGAGTAAAACCGATTAATAACTTTAATCAAGTTCTACATTCTCAGAAAGATTTTGTTTTCTCAGTTCTCAGTTCTCAGTAAAGTCCTTTATTTATATTACACAAAACTCACCGTATTATTTTTTCTCATCCAATAACCTAAAAATGTATCAGTAACAAAAAGAGATTCTCTTGTGGAAGCTATCAGTATTATAAACAAACGATTTACACAGTTTCTACCTACCCTAGCATCATTAATACCAGTTAATTTAGTCTTCGGTCTCTCCAATACAAGAAAAGCTGCCAAGTTGGCAGTATATGACGCTACTATTATCATTGCGAAACCAGCCCATACCATACCGAGTACTCTTGCGGAAAAACTTCTTGGAGTACCTAAATATGACATTTTATTTTAGACAATTCCACAAATGTAACTGTATCTGATTTTATCAGTAGTACTTCGATATATTCGGTATACGAATGAATTTTCCACTAATTTCAATTCAAGTTTGCTTAACTTAGACTTAGCTTTTAGAATCAAGGAGATCCTTATAACATGTCATTTCCAGGATGGAAAACATCTTTAAAAATGAATCTCTTCTTATCAAATGGTAGGTTACTACATTTTTAGTAACCACTTTTCACCACAGAAAAATTAAGTCAAAATTGATCCATTTTGCTTGGATTAATCTTACGACGTCAAAAAATCTATATGTCAGGACTGACACATAATAATTACACAGTTAAAACTTTCATCTAGTTGTTATGTCAGAATTCTTGATGTTGATTTCTAATTTAAAAAAACAGTTACTTTAACTACTTACCTTCTCCAATTCCACTGTTAAGGAGTACACCCCAAGCAAACCAAATTGCACTTGATAAATTTAAAGCGTCCTCTTCAGTACCGTCGGTATTAGCTAATTTAAAACGTCCAAATGGCGAAAATCTATCTAGCAGGTATAGAACCAAGGCTACCACGTGTACAGACACCATCACCAAAATCCATAAGGTATTACTGAATGGTTGCAAGAATGACACCAACGTTGATGACCTCGAGGGCTAAAATTATAATTTTGCTTATTACCTAAATCGAATAAAGTCCCGTTGATAAAATGATATACTATTAATGATACAAAATAACTTGAGAATAAGCAAGAAAAAATATGTACATACAAACTATTAACATAAAACATTTAAGCGCATCTCCGCATGAAATACGTTCAAAGAATCTTTAAAATCTTATTACTTCAACCCCTTAGCGATGGTAGACTTAACCCTTAACATTTTTAACCGAAAACTGCAACAAGTATCCGATGATTTTAAAGAGATTTTTTTTTCTGGTTATAGCCAGTCATTGCCGAAATATTATTCACCTTTTTCTCCAAAATTGTAATGCCTTGATATTTAAATGGCTTACTAAATTCTATGAATTCAGCTCTTTCTGGATTGATAGTTAGAGGCGCTACTATCATATCCGCTCTTTCACCAACTAACTCTCCGATTAATCCATTCCATTCCTTTTTTCCTGTCCCAGATGTGTTTCGTAAAGCATAGTTCCCGAATTGTCCATCGGGAGAGAGAGCTAGACTATAGGTAAAGTTTATTTTTCTTGACAGCTCTTTAAGTAAATCCATGCAATAGCCTTTACAACAGTATTTTCCTGTGACTAAAAAGTGGAATAGTTTAATGCGTTATTGTTATATTAAGCAAAGAAACCTACTAACAAAACCACCAAAATTATCTTCAGTTATTAGAGTATTAGTTAATTTTACTGAAGATACTAATGTTTTTTGCATATTTTAATTTAATCTACAGTTTTCCCATTTTAAAAATTTTTATTCGATTTAAGGTAATATCAGTTTTATGAAACTGAATAATTTGTAATTTTTTAACAGGTGACATTTTTTTTCTGCATAAATAAAGCCAAAAAAACTCTGAATTTATACTAATGAAATAACGGCCTATTGTTTATTCGTTCAAGGTAATGTCCAGAACTACCTAATGGAGTTCAAAATTTCGTTCACTGTTGAAAAAATAATAGCCTTCGTTTGAATATAGGCTATATTTTCTCCGAGTTGAGTTGGAATTAATGTCCGTACTTCTAAGCTCCCATCGATGTGCTTCAGAGATTATGCGAGTATTTTGTATCGTAAGTTTTCACGGATGGTGGAATGAATGGTTTGGTTATTCCGAGTTTCAATCCGTTCGATCAAAAAATCGTTTTTATGACGTTACGCCAAAATCTCCTTTGGCATTTTCAAGTGCGGTTTGTCTCGTTGCTCAGTTCGAAGCGAGTAACAAAAACGAACCGCACTTGAAAATGGCAAATGAGATTTTGGCGAAACGTCGTGAAAACCACTTTTTGAACGAACGGATTGAAACCTGTGATAACCACATATGTATATATGTGCACCGGCATTTTTCCGCTGTTAATTCGTTCGTCAAAAGAAAAATCGGGTGGCATTTTTAAATAATGCTTCCTCGATGGCAGCTCGACTTGGAATTCCAAGCCATCGTCGTGGATATGTTTTGTTTAAATGTCTTCTAGAGGCTCATATAGGAATATATTTGAACAATTTGCCTCAATGGACACTAGAAAATTGGCATTTTATTAGAGATCGTTCCCAGACACAATTTAAAATTAATTTGTGGACTGGGATCATTAAAGGTGAAATTAATGGACTCGACGAGCTTCTAGCCATACTAAATGGCAAGATATATTTGTACTTATTGTAAAACAATTTATACCAGGTTCTAGAAGGCGTACCATTAACATGAAAGTAAAGCATGGATTGGATGCTTAGGACTAATTCTGTGGCCACACAGATTCCCGAATTTAAATCCATTACACTTTTTTATTGAGCCTGTCTTAAAAACCTGGTGTATCAAATGCCAATTTACTAATAAATAGAAGGAGTTATGCACTCCGAATAAAAACAGATTTTATTAAGGTATGCATGAATTAGAACGGAAGTATGCCATTTTGAACATATTATGTAATTTTTCTATAATAAAATAATACGTAAACATCTTTATTGTTGTTTATTTGTATCCACTAGCATCCCCATAACTTTCTGTTCAAGATATTATTTTTCTAATGTTTTAAAAGTTATTATTGAAAATACGTTATACTGTATCGATAGAGCAATCATTTAAGATAAAGATAAATAAAACAAAACAAGAAAAAAAATGGCATAAAAAGAAACAAGCACTGATAGGGATTTTAAAAAATACTAAAACTTGGAAAAAAAACTCGAAAACTATGTATGTGGAAAGAGGCACAGAGAGAAATCAATTTTTTTCAGTGAATTTCTAAAGTTGACAACAGCGATATCAAGATAAAATAGGATTAAATAAATAAATGTATTAGTCAGATTAAACTTTATATTTTGCGATGCTAATTATTCATTTTGAAAGGTATTAAGACAGTTTTTGTAGTGAGTAGGATTTCTTTGATAATAAATCGTAAAACTTTTAAAATTCAGGCGAATTATTTTTAATAAGAACAACATATTGGTTGTACCAAAGAGATGTAATAACGTTATAATTTAACGTTTTTGCTATAAACCACGAGTTAAGTTTCTTTGTAATTGTCCATATCCTTTATGAGTCTGCGAGCTCTTTATTATTTATTTTACGCATCATGACCATCAAAGCTACCGTGAATATATTTTAAGTGATAACAGCACTTTTTAGACATCCTTAAAATTCATTAAAATTGTTACATAGAGCGCTCAAAAAGTACTTTACTCTTTTCAGAAGAAGAAAGTACAATTATATTTTTCAATATTCAAAATATTATTCTAATTAAAGGGTTTTGCTTGCTTTTACAGGATTTTATTTAGCTTACACTTCTAAAATCATAAACTGACAAAGGTCAAGTAATTTTAATTGCTGGATTAAACTGAGGTTTTGCCGACATGTATAAAATCAAATACAATATACAATCTCTGCAGAGGCTACAACAACCTATTAAGTTTGGTAACGTGCCGAAATATATATGGCAATAAGGTGGCGAAATGAAATGTGTTACGAACATCACACCACCTAGGGCAAGGTAAGTAACAGAAAACTAGGCGTGAGCCTAAATGATATGAAGGTTTTAGACAACGTTGAAGAATGACTAAAATGTGGTCGGACTTGCATTGTCTTTATTGTTATTTATTTATTTATTTATTTATTTATTTATTTATTTATTTATTTATAACGTTTCAATTAGGTTGTATCTCTAATCGTTATCAAGTATAATCTGAATGTTTTGTCTTAAGACTATGAGCTTACATAGGGACTGTGTCCATTGAAGCGCAACGTTTCGCTTCACTGTACACACCTCAATGATTTGATGTTACAAAGTAGTGGTTGCCAAAGATTAGGTATCTCAACACTCGATTTAGTGAAGATTCCATTATTGTTTTTAATGCATGCTGCTTCTATAAATTTTCTTTTTTTTTTCATATTGGGTCCCATATATATTGCCGCAGCCTCAGACCATTTTATATGGTGTTGTTTATCCCAGGAGTGTTCTGCAATATCTGATCTCGACGTTTCCCCTTTTTGTGTATGAATTTTATGTTCCTTAATTCTAACTTCTAGCAGTCGTTTGGTTTCTCCAATATACATTTCACCACACTCATATGGAACTTTGTAAACACATTCTTTCTTATCGGTAGTTTTAGGTTTTGTTTTTGTTAAATGAGCTCTAAGGGTATTTTCTGATTTAAAGGCTGTTTTTATATTACAACTACTGGCAATTCGTCGTATTTTCTCCGACGTTCCCTTAATGTATGGAGTTGTGAAGAATGAATGTGTTTCTTGCTGTCCAGTGTTCGTTGTTCTAAAATTATTTATAACATCGTCAATTAGTTTTAAAGGATAACCATTCTGTTGTAAATCGGATTTAATATTTGCTACCTCTTTTTCCAATGATTCGGCATTATTGCATATAGATATAGCGCATATACTTCCTCGTTTTATAACAACAAAATGATTAGAACTATGATTAAGATATTGTCCAGTATGTGTTGGCTTTCTGTATAATGAAGTTTTAATAGTTTCGTTTGAACGATTCACCATGACATCTAGGAAGGGCAACTGATCATTTACTTCTTTTTCCATGGTAAACTTAATTGTAGGTCGAATGGTATTCAGATGTTTCAAGATATCATTAAGTTCTTGATCATTGTCCTTCCAAACGATGAAAGTATCATTGACATATCTCAACCAGACTTTCGGTTTTACTATTGCCGTTCCTATGGCAGGAGTTTCGAACCATTCCATATATATATATATATATATATATATATATATATATATATATATATATATATATATATATATATATATATTGGCGAAGACTGGAGAGAGTGAAGAACTCATCGGAAGCCCGTGGTCCTGAGCATAGAACTTGTCCTTTACTTGAAAGTAAGCAGTACGCAGGCAACAATCCGAAAGGTCCATCACCCCGTCCAGTGGTAACGTGGTTCGATCTGATAAAGTAATATCATTTGAAAGTCTAGTTTTGATTATGTCTAGTGATTCCCCTAATGGTACATTAGTATACAGACTTTCCACATCAAAGCTTATTAGTCTGTCGTCTGGCTCTAGATTGAAGCTAATAATAATGTTCACGAAATGTGTAGAATTTTTAACATATGTGTTTGTCTTACCTTTTAAAGGTTGTATGATTTTTAAGAGCAACTTCGCCAGTGCATTTGCTGGGGATCCTCTGGAGCTGGTTATTGGCCTCAACGGTATGTTCGGTTTATGAATTTTTGGAAGTCCGTAAAGATGTGGCGGTTTACTTTAGTGTGGTGTGAGCGCCGATCGTAGGTTGTCAGGTATATTGTTCTGGTATATGGCGAGGAAACACCGAAACAAACTAGAAAAACTAAAATCACATCAACAACCGACCCCACCTGAAACAACTTCAAGAAAAACCTTCATAAACTTATCTTCAAAAATACTTTCAACAGTAGAAGAACAACTACTAAGCAAGGAGCTTAATTTCGCAGTAACACCAAAAAGCATGCCCGTTTTAGATATCATAAGCTCTGTAGAATCTATACAAGTAGATGAAAACCATTATTCCGACGAGACAAGAAAAATCCAGTTCAAAATCTCTCCAAACTAGAAGCATCAGCCTTAAAAGAACTTCGTAAAGGTTAATCCATAAAGATTTTACCAGCGGACAAGAGAAATGCAACAGTGATAATGGACATCGTAACGTACGACCAAAAAATCGGAGATATCCTGGAAAAAGGAGAATATAGACAATTAGCCCGTGACCCCACAAAATCCATAGAGTCAAAAATCTACAGAACACTCAGGAAATACCAAAACAATATACCTGATAACCTACGATCGGCGCTTACACCACACTACAGTAAGCCACCACATCTTTACGGACTTTCAAAAATGCATAAAACGAACATACCATTGAGGCCAATAACCAGCTCCAGAGGATCCCCAACAAATGCACTGGCGAAGTTTCTCTTAAAAATCATGCAACCTTTAAAAGGTAAGACGAACACATATGTTAAAAATTCTACACATTTCGTGAACATTATTAGTAGCATCAATCTAGAGCCAGACGACAGACTAATAAGCTTTGATGTGGAAAGTCTGTATACTAATGTACCATTAAGGGAATCACTAGACATAATCAAAACTAGACTTTCAAATGATACTACTTCATCAGATCGAACCATGTTACCATTGGACGGGGTGATGGACCTTTTGGAGTGTTGCCTGCGTAGTGCTTACTTTCCAGTAAAGGACAAGTTCTACGCTCAGGACGACGGGCTTTCGATGGGTTCTTCACTCTCTCCAGTCATCGCCAATATATATATATGGAATGGTTCGAAAATCATGCCATAGAAACGATAACAGTAAAACCGAAATTCTGGTTGAGATATGTCGATTATACTTTCATCGTATGGAAGGGCAATGATCAAGAACTTAATGATTTCCTGAAACATCTGAATACCATTCGACCTACAATTAAGTTTACCATGGAAAAAGAGGTAAATGATCAATTGCCCTTCCTAGATGTCATGGTGAACCGTTCAAACGAAACTATTAAAACTTCAGTATACAGAAAGCCAATACATACTGGACAATATCTTAATCATAGTTCTAATCATTCTGTTGTAACAAAACGAGGAATTATACGCAACCTCTATAATCGCGCTATATCTATATGCAATAATGCCGAATCATTGGAAAAAGAGGTAGCAAATATTAAATCCGATTTACAATAGAATGGTTATCGTTTAAAACTAATTGACGATGTTATAAATAATTTTAGAACAACGAACACTGGACAGCAAGAAACACATTCATTCTTCACAATTCCGTACATTAAGGGAACGTCGTAGAAAATACGACGAATTGCCAGTAGTTATAATATAAAAACAGCCTTTAAATCAGGACATACCCTTAGAGCTCATTTAACAAATACAAAACCTAAAACTACCGATAAGAAAGAATGTGTTTACAAAGTTCCATGTGGGTGTGGTGAAATGTATATTGGGGAAACCAAACGACCGCTAGAAGTTAAAATTAAGGAACTTAAAACTCATACACAAAAAGGGCAAACGTCGAAATCAGGTATTGCAGAACACTCCTGGGATAAACAACACCATATAAAATGGTCTGAGGCTTCGGCATTATATATGGAATCCAATATGAAAAAAAGAAAATTTGTAGAAGCAGCATACAATAAAAAAAATAAAGGAATCTTCAGTAAACCGAGTGTTGAGATACCTAATCTTTGGCAACCACTACTTTGTAACATCAAATCATTGAGGTGTGTACAGTGAAGCGAAACGTTGCGCTTCAATGGACACAGTCCCTATATAAGCAATATACAACCTAATCGAAAGGTCGTAAAGAAAAAAAATAAATAAATAAAAATAAAGACAATGCAAGTCCGACCACATTTTAGTCCTAAATGATATGTTAAGAGGGTTACACCATCGAGGCACCGAACGAATCCCATTTATGAGAAGCCACGATTTTCACGGGAGTTATCCAATGTTCGTGGGACCAAATAAAAATATTCGAAATGAAAAAATAACTACAACAGAAAAAACAGGAAACTGTACAAAGTAAGATGAAAATGTAAGGAAGAGCGTTTAAGGATATAAACAAAGAGAGCATCTTGATGGAATTTAGATTGAAAAATAAGCCTTTTATTAATTACCAGGAAAGAAGTCGCGGACTCATTATTGCATCATTAGATATTAGTAGAGACCAGTCCTGGCGGATCAATGTATTAATTTATATAAATTATCGCAATCACTAAAAAATAAAATATAAAATAAATTTTATTTGAATCTAAAAGAAGTTACATAAATCTAAATACTTTAAGAGATCTCATTTTTGATACTTCACAAACGCACTTTGGAACTCAGTGTATCCACTGAAAAAAAAAACTTATTGAAACCCCATATTTTATGGTCTATTATCTGTTCTATCGACTTACTGTCATGCGTCTCATTAAAATGAGGGCAAGGAATTTCGTCTTCACCACACGTGCCTGGTCCTTCAAGCTTTCTCACATAAACAAATGGTTTTTCCTCGATCGTCAATACTTTTAGATGCGTAGGAATCATAAAACCTTCGGGCTTGACATTCTTTCTTCCAGGCCACATAATTATTTTTTCGTCGACCGTAAGGTGCATTTTATTGGTTTCCTAAAATATCGATAACTGTATTGTTCATAGTTTTTTAATAAAAAAAGAGAATACTTTTAGATAATCATAGACATTATATTGCAATTATTATATTTCTGTTAAATTTGGTCCACAATTACCGTTTTTATCAAAAAGTACTTTTAGAACTTTCAAGAATGTTTGTGTTTTTTCACTCCTCGGCCCAAATAAAACAAAATTAGCAACACAACTATCTGTTCATTAATCTGCTCTTCAGTATGCATGTGAGTTTAATTAGCCTGCGAACTATCAGTTGGATGTGGTTGTATACTTAGCTTATCGACAAAGAATTAAAGGAACAGAATTTAATATCGAAATAATATGGGAAACTTGTTAAATTTGGCAACCGAGCTTCAGCCATTTTTCAGGTTTCAATGGTCTCCAGCCAAATCATCTTATGTTCGAATTATTATACAGGGTGTCCGGTAAGTTCTTCCTATTTTACATCCCTATTTTGTCATAGAAAAAAAATTTCTAAAATGCCCCTTAACGGAGACACAGGGTCCTAAAGTGATAACCAGCGATTTACCCTATTGGCTCTAAGTTTTGAACCGACTTGTATAATTTAATGAAATTTTAATATTTTATCGATGCCGTAAAGACTCATTAAACTATACTACAGCAGATGTTTTAGGTTATCAGAGAAGTCAGAAACGAATTTGCAGCCTCACTCGTTGAACCTAACTTTTGACAGGTGCCATTTTACAGAGCTGAAAACTGATTTTTTTAAATACTTTGGCATTCTTCTTCAAAAAGACACTCTTAATGTATTTCGATAAAATTGGTGGTTTTCGAGGTTATTTGGTTTTTATGCGAGACACTCAAAAATTACTAGTGCTAAAAACTAAACATAAAGAATTACTATTGACGGACCTTGTCAAATTAAAAAATAAAAATTATTTTAAAAATGGGGGAATATTCTTACGCCTAGTATGCTGATATGCATTTAATTTATAGTGAAGCGCTGTCAAATTCTTCGAAGGTAAGAACAGGTAAAAGATGATTAGAAGATAATTATTATAATTAATGGATTAATTTTTTACATGTTTTATTCAAGATTATTTTTGCCACGACGTGGCCCTCCAAGAAGAGCAAATTTTGCAAGATATGACTGACAACCCTTCAAACAGCATAAGAAAGTTCACGACACAAAATAGTGTTACAAAATGAATTGTACATGAAACTCGCAACAGAAAAGTTACTTCATCCGTACCACCTTAAAAAAGTACACGCTATGTCTCCGGATAATTATCCCACAATACTCCAACTGGTTTATACAGCAACATAAACTAAATTTAAATTTTTCTAACCTTATTTTGTTTACCGACGAGACCAGTTTTACAAGAGATGGCATAAGAAACTCACACAATTGCATCATCGGAAATAACTTTGTAGATCCATTTGTTTTGGAAGGAAGACTCAATGGTGAGATTTATTTACAATTTTTGCAGCAAAATTTAAATAATTCATTGGAAGATGTACCTCTTGATAGAAAAGATGCAAATGTCGTACCTGCATGATGGTGCTCCATCTCATTTTAAACGTATAATACGTCAACACTTATCTAACGTTTTTGGCCCTCAATGGATAGATCGAGGTGGGTCTGTTTTGTGGCCACCAAGGTCTCCAGACCTAAATCCCCTAGATTTTTACTTCTGGGAACATTTAAAAGAACTCGTTTATTCAACACCAGTAAATACTAGAAAAGAACTTCTAACGATAATAGCAGAGCATTCTAAGGAAGTGCGTAATAATGTCAGAATATTATTTGCAGTACAGCGGAAAAATATTCGAAGAATAAGAAATTATATTGAAGTACGTGGAGCCCGTATCAAAAAATTGTCCAAATAACATTTAAACATTTTCACTCTTGGTGCATTTAATAGCATTGTAAATTAATTGAGCTTCGATCAACCCTTTGAAAGGTTTCTGGACTTGACAATGTCCGAGCTGGAAATATTTCAGCATAAAATCTTCTTGTCTTCAAAGAGTGAGACAGCCCTTCCCCATAAATTATAGCACATCAGCACACCCTGCGTATTTTATTTTTATCCGTTTGTGTTTAACATTAGTAACTTTTAAGTTTTTCGCACAAAAGCCGATGTATCTCGAAAACCACCAGTAAATTAAAAATAACTTTTTTGAAGAGGAATGACCAAGGTATTTAAAAAATCAGTTTTCAACTCTGTAAAATGACCTGTCACCTGTCAAAGATTAATCCCAACGAGTGTTGCTGCAAATCCATTCTTGACTTCTCTGATGATCTAAAACATCTACTGAAGTATGATTTAATGAGTCTTTATGGCCTCTATAAAATATTAAAATATCACTTAATTATACAGTGGGTCCAAAACTCTGTATCTCTGTTAAGGGGCAATTAGAATTTTTTTTCTATGACAAAGTATGATTATTTTGACTTCCCCTGTATATTCCCCAGAGATTAGGAGGTACTTACCAGACACCCTGTATTTTTCTGAATGTTATTTTGACTTCGACATGTTTAGATGTTATGGATAGTGGCAGAATTTTAAATATTAATTCCAAAATAAATCTCATAATTTACATATTATATCCTTAGAATATTGAGTTTGAATACCAATACATATCCCTTTATGACTAAAAATCTGAACTAAATTATTCAAATGCACATAGAATTGTATTAGAAAACTGAAAAATAGTATTGCATTTACAAGAGAAACTAGCCATATAAAATAGTGGAAATAGTGGACTCACTAAAAATTTGTGGCAGTATTTAGGAAAAATGAATAACACTAACTTACAATTACTTTATATTATAAATATATGTACTTACTCTATTGAAAAAATGTCGACCAACTACAACTTTTTTTTTCTTCCTTTGTATATTAATAATATTATATTCTGCATTGATTCTATCTCCTTGATCATCAAAGGCTACTTTTCCTGTTTCACCATTCATGAGCACCTGTTTTCTTACAAAATTGAATAAATCTTTGCCGGTTTCCCATATTGAACCCGAATTATCGCAGTCTTTTGGGGCTGCAGTTATTTCTTTAGTCTGGTTCATATCTCGAAGAGCTGATGCCAGAACATAGCTGTTTGTTTATACATATACATTTGTTAATATCATCATATTTTTAAAACTGTATAATTAATTCGAAAAATTATCACTCAAGATTGAATGTTGAAGTTTGGAAAAATAAAACATACTGAATAATTAATAATTTATTCTTTATATGTACTATTAAATCTTCGATCATACCCTATGGAATTAAACAACAATTGTTTGAAGGCTGTTTATGGTCGATGTGGGAGAAGCTTTTTTGATGTTTGATGCTTGTTGTGACTCTTTTCAGTGTTTTAAGGTATTAGAAATTACTATAAATGCGAAGTTTGCAATTAATATTGACAAAAAGAGGATTTAAAAACTTATTTTTATTGGTAAATATTGTTAAGATATTATTTACGTATTGAAAATAACAATAATTCACTAAGCCCATTGTGGTTCTGCCTTGCAATGAACCCTCTGTCACGCCGTTTGAACTCCACCAGATACGGCTTTAATATTAGAAAAAACAACGAAGAGATAGCAAGATTGAATTATCTTCTATACATGGATGATCTTAAACTGATGGCTGCTACCAAAAACCAGCTGGAGCAAATGCTCAAAATTGTCGAGGAGTTCTCCGGGGATATCGGAATGCAGTTAGGACTTGACAAGTGCCGTATTTTGAATATCGTTAAAGGAAAGATACAACCGGGAGCATTTGAAATGCAGAACTGTGAAATCATTGCTGCAATGGAAGCAGAACAAACATACAAATACCTAGGTATGAAACAACCTAAACGAATTGACCATCGCACTATGAAGGCCGAATTGACAACCGAATTTGTCAGAAGGGTAAGACGGGTGTTACTAACTAGTCTAAATAATAGAAATTTGTTCAAGGCGCTCAACACGTACGCAAGCTCTGCGCTTAGCTACTCTTTTAGAATAGTAAAATGGAACAGGACGGACATCGAAGGCCTGCAAAGAAAAATAAGAACACTCCTAACAAAAGCACATAAACACCACCCTCGGAGTGCTATTGAACGTACAATGCTTCCAAGACACCAAGGAGGAAGAGAATTGGTCGATATTGGTAAGCAGCTCGATCAACAAATAATAAACTTACGTTCTTATTTCCATAAGTTAGCGGACTCTTCCACATTACATCGAGCAATATGCGATGCAGACGACTCAACGCTGCTCCAGCTGAGGGAACGGGATATTGCTTCTCACCACCGAACAGACCAAAAGAAGTTACAAACCTGGCTACAGAAGCCACTTCATGCGCTTAGCATGGACGGCATCCAATTGAGGTCAACAAGGACATTGTCAACAACTTAGCGTCGAACTACTGGTTGATTTTAGGACAGATGTTTTCAGAAACGGAGGGCTTCTTGTTAACTATCCAAGACCAGGTTATTCCGACGAAGAACTATCGGAAATTCATTATCAGAGATCCCTCAATAGAAAATGACCAATGTAGATATGGCTGTCGAACATCAGAGACGATCCAGCACATAACTCGAGGATGCCAAGCGTTTGCCGCAACCGAGTATAAGGAAAGACACGATTCAGCCGCTAAGATACTCCACCAAGAGTTAGCAGATAAGTTAAAACTATTGCAGGTAGGAAAAGTGCCTTACTATAAATATAATCCGGACCCTATTCTTGAAAATAACGAGTTCAAGTTATACTGGGATCGGACGGTCCTAACAGATCAAACAGTTGTTCATAAAAGGCCAGACATTATACTAACAGATAAGATTTCCAGGCGAACTACACTAATCGACATCGCTGTACCGAACAACAACAACCTAAGGTCAAAATACAACGAGAAGATCGCCAAAAACAGAGATCTGGAGGTGCAAATCCGCAGACAATGGGCAATGAACAGCGTCCACACGATTCCTATAATACTGTCAATAACTAGAGTGATACCAAAGAACCTCCTGCAGAACATCAAGGGACTGGGCCTTAGTGAGCATCTGTATAAACCGATTCAGAAAGCGGTTCTCCTTGCAACCGCGCGAACCGTCCGAAAGTTTGTAGGAAATGCAGAAGACCACGCCACCTAGGACCCGATAACATGGAAAGGGTCCCTACAGAGCTTCATACTTTTAGTGTCTTTGTATACCTGGTCTGAGTGAATAATCCCTGGAAGGAGTGCGAAGCCGTTTGGCTTGTAAATCTTATAATAATTTAGATAACCATAAATTCATATTTTTATGTATTCTAGAATTGACGTACCGATTATCATATGATACTATTTTAAATAATGCAATCAGAATAGGATAGCATAAAATCGGTATGTGTGTACCAAGAAATGAAATATCTACTGTTTGTCAACACTTTTTCAAATATAAATAAAAATATTATTACTAAAGAATAAATTCAGTGTTCAAACAACCGGGCCCTAGTTCTGACGTTATGCTAATTCTACAGGGGTATGTTCGAAATATTAAATATTGTTTTACTTACATGCTGTCTCGGATATGGGCTTTTTCATTAGTGGCATTTACTAGTTTTAGGCCTAGAATACCCTCTGGAACATTATCAGCCTCTAGTGCCTGTTCAGTAACTATCCAAGCATATCCAGTATCAGTCATATTTAGAGATGCGGAATCACGGAATATAACTTTGGCATCATTTTTGCTGTAAGGAAAATATACTTTCCATACGAAAAAATTTTCTACTATTATACTAGGACCAAGGAAGTTGGAGGGAGTAAAAGGAAGGGAATACCGTAAAATAAATTCGGTCCGGCATGTAAAGCTGTACTCCCCTTAATAGGACCATACTGAAATTGCGCAATAGGTCAGGGGACAGGACTGGACTTGAGCAATCTTTTATTTATTACGTTATTATATTGGAAAAATTACAATTTAGAGTTCATTTTTAAATGATTAATAAAATAAATACTGACATAAAATAGATTTGAACATAACTCTCTGTGTAAAAATCTGCATTTTGCGAAATCTAGAAAAACGTTTTTTTTTTTAAAAAATTCTATACTTTATTCTATTTTGGGGTCGTAAAACACGATTTTGACTTCCGTTTTCCATAATTTTTACTCAGTTTTGCGGGAAACAGTGAAAAACACTTTTCATTTTAGGTTCAATTTTTTTTACTAAATCGTTAAAAATTTTGTTACAACCACAAACTCCACACTGATAGAAGCCTCTATATTATTTAAAAATTCATAAATTTGCCCATTTTTATCGGAAAAATCAAGAAAATTATCAAAAAACAAATTAAAACAAAATGGCTTCAGCCATTAAATATTGGTATAACTCATTCCCAAAACCTCAAAAATTAGGTCTGTTGCCAGATTTTTATGAAATTCGCATATATTCTTTCCTTTCACAGATCCCGCCTTCACATGATTTCTGATCAAAAATTTTGGTTGGTTAAGATTAATTTTACACTTTTTTATACATTACAAAAATGAAACTATGTTATTAACTGTGATGGATAAATTTTATAGTTTATATTATGAAAGTATAAGTCTATGTCAATTTAGGTTAGTTCAGATTAGTTTCAATTTTACAAATTATCCAAAATCAAGCTAAACACGAACTAAACCAAAATTTTGGGTGGTTAAGATTAATTTTTCCCTGAGACTGTATAAAACATTACAAAAATTGAACTATATTGTTGACTGAGATGGTCAAATTTTATAGTTTATACCACGAAAGTATTTTACATCTAGCAACGTGTTAAAAGTATATTAGTCGTTTTCACGAGTATGATGGTCGATGGCCTTTCCGGAGCGTGTTTTTGGTTTTTCGTTTAAAATATAATTTTTTAAAATTTATTCACTAGAATTTGTGCAAAAATGGTTTAAATGTATTACATATATGTTATTTTAACCTATACCATTAAAAATAAATATATAAATTCGGTTTTTTCTTCAGAATTAAAATTGCTTGGTGAAGTAACGCTTGGGGTTTTTTGAGTTTTCCAAGAAAGTGAGAAAAATAGTGAAAAATCAAAGCCAAAATCGTGTTTTACGTCCTCGAAATAGGGAGTAAGTGTCGATTTTTTTTTTCAAAAAATATCCTTTTCCTACATTTACAATAATGTAAATAATATAAAAAACGTACTTACCGAAAATAATGAATTAACGAGATTTACAAAACCATATCATACATTTATGCATTGTTATAATTAAAAAGTCTGCACAAATGTCTTGATAACATACACAAATATAAATTCTGAAATTTAACTAATGCCACTGCACGGCTTAACAAAAAAAAAATCAACATAATTTTTAGCGTCGAAACGATGACAGACGACCACATTAAAGACAAAGAAAACGCCGCGATGTCGCACTTTCACAAAATCCCGCTCTGTTTTCTAGTTTTCATATTGCCAACCTCATACAACAAATTTATTATGAATTTTTTTTCTACGTTTACTCCACATAGCCACTTAATGTCAATTTATGACATTTATTTTCTGCTTGTTGGGTTAGTTGTTTAGTTATTTAGTCTCTTTTTGGAGTTTTCCATATCCCCTATAACTTTCTCGGTTAGGACAAATCTAACAGAAGGTTCAATCAACATTCAAGATTTGGTATTTCTTAATAAAAATAAATATACTTGAAATAGCTAGAAGTTTAGAATAGAAACATAAAAACAGAACTGATGATATCTAGCAAGACGATTTTTAACCCGCCAAATTAGAACAGCTAATTTTATATACATACGTAGGTCAGAATAACTATAATATTTTTAAGAAATTAATTAATTTTCTTACCGTTTCGTTCATACTTACTTTGCATACATAAGATAAACTCTTGCCTGAGCATTTTTCATTTCAATAAGTTGTTCACTAAAGCTCTCCAGACCAGTTTCAAATTCAATTATCGATTCCACCTGAAAGAATATTATATATTCTAATTAATTTATATTACATTTTAAGTTTTATTAAATTAATTTCAAAATCCAATTTAATAAAGAATTTTAATATGAAAAAAGTTTAATGTTGTTATTTTCAAATATATCAATTTCCAATTATAACTTAAAGTCTTGAGTACTTCTCGTCAATTTATAATGATACGGGAAGTACAAAATTTACCTGAACTTTAATTTCTATGTCATCTTCAAGAATTTGTGACGTTGTCTGAAATCGACCCAACAGAGCTCGCCCATCAGTATCAGAACTATGAATAAATATTATTTTCTTGTAATTAAAATGTTTTAACATTTCTACCCAGACATCAGCTTGATGAGAATATGGAGGTACGGTTCTTAGAAAGGACACATGGATATTCTATAAAATTTAAAACATATTAGTATGACTTAATATATATATATATATATATATATATATATATATATATATATATATATATATATATATATATATATATAACTCCAATTAAGAAATAATGTAATACTATAATTGTAATTATGTTTATGATTCTTAATTTTTATATTTTCCTTTAATGATTTATTTTCCTTGGTAAAGGGCAATTCACCGTATGATGAAAACTTAACCTTTAAAAATAACACTTCTCTTATGATTGACCAATTAGACTTTATTTTTCATTTTATTTTTTTTTTTTGAATCAGACCTTTAATAGTCTTAAGTGAACTAAAACAACCGAGGAAAAATCTAACGGTAATTATATTTATAAAGGGTGTTTTTTATAGAGGTATAGAACTTTTTAATGGAATAAAACAAAGATGAATTTTTTAAATTGACATGAAATTTACTTTATTCGAAAGATAACCTTCTAGCATTATAATTTAAATATGACTTCTGGCATATGACCGCCATGGCTGGCTCGGACGTAGTCTAATCTGGAGGTCCAATTTTCGATGACTTTTTCCAACATTTGTGGCCGTATATCGGCGAATATTGTGCTCCAAGTGATCAATCGTTTCGGGCTCATCGGCGACTTCACATATCCCCACAGAAAATAGTCTAGCGGCGTTAAGTCGCACGATCTTGGAGGCCAATTCACGGGTCCGAAACGTGAAACTATGCGGTTACCAAACGTTTCCTTCAATAAATCAATTGTGGCACGAGCTGTGTGACATGTTGCGCCGTCTTGTTGAAACCACAGCTCCTGCATATCATGGTTGTTCAATTGATGAACGAAAAAGTCAGTAATCATGGCTCTATAGCGGTCACCATTGACTATAACGTTCTGATCAGCATCGTTTTTAAAGAAGTACGGACCAATGATTCCACCAGCCCATAAAGCACACCAAACAGTCAGTTTTTCTGAATGTAACGGTGTCTCAATATACACTTGAGGATTATCATCACTCCAAATACGGCAGTTTTGTTTATTGACGTATCCATTCAAACAAAAGTGAACTTCATCGCTAAACAAAATTCGCTTATGAAAATCGGGATCAACGGCACTCTTGTTTTGGGCCCATTCACCGAATGTACGCCTTGCTAGGTGATCGTGTGGCTTCAATTCTTGCACGAGTTGGATTTTGTAAACACACCAACCAAGATCTTTCCGCAAAATCTTCCATAAAGTGAATGGACACATATCCAATTCCTGGGCACGCTGGCAGATAGACTGATTCGGGTGTTCCTCTACGCTACGCTCTACAGCAGCAATGACTTCTTCTGTACGCACTGTACGACGTCTCTGTGGATGCGTATTATCATTTAGAGTAAACATGGTGCGAAAACGTTCCATAGTTAATCGAATTAATTGCTCTGATGGACGATTATGTTGACCGTAAAATGGACGTAGTGCGCGATACGTATTTCGAACAGAACCATGATTTTCAAAATAAATTTGCACAATTTGGAAGCGTTGTTCGGGCGTCAGTCTATTCATGTTGAAATGCCAAACCAAACTAAACATAAATCACTTGACAGCTGACAAAATGGCCGCCAGTTAAAAAAGTGTTGCCAACTTAAAGTTCTATACCTCTATAAAAAACACCCTTTATAATCAAATATGAATTTTCACTATAATCGATTTATAATATCTCGAACTTGTCCTTACGAGACTTTTGTAAAACACGTAAACTAAAGTAATTAAAAAAAACTATAACATTTTGCTAAAAAGATTACATGAAAAACAAAATCGCATTGCAAAGAGTTAAAAAACCGACACCTTTAAGGTGCTAGCAAAAATCATAACATATACAAGGTGTCCGAGAAAATATGGGAAATCTTTCGGATATGAAAAAAACACTTGAAAGTTCATATAAGCTTTTTTCGTATAGGCCTCCTCTTCGGAAATATGAGCATCCAAAGAGCTGCAATTGAGTCAAGTTTTTTACACGTAATTATTGAACCACCTGGCATATTTCAATTTTTTTTTAATATGATGTATACCAAGTAAGACCCTTCAAATTACTATCCAAGAAAGTGTTGTAAATTACTCACAGCTACAGGGACGGATTAGTTGTGACACTCATGATCCCATTTTTTTACGCCCTGTATGATAAAAACTTTGAACAACATTTTTTACACACCTTTAACTATTGACTAAAGGTAAGTACTTCATTCATATCGCTAATCCTAACCGTTTTCGAAAAAACCTCATTTTATTTACACTGTTAGTCCGCTAACTTCTGTTGGGTTGAATATGAAAAAGAGGACTTTTCCTCAGTCGCCATAGTTTCAATAAAAAGTTAAACTAACTACTTGGTTAAAAACTTCATAAAAGGGTTCAACATGGGCTCCGTGAAGTCTGATACACATTAACTCAGCATTGGCATTGTGTCATTGGTCACAATGAAACTTAATTCTCCGTAGAAGTTCCTCCCTACTGTCGACCGAAGTGGAATACACCAAGATCTTGAGGTGTCCCCACAGGTAAAAAACCAACGGTGTTTGGTCAGGAGATTGAAGAGGCCAGGCAATAGGTCCTCCTCTACCGACTCAACGGTTTGGATAGACGTTATTCAGGCACTTCCACTCTACTAAATTGTGAAAAGCAATCTGGAGGAATTCCACCTAAAGTTCTCCATTCAGTCATACCGGCAATACGAATGATCCAATCAAACAATTGCCAATGATTCCTGCCCAGATATTAACTAATTGGAACTGATGATAATGCTAAACAAGAGTTGCATGAGGATTTTCAGTGGTCCATACATGTGAGTTGTGTAAATTTATGATACCATTTATGGTAAACCCTGCTTCATCTGTGCTAATGAAGTTTACGTTATTTCATTGCTGATCCAATAGCCAGTTTACAAACTTCATTCTACGGGGAAAATCCTCAAGAATCAGTTCATGCACTTTTTTCAAATGATATAGAGATAAAAGCTGTTCTTGAAAAATTTCATGTACTATTGTTTTCGACTGATTAAACTGCGCTGACCATTTCCGAGTGTCCATGAAGCAGTGTCATCTATAGCATTTAAAATATTTTCCTCTAATTGTGGCGTACGTTCTGTTCTTCCCCGACCAGCATCAATATTTCTTTTCCCAAAATTTCCTAATATTATGAAGAAATTTAATAATATTACCTTATTAAATAGAATCGCCTACTATTCTCCCTTAGATGTTGATCAAGACGTTGAAATATTTTCTGATCTGGAAAGGTACGATTAGGATATCTGTCGTAATTTAACCTTCTGGCTTCCAAAGCATTGCAAGATGCAAGACCGTACATCAGATGCATTTCTGCATACTCTATAAATATATATTCCATATTTTGAATTATTTAACAATTAATTTCACCACGAAACCCAAAAATCAGTAAATTAATATCCAAGTAAAAAACCAAAGTGTCAGCGATGTGAATGTTGAGAAGTTCTAGAATGCAGGATATTTGTTTCTTTCGTACCTAGCAACGCTTGCAACAACAATACTTTGATTTTGGTGCCGATAAAATAAAAAGCAGATTTTTTGCGAACATAGGTCGGACTGCAATTTAGAGTTAGACGTTTTTTAACTGAGAACTCTAACTTTGGATCGAATTTTTTTTTATCATGAGGTTGAAGGTTGAACATTTGATAGGAACAAAGATGTATCTTTGACGTTTTTTCGAACACGGTTAAAATTAACGACATAAATGAAGAGTACGTATTTTTAATCAATAGTTAAAGGTATGTAAAAAAAGTTGTACAAAGTTCTTATTATGCAGGGCGTAAAAAAATGGGATCATGAGTGTCACAGCCAGTCCGTCCCTGCAGCTGTGAGTAATTCACAACACTTTCTTGAATAGTAATTTGAGGGATCTTACCTGGTATACATCATATTAGAAAAAAATTGAAAGAAACCAACAATAATTATGTATAAAAAACTTGATTCCATTGCAGCTCTTTGAGAGTCCATATCTCCGAACAGGGGGCCTATACGAAAAAAGTCTATATGAACTTGTAGTATTCCTTTCACGTGTTTTTTTCATATCCGGGATTTCCCATATTTTCCCGTACACCCTGTACAGTTGACAGTTAAACTGTTGATAATTGTAAATTGTACTATTTCTAACATTAACTTTCATTAAACATATTCACATCAATTTTCATTTTTATAATTTTGATAATAATAAACCAACTTGACAGTCTTGACAACTAGCTTTTATCTACAGCAGAAAATAGCATGACCGCATTATCATCACAAGTCAACTGAATTACCCGTCTACTGCTGGACATAAGCCTTATATAATGTCTTCCATATCTCTGTCTTGTGCTGCACTCGTCTAGTTGATATATACACGTTTAAGATCTTCGGACCGTCGAATGGACAATCTTCCTCCGTTGCGAAATGCATCCTTATATGATCTTTATTCTATCCTTTTTCTCCGCCTGTTATCTTTGATTCTGATGAGGGGTCCCACTCAGTTCCATTTAAGGTTGGAAATTCTCTCGATGACATCCTTTACACTACATATTGACATTTCGATTGCATTTGGAATCCTTTCACTCAGAGATACATAGATCCAACATTATTTTTCTTAGCTGTACCATTAGTTAACGTTTCAACTTCGTATGTCAATACTGACAAGATGCATTGATTGAAACTTTTCCTCATAAGGCAAATGGGAATATCGGACATTATTTATTTTTCCGAATGCTGCCCAAGTTAATTCAATTCTTTTTGCCCTCTCACAAGTTTAATTGTCTCTTTCCAAGCGGATCTCATGCCTCAGGTATTTATACTAGTACACTTACTCTACAGTTAGGTTGTTGATTAGTCATAGCCCTTATTTTGACGTATTGACTTTCAGTCCTACCCTCGTAGAAGTTGATTCTAGCTCTTACAATATCAATGTTACTTGGCTGGGACAATCAATCACTGATACTATGTCGTCAGCAAAGCGAAGGTGATTAAGTTTTCCACCATTGATGTTAATTTCGAAGTTTTTGATATATATATTTCCAAAAATATATTCTAGGGAAGGGCATTAGCATATATCAGGATTAAAAAATAATCTCTTACTGGCTATTTCTTTAGATTTTTTGTTATATTTTTATTACAATAACAGCGTATTTCTGCAACTGAAAACTAAGAGAAATCACTATTCCAAACTCGTTTGATACTATTTTTTAATAATTTAACTAATATGACGTAACGAAATTTTATAGTTAAAAGTGGTATCCATGTGTGGTTGAAAGTATTTATCTTTGTACCGAAGCCTTCAAAGACATTAATTCATTGAGCTTACAGTTCTTTTTTATTTATATGAGTTTAATTAAGTTGGCAACATTGGCTTATAATAAAATTTATATTTAATAGCTTTCTTAGTTAATACACAATAGTAAAATTTGAGTAGTTTACATACAATTAAGGTGATTTTAACTTAAATGAAAGGACAGCTTTGACTCTTAGAATATATACAGGCGTGGAAAATCGAGAACAGAACCTCTTAAAAAAAGGGAACGTAACAAAAAGCGACGGACAACCCGTTTAGCCATGTTGAAGAAGTGAAATAAAGCATACTGTTGTATCGTACCTTGCTTCCTGGTTTCCTGCAAAAATTGTGTCGGGCAAGGACAACAATAGCAGACTGAAACTTTAAAATCATGAAAATAAATTCAAAAAACGTCTAATGTAGTTAAACGCTTTAAAAATAAAATAAAAAGAATAATTGTATTTCCATGAATAAAATATTGCGCTTGACTTCAAGGTACATTTTAAATATAATACTATAATAATAAATACATGGATATCGATAATCTTTAAAAATGCGAAAGTACTTTTTCCTGTATGCTTAGGACTTCTTAACAAATACCAATGCAAATAATTTGTAAGTAATATTATATTTATTGATTAACATAAATGAATAAATAATACGACTGTAATAAAAATAATAAAAAGAACATTTTAATCATTCCCTTTTTTATTAACAACTCTTTTCTCATGTCCCAATACGTACGAATTATTATCCGAATCATTACGACGTCAAAAAACAGTGTAAGGATCCGTCGACTCCAAAAGTTTTGGAACTGATCCTCCATATTTTTTCTCGAGAAGATTTTCGGGCAAAGTCTAGGTGATAGTTTCTTATCAACTTGTCCGTTGATTTTTGTGCATCTTTCGACTGTTTAGCTAACGGTACTATTACAAATGCTATGATGTCTGGTCAACGAAGTAGGTAATTTGTAGATTCCTGTTCGCTTTACTCTTGTTATAATAGCTGACTCATCACTGTTCTCGAAGAAACGTCGAGCCGTGTTGTCATCTTTAGTGCTTCCTAAACCTTTCTTTGGCATGTTATTAAGAAGTCCTGATCTCTCTCCTTAAAGCCCTATTGGATGGTAGCTTTTGTTTGTGCTTTCACCTCTTTGTCTTTCTGCTTGCCACTTCTGTGTGTCACGTTGATACGACAAATACAAGCAGCACTCGAAGAATCGAATACATGCGTGTAGAGTTAACAATCGTAACTTGAAATACTCTGTATTTACTGGAACACAGTATCAATGTTGTTGAAGTGAGATGTTGTTTGGTAGAGGTAACAACGTTGGACCGATTTCGTTCCAGCCACAGCATTCACCTAGCTGTCTATCATCGTCAAAGATAAGTTGTACTATACTGAAGGTGGGGTGGCAAAGGAAACTCTTTTATATGATGCAAGTTGTTTAGTTCATAATTTTCTAATTTCTTTAAAGACTTATTCGGTTTCTGTTGAGTTTCCTGCTAATTGAAGTGGAACAAGAGAGGTGTGGAATAAGTTTGTATCAGAAATAATCGGATCAGTAAATTTTATTTTATACTGGCTCTGATCTGACGTTCCATCGAAGCCTCATTTGCAAATGAAACTCATATTTACAAATCTAATTTATCGATTTGTTCAAGGGCGTCTAATTGAAGCAATATAATTCGATCTACTGTGTGATCCAGTAAGCCTTGGAATTTATCCTCGGCTTTTGATTTAGTAGAGGTTCGATAATTGTCATTGAATACCATGCTTTTTTTTTGTATTTTACACACCATATTTGTCTCTTGACAATCCAATGTCAAATAGAAGAGCGGCACCTTCATTGGCATTAAGCAAGTTCAGAAAAAAACTGGATATTCTGCAGAATTGTGTAGAAGTCATAACCTATACTTCAATTGTCATTGCATTTTAGGATAATTTGCTTAATTTTTCGTATAAAAGTTAAAAAAAAATTAAATAGCTATTTTTAATTAATTGCCTACCTCCTGAAGGAGCCTGGCCGCTCATATTACCGAGATTTAATAGAAACAGTACGATAGCCAAACTTCTAGTTTAAATTTCTTAACTAGAATTTTTTTTATTTTGGTCACGTTTTCTTAATTGTGACCCACTAAGCCTTTTAGGTTAGTTCGGGACAGACATTGTCGGGGAACGCCTACACGACTATAACCCCCTCTAACTTCCGTGCGACACGAAAAATGAACAGCCAACGATCAATCGCTGGAAACGAATGGGAGGGTGTATTACTTTTGTCTAAACTTATGACGTAATCGACGGAAGTTGGAATATTTAATGACTATTTGATACATTTATTGTTTTAAATACATCAAATAGTCGAAATACAAAAAAAAAATATTTTTTGCTGGCCGTTGGGCGTAAAGAAAACTGGTATTTCTGTTACAAAATAAACATTGATTCTAATAAAAATAACGGTAGTTTCTAAGTAAATAAGTTAATAAGCCACATTAAAAAAATCATTCTCAAAAATAAACTTTGATTCGGGTAAAAAATAAAAGTAACATATTCAGTAGTTATAAATAAATAAACAAATAATTATATTCTATTTAAGTAAATAAAATCATCTAAAATTCTACAAGAGGTGTTCAAACAAGCCTCCACTTTGAGCGAGACAATAACCCAATCTATTATAAAATCCGGTTCGCATATTTGCCAAAACTTCAGGTGTTATATTTAAAATAACTTCATTAATTTTTTGTCTCAATTCATCCAAATTCATAGCACGATCATATATGTGCCGATAAATTTTTTGGGAAACATGACCCCAAAGAAAAAAATCGTTTGGGGCCAAATCGAGAGACCTGGGTGGCATTTGAATGGTTCCCCTTATGCTTATGAGGCGCTCAGGAAATATAGTTTGTAAAAACTGTTGCACTTCTCTCGCATTATGAGCAGGGCAACCATCCTGCTGAAACCAAATTTCCTCAAAATTAATATTCAATGCTCGAACAGCTGGAATGACATGATTTCGCAAAAGGTCCAAGTATTTTTTGGCAGTTAGGTTCCCATTAATATAAAAGGGTCCAATGATAAAATTCCCTAACATACCAGCCCATACATTAACCTTTTGCAGGTATTGTGTTCTCTGAGGAATATTGAGATGTTGATTCTCTCTAGAGTATCCTACGGCAATAGAAGGATTGTGACGGCCGTGCAAGGAGAATGAAGATTCATCCGTAAACAAAATGTTGCTGATGAATCTGTCGTCCCTATTAGCCCTTTCCATCATGTTCTCACAAAACACCATACGTTTTTCCTGGTCTTCCGGAAAAATTTCTTGAGTTGTTCGCAATTTGTAACAGCGATATTTGTTACGCTTTAAAATATTTCGAACCGTTCGAGCGTTCATATCAAGTTCTTCTGCAATTGCGGTACTATTGCAAGGAAAATTAATTTCCGCTAAACTACATACGTCAGTCTCCCAATTTGCTCGTTCTTCAGTAATTTGAGGAGCCGGTTGCTCCTCATTGTTATCAGTGCATTTTTTGCAAATTTTTAGACAACCGGTTGTCTCAAATTTTTTAATAATTTCTGAAATTCTAGATTTTGAAGGAATAGGATTATTTTTGTACGTAAATGCAAATCTGTCGATTATCTCATGTATACTTTTACCAGAATAATACCACTTAATAGCTTGTACTTTTTGTTCCGTGGAATAAACTACCATTTTAAATAAAAAAATTTGACTCGAAACACGGAAATACCAATATTCGGTACTTACACTTCGACGGCCTGAATGAAAGCAAATAACTTGGAATCCTCTTGTTGTGCTAAGGCGTGGCGTATGCTGCCGCCCGCTCTCACCGCGCCAGCATTGTATTACCCCTCATCCGAGGGCCAAACTGGTAATTTACACGTATGTCGATGCTTACGATGCTTATCTTCTGTCTCATTCTGATTTGATGAATAATATAGTATTTTCTTTATCATACTTAAGAAACGTCGAGTTTCTGGTTAGGATTTTCCAGACCTGTATAAGTAGTATAACGAAACAAACAATAATAACGATTTATTTTTATTAAATGTTTTACGTAAAGTATATTCCTTTATATGGAGAAATTAGATAATTACTCTGTATACGGATTTTTAAGCACTGGAACTGAGAAAGTGTATTTTTTATATTTCCGTCCCAAAGTCGTTTTAACTACAGAAAAATTAAATCTATTATCAAGCTTAATTTTATTACTTTTGGATAAATTGAACATATTTTCCCATAATAAGAAAACACAAGGATATTTAAATAAAATCACTATAATGTAATATATTCGTATGACTATTTGTGCAAAGAATCCGCTAAGACTATTTTTTCTGCTCAACAAGAAAGAATGATTAAACTATCTCCAAAATGGCTAAAGGAGTGAGTGAATGATTTTCATAATCATTGTCAGAAACTTAATTATAAAAAAGCTTGTTTACCCTTTTGCGTAAAAACTATTTATATTAAGATATTCAGGTCAAATCGTAAATTAAAATATCCAACATAAGATTAGAACTATTTGTTTAACGTATGGGGGGGGGGGGTAGATAGTAAAGAGAATTAGCAGGGATTTCGGGGTTTGGAAATTTTAGTGGTGCTTTAAAGAAGTCACTTTCATTGACTGTGATTAATTATAAATATTACTTTCATGCCTAGGTGAAAATTGCTATCACGTAAAGTTTTCACCTGTAGCATTACCATAGGAAATTTACTGCGTAGAACCCTATAACCAACCAAAATATACTCTATAATATGGAAATAGTTCCTTTTTATTTAATTAAAAAAAAAAATAACAATAATAAAAATAATCATATAATAGTTTACGTCCATTACGAACAGTTATAAGTACAATCAAAAAAGTATCGTGACACTAATACCATCTTACAACAGTTGAATAATGTTACAGAAAATGCCCTTAATTATTAGTTACCTTATCCGAGAATGCGGAATCTCTAGACGAAATACCAATTACTGGTATGTGATAAAATCCACTGGTATACGAAACAGCTGCTGGAGAAAGGTCTCCTGTTAATGGATGGGACACAACGACAGCATAGACCTAAAACAGTGTAATGACTTACTATTGCATTATACATTGCGTAAGGTTAATAACCTACGGGTAGATATGTAATACGGTCAACAAAAAGTTATATTTTTATAGTCATATTAGCCTTGAAAAAAATAGCATAATATGTATGGTTTTTGTATAGCGTAAATTGTTGTAAAACCTTTTTCAAAATCTTGCTAATACTGCATCGCAATTATCATAAAATTGAAAGCGAGTTTTATCTAATGCCACGATATGGACTGGGTGTATCTCGAGAAATATTAGTCACACAAGAGGGTATTTCTTACTAATAGAGAAACAACAGTTTCTCAAAAAAAAATCAGATGTGACGGTAAGGATCCTTTATTGTTTTTGATATTTACTGCGTGTTTTAAAATTTTTGTTTTTAAATTTTTGCTCTAACTTTTAAAATACTATAAATTTGGATTGCCTGAAGCGATTTTAATAAACTTGGCCTTATTTGAGAGGTAATTTTTATATAGTAAAAGAGCTTTAATTAAATTTTAATAAAATTTTACCAATCAATCATCAGATATCGTTATTTGTCAAACATTTTTTTACAATTTTTTTAAAATATTTTAAAAGTAAAGACAACATTCCAAAAGTAAGGAAAGCTAAGTCACAGCCTGGATTTCGCTATTGTTTTTAGAAATTAAATTAGAGGTCAAAATGAATATACTGTTAATGTGAGGTGCGGTGTTTTTCAAGGAAATGTTTAAATAGAGCAATTAATTTGGAGCAATTGCCTATCCTTTTCAAAATATGGCACTGGAGATAAGCAGAAACATGTAGTTTAAGCACGCTGATTATCCATTACGTTATGCTCAAAACATTAGGGAGTATTTGAACAACCAGTTTTCGAATAGAGACATTGGAAAAGGTGGTACAATTTATTGAGCAACCAATGATTTGTCATAGCCGACTGATAACTGGAAAAGATATAATTCGTCGTATAAGACCTGCTATAGAGTCAATTTCTCTAGCAGAAGTTTAACTGTTTTATTTCCCAACCCTTAAAGCCTCGTCCACTGCATAAATAGCAATAGACAACATTTTTTACATCAAAATATTGTATTGTCTCGCTTTTACATAATTTTTTCTTCATAAATGAATTATTTTGATTAAAATTCTGTCCATAAATACAATACGTTAGTTAAAAAATAGTCTTTCTACTTTAAATTTTCAATAAATATCATTATATGCGCCTATTTTATATCTCATGAGACACATTTTTATTAAAAAGATTTTAAAAAATTGGAAAAATTGATGACTTCGATAAATAACGCCATCTGATGCCGTAATTAGAGATATTTTGCTATTGAAGAATTATCCCTTAAATAATACTATGCTTATTAAAATCGGACAGAGCAATCCAGAGTCACAGTATTTTTAAAATAACAATATACATTGCTTTCCCCTTCCTTCATTTTAAACTTTAAAAGTATTTTTGAATAACAATATTTTTTACTTCTCCTTCCCTTTATGGTAAAAGTTAAAGCTAACAACTAAATACAAAAATTTCAAAACATGAGCAGTAGATATCAAAAACATAAAAAGACACCTTTATATTTGATTTTTTTAAGAAATTATTTTTTTCTATTTTATATTCAACCTCATAAGGTCCATTTAGGAATTTTAAAGATACTTTATTTTAACTCATATTGGCAACATTACTTACGCTTACTTTTTTCCGAAAGCTTAGTAATCAATATTGCCCAAGGTACAACCAGTCGATAGCCACGCGGTATATTTAATTATCTATCAACTTCGGCTTAATTTTAAAAGTTGAATCTCCTTTTCCGTGGAATTAAATTTAATCAGTCAAGGAGAAGTCTTTTATTAAATTTTTGTAGCCAAAAATAACCTCTGAATTGCTTATCCCAGGAAACAAATAAAAAAACGGCTTATAGGTACCGCTCGGTATAAATAATACGGGTCTTTCATTTTTATATTTTTGAAGAATTATTTTAAACGAAGAATTGTTGATAATTAAATAAATGTGATGTTCCCAAGAACCGCATCCTAGAGATTTCTAGAGCGCTGCACTCTGAAAGGATATGAATCGAGGTTTCGTCCTCCTTCTCACAGAATCTGCACTCTTCTCCTATCAGTCCGAGTTTCTTGAGGTGTCCCTTCAGGTGGCAATGCCCCGTCAAGACCCCTGTCAGAACTCTGAGTTGGTTTTTACTTACGCTTATGCATTCCTTGAATCTCTTCTGATCGAAGTTCCCAAAAGGTGTCTTTGCTTGTCTCAATCCTTACAGCTTCGTCCAATAATTGGATCTCCTGCTTTCTTCTTCTATCTTTAGTTCTTCCAGCATTACGCTGCTACTGATTCCACAGAAAGGCTCTGGCCCCAGAAATGGTGTCTCAGCCCCTTTCCTCGCGAGCCTGTCAACTATTTCATTCCCCCCTATCCCGGTGTATCCCGGTACTATTGGGACTATGAACAGACGAAAGTAAATTATATCTTTTAACTTGCAATTGGAAGTTGATAATGTAGTGTTAGTTGTTAGTTTTTAAAAGTATGATCAAACAATAAGCAATAAACATTTAATTGTTTTTGACAATATTAATTTTCCTCAATATACTCTGCAGAAAGTACTCCTGCTGGATCTCAAAGGAGGATTGGCATGAGGTCATCAACTTTAAATTATGTGCGAATCTTCTTTACAAGTGGAGAATCCTTGTGAATCCATTATATGGGATTTAATTTTGTTTCCGGATCCCAGTAATTACTGATACTTTAGTATGTTTATTTTTTTGAAAAAACTGAAGATATTATATACTACAGTAGTTTTTCTGTCACGTTATATTTTTGCCTAAAATAACTAAATAAATTAAGATATTTAAAAATAAGTAGCTATAATACTTAAAATTTATATTAGAAAACATAGTAACTGGAACAGTCTTTGTCCTGGTTTATAACAAAAGTTCAATTTTCTCGAATATACTTAAAAAAAAAACATAAACGCTATTTTTTCGGCTCCTAATTTTTCCAAAAATTATAAATCTCTACTAGAAATAAAATTTTTCTCGTTTGTAATTGTTTTATATGTACATAGTTTTATTATGGACGGAACTCATAACAAAATTATGTAAGATAAAATACTATTGTAATAATGGATATAAATTTTGTAATTCTGTATTGTCATATTCAACCGCTCATATTACAGAAACAAAAATTAAACTTGAAACAGCCTTTACTAACAATTAGGGTAACTATGATACTTACCTGTTTTGATATCAAATATTTGCATACATTTAAGGCGGTTCGTATTGGATTTGGATCCATTAAAATTGCAGTATTGTAGTAAGTAACACCTTTAGGAACAAATGTGGAATCAAAGTTAAGATGCTATAATCAAGAAAAAAACTAATTAATAATGTTTCGATAAATAAAAAAAAATTTTAATCTGAATTTGGTTCTTGTACCAAATTTGTATTTCGTGATATGGCATGTATATTACTAATAAATTTGGATATGTGATGATTGAGTTTTACTTTCTAGACTAGGGAGAACTTTACTAAAGAACAACAATTTTATTTATAAAATGAACATTTAATAAGTTTTCCATATGTTTCCAACTTAAGTAGACAGAAAAAATATGTTGTCCCTCAGAACTGATACATTTTTAAAAATCTACTTACATTAAACCCTAACACTATAATTCATTAACATGATCTAACTTTAAAACCGGCCTAAGTGGAAGTAGAGGGTTGAAACTGACAAATGCAACAAGCGAAGCAAGTTTCAAACATTAAAGAGCGTGATATATGTAAGATGAATTAAGCTGATATCATCATCGAGGTACTGGGAAAGCATAGTTGTTAGGAATATGAATATGTTCGTTAAAATTTAGGCAGTACCTTATAATATGTTTTTCAAATTTATTTCGATAAGTAAAATACATTGACTGATTGAAGAAAATCTTTAAAAAAATATTTTAAAATTGATTAAAAATTTAAAATATTTTCAAAAAAAAAACTATTGACCAAACTTATAAATAATTTCCATTATTACAGTCTACTCGTCTAATAATATTTATTTCAACTAATATGTCAAAATGTCTTTTGTAATATATTTAGTTTTAAATGTGTTATTCAGTTGGCAGGTATATTGATCTCAAATTCTGAACTCCATTACTAATTTGTAAAGTAAAAGTTTTCAGGAAAAGTAATTTTTATGGTTTAATAATTACCATTAAACTTTCTCAGTATTAAAGATATTTTTCAATAGATTGTCTAGCATTTAAATCAAAATCATAATTTTTAAGTTCGCATAGTACATTTTTTAATATTTAGTTTTTTGATTATTAATAAGATCAATATTAAGTTTATAGTAAATTTTTTTTACTACCAATTAATAACTGCAAATACCTTATATTTACACTGGCGAGCAAAAACACAATCAAGTCACAGATACATTGTAATTTATTTTTGCAATATGTTTTAAGCTTGTATTTGCAAATTTTAGATCATTCTACTGTATTTTATACTTTTAACTTAATATTGAATATAGAATCGGAAAGGATAATATGTTTTCGTTTTTATGATTCATTCCGAAAAAGCAAGAAATTAAGTTCGACTTACATATGTTAATGAAAACTAAAAAAATGTAAAACATAACATTAACAAAAAGATAATTATTAATAATGAATATTCTCTCCTCTTCCATTAATAACGGTTTGAAGTCGACGATGCATATTTTTAATTAAATAAACTCTTGCAACAGCATATCATTTACCTCTTGCGCTGTTCTTGAAGTTGTTGTATGCTATCGGATACGTCCTCTCAACTCATCCCTAACATGTTCGGTAGGATTCATGTCCAGACTGAGTGCTAGTTTATCAAACCGCCTAATTCCCATCTCATGAAGATATTCTTCGATAACTCTAGCTGTGTGAGATTCAGCATAATCTTGAATGAAAATGCTAGACTCACCTATAGTGATCGTTAAAGAACAACATGATATTTTAAAACTGTGAGACGTCAGGAAACTATTCTGTATGAAGACCAACCCTGTGCAAGCTTGTAAACAGATTCCCTCCCAAACAATTATCGACTCACTAATGTCTTGCTACAGGTGTTCTCCATACTCATTGACTTTCATCTGGCTCAGTGAGGCAAATACGCAACTCATCTGAAAACAGTACCTTGCTCTAGCTCTCATCATTCCATGCCAAGTGATTTTGGATAAAAGTCAATCTTATCATGCGATACCGACGTTGGTGGTGGACCTTTAGCCATTCTTCTATAAGAAAGCCCAACAGCATTTCATTCATTAACATTTACATTTCTAATTTCTCTCCTCCACGATTCAATAAATTTGCTTTCTAGCAACAATTCTTTTGCCAAAGGCAATTGGGACAGGTAAAATTGGTTGAGGTCCATATGGTTCAGTTGGGGAATCCAACGTTGCCAGACCTCATTTCCGCATATGACCGAATGGCCCGGGACCCACACGAGTCTGTGCAACCGTTCCTTGTCATATTATTTAGTACGTCCTTGCACCCAGACACTAGTCGCAAAGTTAGGACACTGAACTTTGGTGCCATTATCGCAGCCTTACTATCTGAGCATATATTTATTACTCTATTTCTGTGTATATCCCATTTACAGAGACAGGCACACCTTAGAATAGGTAAGGGAATCAGTCGCTATGACCCAAAGGTTTTTGTTTGAAATTTTCATAAACTCTGCGGCTTTATAGATGACAAACAGCTCAGCAGAGAGAATGCTAGTAGAGGGGGTGCACGAGATATGAAAATTCATGGAGGGTGAGAGAAAAGCAGCTTCCACTCTTGTGTCCATCCATGAATATTAGGTCGTGGAATTTATAGTTGGTTTGTATCAGTTTCATGAAGTGACATTTGAGGAATTCCTTGCTGTGTAATTGCTTTGAAAAGGATAGCAGAAATATATCAGTTGTATTGGGGATTAGATTCCACGGAGGAAATGTGCGTCTTTCGTAAGAAAGAGAGATTGGAAACCGAAAAGAATGTTTTTCTTTAAGATGGTAATATCTATAGTGAGAGCAGAAGAAGCAAGAAATGTGTCATGGTAGGGGAGGATACATGAATAGCCTATAATGGCTATAAAAGGCCTATACTACAAAGAATTGATATAGTTGATAAGTTGCGTTTGTCCTCTATAGTCGAGGGGCAGTACATCTACGCTACATAAGCTGGAGACGGGGCTAGTGGAGAAGGCGCCTAAAGCAAGTCGCAAGCCTAATGATTTAAGAATAGGATTCAATCTTTTTAGTTGATAGTAAGTAGCGGAGGAATATCCAATTGATACGTAATTCATTTTGGATAAAATCTGGGATTCGAGAATTTTCAGGAGAGGTAAGATGCCCACTTGAAATTGGATAGCATTCTTAGGATGTTTAAATCTCTAGAGCATGTATCCTTAATATAATCTATGTATTGTTTTAAGCTTAAAGAGGAATCAAAGACAAGACCCAGGAATTTATGGGATGAAGAAGACTGAATGGGATTGGAGTCCAGGAGTCCCAACTGTTCCTTAATGAAGAGGTCCATTTTTTGAAGTAACCAGGAGAAACAGAAATTCACAATTCTTTCTAGAAATTTGCAAAGGTGACTGGTTAATGGGATTGATCTATAACTGGAAGGGGAAGCTCGGGGTTTTTCAGGTTTGTGGATGGAGATAAGAGAATCTCTCCGTTTGAGGGGGAAGGATCTGGTAGACTATATATAATTGTAGATGTGAAGCATGGTGAATCTCGTGGATAGTAATCGGAAAATTATAGGATATTAGAGGTTCGTGTTGAGAAACAGAAGGAGGGGGGGTGAAAGGAAAAGGAGAGAAAGGGATTGGGGAACTGGCTTGCATAATATCGAGTAAAGATGTTTGCCATTTCATTTGGATCATAGATCCAGTCTTCTTCCAGTTCGATGCCAGCGATAGAGCTGTGACCTCTACTCTTAAGTTTGTTAATGTTGTTCCACAGTGTTGAGCTCTCAATATGAGGACCAATTGATTCAGTAAAAGTTCCAGCCATTCTTCCTAGCCTGGCGGATAGTTCTCGCTATGACTCTCTACCTTTTAAACTGTATTAAGTTATTACTGGTAGGGGAGTTTTTAAATTTATGTAGGGTTTTCTTTCTATTTTTGATGACAGACTTACATTCGTCATTCCACCATGGTACCGGGGTTCTCTTAGGTCTATACTCTGCCTTGAAAATGCTGATATCGACCGAAGAAATGATGGCTTTTTCAAAACCAGATATGGTCTGATCTGTGTTGGAGGATAAGGAGGGTATCTTGAAGGAAGACCTATAAAGATCTCAGACTGCTTTGGGAAGAATATAGTAAGAAGAGAGGCAAATAGGAAGAGGGGGAGATGAAAATTCCAAATAAGTGGGGAAATGTCCATTACTACCGTGGGCAGTATCAAGTACGCTCCCTCGAAAGTCAGCAGTCAAGCTAGGACTTGTGATACAAATATACAAGCAAGAAAAGGATCCGTAAGCAGGCAAAAGATAAGTAGGAGCGCCATCATTAAAAAAAAAAGATTGTGATGTGTATTATTAATATCAGAGATTATTTCGCCCCTAGAGTCAATGAAGAAAAAAACACATAATGTGGAGGGGTGAGTTAATTAATGATATTGGATAGATCACCCAAAACAATAGGGGAATATGGATGAAGGTATAAATTGCATAAAGTTACTTTTTTATTTGTCTTGAGACGGCACAAACTTGTAAGGAAGAATCGATTATTATTTCCTGGTTTGAAATGTTTTGTCAGATGCCCTATTAGGATTCATTGTATTACGTCTAATAGTGTTATAGTTATTTTGTTTGATGCGGTCAGTGTGCCTACCGTTAGTTTCCTGTAAGAGAAGGAAAGAAGGCATGACTGCATTTACTAAAACATGTATCTGGGATGTGAAGTCGTTAATGTTCCTTTGAATGATATTATCAATCTCCATTTATCATTTATAACGACTCAGAAGAGCTTTTAGAAGATTAGGATTTTTTTATGAGTATATTTGGAAGGATTCTTTAAATCCTTGACATCCTTCTTAGAGGGGAAGGCCTACGAGAAGGATGAAGGGATATATGAGGAAAGAGGAGGTAGGAGGAAGAGGTAGATGTGATGGGGTATTTCCCGTTGGGAACCATGTTTAGAGGTGGTAAGACGGTCCTCCTTTTAAGGCTTTTTAAAGGATAAAGTATCTTCCAATGAGGAAGATGGGAAAGGGAGAGGGATAGGTTTCTCTATTGATTTGATGTCGTTTGTATTTGTTGCTGAGAGGGGTGGAGAGATCTCTAGCTTTTCCCGCAAAAGGAGGGGTTGAGTTTCATATACTCCTTTCTAGCGTCAATATGAGATAATTTTTCCAAAGTTTTAATTCTTTGAATGCCCAATTCTGTCTTATACACTTTGGAACCCTGGCACCTAGGAGAGTGATATTCATTGCAATTTACACAGGTTCACGGGAGATAGCAATGATTTTCTCCATGAGACGGTTTGGACAAATTGATGCTTCCTGATATCTCTCTGAAGTGTGGCCGAATTTTTGCGTCTCAGGGAGTTAAGGAATAGGGCAGACTTCGATATTTAAGTAACCAGCCTTAATAAATTGAGGGAGTTTGTGCAGCTTGAAAGTAAGAATCAAAGTGGCTGATTGGACAGTATTACCATCTACTCTTTTGTTGACACGTCGTACCTCAATCACGCCCTGAGAGTTTGGATCCTCCTGGACTTATTGTCATAAAATAAAAGATCGTTACAGGTTACCACTTCCCTTATGGTGTTTAGAGAGTGATATACCCGACTGATACCTCATAATTGTGGATTTGGGTTAGTTTTTTATTTTTTCCAATTGAGATTGATTTCGGAGCTAGATCTGTAGCTTAACGTTTCAAAACTTCTTTGTGGATTCCGTTTCGCCGGTACTTTCTCATAAGACTTTCTCATAAGATTGAATTATGAAAGAGGACACCTTCTCAAAGGAACCCTCTTTTCTTGAAATGTTAAAGAATTTTTCCAAATAGGGAAGAGGAGACTTATCTCTCACAAGCTTATTCGAGGTGGAAAAATTATATTACTTTTTAAATTCATGATTGTTCCCTGTATCCTGCGAACTAAAAGTCCATCGTGGCAGAGCGCGGTTACCGCGATAAGGCGACTTAACTTACTGGTAAAGGGCTCCAGGTACTTACCAGAAACCGTTAACGACTCACCTGGGAAGAAGCCGTGCATCCCATAATACGGTAAATATATTGAAATTTTCCATTTACATATAGGGAACGATACAAATACCCCAAACACAGACTGGAGAATCCCGGGGTCGTTAGGTCCGTTACCCAAGATATCCGAAGGCAATCCTTTAAGCCCCATGCAAAAAGTCCAACTGATATCTACTACTTTGCACGAAAAACCCTCAACCAAACGCTACAATTTTTGCCACAACGAAAGGCTATAAGAGAATATGACCTATCAAATAAATATATACTACGTTGTGCGATAGATAGGCATTACAGAAAGAAACCAACGATAGACTAAAAAATATGCAACGAAATGTGAGTTTTCAATTAAAGTGAATGCAAGCTATTTTATAAAAGTTATAAAAACATCCAAACTGCATGTCAGATAACAAATATTACGGACAATATATATAGTAAAACAAATGATTAAGCTTCTGCTTGTACAATGATTCCCTTATTATTACTAATAATAAAATTATTTGCAATTTTTGAAGTGACCTACATTTTTTGCTCGCCAGTATATGTTAATTAAAATACATAATTTGTTTATGTGAATAATTAAAATATACTCTAAAACTGGTTCTTATAGAATCAAATGATAAGGAACATAATATTTCCACCAATAGTTAAACAGTTTTCAATAATAATTTTATTTAATTATAAAAACAAAATTATTAGATATAGACAAAAACGCAAAAGATCTATTAGAATTACTTGTAGTTAGTGCATATTTTAGATAAAAATTGTTGCCTATTGACTTTTGTATTGGCTAAAGATTATTCCATTTAATTAATTTATTAATTACTCAATTTGTACATGTTTGTAATTTATTAAATTATTTATTATTGCAACTATCCAGCTTCCATTTTTAAAAGTAACTTTGATTTATTCTTTTACCAGAACAAAAAAAAGAACATTTATTAATTCTCTTATCGTAGGTAACTTACATCAATTGTTTCCTTAAACAAAGCTTTGCTATCATTGCTACTCAACACGCCTCCAATATTAAACGTGGTAGGATTTGGCGACCAATCCCGTTCCCTTTGGCCATTTATTTTTTGTAACACAACACAAAATATAAACAGTTTTAAAAAAATTAAATTGCTCTTCAATTTCATTTTTATCCTGTTATTTCAAATTTATGAACTCTGATGTTTATACCGGAAAGGCCGGTAAACATCTGAAAGAGAATCTGTGAAAGCGTATCCAGCTACCGCCCTTACAGGAGCGGTTTTAACACGATTATATTTTCAAACTCGAGGAAATTTACAAAATGGGACTAACTTTTTTTTATAATTGCTTATTATTGTATAAAATATGTATAGAAAAATAAACATTTTTTTTCGACGTAGCTTAACTTATTTACTTATTTCGTTCTGGATCGAAAAGTTATTTTGGAAAACTATAATATATAAAACTGTATCCAAAAAAATCAAATTTAAAAAATATTACACAAACTTTCCAATATTCAATATACTAAAATTTAAAAAAAAACTTTTCCCGAGAACAGAAGTTTTTTGACAATTCCTGGTGCTTAGATTTTGGATTGACCAAAAAATATATATATATATATATATATATATATATATATATATATATATATATATATATAAACGAATATACATAATCCCAAAAAATTTCTGAGCACGAATGGGAAGAACACTTTAAAACACTATATAAAAATACAGATCAATCACAACAGAACAACTACCCACCTGAAAATGCATCTGAATATGACGAATACACCAAGGAAGTAAGCCTCCAAACGACGAAAGATACGATAGCCAAATTAAAAACGAGAAAAATCCCAGGACCCGACAATATTCCCAACGAACTAATTAAATATGGTGGAAATGCATTACACGAAGAACTAACAAAACTCTTTAACAAAATAATTAAAGACCAAGAGATACCCCGAGATTGGAAGAAAAGTGTAACAGTACCTATTTTCAAGAAGGGTGATAAGAAAATCACGGAAAAATATAGAGGAATAACTTTATTAAATTCATTAATGAAATTATTCACCAAAATCCTTGAAGGTATAGTAACTGACTATTGCAGAATATCAGAAGAACAGTAAGGTTTCCGCAAAAACAGATCTACAGTAGATGTCATATTCATCGTAAGACAGATAGCAGAGAAATCTATTAAATTTACTAAGCCGGCTTTTATGTGCTTTATAGATCTCACTAAAGTCTTTGATAGGGTGAGACTGGATGATATTCTGCAAATAATGCGAATTAAAGGCATCCCAAACAATTTAATTAACATAGATGAACAGCTAAACTCCAACACCACAACACAAATCTCAGTAAGCGGCAACCTAACTAAGGATGTACCGATAGCATCGGGCATACGACAGGGGGACTCTCTGAGTCCATTACTGTTTAACATAGTAATGGACCAAATAATTGAGAACGTCAAAAGAGCGGCACCAGGGTACAGAATGAATACCGGGGAAATAACAATAATATGTTACGCTGATGACGCCGTCATAGTCTCGGAAAATGAAGACGATCTCCAAAGACTTCTATTTGCATTCCACACCATAAGCAAACAATTCAACATGAAAATATCCATCGATAAAATTAAGTCAATTGTAATAAGCAAAGTACCCTTAAGATGCAAACTAGTAGTGGATGACAAACCAATAGAACAACTCTTGACCTTTAATTACTTAGGAGTTGAGATATCTGCAAACCAAGACAGAACAAAAGAAGTAAGAAACCAAGTAAACAAGGCAAATAGAATCTCAGGAGGCCTGGCGGATATAATATGGCACAACACATACATGAGCAAGGACGCAAAAACAAAAATCTACAAGACCTGTATTCGACCGATAATGACGTACGCAATAGAGACGAGAGCTGACAACACAAAAACAAAATCAATTCTAAGAACTGCCGAAATGAAAGTACTAAGAAGAATATCGGGATACACAATAAGAGATCACATACGCAATTCAGCAATACGCGAGGAACATGGAATTCGGGATATAGTAAGATGGGGACGGAAGCGCAGAAGAGCCTGGAATGAGCACGTAGGAAGAATGGCGCAAAATAGGATAGCGAGAATCGCCCGAGATGGAACACCGGAAACCTGAAGACCAATAGGTAGACCACCTAAAAGATGGAGAGAGTCCTGGATTTTAACATCAAATGAGATGAATGATTGAGTTGGAAAAAACAGGCTGTAAGCCTATAACAAGAGGAAGAAGAAGAAGAAGAAGAAAAAAATATATATATTATATATAAAAGAATAGTCTAAAGAATTTTTCTAAATATTAATTAAAAGCAATGTAACAAAGTTGAAAGCGCGATTTTTGATGAAATATTATTATTTTTTATAAATATATTCCAAAATATGAATTTATTAATTAGTTCAACAATTTGCCTGAAAGTTTTTGACAAGTTTATATTTAAATTTAACAATGAAGAGAAACATTAACCAAGTACTTAATAACTTTCTAACCATATATTTTTAAGAGAATTCCGAAAAATGTAGTTAACTAATTTAGGTTGGCTCCCCAATCTTGGAAATTACTCTTTGCTCTTATTTTGGTACACTTTTAAGATTTCATAATACTAGATAAAATACAGAATACACAATGAATAAGTCTATCACAACACTATAAATCCATCTAAATTGTATAAAACTCACAAAGCAAAATCTACGAAACAAAAATAACATCGTAGCGGTATTATTCTTATACGAGCGACGCTATCAAATCAACCAATCGATAACCAGAAGTTCGCTGTGCGCATGCGGGCTTTTCAAAAATATGACCCAATGTGTACAAACACATTTTTTCGTTCCTGTTTCGCCATTTTTGTCCTCAACAACCTACCTAAAATTACACATATCTACTTTTTACTTTATATCTCTGTTTCTGGTTGCCTATCCCTCTTTTACAATTCAAATATAGACGTTATATTAGGTCTACATGATCTCTGAATAGCTAACGGTTGTAAGTACCTCTATGGATGTATTTTCCAATACCCATAAGGTATAGAATTTCAATATTTTTAATTATATTATCTGAATAAATAAGTGTCTTCTCTTTAGGATTGTTCTTGCCAATTTTCTTAGACTAAAGATTCATTCATTTAAGCCCTTTATTTAAAATGTTTAAAAATTCATTCCTTCAAATATAAATTGCTGGAAATAAAAGGATAGTAACCACCTGTCCTTTGGCTTTGTAAACTCCTGTGGCTCCTACCCTGCTATATGTATCACTATGGAAACGCTTTCAAGATGTTATCGATTTCACCCAGTTTCACAGTCTGGACCCACCTCAATTTATTTCTGATTTTATAAATTAATTTATGTATTTTATGTTATGTATTAGAGCCAGAGAACATTGTAAATATTGAAAATTGAGCAATCTTAGGATATATGATATTTGGTTATTTTTTGATAAGTTTAGCTGCAGAAATTTACTTAAAATGGCTATTTTTTTGTTGAACTGTTTTATTTTAGAAAAATAAACCTACACGAGGAAAATTCTGAACAAGTTTATCAATAAAAAGGCTGTTGTTCAGTGTTTATTTTTTATAACTTATATTAAACGAGCCTTTCAAATGGTTTGAGACGTTTATCTCCATTAATAATTTGGTTTATTAAAGTAAAAGACAGCTTAAATATTCCCTTGTTGTATATTTGTATATAAATTTCATGGTCTGCAGCGAATTAACTCAAATGAATGACTCATTCTTATTTTTAAAGGTAAATTATTAGATTATATTGTATATGGAATATTAACAATACCAGGGTACAATAGAAATTATTTACACCAGACACTTTTTTAGTTCCCCTTTCATAGTTCATATATCAGCCAAATTCGAGTTCTATTTGTTAATGTGGGATTAAGAGTTGAAATAAATTTACCTCTGAAATGCAACACTCCAAAGAACTAAATACTTTTGGTATTTTCTCAAATGAACAAAAAAGCTTAAATTTATTGGCATTGGAATATTAATAATATATAAATTAGCAGCTTTTTGTATAAGCAGACAAGAAAACATATAAAATGTGGAATTTCAAAGTGTTTGGATATTTTAAAAACTTTTTGCGATTTTGCAGTTAAATCACTGACTAAACGCTAACTTCGTAGAGTATCATTACTTACAAGTTGTAAAGTAAAAATGAAACATATTCCATAATTTACTCAAGCCCGAAAAAAAAAACAGATTTCATTTTGCAACATTATTCGCCAATACACAGTGAATCTGGTTCCGTCATAAGTCCTATTCAATTAACAAAGAGTTAAAGCTTCTGATATTGCTGCACACGTATGAGATCCTGGGAAATGCTGACATGCAAGTACAAAAGAAGATAGTAGTGAACATAACCCGATTCGCTCGATCCCCCCACTCCTCGACCTTGACCTTGACCTTGCTTCACCCCTCTTTGGCCCCGCCCACATGTCCTTGTCATTGACCTTGAAAATGCACGTGTGCTTTGGCCTTGGCCTTGTGTTCAAGGTTGTGTGTGTGACCTTGACCTTGACCTTGGTCGAGACGACCTTGACTTTGTTGAAGGTCACCTTGGGTGTGTGACCTTGAAGATATGTTACGTGGTTGGGGGTGACCTTGAATGGTTTTATATAAGGTATGGGGCAGTTTCATTCATCAGTTGGCTCTGACTTGTATAGGTAGTACATGTGTTAATATTTGACAAATCATGGCATATGTTTGTGAAAATTGCGGTTCTAAGTTTACTAATATTTATAATATGAGACGTCATCAAAGAGAATCGTGTGCGGCGAGATTTAATGAAGTGCCTGGAGGAAAACGGCTCCGAATTGAAGAGTATACATCGACGATTCCGCTAATTAATTGCGCTACATGTAATGTAGATGTTCCAATAAATCATATGTCGGTGCATAAACGAACACAACAACATAAAAATAATTCATGTTTGCCGGTATGTCATGGTGTGCAACTCGTTCAATGTGCCTTCAAAAGGAGAATTGCAACCTATCGGGTTAGCAGTGATATGGAGCATTCCGATTACGTAATGTTCTTTGCAGACATTAAATCCAAGGTGGTGGAACTTGTTAATAATTTATTGCGTGTGCATCATGCTTTAAAAGTTAACATGACAGCTGTTGGCGAGTACATGCTTCCATCACAAGAAATATTCAGTGAAAAATCCTTCAACACTGCTAATCAAATAATTAGTGTAGAAAGTGATTTGGATGCCGTTTACCATTCTTTCACCGAATTAATAAAAACGCAGGCGACAGAGTTCCAGGAGAAAGATTCAGGTATGGAAAAATCAAAACCCGATATATTAAACTGATTTTTATATATTATTTTTCTTGTTATAGGATGGGCTCTTGTGCGAATTTTATACTTGGAAGTTGGTATCAACAAGTATATGCCTATGGGTGGCTCATCATACATCAAGTTGCCGTGTTCTATTGAAAAGAAAGGAGCTGTCGTCAATGTGATTAACCAGGACGAATTTTGCTTTGCGTGGGCTGTAACATCAGCATTGTTTCCTCCAACAGCAGAGCCTTCACAGAAGACATCCTACCCCCATTTTTCTAGAGTGCTAAATGTAACAGGTATGGATTTTCCAGTAAAATTACGTGACATTAAAAAATTTGAGGAAATGAACAACATATCAATTAACGTATACGGTCTGGAATCTAAATATGAAAATAATGAAGTAATACATGAAGTTATTGGTCCACTGAGGTATGCGTCAAAAAAGTTGGATAGGCATGTAAATTTATTGTTAATTACAAAAGACTGTAGTAGTAAAGATGGCGGTGAACATTTTTGTGATTCGACTTGTTCAAAGAGTCATTATTGTTGGATTCGGGATTTATCACGTTTAGTTTCAAGTCAAATTAGTTGTCAACAACATAAAATATATTTCTGTGATGGTTGCCTCATTTATTTTAGTACACCGTCAGCTTTAACTTTACATCAAAGCTACGATTGTAACCACATTTTCACGCAAACACCCTCAGTGGATTTAAAAATCGATAAATTTGGAAAGAGTGTGCCGGAAAATATTTTAATTCGAGGGTATAGAAAAGCAAATGCGCGTTCCATTCGTGGTTTATGCAGATTTCGAATCTGTTTTAAAACCCATTGAAACGGTACAACCAAACCCACAAAATTCTTACACTGTAAAAAGTTTTAAACATGAACCATATTCTTTTGCTTATTTAATTAAATGCTCTTTTGACGACTCACTTTCGAAATTTGAGCTATTTCGGGGGAATAATGCAGCTCAAGTCTTTGTGGATCGTATCGAGTGTGATTTAAGGGCTCTATACAACACATATTTAAAAGACATTAAGCCTATGAAACCGTTAACGCCTGAAGAAAAAAGGGAGTTTAATGATGCTAAAATATGTGGTATATGTGAAGGCCCTTTTGAAGAGGGTGAGATTAAAGTACGAGACCACTGTCACATAACTGGTGCAAAAAGATTTGGTGCTGCACATTCCGTTTGTAATTTAAATTATAAATTACCCTCTTTTATCCCTATCATATTTCATAACTTAAGCGGCTACGACAGCCATTTATTTATAAAAGAGTTATGTAAATATGGGGATAAAATTGGTGTTTTGGCTCAAAGTAAGGAAAAGTACATATCATTTACCAAAAGCATTTATGTGCACGATTATTTTGATAGTAAATGTGGAAAAGTCAAGAGGAAATATTTAAAGTTGCGATTTATTGATAGTTTTAAATTTCTGTCAACGTCTTTGGAAAATTTAGGCAGTGGTTTAAACGACGACGATTTTATTGAAACGCGGAAACATTTTTCAAATATCAACCAATTTAATTTGATGCGTCAAAAGGGTGTTTTTCCCTATAGCTTTATTGACTCTATAGAAAAAATGGAAAATACATGTCTTCCAAGTAAAGATGAATTTTATGATAATTTACGGGAAGAACATATTAGCGATGAAAGCTATAGAAGAGCAAAAGAAGTATGGCGCTTGTTTGGGTGTAAAACTTTGGGGGACTATTCGGACGTGTATTTAAAATCAGATGTGTTGCTATTGTGTGATGTTTTTGAGCAATTTCGGAATAATTGTTTAAAATTCGATAAACTTGATCCAGCACATTACTATACCCTTACAAGTTTATCATTTGATTGTATGCTACGTATGACTAAGGTAGAGTTAGAGCTCTTAACTGATATAGACATGATACATTTTTTTAAGAAAGGTATACGCGGCGGCATAAGCCAGTGTACAGAAAGGAAGCACATCGCTAATAATATTTTTTTACCAGACTATGACCCAACAAAACCTTCTTCATTTATAACATACCTTGATGCTACAAATCTATATGGTCATAGTATGTCACAAGCATTACCATATGGTGGTTTTCGATGGTTAAGCGAGCGCGAAATTCTGGATTTAAATATTATGGCTGTTGGTGATGATAGTTTACATGGCTACGTTTTGGAAGTGGATGTGCATTATCCGACTGAGTTGCATGATGCACATTCTGATCTTCCATTTCTAGTAGAAAATATCATACCGCCAACAGAAAACGCTAAATTACCGAAATTAATTCCTAATTTACAAGATAAAAAAAAATACATTGTACACTATAGAACTTTAAAACAAGCCATCGCCAACGGCTTAGTGGTAATGCAAACCCATCGAGTATTACAGTTTGAGCAATCAAAATGGCTAAAATCGTATATTGATTTTAATACCAATTTACGTAACAAGGCCACCACAAAATTTGCGAAGGACACTTTTAAATTAAAAAATAACGCGATATTTGGTAAAACTATGGAAAATGTGGAAAATCGAAAGGATATAAAATTAGTAACACATTGGGAGAACAGTGTAGGCAGAAATGGAGCTAGAGCACTAATATCCCGCCCCAATTTCAATAGTAGCTCGATATTTACCGAGAACTTTGTTGCTATACATATGAATAAAGTTAAAATATTGTACAATAAACCAATTTATATCGGTTTTTCCATATTAGATATATCAAAGACTGTAATATACGATTTTTATTATAATTTTATTAAATCCAAGTTTGGCGATGATGCTTCGTTACTTTACACCGATACTGACTCGCTTATATTAAAAGTGTATACGGAAAACTTTTATCAAACTATATCAGAAAACCCCGAAAAATTCGATACATCAAATTACCCCGAAATTAATAATTTCAACATAATTAAAAGTAATTCTGTAGTTGGTAGAATGAAAGATGAGTTTCCTGGTGATCCGATAATAAGTTTTTATGGTACCGGCGCGAAGGCTTATTATGTAAAGTCCATTAATAATGAATTAAAAAAAGCCAAAGGTATCAAAAAATGTGTTATCGAGAAAGACCTTCATCAGGAAGACTACCAAAGAATTGTTGAACGGGGTGGTTTGATATTAAGAAAGATGAAGACATTTAGAAGTGAATTACATAACATTTATACCAACATAATAAATAAAGTAGCATTGTCACATAGCGATGATAAACGTTATGTAATTCCCAGTTCAACCAAAACTCTACCTTGGGGGCATGCAGATATAGATTTTTACAAAACAGACCCGGAAGAAAACTTAGCAAATTTAGTCACCGTGTTGGAATCATTTCTAAGTCAGGACAGCACGTAATCTGGAAAGTCCATATTTCATTATTTGTATTGTTTTTATTATTTCTATTAAACATACAACATTAATATGTAACGATAGTATTGTAATTTTTTTTTTTTTTTTTAAATAAAAAACATGTATTCATTACTTGATTGCTTTTTTATTGAACCTTTATTTTAAAATTATAAATATAATGAAGTGTCGACAAATAACAAACTGTAAAAGTTATTGTTGAAAAATTTGTCTAATAGTAAATTAAACGCACAGGTCTACGAGTAAATGTTTAATGTGAAACAGGTTTGCTGACAAGATCCTCCATAGTCTTTTCAATTTTCAACATTCTAGAGTTAAGTTCATCACGCAGTTCGTCTTGCCTAAGTTCATATATTGCAATAACAGTATCATCAATGTATCCTCTAAGTTCTTGACCGGTTTCAATTAATTTCTTGCGTACGTAACCTTCAAGTTGGTTTCTGAATATATCTTTAATAACAATTGTTGAGTCATGTAAAGCTTTCTGCGTATCTTGCACACACTGAGCAAGGTTATTATCAACATAATTTCGTGTGGTCGCATCGTCTCCTTCAAGAGGTTCTGCTAAATAGCACAATCTTTTGCTTCCCATGTCGTAATCTCCATTAGGTGTAAGTTTAAAACCTATTCCTGAAGGACCTCGCATAAAGTTAAAATCCTTAAATTTTCTTTTGCGACCGAACTTATCAATAGTGTTTACTTCTGACATTGTTATGTGAGACTGATTTGAAACCATTAGATTTCACCCTAATATATGGTTCTATTTCATTAATAAACGGACTCTGCAGAAAAATATGGATTGCAAAACGTATTTTAGGTGATGTTTAATAAATACACATACAGATTCATTTTACTATTGTTTTATTGAAAAAAAAATTAAAATATAACAAAAGATTGAGTTTACTTTTTATTATTAAAAAAAATAAAAAAAATAACAAACAAAAAAATTAAAAATTAAGAAATAAAATACATGTTAATTTCTTCTGTACAGGTAAGCTTCTTCTATGACCCAATTTCTTCTCTGGATGGCACGTTCATTAATGTCCTTGAACTGGTAGTAAACTAGTCCACAAAAGCCGCATTGTACAAATTTAACCCTGAAAAGGTCAATGTAGTTGAAGTCGTACGTAAGATCATTTCGCCAGCAGATACCTAGTCTTTTACAATGATGACAAGTTAAATAAAAAGCTTTTGGTATATGACTGTATGTTTTGGCTGCTTCACTAGGTTGTTCATCAGTTGGCAACATGATGTTTGAATATGTTGTACTTGTCAATCGCGGTACTCTAATTATGTATTACTTTTTAAAATAACCTTGACAGGACCAAAAAAAATCCTTGAAAATTACAACCTCGAAAACGACCCTGACATTGACGGGTACTTTGACCTTGGCCTTGGCCTCGCATCTAACAAGTTTAGTACTATATTTATATGCTTCTTTAAAATAACCTTGACAGGGACAAAAAAAAAATCCATGAAAATTACAACCTTGAAAACGACCCTGGTATTGCCGGTTACGTCGGCCTTGGCCTTGGCCTTGCATCTGACAAGTTTAAATATTATACTTAATGCATCGAACAAAAGGAATAAAGGTGGTGTAGTGGGGGAAATGGGCATAAAAGCAGACTTGCTGGCTCGAGCTCTTCACAGTTCGTCAGAACAGCAAACAGTACAGTGCTAAGAAAAAGTTAATTGTGTGAGTTTGAATATCGAAAATGTCTAGTGTACGGTCTCTTTTAGATGCTCTTGACGTGAGCTGCGGTTCACAGCAAGGCATGCTGGATAACATGAGTGGTTTAGAAGTGTTAAGTCCGGGGGTGTTCGAGAACTGGAATGGCGTGGAGCATGAAGATGCCGAAGACCGAGCCCTCAACGATGGTCGCGACGAGGAGTTAGTTCAGTCGGCAGCGCAATTCCTGGAATGCTGGACGGAGGAGAAGGGGCCAAAGATAAATGTGATTAGTGATGTGGTTGTGCGAAAAGCATCGCGGCCTAGGGAATCTTCTCCGAAAGCTTCAAAACTGAAAAAGCTCTTGACTATGCGGAAGTCGGAAATCGCCGATAAAAAAACATTTTATTCGGCGATTAAAGGTGTGGGACAAGGGAAGAAGAAAAAGTTTAACTTTAAGCGTCCCTCCACCCCTGTTCCATTACCCGACTTCCTAAAAACAGCACCGCAAGAGCCATTGTCAGTAGAAGTGGAAGTCATAGAAGGCCCCGATGGACCAACACCACCAACGCCACCAACACCGGCCAGCGTAGAGAATGAAATAGTGTCGGAGGTGAAGTCTTCCCCAGCGCCAGCGCCACTGTCGCCGATATTGGGGTGCCGGAAACCCATGAAGAAGCGGTTTAAGCGGTGTTTTGAAGGCGATGAAGTTTCCGCTGCTTCGTCGTCGTCGTCGTCGTCGTCGTCATCGTCTTCACCAAATAAAACCGCGTCTTCTTCCGAGCCATCACAACCGGAGTGGGTCGAAGACTTCACCAACTCTCAGAAGACCAAATTGACAGACATTTACGCCATGAAAAAACGCTTAGTGAATGAAGTGAACGAGTGTGCCAGTGACATTATAGAACTTGAAAGACAATTAGAGATAAAAAAGGTGAAATCTGCGCGGTTAAAAAGACAATTAGAGGACTTTAATAAATTATGTAGTAGGTGTTAGGTAGTTGTAGAGATTAGCTTTTAATTTATAGTATTAAGTTTGTAAATATATATATATATATATATATATATATATATATATATATATATATATATATATATATATATATATATATATATATATATGTATATATATAATGTAGTTAATAAAAAAGTGTTTGATCAAATTTTTTATATTTTATAATGAGAATAAAAATGACTTGAAAATTTATTTTTGTGTGTTATTTCATATAGGCCCTGTCCCACATAATATTAGGTAATAAAAAAAAAAGAGTGAATAATCCACTAAAACTACGCAATAGCAATAGTTGTAAATATTTTCTGATAATATTTACAAGTATGCTAAAACATGGTTCGGTTTATGAAGTTAAGGTTCTGTCGCCAGAACTTCTAATACTTTGTATCTCAATATTGTATGTTTTTATGAAAAAACATAAAATATTGGTTACAAAGTATTATAACCAACTAAAACTACGATCAAATTATTTTGTGGTCCTGAAAAGGACCGTTTGGTTGTAAAACATGCGACTCTTTTATTGAGTTGTAGAGTCGCACGGCCCGTCATCATCAGCGGGGGTGGCGGTGCTGTCCTCTGTGTATTCGATGATGAACCGCCAAAGTTCATCCCATCTAGGATCGTTCGGCTCCCACTCCAAACAATTCTCTGTGGTAGAATCTACCACAGGGCATTGGATGGGTTGTTGTTGTTGTTGTTGTTGTTGTTGTTGTTGTTGAGTCGCTGACATGTTGAACTAAAATGATTGTAATAAGTATTGGTGGTCGTATATATAGAGACAAATTAATGGTGGGGGGTGAAAACAAATGTCGTATTACGTATTGAGACCAAAAGTTGTTTGTGGTCTCAAATACGAACGAACGATTTAGCTGGGTTCCACCAGCACTTAAAGTTTTAATACTTTGTATCTAATATTGTATATTCTATACATACAATATTAGTAACAAAGTACTAATATGTACTAAAACTACGATCAAAGTATTTTGTGGTCCTGAAAAGGACCGTTGTTGGGTGCCCTTAAAAAGGGCCAGGGAGAGTGTGGGGCTTATGGTGCCCCATCCTCGCTGGTCGACCACCAGCTTGACGAATCGCAGGGGCCTTGTGGGTCGTCGGGTGTTGGTGATGCTGGAATTTCCAGCACCGCATCTTCCGTCGAGTCCGGCTCTGGCTGCGGCGACGGAGTTTCGAGTCTTTGTAAGACCCAATCACCCGCGTCGTCTAATTCCACTAGACCCGGATCATGGTCATATACTAGCGGAATCAGCTCATCCAAGTCGTCCCAACGTAGGACGTCAATTTCAAAATCCACCTCGTCGTCGTCGTCGATGACTTGCAGGTCTCCAACGTTGTCGGCTACGGTGTCATCACTAAAGATGGATGAGCCTCGGCTGGCGGGTCTTTCTTCCTCCATGTTCATCGTATGAGGGTTGATGAATATATGACTGTGTAACTGACCCAGTCTCATATATATAGAACTACCCCCACCCCACCAACGGATTCTAAATGTTATGTATTGGTGAGAGCTTATAGAATTATTGATTTTTTCAAAAACTTTAAATAAGGAATTAGATTTGTTTAGACAATAAGACTTATTCTTAATATTTTGTGAAGAATACATTACAAAAAAAAAAAAAAAATAATAGAAACCTTGTTTGAACTGTTAACATTTTCATAGGTTCTCAAGCATATAACTTGGCACTTAAGCTACGAGACAAATCGTCGTTAAACGAATATCTCGCCCCATAAGTGACGATTACTAAACTACGATCAAAATATAATGTGGTCCTGAAAAGGACCGTTTTTGTGGCCCTAAAAGGGCCTGGGGGGAGGGTGGGGTGCCTACCGTGGAGTAATACCCAACGATATTAACACCGACCTAGGTGCAGCCCTTGGTCTTCTCATTGGCGGCACCGTCGTCGTCGCTGGTGGTGTCGGCGTTGCAGGCGGTGCCGAAGGTGCCGCTCCTGGTGCGGTACCCCCGCACTCCTCACACTTGCATATCTTGCCGGGCACGAATGGCCTGACAATGCCAATGATCCTTTTTGGTATATCTTCCATCTTGCCGATCGAATGTGTAATGATGAAATAATTCTAATACCGGCCTCTATATACATTCAAAAAGTTGGAGGGGGTAAGGTGGAGTGCATATATGCATTATATAAGTTTGAGAATAATATGATTTTATAACTCACCGTATCTCTGTTATGGACACAAACTACCCTCCTCCACTTAGAAAAAAAAAAAAAAAAAAACCTCCCCTACAACTTCCACATACTCCCGTTCGGCGGCCCTAGCCTCCTAACTCGAGAATTTCAATTTTTTCATCTAAATTTTTTGTCATTTTTAAGATTTTCCAAATTTTTTTTTCACCATTGTATTCTACTCAAAATTCTAGGTAATTAAAGTGCTTTTATTTTTTCTCTATCTTGAACGGTTCCCGAGCTACAGCGCTTTAAAGAATTCAAATTACTAACTTTCTATAACCCTTTTTTTCAAATTTCATTTTTTCGAATTTTCAAAAATACTACAATATGTAGAAAAAAATTCTCTCTTTAATTTCCCAATACCGTTTTTCTCTAAATCTTCAACTTTAGCGCGTATTCAGCATTTTCAAAAAAAAAAAAATTATAATTTTTTTTACACCATCGCATTCTCCTCAAAATTTTGGGCTATCAAAGTGCTTTTATTTTTTTTCTATCTTGAACGGTTCCCGAGCTACAGCGCTTTAAAAAATCCAAATTACTAACTTACTATAACCCTTTTCTTAAAATTTCATCTTTCCGAATTTTGAAAAGTACTACCATATGTAGAAAAAAATTCTCTTTCTAATTTCCTAATATCATTTTGCTCCAAAACTTCAACTTTGGCGCGCATTCACCATTTTTCAATTTTTTTTTTGAAAAAAATTTTTTTTACGTTTTTACTATCGAGAAAAATGCTTGCTTATAGTACTCGATTTCCTCTATAATTTTTTCTTATAACTTTTTTCCCTATTCCTAACCGTTACTTTCCTACAAATTTTCTAAATCGTTGTTTTCATATTTTGCCTTAAAAATTTTTTCTTGTGTTATTTAAGCTCTTTTTTCCACTTAATAAACCACCATTTTCTAAATTCCCGTACTCTTTTCTTAAAGAGCGGGCTTTTCCGCCAGCTTTTTTTTTTTGGTTGGGTTTCAAATAAATATAAAACTACTACTTCACTCATTACAAATTTATTGATTCAAGAACATTATTTTGTGTTACATATAATAGATACATTAAAATATAGATTTATTGGTCACCGAACCGTTTAATACATTATAACTAAAAAATGAGTCGTGAATAACTAATGCGTACACTTTAGTGTCTTTGGAGAATTTATTCTTTCTCGTTTGGAACTCCAATTTTACATCCACTGTCGATGAGTTAATCGCCTCTGGTTGATGACTGCAATTGATAATAAAAACGGGGTTTTTCATATATTCCGCGAACGTTATCATCGGATCGTTTATCTCGCGCCCGTAGTAGCTGCTTTGGAAGTTTTCGTAATTGTAATAGGCTGCTGCGTACAGTTTCTTGGCGAAATCTAAATTCCATCTTTCGTATGGATAAACGGTTGAATTCAGATACAGTCTAATGTCGCATACGTCGGCGTGGGTAAACTGGGTTGCGTTTTTTTCTTTCTTGTCGCAATTATTGCTGTCTTGAAACCCGACGATTATATAGCGCGGTCTTTCCAGACTTGTACTCGTTCTCAAGGCCCACACGTCGGAAGATGTTTGCCTTAAAGCTGGTAATTCGTACAGATCCCATTTACGATATGCCATTTGAATACTGGCATTGTTTCCTCCTTTATTAATGCGAGACAGTATTTTCAATTTTTGCTTATCGTCTGGAATGATGTGACGAATTTTCCATTCGATTTTGTCGATACTAATTTCTGCCTCTACTTCGCCGACGTAACAATTGGTAAAAGTGCGAGCTATAATCATAATAAGCTCTTGTTTTACGTTGAAAACACCTTTTGCGTAATCTTCGGCGAATCCCATAAGATATTTTAAGGGTAATTTCCCGGAGAATACGTTACTTGCCGTGTCTACGATATCTTGGTTTGCTTCGTCGAGACCCCATCCGCACGTCATGAGAGATCTTTGTTGCAAACTTCCGAATGAAACCATGGTTTTTAATGTCGTCGTAACTCCAGGTTTACGAACCACGGCGACCTGTTCACCTCCCATCTCGTAGCGAATTTCATCGAACAAAAATGCGAGGGCATTATTTGATAAAAAACATCTTTTCGTTGCGTCTATGGGTTTAAATTTTCCTTCGATATATATGTAACTTTCGGCGATATCCAGTATAATATCTTGAAAATTAATGGGGATACGGACTTCATCCGAATTGTTGAATGATGGAGATCCGTATGGTTTATACGTATGCTCTTCTAGACTAATAATGGAATTGTCCAAGATGGGCTCGGAGAAAACCTCTATTTTATCGCTGGTGGTGGAAATCATTTTCGCACTTTAAGACCGATTGATTTTAAAAATTTATAGTCTTCGGCAGATAACTGTTGAGATGTTTGTGATCTAACGTCTGGACGACGACTAACCTTGACGTTAACTCTTCTTTTACTTTTATTATGTTTCGGCGGTTCCCCCATCTTAGTCGACAGCACACACAATTGACGATTGAAGCAAAAACCCATTTCTATGAAAGTTTCTTCAGTTCCAATTTCACGATTATTTTCTCGCCTTGAAAATTGATTAGATCACCGCTATCGTCCAAGATGCGAAGAGTAATGTTGTCGATAAACTGACGTCCTGCCGGCATTAACGGCATATAAATATTATTTTGTGGTTCTTTACTGATTTTGTAACCGGGCTCCACGTCGATATCGAATTCGAACAAGGTATGACCTTCCACCGAATTCATATATGCTCCGGAAATTATATTACAATCTACGCGTATGATGCGTACTTTCATTATTTCCACCATCTCGGTTGATTCGTGCTTTTTGTCTCTTTTTAACACTGTATGATTAAATCCTAACATTTTACCGATACTCGCCTCTCCCCGGAAATCTATAGTATATTGGGATTTCAGTTCACATTTCAGCGTATTATTATTAGCAACCAAGTAAAAGATTCCATCGTTCTTTTCTTCAGTTGAAATCCTCAAAGCCTCCAACATAGCTTTACCTATCTCATCTATTTCATAGGCCCCAGGTGGAATCTGCAATTGTATCGGCTCGGTGGTGTAACCCTCCTTCATGTAGGCAAACTTATTGTTGCTTTCGTCCACATTAAAAATTGAATTGTATGTGTAAAATCCCAGCAATGCCAGACCATATTTGTTTTCTCTATTTAATTCGACTGGTGGATAAAAATCGGCGCTTAAGACGCTCGAGTGTCCTGTTAGTGTGAACGTATAAGACATGACTAACCATTAAAACATCACACATCTCGGTTTTATTCTTAGCGGCAACATTTAAAAAGATTCATCGTCATACCTTTTCTCACTGCATTAGATAGTGATGTTTTTATGCTATTTTCTGCTTTTATGCGCACATCGCTGATTTTGCAATAACAACAAAATATTTTTCTAGCCGTAAGATCCTCATCAGTCATAACCTCGTTTAAATTGCTGCTGCTGCTGCTGAAATAATGTTTGCAACCGCACTGATATTTTAATATATCGATATCGCTTTTAAGGTGCTCCGGCAACTTTTCCCAAACGAATGGAATTTCATTTGGGGCTAATGCAATCATTACTTCCTTGGGCATGTTTTCTAACTGTTTCACGGTCATTTTCCTTAATCCACCGGCTAGATGAAATGCTTTCAGTGATTGCAACATTTTAGTATAGTTATTGCGATCCATTTGCGGTGTTAATGGTGACGATGATGATGATGACATCTTTTACGCTGATGATTCGACAAGAAACTTTAAGCACAAATGTCCACACCAGACTGTTCCAAAATCCTGCTGACGATCGTATGTATAGTAAATAATTTTTGATGGTTCCGATCCCGTTTGTAGATATCGTACCAATTCGATCGGTGGGGGTAAATCGCCGAAGCTGTCATAATATGTTACTTTAGAATTATTTTTTCTATAAGCTACCCAATGAGTCCCTGCACCACGCGTACTATCCAAATTCACTATTGCTGCTTCGTAACGTCGAGGACCTTGTCTAGGTAATAAATCCCTCATATAAACGCCTCGAAAGTGTCCTATTCTTTTCTTTTTGGCATATTTTTCTATATCGATGTTAGATAGTGGTCTTCGAGGTAGGAATTCAATTAGTTTTTTGATCTACGATTTAAAAATAATCCCATACCTGTACGATATGGCTTTAGAAACAAACCATTTCCTTTCGATTTTAAATACAGGCCGGCACCGGTTTTATCTTCGCTGCTTTTTTTTACTGCTTTTATGGCGCGCACAATTCCCGCTGCCCCACCGGCTAATGAACCCAAAGCTGATAACCCGGCAAAAATTGGTATTAATGGTAATATTCCACCAGTTTTAGGAATCGGTATTATTCTCGGTGTACGAACCTTCCTTTTGCCACCTGCCGCTTTTACCGATCTACGTGCTGCCGACAGAGCTATTTTAGATGCATTCATGACATTTTTTTCCAACACATTTTTACTTCCGGCTTTTAATAATTCCCTTCGAACTGCTTGTCGAATAGCTGTTCCGAAACTGGCTTTCCGAACATGTCGATTTTTATTAACACCTTTCCTTTTTGTATGACGCGTGCCTTTACTAGATGTTTTTTTTTTGTTGATAATGATGATGGTACACCCATACCAAAACGTTGTTTTCCTTTCATAATGTTTGTAACTAACCAAGCTGCTGTTTTTTCACCTAAACTGGAATCTTTCGATTTTACTCTATTCCAAGCACTTTGTTCGAGCTCGTAATCCGCTCGATGTCTCGCACTTATGTTGTCTTTATTATGTAAATAGGCTAAATCGTGTTTTTTGCATGCGGCATCCAAAGGATTAATGCCTGGATCACCTCTTGTTACACGTTTTATTACTTTTGTTCCGGGTCCGCAATATTGATAACCAGGAATGTGTACCTCGAATGGTAATTTATTTATTAACGAATTCACAATACCGTATCCAGTTTTGTTGGAAACGTGAGACCGTCCACTTCGTTTGACGCTCGGCATCTGAATGACAGTTTTTGTGAAAAATTGCCTATAAAATATCAAATTTTCCTAAGATGCGCGTTATCGATCTTAAACAAAAACTTCCTATTGACAATCTCGATGAAAAAGTCGGACTTGGATTTGAAAAGAAGATAATGAAGAGACACGGTCCTCTACTTCCTTCCTCTATTCGCGGCCTGTTAATTGGTCCATCCAATTGTGGAAAAACTAATGTCATGATTTCGCTGCTTACACACCCCCTTGGGCTACGTTTCGAAAATGTCTATATTTACTCGAAATCTCTGTATCAACCGAAATATGAGTATTTAAGGAAAATTTTAGCGCCCATCAAAGGTTTAGGCTACTATGCCTTTAGTGATTCCAGTAATATTGTGGAACCGTCCGATGCAAAACCAAACTCTATATTTATCTTTGATGATGTTATATGTGAAAAACAAGATGTTATAAGATCGTACTTTAGCATGGGACGTCATAAAAATATCGACTCCTTTTACCTAGCGCAAACATATTCGCGAGTGCCTAAACAGCTTGTGCGAGACAACGCCAATTTTATTATTATGTTTAAACAAGATGAGTTGAATATGAAACACATATTTTCCGACCACGTTTCACCGGATCTAACTTTTACTCAATTTCAAGAAATGTGCTCAAAATGTTGGGATAATAAGTATGGATTTTTAGTAATTGATAAAGACAGTGATGTGAAATCGGGAAGATACCGTAAAGGATTTGATAGCTATATATTACTGTAATAATAAGAGAAAACGCTCATTTGATTGTTGAAACGTCCTTTGTTAACATCATGAATAACGCGATCGACTTAAAACGTAAACTAGTGGAAGCTACCAATGCCGTCAGAAAAAAATTTAAACAAATTAAAGCGGCTAAAGAGTTTAATGTTGTGGAATTGGAAAAGTTTTACGAACCCATTTCTAAGCCGTTGACAACTATATCTGATGTGGTTAAGCAACGTCAGCAGCAGCAGCAGCAACAACAACAACAGCAACAACATTATCCAGCTACAAAGTCACATAGTCTCAGTACATCAGTGCAGTCGACTCAAATATCAGGTTTTCCCCAACCTACACATTCCTTTCAAACCTCCACACCTATTCAGCAGCAGCAGCAGCAGCATCGCATTTCAAAAGAAGATATTAGCCAATCGGTGTTTGATACACCCTCGACATCAACTAATACATCTCTCGCATCCGCTGACACCACAACTTCCGATACTTTAAACGCACACCTGAAAGGATTACGTTCGAAACCATCTCTATACGATACTGTATATGGTGTACGTTTTGGTTCAAAAACAGATCATAACAAAAATTTTATTGGTAATTTAGAGGTGCGTTTTCGAAATGGAAATATTGTCTTATACAAAAAAGGGAAAAATATTGCAGAATATGGTGGATCACCGGCACTTTATGATTTGTTATTTCTTAAAACACCCCCAAGTGTAGGCAAGGAACAACAACAATTAAGTGATAATGTACTTTCAACGTACAAGGAAATTTTGGAATCAACGAATGCTGTCTACAACAATTTTAAAAAAAGTGATGGTTTACGGGAGACCAGATGGAACAAATATTTACGAATTATTAAACCTCTGATAATGGGCACAAAATTAGGTGGTACTATTACAAGAAAAAATCTCTCGGAAAAACTACAGTTACCCACAAAAAAGAAATTATCTTCGAAAAGATTTCAATATGTCTACTGGAACAAAGCTTAAGAGTTGGTGGATCGTTTACGTTTGTTGTGGAGTTCCAAAATGGCCGGTCACACTGGACACGAAAATGAAATTATGTCAATCATAGAGGAATTACGAGAAGAAGATATAATATATTAAGCTCAATATTTAATGATATTATTCAGTTCTTCCTTCGATCTGAAACCTTTAGTATTACTAATAATATGGAGCCCAGTCTAGAAAAAATCAAGATTGTTAATGAACTACATAGAACGGCTAGAAAAAATTTTGTAAGACGGCGCACGATAATAAAAGGATACAGAGATTTGTGGCAAATTGATTTGGCTGAAATGCAACAGTATGCTGATGAAAACGATGGTTATCGTTATATTTTGGTCTGTATAAATTGTTACTCGAAATTTGTCTATACCAAAGCCATAAAAAACAAGACTGGTATAGAAGTTACTAATGCGATGAAAAGCATCATTGAAGAGGCATCATATACACCAACAAATCTGCAAAGTGATCAAGGAAAGGAGTTCTATAATACAAACTTTCAAGCCCTGATGAAAAAATATAATATAAATCATTATTCCACTTACAGCACAAAGAAAGCTGCAATTGTTGAGCGAGTCATAAGGACTTTAAAAAATAATTTATATAAACAATTCTCGACAAGAGGATCTTACAAATGGATACATATATTATCGGCAGTAACAAAAACCTATAACCATTCGAAACATCGCACCATTGGAATGAAGCCTGCAGACGTGCAAGAAAAAACACATATTAAAGCATATGATTATTTAAAAATTGTACCTAAAAAATTTAAGTTTTCCATGGGTGACATTGTGCGTATTAGCAAGTACAAAAGCTTATTCGAGAAAGGATATACGCCCTCTTGGTCAACCGAATTGTTTAAAGTTGTAAAAGTTAACGTTACAAATCCACCTACTTACTTGTTGGAATCGTTAGAAGGTCAGCCTATAAGAGGGTGTTTTTACGAATCAGAACTACAAAAAACAAGCAGTCCTGACGTTTATCTAGTAGAAAAGGTCCTTAGACAACGCAAGAAAAATCACATCGAACAATTATTTGTCAAATGGCTAGGATTTCCCAACCACTTCAATTCTTGGATAGATAAAGCTAATATTGTTTAAATAACATATTGTATGACTATATTTTTTATTTAAAATGTAAAATAAATAAACAATATATTGTAAAATAAAGTTTTTTATTTCAATCTTCATTATTAAAAACAATGACAATAAAACATCATACACATAAATAACATTTCAATATTCTTGGAGGGAAGGTCCAATTCACCGACGACTACGACGTTATCTTCAAGGCTATGCCACTCGGAGTGCGTTCTCCTATTCTTTAACCTGCTTTTTTTAGATTTTTTTTGAAGTCGAGTCGTACGACAGTGCGCTTAATGAGTCATTTAAAGGCTGATGATAGAGTATTTTCTGCATAACTTCAATTTTTGTTTTAAGCTCACTATTATTTTTGTATATCATGGGGAGGACATCCTTGTTAAATATGTCACATATTACAACTGCAAAATTGTAAAACTTTCTATTAACAAAGTGTTTTGTCACAGCATCGTCATCATCTTTAGGTTCGCCTAAGTTGGTTATGATTTTTCCACCCATATCATACTGCCCATCCGCTGTAAGTTTAAAACCAATCCCTTGTGGCCCTGATAATATATGATATTTTTCATTATATTTCTGACGACCAAATTTATCAATTGTGTTGTTTCCTCGACTCATTTTCAATCTTTACTAAACTATTTTATTTTTATTTGCCCTACTTATATTAAATATTTCAGCTGAGAAAAAGAAACACTGACTATGATCTACTGGGTTGGTATGTTTATAAAAGAAATAAAATAAAACTGTGATTGTAACAGATATTTATTTACAGTTATTTAATTGCACAAATACAAAAATTATAAAAAATTAATTTTCCATGTCTTCGTTTTCGTTGCTCAAAATTCTATCCCATCCGACACTATTTCGATCGTCAACGTCTTGGGCTGTTGCTGTTGCAGAAACCAATTCATATTTTGCAGCAAGCTCACCTGGTAAATGTGGAATATTGATGAGGTATTCTTTTAATTCTTCTTCAACCATTTCAGCACAAAATGTATCCATGTCTATGGAACCATATAAAAATTTGTCGCACAAGTGTGCCCCAGCCATAAAATTGATTGTATCCCTGATCTCGTTCTTATATTGATCTTTGGTTACATCAATATGCGACCAATCATTTACGCTATCTAACATATCGTGAGCTCTATTTCTTAATTCTCTCCCCAACCAAAATATGTATCTATCTACACATTCGTTGGCGGTCGTCGTCGTCGTCGCATCAGCAGACATCTTTAACAGAAATAATGAACACGCGTAAGTATTCTGACATGTGCAACTATATTTTAAATTTAATTACATCCTTTTTTCAAACAATTTACATACAATTTACTCCAATGAGCCAAAACGTAATAATGTTCGAGTATTGTTTCCAAAAACTCTAGTGCCCTGCCCCAAATAAGTTAGAGTGTATTTATCTTTAGTTTTACTCATAATATCTACAATATCGTCAGATAGTGTTTCGGCCACACGTTTTGGTAAAAAAGTCTCAAATGTGCTATTATCACCGTCATCGTGTAAAGCCACTAAAAGAGTTTTACCAAATCGTGTAGTCATTGAAACCATCTTTACAATTTTATACACTTTGCCTACAATCATTTCGGTAACCTTTTTTCTCTCTAAAACCTCGAAATCTTTGCTAAACATTTCATTAATTTCATCTAGAGTTTCTTTTGCAATACTCATTATTGAAAAAAATGGTATATAAATCCAAAAATTACCGTGAATATAAAAGCACTTTCAGAACACTACACGAACACAATATTTGATGTTTATGCCACTGATATCTGCGACTGTTTGAAGTCACTTCTTCTCCCACGAACCTTTATAGCGGGGTTTCAAGGTCGAATTGTAACAATGGTGGGGGTAGCTTAACGATAGAAATAGTGGGAGGAGTATTCAAGGTCAAATGACGTCACACATTTAAATTGGTATAAGGATAACTTCAAGGACAAAATATAATGAAACAAATAACTACATTTTATGTACTTTATTCATTGATTTTTTTCTGCCATTCTTCTATGCGTTTAACATTATCACCTAAACCTAATTTCCTTAATTTGTTCAATAATAATTGTTTGTTTTTATCTCTTAGAAAATTCTTACAAACTATACTAGCTAAAAGACACACTTCGGCATGGTCCATATACTTAAAAAATACACTAAAGTCCTGAGCCTCCGAATCTTGCATTTCATATGCGTAAAATTTCGAACCGGCTGCAGAAATTAGAAATTCCTCGTACATTTCTCGCACTAAACTTTCCATATTAACTACTACTACGTTAAACTTAAGTCCTACACTCTAATTTCATCTAACACAACCGGATCTGCAATGAACCTAATCAGTTTTTCCAAACAGTCACTAAACCCCAACTTTTTTATCTCACGAACAAAGTCTTGTAAATTTATTGTTTTGCTGCAATATTTACGACATGCATTCGCAGCCTTTTCATATTCATAAGCCAAATCACAATAGCGCGACGCCCATTCTGCTCGACTTTTCATTGCATCATTGAAATAATTATTAGCCGTTTCAGTGAACTCATCGCCCAATTTTTTTACTGTCTCTTGCAAAGCACTATTCATATTATTCACTCATTTTTACATTCACGACACTTTTTTATTGCTGGTGGTGGCCCATCTATATGATGACGATATATTTGTTCATAGTGAATGTAACAGGGTAAGCTTAACTGTAGTTCCTTGTTACACCGATATGACGCTGGCAGCTTATCCCAAATTTGCCGTAAACTCAGCGTATCAACGCAAGTTTTTAAATATTCGAGAGGAAAAAATGCTAGATCCTTCTCTTCAAAATCACACAAACTTTTTAAATTACTCTGATATAAACAAATTACTCTGCCGACTTGCTCTATAATTTTTTCTTTAGATAGTTCCGTATCTGACATTTCACACTGAATGAATGCAAGTAGACTCACACAATTTATAGAACAATTTGCAAGGTCAAAATCATTTCAAGATCATCCCACACTATTACAATGCACAAATAACTACTTCAAGGTCACACACCCAAGATGACCTTCAACAAACTCAAGGTCAAGGTCACACACACAACCTTGAACACAAGGCCAAGGCCAAAGCACACGTGCATTTTCAAGGTCAATGACAAGGACATGTGGGCGGGGCCAAAGAGGGGTGAAGCAAGGTCAAGGTCAAGGTCGAGGAGTGGGGGGATCGAGCGAATCGGGTTATGTTCACTACTGAAGATCTATAATTCATATTGGTGTTATCAATAAAATTAGTTGTAAGGGATAAAAAACAATTATTGGAATACTTGCACGTCCAAATATCTGTTTTGAAAGATACTTTTCCGATCTCGTTGTTAATTTTTTGAGTTATTTGTGCTTTGTATTTCCCAAAAATTTCAGGTGCAATTTTTTCTTGGAAATATTTATCCGACGGTATCTCATTCTTTAAATACAACCAATAGTAGAAAGAATACTGTACGATTGTCCATAAAAATCATTTCCTATCGAATCTTCTTCTTCTTCCTCTTGTCATAGGCTTACAGCCTGTTTTTTCCAACTCAATCATTCATTTCATTCGATGTTGAAATCCAGGACTCTCTCCACCTTTTAGGTGGTCTACCTATTGGTCTTCTGGTTTCCGGTGTTCCATCTCGGGCGATTCTCGCTATCCTATTTTGCGCCATTCTTCCTACGTGCTCATTCCGTCCCCCATCTTACTATATCCTGCATTCCATGTTCCTCGCGTATTGTTGAATTGCGTATGTGATCTCTTAATGTGTATCTCGATATTCTTCTTAGTACTTTCATTTCGGCAGTTCTTAGAATTGATTTTGTTTTTGTGTTGTCAGCTCTCGTCTCTATTGCGTACGTCATTATCGGTCGAATACAGGTCTTGTAGATTTTTGTTTTTGCGTCCTTGCTCATGTATGTGTTGTGCCATATCATATCCGCCAGGCTTCCTGAGATTTTATTTGCCTTGTTTACCTGGTTTCTTACTTCTCTTGTTCTGTCTTGGTTTGCGGATATCTCAACTCCTAAGTAATTAAAGGTCATGAGTTGTTCTATTGGTTTGTCATCCACTACTAGTTTGCATCTTAAGGGCACTTTGCTTATTACAATTGACTTAGTTTTATCGATGGATATTTTCATGTTGAATTGCTTGCTTATGGTGTGGAATGCAAATAGAAATCTTTGGAGATCGTCTTCATTTTCCGAGACTATAACGGCGTCATCAGCGTAACATATTATTGTTATTTCCCCGGTATTCATTCTGTACCCTGGTGCCGCTTTTTTGACGTTCTCAATTATTTGGTCCATTACTATGTTAAACAGTAATGGACTCAGAGAGTCCCCCTGTCGTATGCCCGATGCTATCGGTACATCCTTAGTTAGGTTGCCGCTTACTGAGATTTGTGTTGTGGTGTTGGAGTTTAGCTGTTCAACGATGTTAATTAAATTGTTTGGGATGCCTTTAATTCGCATTATTTGCAGAATATCATCCAGTCTCACCCTATCAAAGGCTTTAGTGAGATCTATAAAGCACATAAAAGCCGGCTTTGTAAATTCAATAGATTTTTCTGCTATCTGTCTTACGATGAATATGGCATCTACTGTAGATCTGTTTTTGCGGAAACCTTGCTGTTCTTCTGATATTCTGCAATAGTCAGTTATTATACCTTCAAGGATTTTGGTGAATAATTTCATTATTGAATTTAATAAAGTTATTCCTCTATAGTTTTCCGTGATTTTCTTATCACCATTCTTGAAAATAGGTACTGTTATACTTTTCTTCCAATCTCGGGGTATCTCTTGGTCTTTAATTATTTTGTTAAAGAGTTGTTAGTTCTTGGTGTAATGCATTTCCACCATATTTAATTAGTTCGTTGGGAATATTGTCGGGTCCTGGGGCTTTTCTCGTTTTTAATTTGGAGGCTTACTTCCTTGGTGTATTCGTCATATTCAGATGCATTTTCGGGTGGGTAGTTGTTCTGTTGTAATTGATCTGTATTTCTATATAGTGTTTTAAAGTGTTCTTTCCATTCGTGCTCAGAAATTTTTTGGGATTGTGTATATTCGTTTATATCCTGTTTCCTTCTTCTGATCATGTTCCATACCTTCTTTTGTGCCCCATACAAGTCATGTTCCATATCTACTGTGAACCTTCGCCAATATTCGTTTTTGATTTGTCTTATGTCGGCGTTTACTCTGTTTCTTATTTCTTTGTATCGATTGTGTTCTGTTTCTGACTTGTTATTTCTGTATCGGAGGTAAGTCTGTCGTTTCTCTGCTGCCAATGATTTCACCTCAGGAGTATACCAGTGCTTAGCTGACGGCTTAGAATTTGTGTTGACTTCTCTGTATCCCAATGCTTCCTCGGCCGATTTATCTATATTTCCTCTGATTTTTCCCCAGCTTTCTTCAACATCATCTGAATCTTTAATAGAGTTGTCTTTGATCTTTTCTGCAAGTCTCTTTTTATACAAGTCTTTGGTTGATTCATCACTTACCGATTCAATGTTTAATTTATTTTTAATATTCGGTGGCTTTTTCTTTTTGTGTTGTATTTTAAGTCTTAATTTGCATAGTACTAATCTATGATCGGATCCTATTTCTGCAGATGTTAAGCTACGGACGTCTAATACTTGTGTTGGATGTAAAACTTTATTTGATATCACATAATATATTATTAAATTTTGTCCTCTGGTATTTTGCCAGGTTATTTTGTGTTGAGGCTTATGGGGGAAGAATGTATTATTTATTCTCATGTTGTTGCTTGTGCAGAAATCAATTAAGATTTCGCCATTTTCGTTAATATGGTCTTCGTTGTACTTGTTTTTGATCCCATCTATCACTTCATTGCCTATTCTTGCATTTAGGTCACCCAATATTAGAGTCTTTTCATCCGATGGTATTTTGTGGATTTCCGTTTGCATTGTCTCATAAAAGATGTCTGTTTCTTCTTTTTTCCTGCTGCTGTCTGGGGCATATACACTGAGGATATGAATTTTTTCTGAGCTTGTCTTCAATGTGATCCTAAGAATGCGTTCGTTGACGTAGTGGATGTCATCAATATGATCTTCGTATTTCTCTGCTATCAATATCGCTACTCCAGCTATTGCTCTTTTTTGTTTCTCCACTCCACTGAATACTAATATGAATCCAGGTACTTTTAGGGTGCCCTTGCCTTTTCGTTTGGTTTCGGAAATTGCGCATATGTCAATCTTATGATGTTTCATTTCCATGAGTACGTCTTGGTTCTTTGTTTGCCATGACATTATATTCCAGCAGGCCATTCTTAATATTTCCTTTCTCCAGTTATGTTTATTCTTTGATGTTTTGTTATTAATTGTCCTTTTTCGTGCCAGGTCTGTTACCGTTAAATCCGTCCTTTTCCGAGGACCGTTGGATCTTTAAGCGATGATTCTTTTTCCATCAGATAGGCTGCTACCCTCATCTGAAAACCCTCCTCCTTTATCCGGGCTTGGGACCGGCAGTGATAGTGAAATCATGAAATTATTTTGCTTTAAATGTGATCATTGCCAATAGGCCTATATATCTATAACGACATCGTCCAGAAAATTATTTGTATCGGTTAAAAAAACATATAGATCAATCACTATTTAAAACAATAATTTTTATGCAAATTAATTTTATTTAAAATTTTTTTCTACAACCTTGTTTTCCTGATTATGTTTATCGTCAAAGAAAACATTGTTCCTCTGTACCCTTAAATTTATATAATTTCTTCAATTTTCTGTAACTGTACCATAACAAATTTTCTGCCCCATTGTAATTCTTAGTAGCAAAATATAAATCTAAACACCTCCAAATATGCCAAGGGGCAATTATCATAAAAATTTTTAACTAAATAGCATCAGCAATTAAAATAAAGGTTCTGGATAACATAGCAATATTTTAGGTTGAATGCATAGTATACTAAAAAATATTCAAATAGTAAATTTACAATACAATTATTGCAAAATAAATTATTTAATTCAAAATAAAAAGTACTTCTCATCCACAAAAAAATATTTGTACATTGTAACTCGACAATAAATATTATTTACATCCTTCATATTAGTCTGCTAATATTTGGTTAGAAAACCTACCGCATCTATTATAATTTACAGTAGTCGAGACATAAAATTCATTAAATTTTTTCCCCAAGTTTCCATTCTTCCTAAAAAAATCGTTTTTTTCTTCTGAATTTCTTGTTTCTGGATATACCTTTCAAGATATGCTCAATCAAATTAAGATTCGAATATTGAGGAGCTGTTTTCAATAAATGTACAACGTTAAATACCTGCCATTACTTTAAAACTGTTGAAGGGTACTTAGAATAATTATATCGCTGAAAATAATATTTAGCAGATTTGAGATAACTAAAATTTCAATTTCCTCCATGAGTAAACATATTGCAAATTATACTGGATTATGCTTCCTTCAGTTGTCCGCCAAACAAATATTGCTCCATCTGATTCAAGAAGGTTATATTAACCTTGATCTAGAAGATTTATATTAAACTGGAAGTTTGAATGGTCTGTCTATAGGTTGCTTTGAGCACTTCACCCATAGTTTCCCGTTTTATTGATCCTTGTTTTTTGCAGATCTATTTGACTAAACCCTAACTTTTTTAAATAATATTGAACTATGTCCGAATTGATGCTCTATGCGGTTGTACTTACAAATAAGTTATTCTTAATTTGTTTGTTAATAAAATGTCCATTTGACTTGATTACTTTACAGGGGCGCCCTGATTTTAATTTGTTTAAATGAATCCAATTCTTTTATATTTATTTACAATATACAGAATAGTACAAGACTTTTCCAATAATTTTACTAGTGCCGTAATATTATTAACCGAGAAGGAGGTTCTCAATTCGTCGACGATGTATTTTTTTTATGTATGTTCACCGATTACTTGGGAACGGCGGCACCGATTTGAATGAAATTTTCTACGTAATGTTTAGGTTGCTGCGGTGGTCCCATATTTTTTTGGACGAAATTGGTATAGTAACATCCAAGACGGCGCTGACAATATGGCACCAAAAAAATTAATTTTGTCCCAAAGTTTAATTTTGGCGAATTTTCTCCAAAATTGATGTGAGGGAGTTTTCGGGATCGCACATAACGAATCCAAAATATTTTTAAAAAATTCAATATGACGGACAAAAAAATCAATTTTGTCTGATTTCTCCAAAATTGATACGGGGGAGTTTTCGGAGTCGCACATAACGAATCTAAAATTTTTTAAAAAAATTCAATGTGGCGGATCTAATATGGCGGACGAAAAAATCAATTTAGTCCGATTTTCTCCAAAATTGATATGAGAGGGGGGGGGGGGGGTTCGAGGCCGCACATAACGAATCTAAAATTATTTTTGAAAAATTAAATATGGCGTATACAATATAGTAGATAAAAAATTGATTTTGTCTGCTTTTTTTCCAAAATTCATATGGGGAAATTTTTGGAATCGCACATTATGAATCTGAAATTATTTAAAAAATAAATAAATACGACAGATCCAAGATGGCGGATTAAATATTTTACATCTCTTGATTTTGTCTAAAATCAGTATTGGGGGATTTTTGTTAGTGTTAATATTTTTTGAAAAATTTAATTCAATTCGTTCAATCAGAAGGATTCACCCCCTAAAAATTTTACATTTTTCGATTTTGTTTCAAGGTGGGACTGAATCGTTTTTGAAGATGTAAATAGCGAATATAAAATTATTTTTAAAAAATCTAATATGTCAAATGCAATATGACGGTGTAGAAATTTTAAATTTTCGAATTTCATCCAAAATTAGTACTAGGAGGCTTTGAAGGGTTTAGATTTAGATTAGGTTAAGACGTTAAAATTATTTTTTTTTGAAATTCAATATGGCGGGTCCAATATGGTGGGTTGAAAATTTTACCTTATTCGCATTTTTCAGATTTGGTATTAGGGGGTTGGGGGGTGGTGTATTACGAATATGAAGTTAATTTTTTACAACTATTAGGTTGATAAGATATAATATGAGGGACTAAAAATTTTACATTTTCCAATTTTGTCTAAAATTGATATTTCGAAGTTCTTGGGGCGTATACAAACTCAATATGCAGTATAAAATATATCGGGCTAAGAAATTTACGTATCAAGTTCTTTAAATATCGATATTGGGAAGTTTTGGAGTTTATATTACCAATCTAAAATTAATTTAAAATTTAAGATGGTGGATTTACTATAATAGACTAAATATTTCTTTGACACAATTTCACGGGTATTTGGAGAACTCTAAGAATCAAATAATTTTCAGTGGTTCATTTTAGGGTGATTTACAACTTTGGATAAAATGGGTACTTTTTGCCACCTTGGAGTCATTGCGAGGTAATCGCGATTGGTACTTAGTTCAAATAATTTATGGGTATCATAATGAATTCAAAACTAAAAATCGAAAAATAATAGTTTTATAAAAAAAATTGAACCGACTACTAAAAGTGTGCTAAAAAGTGAAAAATAACTATAAATTTTTATATGAAATTGAAAAAAGTCGACGCCAAATTATTTTTAAATGAAATAAATAACTACTAATATATACAAATTATGGTTAGAAACCAATTACAAATAAAATATTTTTAATCTGATTATGCGAATCACATTTTGTCAGGTATTAGTTTGGCGCCGATTTCAAAAAATTCAATTTCATATAAAAATTTATAGTTATTTTTCACTTTTTGGCGCACTTTTAGAAGGCTGTTCAATTTTTTTTATAAAAATATTATTTTTTATCATTATGTAGTAGTTCTGTATTTTTCTTAGCATTTAATAAAAATTGAAATGTCATAAAATACTTGATAATGAATAAAAAAAATTAGTCAGACAAATTTTATAAAGTTCGCAACAGTTCTGATTCTATAGAAAAATAATTAAAAGTAGTACAAACGGTTTTTAGAGCAAAAATAGAGCATTTGGAATTTTTTTTTATTTATATTTAATGTAAAGTATGTGTGATAAACTTTAAGAATACCTTTTTGGGTAAAATGTCGGGAGGTTCATCTGTCTATAAAATTATACGACGATGACAATCATAATCACTCAATCTTCACTGCTTAGCCCGCACCACTAGTATCAGAAATACAACAAAGGTGCTACATAAGAAAATCTTTTTCCTAAGAGAGTTACAAGTGGCATGTTTTTATTTTTTCTGGATGAATAAGGATGTCTTTAAATTCATTAATAATCAATATATGATATTTAGCGGATACGCTTTTCATCAAAACTATTCAAACACATATCTACACATTTTTCTAAAATAAAATCTAATGTATATAGATCGAAAAGTTGACTAAGACTTAAATATTGCATACCAAAAAAAAATTAATAAAAAGAAAACTTCATAACAAAATGCGTAGACAAGTGAGATAAAATTTGGTAAACGTTTCATTAGTTCCTCAGAAGTTGTGCTTTTGTTAATTAACTCTTCAAATAAGTCAATCTCTGAAACGAAGAAATTAAAGATTTGGGTAATATATATTAGCAATAAATAAATTTCTATTTTAAGTTAATTCATTAAAAACAGTACAAACAGCAATGAGTTGACATTTTGTTGATAGTTTTTTTGTACTAAACTTTCAGATCTTTAGACAAGCTATTTACAAGTTAATTTATTTGTTATGGTTGTGTAACTGATTATTTAAAAAGTGAAAGGGTTTTTGCTTTTCAATTTGTTTTTTTTTTCTCTTGGTTTGTCCAATACAATTGTAGAAGAACAAATGTTAGCAAAATGGAATATTTCGTTTTTTGTTATTATATTGATAGTTAACATTTTTCGGAAAATTACACGAAGGAAAACGGTTCTCAGAGGGCACAAATACTTAAGTAAATATTTGCATTATATATAAATATAACTTAATAACATATAATTTTTACTTCTAGAAAAACGTAAAATGATATTGTATTAAAAATATATTTTTTCAATCCCACAGCAGTTTTCTCACTCCTTCTGACGCTGTCAGGAGTGTACTTCCAGATATTCCGTCAATTACTGTTCAAAGAAGTTTATCAAATAACTTTAAAATATGTTTAAAATTAAAAATGGTGAAAATTTGGTAGCTAGAATGGAACTCTTTTTATACCAAACTTTAAAAATAAAGACTTTTGGTTATATTAATCTGTTTGTTTTAAAGGAAGATCCACCAATATATGATGAATGGCCGCAAGTGATAGTGGTAAGCGATATCAAAATTGATTATTTAAAATGTGTACGTCAAAAACAGAAAAATAATATATAAAACGACATACAGGATAGGTGTCAAAATGAAATAGAATTCATTAAAAATAGTTTGTCTCTTCTGAAATACTATAAATTTATTGCTTAATATATAAACAGTTTTTATATCTTAATCTTAAGAAAATTTGTAATTTTAGCAAAGATTAAGTCTCTAGTTTGTATTTTCCTTTTATGGATTACATACATTTTACACTTCTATAACAATTTAAAACTTACGGAAAATTATTGTGCAACAGGCTACTTGTGCAATCAATGCTTCTACGTACTATACTTTTATGGAAAAGAATGTCATCTAGTTTTAAGTGATTTAATAGGATTACAATTCATAATTACTATAAAATGAAAACTCATATAAGTTAAATATTCATAAATTTTATTTAATAAAATTTATAGTAATAAACATATTTACAAACTGTTAACATAAAATTAAAAATTACAATAATTGTCTATGTCTTTACTAGGCTTGCATCAATACCAGTTTAGTGATTCCATAGTAGTTCATCAATACTAATAGGAAGGTTAATACCAGTTTCAAACACTGTAAGTTAATGTTATTACTATACCCTTATAGTATATAGTATGAAGGACAATTTCTTGTATGAATCAGTCAAAAACAACAAAATTATTTCTAATAAATTTTATTTAATTTAATATCCCTAATGCCTCTTTTTCACCCCGTCACTTTCCTTGGTTACATACCACCTTTCCTTATAGACCTTCTGCTTGTGAGTTACAGGAACAGGTTCTGAGAATCTACCTTCAATCATTTTAATTTTTGGTTTACTTCCAGGCTTCTTAGTATATTTGATTTTTTTAAATTTTCCTTGTGGCTTTACTTTTTTACCATTGTTTTTATAATTTGGACTTTGATATTTCATATTACTGCTATACTTTTCTCCGTACGCATAATTTTCAGTGGAATCGTATTTAGGAGGCATTCTATATTTTCTGGTACGGTTTGAATTAGGGTACTTGCTATTATGTTTACTACTGGCTCTTTTTGCGTCCTGATCATCTTCTGATTCATTATCATGTTCTTCATCGTGATATTTACTTCGTTCCTTGTTTTTACGCGATCCAGGTGACCTAAGTTGGTAATTTTCTTCTTCGTCCAAGTACTCATCCTCTTCGAACGGAAAACTTTCGTATGTATAAGAGTCGTTATCGTCTTCAAAATCATTTTCTTCTTCGTCACCTGGAAATAAATACACTATCTACATATATGAGGGAACTGAAAATTGCTGAGTAGAATAAGCACCACAAACAAAGGTTTAGTCCTGTAATAATATATTGTAACTACTACTTGGTAATTTATTAGCCAATAAAAAATTAATTTAATAGATACCAAAATATTATTTATCAACATTAATATGTTATTTATTAATGCTAGATTTACCAGTTTTTTGGTAAAATGGTGTTTTAGAAGGTTTTTTTTCTAACAATTATGTAAATATTGCAGTTTTGTAGTACTCACTTCGCTTTTATGTCTAAGGCAAAGTACAGCAATGTAACCATTTAACTGACATTTTGTCTATGAAAGAAGATTAAAATAACCCAATATACTATTTTTTCCGACTTTATCAAGGTATCTATCTGAAAATCATTAATATACTTTTGTAACTGCTTGTGTGGCTTAATTATGAGTAGACCGACAACTCTTTCCTCTGCGAAAACCCTCGTAATCGGTTTATTCACTTTCTAATTTTTTCCGTAACACGTCGGTTTCCCGTCGTAAGAAAATTTTTAAAAAATATATTCTTTTCTAATTGTAAGCGTTAGATTATTGAACAAAAAGCATGAGAAAAAATTGCCTGACAAAAATTGTGGTCTATAAAGGGTGTCCACCACTCTCAACATGACAATATGATGAATTTTGGAGATTTACCGATAATAAGATAATTTTTTCAGAATTGTCAGATAAAAATATATGAACCACCAATGAGATGACAAAATACATTTTGTAATTTTCCGGTCCGACGCATCGAAGTTGTCGTTCCCATACGGGATGAAACCATAAACCGTGAACTCTCCAAACAATTATTAAACTACCCGAAGGTGAAAATACACGAAAAATGTATGACGATGCTCGGAGGAAAACTACGGTTAATCACATGGATTCTTACGGGACACTGCAAACTAAGAAAATACTTATACAATACGAAAATATGCGACACTCCGGTATGTCGTGATTATGAACCAGAAGATGTGACTGAACTGCTCTCACTATAAGTGGATCCATATAAGGTGAGTATTGGCCTACTTTAGCCGCCATAATATGCAGGTTAACTAAAATATATCTGACTTCCAGTTTCAGATGTCACCAAGATTTAGCGATTAAAAAATTATTTTTTGAGCTTTAAACAAGTTTTTAATAGATTTTGAAAAAAAAAACAAGAAAAGCTATATATTTCATGCAAGCTCAATCGGATTGAATATGTAAAATTGAAACTTAATCTTTTCAAGTTTCAGTATAATGAAAATATTTAATTTAAATATATCGTAAATTACATAAAATGTGTCAGCAAATTTTCATTTAAACAGAATGTTACATTTCAGATAAATAGAGTTGAAACATTATGGGGAACAATTGAAAACAGTATAAGGAATTAAGACTTTTTCATTTAAAATTTTCTCCACGTGTAACTTACATGATATCAAAGGATGACCTAACAAATGAATACCCTGTATAATAACAGCTGAGAACTTTTAACAAAGCATACCTTCATTTTCTTCTCCTTCTTCTTCTCCTTGATCTTCCTCTTCTTCACTGCCTTCGTTGTTATTTTTTTCATTAACGGGTTTGTCATCTTCTTCGTCAGTGTCTTCTTGTTTTTGAGGAAAAGATGACGGCTTATCAATTGATTGAAGTTGTTTGGGAGCTTGAAATCTATGTACAAAATATGTTCAACATTATAGCTTTGATAATTTGTAGTTTCCTTCTCAAAAATTAATAAATTCTTGAGTAATGATAACTTGTTGTTATTGAGGCATTTCTGTCAAATTAAATATCAATTATTAAGAGACATATATGTATGTCATAAAAATGAATTTTAAAAAGTTTTTTTCACTTAAATGGTAAATTCTGATAGTATTTAAATCTAATGGTGTTGACATAAATGTTCATATCTTTTTCTATTCGTGATATAAAAAATTGTTCAATCCATCTTAAAGTCGAGCCATTTGTTTGCTTTGGTCTAAATTATAATACTTAATTAATATAGTTGTTACCGGAAATGTATATAATCCATCATTATATTAAATTCCTAGGAAATGTATACAGTACCTAAAATCGACAGGAACTGCGTAAAATAAATTATATTGTACACATTTCCGAGGAATTCTATATAATTCCTAAACAGCAATTGGAAATGTACTAAATTCGCAATGTCAGTATGCTACAGCGGGGCATACAAAGCGAGGTCATGCAGGGTGTTAATATTACGTCATTCGCGCGGGCGGTTTAGTTTATTGAAAACTTTAAAACATATTGGCCTACTTTAAAAGTCATCCATGGTATACCCAGGCATTCGCAAAGTCAGGGAAGTGTAGAAAGGGTGAACCAGGATATCGAAAATATGCTGACCACCTGGATACAAGACGATGATAATTCACATTGGAGTGGGAGTATACGATTTTTGCAACTCATAAAAAATATAATTTTTCACGCTAGTCTCAAGCAAACTCCTTATGAGGTCCTTTTTGGGTGTAAAGTAAAAGTAGGTTTATCGTTACCAAAAAATATCACGCGAAGCGACGAGACTGAAGAAAACTTGGAGAAAATTATACAGGATCTTGACCAAAATGAAGCAAAACTTCTATATCTACACTCTCTGAGATGAACAAGGAGCCAAGCCAATTTGAAACAGTGTGAAACAAGCAAAACAACCTTCGGTCAGTACGCAAGATATAAAATGCATAGTCTATCCACAAGAAACTCTAGAGCTGATAATTGTAGACAATGTGGATATGCCATACACACAATTTGAGCTGTTGCTGAAGAATCATCCCATGAAGGACATAGGTCTAAAGTGTTGTGCCTATTATGTTCAAAAAATTTTGCAGCACTAAAAAATCGTCAAACCTCTAAAGTAAACCTACAACAACAGGTAGAAAAAAATGATAAAAACGAGTAACAAGAAATTTTCTTCAGTGTCTATAGACACCTCTGTTAGAGTTTCCATACCAGAAGTCGACAAAGAACGTGGTGATGCCCGAAATATTATATGTATAGTCTTGATGACAACTAGTAACGAACATTATCAAATTAGTACTAAGAATGGAATCATGTTTATGAAATTGTATTCTAGATCTATCTAGATCTCAGTTCAATCTTTGTTCAATAGGTATTCTGGAAATCAAGGATGAACCTAGTACCAAAATTTCGCTACGCTCAGTTGCGAATCTACAATCAATTGGAACCTGGACAAAGATACAAAAGTGGCTTTGCAAGAAAGGCTGTAATTCATCAAAGTGTTTGTGCTTTAAAGATAAAATTTTATATAATTCTAAATGTTACTTCAGCTTATTCAACAAAAATAAATAAGTTCTTCAGTTTGAAGTACATAAAATTCATGAACAATCCTAAGTAGACTTTTACTTTCTATAGTGAGCTAATTTTGCTTTCATTATAAATAATCAAAGTGATTTTGATTTTGAATCTATTTTCTTAAATATTTTTATTTAATAGAGGGTCCAACAGTGATGACAATGTCAATGTGAGTTTTTGTAAAAAATATTTTTAGTACTTTCTCTGTTTTATCTGTGTACTAGCTTTGTCACAAAAATAAATAAGTTCCTAATTTTTTGTGTTTAATCCAAGTATACATTTTTAAATTTGTGAAGATTTTGCGAAACTAAACTTATCTTTTAAATATTAGTTCAAGTTCTAGAGATATGTGATGTTATGTTTCCCTATATATTAACAATGTAACCGCAAGGCACGTGGTATATTTGTATATAGAGGGATGTGACGTTGTCATATATAGGTTTTACCAAGTTAAAGAAATTTTGCACGTTTTGGCAACACCGCATGGAAGATCTCCCGGGATAACCCACCATGTACGAAGTCCCAACCCCCTCCCCCAGGGCTTAAAATAAGGGAAATAGCCATTTAACCCCATGTAAATCGACTTTTATGTCTGCTTTGTACTGAGCAGCCCCTGTATACAGATCAATGGCAAACGACACTCTTGCAAATATTATGGGATTGAATAGAAAACTCCCGAATATTTTCAAAAAATGTAGAAGCTATATTTCGGTATAGAACCAGTTACAAAGGGGTTAGTCGAAAATGGTGAGTCGAATCGAATAGTTGGGATTGTAAGATGTCTCAAAAGTGTGTAAACAATCCAGATCACTACTGTTATGTTTGTGGGGATCAAGACAAACAGTGGGCGCCACATATCTGCTGTAATGCATGCATGTGCAAGGCACAAGTATATCCAAGAAGAAAAAGTCGGTTATCAACTATGCAAATATACCATCTGCCATGAGACCTGTGTCTCATAGTGACAAACTTCCTATTCCAGAAGCCCCAGAAACATTCACTTACGAATCAGATAATAGCGATACAACTATTTCTCAGTAAGAAGATATGCCATCAACATCAAAATATCCTGATTTCACACCCAGCACATTATCAGCACATCAGTAAGAAGATATACCATCAACATCAAAATATCCTGATTTCACACCCAGCACATTATACCGCCAACCGCTCAAAATAAACCAATCAGAATGAGACGATCTTGTGAGAGACTTAGAACTTCCAAAAAGTAAAGCAGAGTCACTAAGATCAACATTGCAGCAGAGGAACTTATTAAAGGACGATGGTTCAATCGGCGTTTTCCCTAAAAGCTATAAAGGCCTAGCACCATTTTTTAACATGGAAAAGGACTTGGTTTTATGCGATAACATTAGCGGTTTATTAGCGGCTTTAAATATAAAATACAAGCCAGAGGAACGGAGATTGTTTAAAAACAGTTCAATATTGAGTTTAAAAACAGTACTATTGCATATGGGAAGTATTTTACCTATGACTGTTGAATAGGCAGCTCACATGAAAGAATCATACGACAAGATGAAGTATCTATTGACAAGTATAAAATACGACGAGCACCAATGGCAGATCTGTGGCGCCTTAAAGGTGATTATACTTCTACTTGGGATGCAGCTAGGGTACACCACGTTTTGCTGTTTTTTGTGTGAATGGAACAGTCGGGCAAAGGCACTTCATTACAAGAGAAGAAAATGGTCCATTCGACAATCATTAGAACCAGGTGAAAAAAAATGTTCAACATATGCCATTGGTAGACTCCAAAAAGATTTCGTTGTCATCACTGCATATGAAATTGGGCTTAATGAAAAACTTTGTTAAGGCACTGAATACAGATGGGCCAGCTTTTCAGTACCTACGTTAGAAATTTCCAAGGATAAGTGAAGCAAAAATTAAAGAAGGTATTTTTGTTGGGCCACAGATTCAAAATATTCTGGAAGTAAAATATTTTCACATCACTCTATCAGATATTGAAAGAAAATGCTCGGAATGACTTTCGCCTCGTGGTCACTAATTTCTTCAGAAATAAAAAAGCTGACATTTATGTTATTCGTGTTAAAATAAGCTGTCATCGTATTAAAAAATAGGTTGCAATATGTCTCTAAAGATCCATTTCCTTCATTCATATCTGGACTTTTTTCCTGACAACTGCGGAGCTGTAAGTGATGAGCACGGCCAACGCTTCCATCAGGATAATGGAGAAAAAGTACCAGGGAAAGTGGAAAACTTCCATGTTTGCCGACTACTGTTGGACTCTTGTTAGAGATACTCCAGAAAGAATTCACAAAAGAAAAGCAAAAAGACAGGATATTTAGTGTTTCTACAAGTGTAAAAGTATGTATTTTTAAAAGGTTGATGCTGGTAGCCGTTACTATGTGGTAGTTAATCATCTTCGGGAAATGTTTAAAAGGAACTACTATGTTTCATACCACTAAATTTATTAAGAAAACAGTGACTGCAGTTTCAACTCACAGAGTCATTTTCAAACTGAATAACAAAGGTAGTCTACCTTTGTTATTCAGTTTGAAAATGACTCTGTGAGTTGAAACTGCAGTCACTGTTTTCTTAATAAATTTAGTGGTATGAAACATAGTAGTTCCTTTTAAACATTTCCCGAAGTATGTATTTTTTATTATTTTGTTAAAGATAAAATAAAAAAAAATTGTTCTTGAAAATTGAAGATAAGTTTTTAATTTCATTATCATTTTTGTGTTCAGCATCCCAAAATTAACAAAAAAAAATGCACTTTTCGTACTAGATACAACATATAAACTAAAATTTGTTGCGTAGTGTTTTATTTTTTCTTCACTAATTCTACTTTATAGTTTTATACATTTTCTAGTAGTATTTAGGAAATGCATACTATTCCTACGAAATATATACATTTCCTAGGAAATGTATGTATTAAAGCATATTTGAGAAATTATTTTACACATTTTCTAAATTGGCAAGGATTTTTATACATTTCCTAGGAATTGTAATTCCTAGGTTTCATACATTTCCTGTAACAACTCCTATGTTCTATAATAGGATTTATAGTCTCTTGTGATCAGCTTTATGGCGTGGAATTGTAGGTAAGAACGTTAATTCTAAAACCAAAATTAACTTAAATTATTAACTTACCTATTATGAGTAACAGGTGGTAAATTTGGTGTCAATAATTTATTCTGTGGTTTACCGTAGAGAGTACCAGGTGGTGAATTTAGTCGATTATGTCTGGCTCCATAATTAAGCAAAGGTAATTTTTGTTGATTGTGGTAGACACCTCTGTTATATAAATGATTTGGGGGAAAAGTTTGTCCCTGATGTCCTTGTCCCAGATGGTTTGGATGGAAAATTATTCTTCCATTTAAATAAAGATATTTTCCTGGAACTTGCTTTGGGCTTATCTGAGTATTTTGAAATTGTTGTGATGGTGGCAGGAGAGGGTTATAGTAACTAAATGTTGCAGAATTTTGTGCATGATTGGTGAAAAGATTATGGTGAACCGGAGAAACAATCTGGAAATAAAAGAATACACGAGATATACTTGTTACATTAACACATAGTAGTAGTGAACATAACCCGATTCTCTCAATCCCCCCACTCCTCGACCTTGACCTTGACCTTGCTTCACCCCTCTTTGGCCCCGCCCACATGTCCTTGTCATTGACCTTGAAAGTGCACGTGTGCTTTGGCCTTGGCCTTGTGTTCAAGGTTGTGTGTGTGACCTTGACCTTGACCTTGGTCGAGACGACCTTGACTTTGTTGAAGGTCATCTTGGGTGTGTGACCTTGAAGTAGTTATTTGTGCATTGTAATAGTGTGGGATGATCTTGAAATGATTTCGACCTTGCAAATTGTTCTATAAATTGTGCGAGTCTACTTGCATTCATTCAGTGTGAAATGTCAGATACGGAACTATCTAAAGAAAAAATTATAGAGCAAGTCGGCAGAGTAATTTGTTTATATCAGAGTAATTTAAAAAGTTTGTGTGATTTTGAAGAGAAGGATCTAGCATTTTTTCCTCTCGAATATTTAAAAACTTGCGTTGATACGCTGAGTTTACGGCAAATTTGGGATAAGCTGCCAGCGTCATATCGGTGTAACAAGGAACTACAGTTAAGCTTACCCTGTTACATTCACTATGAACAAATATATCGTCATCATATAGATGGGCCACCACCAGCAATAAAAAAGTGTCGTGAATGTAAAAATGAGTGAATAATATGAATAGTGCTTTGCAAGAGACAGTAAAAAAATTGGGCGATGAGTTCACTGAAACGGCTAATAATTATTTCAATGATGCAATGAAAAGTCGAGCAGAATGGGCGTCGCGCTATTGTGATTTGGCTTATGAATATGAAAAGGCTGCGAATGCATGTCGTAAATATTGCAGCAAAACAATAAATTTACAAGACTTTGTTCGTGAGATAAAAAAGTTGGGGTTTAGTGACTGTTTGGAAAAACTGATTAGGTTCATTGCAGATCCGGTTGTGTTAGATGAAATTAGAGTGTAGGACTTAAGTTTAACGTAGTAGTAGTTAATATGGAAAGTTTAGTGCGAGAAATGTACGAGGAATTTCTAATTTCTGCAGCCGGTTCGGAATTTTACGCATATGAAATGCAAGATTCGGAGGCTCAGGACTTTAGTGTATTTTTTAAGTATATGGACCATGCCGAAGTGTGTCTTTTAGCTAGTATAGTTTATAAGAATTTTCTTAGAAATAAAAACAAACACTTATTATTGAACAAATTAAGGAAATTAGGTTTAGGTGATAATGTTAAACGCATAGAAGAATGGCAGAAAAAAATCAATGAATAAAGTACATAAAATGTAGTTATTTGTTTCATTATATTTTGTCCTTGAAGTTATCCTTATACCAATTTAAATGTGTGACGTCATTTGACCTTGAATACTCCTCCCACTATTTCTATCGTTAAGCTACCCCCACCATTGTTACAATTCGACCTTGAAACCTCGCTATAAAGGTTCGTGGGAGAAGAAGTGACTTCAAACAGTCGCAGATATCAGTGGCATAAACATCAAATATTGTGTTCGTGTAGTGTTCTGAAAGTGCTTTTATATTCACGGTAATTTTTGGATTTATATACCATTTTTTCAATAATGAGTATTGCAAAAGAAACTCTAGATGAAATTAATGAAATGTTTAGCAAAGATTTCGAGGTTTTAGAGAAAAAAAAGGTTACCGAAATGATTGTAGGCAAAGTGTATAAAATTGTAAAGATGGTTTCAATGACTACACGATTTGGTAAAACTCTTTTAGTGGCTTTACACGATGACGGTGATAATAGCACATTTGAGACTTTTTTACCAAAACGTGTGGCCGAAACACTACCTGACGATATTGTAGATATTATGAGTAAAACTAAAGATAAATACACTCTAACTTATTTGGGGCAGGGCACTAGAGTTTTTGGAAACAATACTCGAACATTATTACGTTTTGGCTCATTGGAGTAAATTGTATGTAAATTGTTTGAAAAAAAGGATGTAATTAAATTTAAAATATAGTTGCACATGTCAGAATACTTACGCGTGTTCATTATTTCTGTTAAAGATGTCTGCTGATGCGACGACGACGACGACGACCGCCAACGAATGTGTAGATAGATACATATTTTGGTTGGGGAGAGAATTAAGAAATAGGGCTCACGATATGTTAGATAGCGTAAATGATTGGTCGCATATTGATGTAACCAAAGATCAATATAAGAACGAGATCAGGGATACAATCAATTTTATGGCTGGGGCACACTTGTGCGACAAATTTTTATATGGTTCCATAGACATGGATACATTTTGTGCTGAAATGGTTGAAGAAGAATTAAAAGAATACCTCGTCAATATTCCACATTTACCAGGTGAGCTTGCTGCAAAATATGAATTGGTTTCTGCAACAGCAACAGCCCAAGACGTTGACGATCGAAATAGTGTCGGATGGGATAGAATTTTGAGCAACGAAAACGAAGACATGGAAAACTAATTTTTTATAATTTTTGTATTTGTGCAATTAAATTACTGTAAATAAATATCTATTACAATCACAGTTTTATTTTATTTCTTTTATAAACATACCAACCCAGTAGATCATAGTCAGTGTTTCTTTTTCTCAGCTGAAATATTTAATATAAGTAGGGCAAATAAAAATAAAATAGTTTAGTAAAGATTGAAAATGAGTCGAGGAAACAACACAATTGATAAATTTGGTCGTCAGAAATATAATGAAAAATATCATATATTATCTGGGCCACAAGGGATTGGTTTTAAACTTACATCGGATGGGCAGTATGATATGGGTGGAAAAATCATAACCAACTTAGGCGAACCTAAAGATGATGACGATGCTGTGACAAAACACTTTGTTAATAGAAAGTTTTACAATTTTGCAGTTGTAATATGTGACATATTTAACAAGGATGTCCTCCCCATGATATACAAAAATAATAGTGAGCTTAAAACAAAAATTGAAGTTATGCAGAAAATACTCTATCATCAGCCTTTAAATGACTCATTAAGCGCACTGTCGTACGACTCGACTTCAAAAAAAATCTAAAAAAAGCAGGTTAAAGAATAGGAGAACGCACTCCGAGTGGCATAGCCTTGAAGATAACGTCGTAGTCGTCGGTGAATTGGACCTTCCCTCCAAGAATATTGAAATGTTATTTATGTGTATGATGTTTTATTGTCATTGTTTTTAATAATGAAGATTGAAATAAAAAACTTTATTTTACAATATATTGTCTATTTATTTTACATTTTAAATAAAAAATATAGTCATACAATATGTTATTTAAACAATATTAGCTTTATCTATCCAAGAGTTGAAGTGGTTGGGAAATCCTAGCCATTTGACAAATAATTGTTCGATGTGATTTTTCTTGCGTTGTCTAAGGACCTTTTCTACTAGATAAACGTCAGGACTGCTTGTTTTTTGTAGTTCTGATTCGTAAAAACACCCTCTTATAGGCTGACCTTCTAACGATTCCAACAAGTAAGTAGGTGGATTTGTAACGTTAACTTTTACAACTTTAAACAATTCGGTTGACCAAGAGGGCGTATATCCTTTCTCGAATAAGCTTTTGTACTTGCTAATACGCACAATGTCACCCATGGAAAACTTAAATTTTTTAGGTACAATTTTTAAATAATCATATGCTTTAATATGTGTTTTTTCTTGCACGTCTGCAGGCTTCATTCCAATGGTGCGATGTTTCGAATGGTTATAGGTTTTTGTTACTGCCGATAATATATGTATCCATTTGTAAGATCCTCTTGTCGAGAATTGTTTATATAAATTATTTTTTAAAGTCCTTATGACTCGCTCAACAATTGCAGCTTTCTTTGTGCTGTAAGTGGAATAATGATTTATATTATATTTTTTCATCAGGGCTTGAAAGTTTGTATTATAGAACTCCTTTCCTTGATCACTTTGCAGATTTGTTGGTGTATATGATGCCTCTTCAATGATGCTTTTCATCGCATTAGTAACTTCTATACCAGTCTTGTTTTTTATGGCTTTGGTATAGACAAATTTAGAGTAACAATTTATACAGACCAAAATATAACGATAACCATCGTTTTCATCAGCATACTGTTGCATTTCAGCCAAATCAATTTGCCACAAATCTCTGTATCCTTTTATTATCGTGCGCCGTCTTACAAAATTTTTTCTAGCCGTTCTATGTAGTTCATTAACAATCTTGATTTTTTCTAGACTGGGCTCCATATTATTAATAATACTAAAGGTTTCAGATCGAAGGAAGAACTGAATAATATCATTAAATATTGAGCTTAATATATTATATCTTCTTCTCGTAATTCCTCTATGATTGACATAATTTCATTTTCGTGTCCAGTGTGACCGGCCATTTTGGAACTCCACAACAAGCGTAAACGATCCACCAACTCTTTAGCTTTGTTCCAGTAGACATATTGAAATTTTTTCGAAGATAATTTCTTTTTTGTGGGTAACTGTAGTTTTTCCGAGAGATTTTTTCTTGTAATAGTACCACCTAATTTTGTGCCCATTATCAGAGGTTTAATAATTCGTAAATATTTGTTCCATCTGGTCTCCCGTAAACCATCACTTTTTTTAAAATTGTTGTAGACAGCATTCGTTGATTCCAAAATTTCCTTGTACGTTGAAAGTACATTATCACTTAATTGTTGTTGTTCCTTGCCTACACTTGGGGGTGTTTTAAGAAATAACAAATCATAAAGTGCCGGTGATCCACCATATTCTGCAATATTTTTCCCTTTTTTGTATAAGACAATATTTCCATTTCGAAAACGCACCTCTAAATTACCAATAAAATTTTTGTTATGATCTGTTTTTGAACCAAAACGTACACCATATACAGTATCGTATAGAGATGGTTTCAAACGTAATCCTTTCAGGTGTGCGTTTAAAGTATCGGAAGTTGTGGTGTCAGCGGATGCGAGAGATGTATTAGTTGATGTCGAGGGTGTATCAAACACCGATTGGCTAATATCTTCTTTTGAAATGCGATGCTGCTGCTGCTGCTGCTGCTGCTGAATAGGTGTGGAGGTTTGAAAGGAATGTGTAGGTTGGGGAAAACCTGATATTTGAGTCGACTGCACTGATGTACTGAGACTATGTGGCTTTGTAACTGGATAATGTTGTTGCTGTTGTTGTTGCTGCTGCTGCTGCTGCTGCTGACGTTGCTTAACCACATCAGATATAGTTGTCAACGGCTTAGAAATGGGTTCGTAAAACTTTTCCAATTCCACAACATTAAACTCTTTAGCCGCTTTAATTTGTTTAAATTTTTTTCTGACGGCATTGGTAGCTTCCACTAGTTTACGTTTTAAGTCGATCGCGTTATTCATGATGTTAACAAAGGACGTTTCAACAATCAAATGAGCGTTTTCTCTTATTATTACAGTAATATATAGCTATCAAATCCTTTGCGGTATCTTCCCGATTTCACATCACTGTCTTTATCAATTACTAAAAATCCATACTTATTATCCCAACATTTTGAGCACATTTCTTGAAATTGAGTAAAAGTTAGATCCGGTGAAACGTGGTCGGAAAATATGTGTTTCATATTCAACTCATCTTGTTTAAACATAATAATAAAATTGGCGTTGTCTCGCACAAGCTGTTTAGGCACTCGCGAATATGTTTGCGCTAGGTAAAAGGAGTCGATATTTTTATGACGTCCCATGCTAAAGTACGATCTTATAACATCTTGTTTTTCACATATAACATCATCAAAGATAAATATAGAGTTTGGTTTTGCATCTGACGGTTCCACAATATTACTGGAATCACTAAAGGCATAGTAGCCTAAACCTTTGATGGGCGCTAAAATTTTCCTTAAATACTCATATTTCGGTTGATACAGAGATTTCGAGTAAATATAGACATTTTCGAAACGTAGCCCAAGGGGGTGTGTAAGCAGCGAAATCATGACATTAGTTTTTCCACAATTGGATGGACCAATTAACAGGCCGCGAATAGAGGAAGGAAGTAAAGGACCGTGTCTCTTCATTATCTTCTTTTCAAATCCAAGTCCGACTTTTTCATCGAGATTGTCAATAGGAAGTTTTTGTTTAAGATCGATAACGCGCATCTTAGGAAAATTTGATATTTTATAGGCAATTTTTCACAAAAACTGTCATTCAGATGCCGAGCGTCAAACGAAGTGGACGGTCTCACGTTTCCAACAAAACTGGATACGGTATTGTGAATTCGTTAATAAATAAATTACCATTCGAGGTACACATTCCTGGTTATCAATACTGCGGACCCGGAACAAAAGTAATAAAACGTGTGACAAGAGGTGATCCAGGCATTAATCCTTTGGATACCGCATGCAAAAAACACGATTTAGCCTATTTACATAATAAAGACAACATAAGTGCGAGACATCGAGCGGATTACGAGCTCGAACAAAGTGCTTGGAATAGAGTAAAATCGAAAGATTCCAGTTTAGGTGAAAAAACAGCAGCTTGGTTAGTTACAAACATTATGAAAGGAAAACAACGTTTTGGTATGGGTGTACCATCATCATTATCAACAAAAAAAACATCTAGTAAAGGCACGCGTCATACAAAAAGGAAAGGTGTTAATAAAAATCGACATGTTCGGAAAGCCAGTTTCGGAACAGCTATTCGACAAGCAGTTCGAAGGGAATTATTAAAAGCCGGAAGTAAAAATGTGTTGGAAAAAAATGTCATGAATGCATCTAAAATAGCTCTGTCGGCAGCACGTAGATCGGTAAAAGCGGCAGGTGGCAAAAGGAAGGTTCGTACACCGAGAATAATACCGATTCCTAAAACTGGTGGAATATTACCATTAATACCAATTTTTGCCGGGTTATCGGCTTTGGGTTCATTAGCCGGCGGGGCAGCGGGAATTGTGCGCGCCATAAAAGCAGTAAAAAAAAGCAGCGAAGATAAAACCGGTGCCGGCCTGTATTTAAAATCGAAAGGAAATGGTTTGTTTCTAAAGCCATATCGTAAAGGTATGGGATTATTTTTAAATCGTAGATCAAAAAACTAATTGAATCCCTACCTCGAAGACCACTATCTAACATCGATATAGAAAAATATGCCAAAAAGAAAAGAATAGGACACTTTCGAGGCGTTTATATGAGGGATTTATTACCTAGACAAGGTCCTCGACGTTACGAAGCAGCAATAGTGAATTTGGATAGTACGCGTGGTGCAGGGACTCATTGGGTAGCTTATAGAAAAAATAATTCTAAAGTAACATATTATGACAGCTTCGGCGATTTACCCCCACCGATCGAATTGGTACGATATCTACAAACGGGATCGGAACCATCAAAAATTATTTACTATACATACGATCGTCAGCAGGATTTTGGAACAGTCTGGTGTGGACATTTGTGCTTAAAGTTTCTTGTCGAATCATCAGCGTAAAAGATGTCATCATCATCATCGTCACCATTAACACCGCAAATGGATCGCAATAACTATACTAAAATGTTGCAATCACTGAAAGCATTTCATCTAGCCGGTGGATTAAGGAAAATGACCGTGAAACAGTTAGAAAACATGCCCAAGGAAGTAATGATTGCATTAGCCCCAAATGAAATTCCATTCGTTTGGGAAAAGTTGCCGGAGCACCTTAAAAGCGATATCGATATATTAAAATATCAGTGCGGTTGCAAACATTATTTCAGCAGCAGCAGCAGCAATTTAAACGAGGTTATGACTGATGAGGATCTTACGGCTAGAAAAATATTTTGTTGTTATTGCAAAATCAGCGATGTGCGCATAAAAGCAGAAAATAGCATAAAAACATCACTATCTAATGCAGTGAGAAAAGGTGTGACGATGAATCTTTTTAAATGTTGCCGCTAAGAATAAAACCGAGATGTGTGATGTTTTAATGGTTAGTCATGTCTTATACGTTCACACTAACAGGACACTCGAGCGTCTTAAGCGCCGATTTTTATCCACCAGTCGAATTAAATAGAGAAAACAACTATGGTCTGGCATTGCTGGGATTTTACACATACAATTCAATTTTTAATGTGGACGAAAGCAACAATAAGTTTGCCTACATGAAGGAGGGTTACACCACCGAGCCGATACAATTGCAGATTCCACCTGGGGCCTATGAAATAGATGAGATAGGTAAAGCTATGTTGGAGGCTTTGAGGATTTCAACTGAAGAAAAGAACGATGGAATCTTTTACTTGGTTGCTAATAATAATACGCTGAAATGTGAACTGAAATCCCAATATACTATAGATTTCCGGGGAGAGGCGAGTATCGGTAAAATGTTAGGATTTAATCATACAGTGTTAAAAAGAGACAAAAAGCACGAATCAACCGAGATGGTGGAAATAATGAAAGTACGCATCATACGCGTAGATTGTAATATAATTTCCGGAGCATATATGAATTCGGTGGAAGGTCATACCTTGTTCGAATTCGATATCGACGTGGAGCCCGGTTACAAAATCAGTAAAGAACCGCAAAATAATATTTATATGCCGTTAATGCCGGCAGGACGTCAGTTTATCGACAACATTACTCTTCGCATCTTGGACGATAGCGGTGATCTAATCAATTTTCAAGGCGAGAAAATAATCGTGAAATTGGAACTGAAGAAACTTTCATAGAAATGGGTTTTTGCTTCAATCGTCAATTGTGTGTGCTGTCGACTAAGATGGGGGAACCGCCGAAACATAATAAAAGTAAAAGAAGAGTTAACGTCAAGGTTAGTCGTCGTCCAGACGTTAGATCACAAACATCTCAACAGTTATCTGCCGAAGACTATAAATTTTTAAAATCAATCGGTCTTAAAGTGCGAAAATGATTTCCACCACCAGCGATAAAATAGAGGTTTTCTCCGAGCCCATCTTGGACAATTCCATTATTAGTCTAGAAGAGCATACGTATAAACCATACGGATCTCCATCATTCAACAATTCGGATGAAGTCCGTATCCCCATTAATTTTCAAGATATTATACTGGATATCGCCGAAAGTTACATATATATCGAAGGAAAATTTAAACCCATAGACGCAACGAAAAGATGTTTTTTATCAAATAATGCCCTCGCATTTTTGTTCGATGAAATTCGCTACGAGATGGGAGGTGAACAGGTCGCCGTGGTTCGTAAACCTGGAGTTACGACGACATTAAAAACCATGGTTTCATTCGGAAGTTTGCAACAAAGATCTCTCATGACGTGCGGATGGGGTCTCGACGAAGCAAACCAAGATATCGTAGACACGGCAAGTAACGTATTCTCCGGGAAATTACCCTTAAAATATCTTATGGGATTCGCCGAAGATTACGCAAAAGGTGTTTTCAACGTAAAACAAGAGCTTATTATGATTATAGCTCGCACTTTTACCAATTGTTACGTCGGCGAAGTAGAGGCAGAAATTAGTATCGACAAAATCGAATGGAAAATTCGTCACATCATTCCAGACGACAAGCAAAAATTGAAAATACTGTCTCGCATTAATAAAGGAGGAAACAATGCCAGTATTCAAATGGCATATCGTAAATGGGATCTGTACGAATTACCAGCTTTAAGGCAAACATCTTCCGACGTGTGGGCCTTGAGAACGAGTACAAGTCTGGAAAGACCGCGCTATATAATCGTCGGGTTTCAAGACAGCAATAATTGCGACAAGAAAGAAAAAAACGCAACCCAGTTTACCCACGCCGACGTATGCGACATTAGACTGTATCTGAATTCAACCGTTTATCCCTACGAAAGATGGAATTTAGATTTCGCCAAGAAACTGTACGCAGCAGCCTATTACAATTACGAAAACTTCCAAAGCAGCTACTACGGGCGCGAAATAAACGATCCAATGATAACGTTCGCGGAATATATGAAAAACCCCGTTTTTATTATCAATTGCAGTCATCAACCAGAGGCGATTAACTCATCGACAGTGGATGTAAAATTGGAGTTCCAAACGAGAAAGAATAAATTCCCCAAAGACACTAAAGTGTACGCATTAGTTATTCACGACTCATTTTTTAGTTATAATGTATTAAACGGTTCGGTGACCAATAAATCTATATTTTAATGTATCTATTATATGTAACACAAAATAATGTTCTTGAATCAATAAATTTGTAATGAGTGAAGTAGTAGTTTTATATTTATTTGAAACCCAACCAAAAAAAAAAGCTGCCGGAAAAGCCCGCTCTTTAAGAAAAGAGTAAGGGAATTTAGAAAATGGTGGTTTATTAAGTGGAAAAAAGAGCTTAAATAACACAAGAAAAAATTTTTAAGGCAAAATATGAAAACAACGATTTAGAAAATTTGTAGGAAAGTAACGGTTAGGAATAGGGAAAAAAGTTATAAAAAAAAAATTATAGAGGAAATCGAGTACTATAAGCAAGCATTTTTCTCGATAGTAAAAACGTAAAAAAAATTTTTTTCAAAAAAAAATTGAAAAATGGTGAATGCGCGCCAAAGTTGAAGTTTTGGAGCAAAATGATATTAGGAAATTAGAAAGAGAATTTTTTTCTACATATGGTAGTACTTTTCAAAATTCGGAAAGATGAAATTTTAAGAAAAGGGTTACAATAAGTTAGTAATTTGGATTTTTTAAAGCGCTGTAGCTCGGGAACCGTTCAAGATAGAAAAAAAATAAAAGCACTTTGATAGCCCAAAATTTTGAGGAGAATGCGATGGTGTAAAAAAAATTATAATTTTTTTTTTTTTTGAAAATGCTGAATACGCGCTAAAGTTGAAGATTTAGAGAAAAACGGTATTGGGAAATTAAAGAGAGAACTTTTTTCTACATATTGTAGTATTTTTGAAAATTCGAAAAAATGAAATTTGAAAAAAAGGGTTATAGAAAGTTAGTAATTTGAATTCTTTAAAGCGCTGTAGCTCGGGAACCGTTCAAGATAGAGAAAAAATAAAAGCACTTTAATTACCTAGAATTTTGAGTAGAATACAATGGTGAAAAAAATTTGGAAAATCTTAAAAATGACAAAAAATTTAGACGAAAAAATTGAAATTCTCGAGTTATGAGGCTAGGGCCGCCGAACGGGAGTATGTGGAAGTTGTAGGGGGAGGTTTTTTTTTTTTTTTTTTTTTTTTTTTTTTTTTTTTTTTTCTAAGTCCACCACCGCCTCCCCCACCCTCCCACCCGCGGAGGGAAAAAAAATCGATTTTTGATGGTTTCAGAGCGATTGCGCGGCTCCTTCACCATTTTCTCACAATTTTTGAGGTATCGATTTTTTTATTTGCGGTGACAGAAGTTCGGAAATTTTTTTTTTTGGATTCTAGAGAAAATTTCCCACAATATATGTATTTTTCCAATTTTTTATCGTCAACCGTTACGACGCCAGAGCCCATCCAAAATGCGATGAAAAAATTTTTTTTATATTAGCGAATCGGGAAAAATAGTGTGATATACTTCAACTCTTCCTTATTACGATTCCGTCAAAACATTTTCAAAATTTTCCTTACCTTGCCTGAAAATAATTAAAATATATGCATAATTTGCATTTTTTGTAAATATGTAGCAAAGTAATGGTTAGAAATATCAAAAAAATTTATTTGAAAAAAATGTAGAGAAAGTCTAGTACTATATGCTAGAAAAGTGGAGGGGGGTAGTTTGTGTCCATACCAGAGATACGGTGAGTTATAAAATCATATTATTCTCAAACTTATATAATGCATATATGCACTCCACCTTACCCCCTCCAACTTTTTGAATGTATATAGAGGCCGGTATTAGAATTATTTCATCATTACACATTCGATCGGCAAGATGGAAGATATACCAAAAAGGATCATTGGCATTGTCAGGCCATTCGTGCCCGGCAAGATATGCAAGTGTGAGGAGTGCGGGGGTACCGCACCAGGAGCGGCACCTTCGGCACCGCCTGCAACGCCGACACCACCAGCGACGACGACGGTGCCGCCAATGAGAAGACCAAGGGCTGCACCTAGGTCGGTGTTAATATCGTTGGGTATTACTCCACGGTAGGCACCCCACCCTCCCCCCAGGCCCTTTTAGGGCCACAAAAACGGTCCTTTTCAGGACCACATTATATTTTGATCGTAGTTTAGTAATCGTCACTTATGGGGCGAGATATTCGTTTAACGACGATTTGTCTCGTAGCTTAAGTGCCAAGTTATATGCTTGAGAACCTATGAAAATGTTAACAGTTCAAACAAGGTTTCTATTATTTTTTTTTTGTAATGTATTCTTCACAAAATATTAAGAATAAGTCTTATTGTCTAAACAAATCTAATTCCTTATTTAAAGTTTTTGAAAAAAATCAATAATTCTATAAGCTCTCACCAATACATAACATTTAGAATCCGTTGGTGGGGTGGGGGTAGTTCTATATATATATGAGACTGGGTCAGTTACACAGTCATATATTCATCAACCCTCATACGATAAACATGGAGGAAGAAAGACCCGCCAGCCGAGGCTCATCCATCTTTAGTGATGACACCGTAGCCGACAACGTTGGAGACCTGCAAGTCTTCGACGACGACGACGAGGTGGATTTTGAAATTGACGTCCTACGTTGGGACGACTTGGATGAGCCGATTCCGCTAGTATATGACCATGATCCGGGTCTAGTGGAATTAGACGACGCGGGTGATTGGGTCTTACAAAGACTCGAAACTCCGTCGCCGCAGCCAGAGCCGGACTCGACGGAAGATGCGGTGCTGGAAATTCCAGCATCACCAACACCCGACGACCCACAAGGCCCCTGCGATTCGTCAAGCTGGTGGTCGACCAGCGAGGATGGGGCACCATAAGCCCCACACTCTCCCTGGCCCTTTTTAAGGGCACACAACAACGGTCCTTTTCAGGACCACAAAATACTTTGATCGTAGTTTTAGTACATATTAGTACTTTGTTACTAATATTGTATGTATAGAATATACAATATTAGATACAAAGTATTAAAACTTTAAGTGCTGGTGGAACCCAGCTAAATCGTTCGTTCGTATTTGAGACCACAAACAACTTTTGGTCTCAATACGTAATATGACATTTGTTTTCACCCCCCACCATTAATTTGTCTCTATATATACGACCATCAATACTTATTACAATCATTTTAGTTCAACATGTCAGGGACTCAACAACAACAACAACAACAACAACAACAACCCATCCAATGCCCTGTGGTAGATTCTACCACAGAGAATTGTTTGGAGTGGGAGCCGAACGATCCTAGATGGGATGAACTTTGGCGGTTCATCATCGAATACACAGAGGACAGCACCGCCACCCCCGCTGATGATGATGATGGGCCGTGCGACTCCACAACTCAATAAAAGAGTCGCATGTTTTAAAACCAAACGGTCCTTTTCAGGACCACAAAATAATTTGATCGTAGTTTTAGTTGGTTATAATACTTTGTAACCAATATTTTATGTTTTTTTCATAAAAACATACAATATTGAGATACAAAGTATTAGAAGTTCTGGCGACAGAACCTTAACTTCATAAACCGAACCATGTTTTAGCATACTTGTAAATATTATCAGAAAATATTTACAACTATTGCTATTGCGTAGTTTTAGTGGATTATTCACTTTTTTTTTTTTTTTTTTTTTTTATTACCTAATATTATGTGGGACAGGGCCTATATGAAATAACACACAAAAATAAATTTTCAAGTCATTTTTATTCTCATTATAAAATATAAAAAATTTGATCAAACACTTTTTTATTAACTACAATATATATATATATATTTACAAATTTAATACTATAAATTAAAAGCTAATATCTACAACTACCTAACACCTACTACATAATTTATTAAAGTCCTCTAATTGTCTTTTTAACCGCGCAGATTTCACCTTTTTTATCTCTAATTGTTTTTCAAGTTCTATAATGTCACTGGCACACTCGTTCACTTCATTCACTAACCGTTTTTTCATGGCATAAATGTCAGTCAATTTGGTCTTCTGAGAGTTGGTGAAGTCTTCGACCCACTCCGGTTGTGATGGCTCGGAAGAAGACGCGGTTTTATTTGGTGAAGACGATGACGACGACGACGACGACGAAGCAGCGGAAACTTCATCGCCTTCAAAACACCGCTTAAACCGCTTCTTCATGGGTTTCCGGCACCCCAATATCGGCGACAGTGGTGCTGGCGCTGGGGAAGACTTCACCTCCGACACTATTACATTCTCGACGCTGGCCGGTGTTGGTGGCGTTGGTGGTGTTGGTCCATCGGGGCCTTCTATGACTTCCACTTCTACTGACAGTGGCTCTTGCGGTGCTGTTTTTAGGAAGTCGGGTAATGGAACAGGGGTGGAGGGACGCTTAAAGTTAAACTTTTTCTTCTTCCCTTGTCCCACACCTTTAATCGCCGAATAAAATGTTTTTTTATCGGCGATTTCCGACTTCCGCATAGTCAAGAGCTTTTGCAGTTTCGACGCTTTCGGAGAAGATTCCCTAGGCCGCGATGCTTTTCGCACAACCACATCACTAATCACATTAATTTTTGGCTCTTTCTCCTCCGTCCAGCATTCCAGGAATTGCGCTGCCGACTGAACCAACTCCTCGTCGCGACCATCGTTGAGGGCTCGGTCTTCGGCATCTTCATGCTCCACGCCATTCCAGTTCTCGAACACCCCCGGACTTAGCACCTCTAAACCACTCATGTTATCGAGCATGCCTTGCTGTGAACCGCAGCTCACGTCAAGAGCATCTAAAAGAGACCGTACACTAGACATTTTCGATATTCCAACTCACACAATTAACTTTTTCTTAGCACTGTACTGTTTGCTGTTCTGACGAACTGTGAAGAGCTCGAGCCAGCAAGTCTGCTTTTATGCCCATTTCCCCCACTACACCGCCTTTATTCCTTTTGTTCGATGCATTAAGTATAATATTTAAACTTGTCAGATGCAAGGCCAAGGCCAAGGCCGACGTAACCGGCAATACCAGGGTCGTTTTCAGGGCTGTAATTTTCATGGATTTTTTTTTTGTCCCTGTCAAGGTTATTTTAAAGAAGCATATAAATATAGTACTAAACTTGTTAGATGCGAGGCCAAGGCCAAGGTCAAAGTACCCGTCAATGTCAGGGTCGTTTTCGAGGTTGTAATTTTCAAGGATTTTTTTTTTTGGTCCTGTCAAGGTTATTTTAAAAACAAGGACATTAATGAACGTGCCATCCAGAGAAGAAATTGGGTCATAGAAGAAGCTTACATGTACAGAAGAAATTAACATGTATTTTATTTCTTAATTTTTAATTTTTTGTTTGTTATTTTTTTTATTTTTTTTTAATAATAAAAAGTAAACTCAATCTTTTGTTATATTTTAATTTTTTTTCAATAAAACAATAGTAAAATGAATCTGTATGTGTATTTATTAAACATCACCTAAAATACGTTTTGCAATCCATATTTTTCTGCAGAGTCCGTTTATTAATGAAATAGAACCATATATTAGGGTGAAATCTAATGGTTTCAAATCAGTCTCACATAACAATGTCAGAAGTAAACACTATTGATAAGTTCGGTCGCAAAAGAAAATTTAAGGATTTTAACTTTATGCGAGGTCCTTCAGGAATAGGTTTTAAACTTACACCTAATGGAGATTACGACATGGGAAGCAAAAGATTGTGCTATTTAGCAGAACCTCTTGAAGGAGACGATGCGACCACACGAAATTATGTTGATAATAACCTTGCTCAGTGTGTGCAAGATACGCAGAAAGCTTTACATGACTCAACAATTGTTATTAAAGATATATTCAGAAACCAACTTGAAGGTTACGTACGCAAGAAATTAATTGAAACCGGTCAAGAACTTAGAGGATACATTGATGATACTGTTATTGCAATATATGAACTTAGGCAAGACGAACTGCGTGATGAACTTAACTCTAGAATGTTGAAAATTGAAAAGACTATGGAGGATCTTGTCAGCAAACCTGTTTCACATTAAACATTTACTCGTAGACCTGTGCGTTTAATTTACTATTAGACAAATTTTTCAACAATAACTTTTACAGTTTGTTATTTGTCGACACTTCATTATATTTATAATTTTAAAATAAAGGTTCAATAAAAAAGCAATCAATCAATGAATACATGTTTTTTATTTAAAAAAAAAAAAAAAAAAAAAAAAAAAAATTACAATACTATCGTTACATATTAATGTTGTATGTTTAATAGAAATAATAAAAACAATACAAATAATGAAATATGGATTTTCCAGATTACGTGCTGTCCTGACTTAGAAATGATTCCAACACGGTGACTAAATTTGCTAAGTTTTCTTCCGGGTCTGTTTTGTAAAAATCTATGTCTGCATGCCCCCAAGGTAGAGTTTTGGTTGAACTGGGAATTACATAACGTTTATCATCGCTATGTGACAATGCTACTTTATTTATTATGTTGGTATAAATGTTATGTAATTCACTTCTAAATGTCTTCATCTTTCTTAATATCAAACCACCCCGTTCAACAATTCTTTGGTAGTCTTCCTGATGAAGGTCTTTCTCGATAACACATTTTTTGATACCTTTGGCTTTTTTTAATTCATTATTAATGGACTTTACATAATAAGCCTTCGCGCCGGTACCATAAAAACTTATTATCGGATCACCAGGAAACTCATCTTTCATTCTACCAACTACAGAATTACTTTTAATTATGTTGAAATTATTAATTTCGGGGTAATTTGATGTATCGAATTTTTCGGGGTTTTCTGATATAGTTTGATAAAAGTTTTCCGTATACACTTTTAATATAAGCGAGTCAGTATCGGTGTAAAGTAACGAAGCATCATCGCCAAACTTGGATTTAATAAAATTATAATAAAAATCGTATATTACAGTCTTTGATATATCTAATATGGAAAAACCGATATAAATTGGTTTATTGTACAATATTTTAACTTTATTCATATGTATAGCAACAAAGTTCTCGGTAAATATCGAGCTACTATTGAAATTGGGGCGGGATATTAGTGCTCTAGCTCCATTTCTGCCTACACTGTTCTCCCAATGTGTTACTAATTTTATATCCTTTCGATTTTCCACATTTTCCATAGTTTTACCAAATATCGCGTTATTTTTTAATTTAAAAGTGTCCTTCGCAAATTTTGTGGTGGCCTTGTTACGTAAATTGGTATTAAAATCAATATACGATTTTAGCCATTTTGATTGCTCAAACTGTAATACTCGATGGGTTTGCATTACCACTAAGCCGTTGGCGATGGCTTGTTTTAAAGTTCTATAGTGTACAATGTATTTTTTTTTATCTTGTAAATTGGGAATTAATTTCGGTAATTTAGCGTTTTCTGTTGGCGGTATGATATTTTCTACTAGAAATGGAAGATCAGAATGTGCATCATGCAACTCAGTCGGATAATGCACATCCACTTCCAAAACGTAGCCATGTAAACTATCATCACCAACAGCCATAATATTTAAATCCAGAATTTCGCGCTCGCTTAACCATCGAAAACCACCATATGGTAATGCTTGTGACATACTATGACCATATAGATTTGTAGCATCAAGGTATGTTATAAATGAAGAAGGTTTTGTTGGGTCATAGTCTGGTAAAAAAATATTATTAGCGATGTGCTTCCTTTCTGTACACTGGCTTATGCCGCCGCGTATACCTTTCTTAAAAAAATGTATCATGTCTATATCAGTTAAGAGCTCTAACTCTACCTTAGTCATACGTAGCATACAATCAAATGATAAACTTGGAAGGGTATAGTAATGTGCTGGATCAAGTTTATCGAATTTTAAGCAATTATTCCGAAATTGCTCAAAAACATCACACAATAGCAACACATCTGATTTTAAATACACGTCCGAATAGTCCCCCAAAGTTTTACACCCAAACAAGCGCCATACTTCTTTTGCTCTTCTATAGCTTTCATCGCTAATATGTTCTTCCCGTAAATTATCATAAAATTCATCTTTACTTGGAAGACATGTATTTTCCATTTTTTCTATAGAGTCAATAAAGCTATAGGGAAAAACACCCTTTTGACGCATCAAATTAAATTGGTTGATATTTGAAAAATGTTTCCGCGTTTCAATAAAATCGTCGTCGTTTAAACCGCTGCCTAAATTTTCCAAAGACGTTGACAGAAATTTAAAACTATCAATAAATCGCAACTTTAAATATTTCCTCTTGACTTTTCCACATTTACTATCAAAATAATCGTGCACATAAATGCTTTTGGTAAATGATATGTACTTTTCCTTACTTTGAGCCAAAACACCAATTTTATCCCCATATTTACATAACTCTTTTATAAATAAATGGCTGTCGTAGCCGCTTAAGTTATGAAATATGATAGGGATAAAAGAGGGTAATTTATAATTTAAATTACAAACGGAATGTGCAGCACCAAATCTTTTTGCACCAGTTATGTGACAGTGGTCTCGTACTTTAATCTCACCCTCTTCAAAAGGGCCTTCACATATACCACATATTTTAGCATCATTAAACTCCCTTTTTTCTTCAGGCGTTAACGGTTTCATAGGCTTAATGTCTTTTAAATATGTGTTGTATAGAGCCCTTAAATCACACTCGATACGATCCACAAAGACTTGAGCTGCATTATTCCCCCGAAATAGCTCAAATTTCGAAAGTGAGTCGTCAAAAGAGCATTTAATTAAATAAGCAAAAGAATATGGTTCATGTTTAAAACTTTTTACAGTGTAAGAATTTTGTGGGTTTGGTTGTACCGTTTCAATGGGTTTTAAAACAGATTCGAAATCTGCATAAACCACGAATGGAACGCGCATTTGCTTTTCTATACCCTCGAATTTTAAAATATTTTCCGGCACACTCTTTCCAAATTTATCGATTTTTAAATCCACTGAGGGTGTTTGCGTGAAAATGTGGTTACAATCGTAGCTTTGATGTAAAGTTAAAGCTGACGGTGTACTAAAATAAATGAGGCAACCATCACAGAAATATATTTTATGTTGTTGACAACTAATTTGACTTGAAACTAAACGTGATAAATCCCGAATCCAACAATAATGACTCTTTGAACAAGTCGTATCGCAAAAATGTTCACCGCCATCTTTACTACTACAGTCTTTTGTAATTAACAATAAATTTACATGCCTATCCAACTTTTTTGACGCATACCTCAGTGGACCAATAACTTCATGTATTATTTCATTATTTTCATATTTAGATTCCAGACCGTATACGTTAATTGATATGTTGTTCATTTCCTCAAATTTTTTAATGTCACGTAATTTTACTGGAAAATCCATACCTGTTACATTTAGCACTCTAGAAAAATGGGGGTAGGATGTCTTCTGTGAAGGCTCTGCTGTTGGAGGAAACAATGCTGATGTTACAGCCCACGCAAAGCAAAATTCGTCCTGGTTAATCACATTGACGACAGCTCCTTTCTTTTCAATAGAACACGGCAACTTGATGTATGATGAGCCACCCATAGGCATATACTTGTTGATACCAACTTCCAAGTATAAAATTCGCACAAGAGCCCATCCTATAACAAGAAAAATAATATATAAAAATCAGTTTAATATATCGGGTTTTGATTTTTCCATACCTGAATCTTTCTCCTGGAACTCTGTCGCCTGCGTTTTTATTGATTCGGTGAAAGAATGGTAAACGGCATCCAAATCACTTTCTACACTAATTATTTGATTAGCAGTGTTGAAGGATTTTTCACTGAATATTTCTTGTGATGGAAGCATGTACTCGCCAACAGCTGTCATGTTAACTTTTAAAGCATGATGCACACGCAATAAATTATTAACAAGTTCCACCACCTTGGATTTAATGTCTGCAAAGAACATTACGTAATCGGAATGCTCCATATCACTGCTAACCCGATAGGTTGCAATTCTTCTTTTGAAGGCACATTGAACGAGTTGCACACCATGACATACCGGCAAACATGAATTATTTTTATGTTGTTGTGTTCGTTTATGCGCTGACATATGATTTATTGGAACATCTACATTACATGTAGCGCAATTAATTACCGGAATCGTCGATGTATACTCTTCAATTCGGAGCCGTTTTCCTCCAGGCACTTCATTAAATCTCGCCGCACACGATTCTCTTTTATGACGTCTCATATTATAACTCTTAGTAAACTTAGAACCGCAATTTTCACAAACATATGCCATGATTTGTCAAATATTAACACATGTACTACCTATACAAGTCAGAGCCAACTGATGGATGAAACTGCCCCATACTCTATATAAAACCATTCAAGGTCACCCCCAACCACGTAACATATCTTCAAGGTCACACACCCAAGATGACCTTCAACAAAGTCAAGGTCGTCTCGACCAAGGTCAAGGTCAAGGTCACACACACAACCTTGAACACAAGGCCAAGGCCAAAGCACACGTGCACTTTCAAGGTCAATGACAAGGACATGTGGGCGGGGCCAAAGAGGGGTGAAGCAAGGTCAAGGTCAAGGTCGAGGAGTGGGGGGATTGAGAGAATCGGGTTATGTTCACTACTCATAGTAAAGATATAATTTGTAACCTGACTCATAATAATGGTATGCTAATAAGATAAATACTGTTACAATAATACTTGAATGAATAAATGAACGAACAAAAAGTGGTTATGCTTGATCATCGATGCCTAGATCTCGTTGAGTCCTTTATATCTCACCAAAGCTGCATGTCATTGGAGGCTGCTCACCTTGGAGAATGCAAGTAACCTCGTTGACAATAATACTTGTACTTGTAGCAAGCCACAGTCCAAATAGAACAGTGAACAACAAATACATCCACAATTCTAACGGAACATCAAATGGCAACAAACAAGAAATCTTTTAAACGACTTAACCGATTTCGATGACACTTTTCAAACGTCAAAAGAAGATTGTCTGGAATGATACAGCCTACTTTTTTTCTGTCTGTCTATCTATCTATCTATACGGGCTAATCTCTGAAATGACTGAATCGATTTCAATGAAACTTTATAGACATAACCAGGAGATTGCCAGGAGTGAAATAGGCTATCTTTTTCTGCCTGTCTACACAAGTTAATCTTCGAAACCGCTGAACCGATTTCGATGAAACTTTACAGACATAAAGAAGATATTGTCAGAAGTGATATAGACTGCTTTTTTCCAACCTGTATGTCTGTAAGCGCTAATCTTCGAAATAGCTGAACAAATTTCGATAAAACTCTACACACAAGAACAGGTTGTCAGAAATGATATAGGCAGTTTTTTTCAACTTTGTCTATCTGTCTGCATAGGCTAATCTTCGAAATAGTTAAACCGGTTTAGATGAAACTTTACAGATATGAACAGGACGTTTTTAGGAGTGATATAGGCTGCTTTTTTCTGCCCGTCTTTCTGTCTGTACAAAGTAATCTTCGAAACTGCTGAACCGATTTTGATGAAACTTTATGGTCATGAAGAAAAGGTTATCAGAATTAATATAAGCTGTTTTTTTCAACCTGTCTGTCTGCACGGGCTAATCTTCGAAATGTGTCTGAACCGATCTCGATGAAACTTTACAGACATGAAGAGAAGGTTGTCAGAAATGATATAGGCTGTTTTTTCTGCCTATCGGTCTGTTTCTATAGGCTAATCTTCAAAACGGCTGAACCAACTTCAATGAAACTTTACAGACATGAAGAAGAGGTTGTCAGAAGTGATATAGGCTGCTTTCTTTCAACTTGTCTGTCCGCATGGGCTAATCTTCGGAACGGTTAAACCGATTTCGATGAAACTTCACAGACATGAAGAAGAGGTTGTCAGTGATATAGACTAATTTTTCAATCTTCTGTCTCTCGGCACGGGCTAATCTTCAAAATAATTTAACAGGTTTAGATGAAACCTTACAAACATGAACAGAAGGTTGCCAGGAGTGATATAGGTTGTTTTTTTCTGTCCGTCGGTCTGTCTGTACAAACTAATCTTCGAAACTGCTATACCGATTCTAATAAAGTTTTACAAACATGAAGAAAAGGTTGTTAGAAGCGTGTCTGTCTGCATGGGTTAATCTTCGGAACGGCTGACCCAATTTCGATGATACTTTACACACATGTAGGAGAGGTTGTCAGAAGTGATATAAAAGTATTTTTTTAACCTGTGTGTTTGTCTGCACGGGCTAATCTTTGAAATGGTTTGGCCCAATTTAAATGAAATCTTACAGACATGAACAGGAAGTTGTTAGGAGTGATATAGGTTGCTTTTTTCTCTGTCTTTCTTTCTATCTGTAAGAATTAATCTTCGAAAAGTGTGAAATGGTTTTGATGAAACGTTATAGATATGAAGAGAAGGTTGAGAGGAGTGATATAAGCTGTTTTTAAAATTGCTTATTATTAATCACGAATAAAATGTAGTTCTAAATAAATAACTTATATAAATTGTTAATTTTAAAATTACCATATTTCTTACCGTATTTGAAGCAGTAGGACTGTAACTGGATGCACTTGCTAGTCCAGGTGCGTGCGGTTGTGACAAAGGAAAATTCTGATTCGTTGTAATAACAGAAGCCGGCGAATGGATAGACGAAAGTGGTTGGGCGGTTGGTAATTGTTCTATTTGCTGATTTGAATATAAAGGATTTCGGGTTGTAAGTTCAATGTTTGGTTGAAATAGCTGTTTTACATGGACATTTGACTCAGCATTTGTCGGAGTTTGTTGAAATTCGTATAAAACTTGTTGAGCTGCAACCTGTTTTGGGCTATCTTGTTCGAAAACCTACATTGAAATAAATATTATTCATAATGACGGCTAAATTTTATAAAAATAGGTCTCGGTATTTTTGTCTCTATATCTATTTTATCAAAAATAGTAGGTGGGTTTGCTTATTATTTTATAATTATGTAAACTATTCTATTAAAACACTTAAGTAATCAAACATTGGATATATATATATATATATATATATATATATATATATATATATATATATATATATGTATATATATATATATATATATATATATATATATATATATACCTTATATATATACCTTATATATATATATATATATATATATATATATATATATATATATATTATATATATATATATATATATATATATATATATATATAAGGTAAGAACACAAGAAGTGGCAGTTATTTCAAGAAAATCGTCTTAATCTTCTGCCAATTTCACAAGGGGACCTATTGAGTAGCCGCCGAGGTCTCCAGACTTAAACCCTATTGACATTTTGTTGGATTACCTTAAAGGTAAAGTTTTCCACACTAAGCCAATTTACATAAAATATTTCAAGAATCGGATTATTCAAGAAATGCGGTTAATTACTACAGAAGTAGTCAGAAATGTTCAGAATAAATTTATAGGTTACTTAAATTACTGTCAGTTAACCAAAAAGAGATATTTTTAACATTCAAAAAAAAGACAAATTAACTGTGTTACCATTTTATTTCCAGTTTTAATCGTTTTAATAATCGAAAATAATTAATTTTGCAAGTCGTCTAAAAGTGTACAAAAAATTGGAGGTCACTATTTAAAAATTTAAAGTTGATTATAGTACAACGTCTTGCGAGTCACCCTGTATGATTTAATATACTGGCAAAAATTCATACCAAAAAGGCAAAGTGGCATGCCCGAGCGATTTTCTAAAAAACCCAATGTTTTTTAAATAATGAATTTATTCGAAACTTGTTCTCCTCATTCTATCATATTACATAATTAATGATAAAAAATAGACTAATTCATCATAATTCGTATATTTAATAATAGACGCATTAATTGACAAATATAACACTACTTTACAGCTAATTTGCGACTGTAATGTAAGATACAGTTTCTGGTAAATTTTTGGTCTATAAATGCGAAAATGAAGGTAAAAACTTCCTAACATTATTTTGAAAGGTAATTTATAATATACCGGAGCGTGACTTTGCCAAATTACCGTTTTCCATAAATTAGGGAAATTGTGCACAAATCCTTCGTGTTTATTCGTTTTCATCAAATGACTTGAGGACGCCCTTGGATTGGTTGCGCCTTCCCGCTCACACCGCGGGATCCTTATTAACGACACTGATAAGAGCCCTATATTATCATTATCGTTGTGTTGAATAAAGTTAGTTGACGACGTACACGACAGTACAAAAATGTCTAAAATACAGGAATGTGGCTGTGTTAACTCCGCAGATAGTTTTTGCTACATATGTAGTCAGTTTACCCCTAAATCGCAGAAAAGAATTATTAACAAAATGATCAATGTAGCTTATCATAAGTATTTTGGATGTCTTGTTGACGATCACGATCAGAACTGGGCTCCTCACATGTGTTGCTAAACCTGTGCAGCAAATCTAAGTAATTGGTTAAATGGCAAACGCTCTTCTATGCATATTGCAGTTCTAATGATTTGGCGGGAACCAACAAATCATTTTAATGACTGTTACTTTTTCATGACAAAAGTGTTTTGTTTTTCAATAAAGAGCAAACATAATATTGAATATTCGGATATTCCCTCAGCAATAAAGCTGATTCTTCATGGAGGAGGTTTATCAGTTCCAACGCCCCCGATAAAATGAAAGGAAGATTTAGAAATGTATGATGATAAGACAGAACCCGATGATGTGTCAGAAAAGAACGATTCTTATTTTCCCGAAAGTGAAGGAAAACACCCCATTTAATCGAACCACCTGAATTAAATGATGTGCTTCGGGATCTCCACTTGTCCAAAGAGCATGCTGAAATATTGGGGTAAAAAATGGAATTTACTAGCCACTGGAACCCAAGTTATAATATTTAGGAACCGTACCCAGGAGCTACCCTCATCTTTTACTCTGCAGGATAAAATGTGTGTTTACGTTAATACAAATGGTGGTACGGAAAAATTAGGATTTGTATATAATCCGGACGAATGACGCTTATTTATAGATTCTTCTAAAATAAATTTAAAAGCAGTTCTGTTCGATAATGACAACAAAAAACCCTCTATTCCTCTTGCACATGCAGTTGACATGAAGAAGACAGTATGTCAGTTATTCTAAATGCAATAAGCTATGATCCGTATAAGGAGCAAATATGGGGTGACCTAAAAGACATGGAATTTTTACTGAGGCTTCAGGGTGCTGTTTTCTTTATCTTTGGGACAGTAGAGCAACACAGAGTCATTACCAAATAAAAGAATCGCTTTCGAGAGATCAATATATTCCAGGTCAAACTATCGTAAAAAATATACCTCTTGTTGATCTCAAAAAAAGTACTGTTACCTCCATTACACATTAAACTGGGATTGGTTAAAAATTTCGTTAAAGCTTTAGATCAAGGAGATGCGTTTAAATACGTTAAACAAATTTTTCCTAAACTAAGGAAGGAATATTTGTTGGAACACAAATTAGAAAAATACTAAGGGATAAACAGTTAGATCAAAAATTAAGTGATGTTGAATTAGCTTCTTGGAGTTCTTTTAAAATAATTATTTCGGAGTTTTTAGGAAACAAAACTAGGAAACTACGAAAAACTTGAAGAAGAATTACTTGAAAGCTACTTCAAAATGAGCTGTCGCATGTCTCTTAAAATACACTTCTTGCACTCTCATTTAAATTTTTTCCTAGAAAATTTGGGTGAGGTTAGTAACGAGCAAGGAGAAATGTTCTACCAAGACATATTAACCATGAAGCAACGGTACCAAGGCAGATGGGATCCTGCAATAATGGGGAATTATTGTTAGTTTCTCATGAGGGAAAGCGATCAGGAATATAAACGAAAGTCAACATTTGCAAAAAAGTTATCTACAAAAGACTTACTATAAGTATATTTTCATTTGCATTTTTGTAAATAAATCCTGTTATAATAATAATGTTATATAATAAAAATATCTTGTTTTTTTATTGATTTGAACTTATGTATAAATATTATATAAAAATGTTTGTATTAATTAAATATAACTGATACATTCTCTCTCAAAATCTATACGTGGTGGGAATTTTTCATTATTGAATTCGCAATCAGGATGCTTTAAACTCCCACGGACAGCCATGATAACATCAGTCGCATTTTTTTTAATATTTGTTGACTAGTGTAATCATAAAAAATAGACTATATTGGCATGTTTTTAACTAATTCGCAATCACGCTAGAATCATCATGATTCAAGTTCCGTTATGTTCGTCAGTTAATGCTCTTTGAAATATTCGCACTGTAATGAATTACTTTGATTTTATTGCATTACTGATAAATTGTATGAGATAATGAACTATATTCGAATGATTTGTGCTAAGGCTGTTAAAGTAAGAATATTTCACTGGAACGTATGCACGGAAAGGCAAGTGAGAACAGGTTTCAATAAAATTGTATTGGCCATCTTTCTTAAAATCCCCGATTGTCCTAAGTCCAGCGAAGCCGCAATGGGTAACTGTTGGTAGTATTATTCTATAATTTAAACATTTTTCTTACATACCTGGATAGGCTGCTGAACAGTAACAAGCGCCAAAGGCTTCGAGGGAGTAGAGTAAACGTTTCTTACATTTGGAGAACTAGCAGCTACTTGTAATTCTGGAACCTCCGAAGTTCGTGGATTTTCCATATAAAACACAACTGCTTTGCTCTCTCCATTAGTGTATATTTGATCAGAAAGAGTTCTTTTTGTTTTGGTTCGATTAAGAGTATCTTGGGACGTTCCAGAAATAAATGAGGGAAGAAACAATGCTAATATCGCGTGCTGTAATTATAAAGCAATTTAGTTATAGCAGTTTATTATTTTGTATAATGTCTAACATTTAGGCTGCCAATATTTGTTATAATGGTTTTAACAAATTTCTTAATCTGATGTAGACCAATTTCAGATTGTATTATAATTTACTACATAATAGTGCAAAAAAAATCCAATCTACGGGAAATTAAAAAGGATAAAATTAACGCAAAAAAAATTAAGTGTAATCGGTAACAAAGTAAATTTAAGTAAAAATTCTCTTTTACAAATGGAACAAAAAATCGAAATTCAACATCGACAATAACGTTTTTTTAAGTAATATTATCGGGTAAAATTATCAGTTAATTTTGTAATGGATAATATCAAAAGTTACAATATCAGTTAATGAATCATCATTAATTCACAAAATAGAATTATTAATTACTTAAAATAAAATTAACAGTAACGATGTGTACTGATAAGTTCATTCTTGAAAATATCAATTGATGAAGTAATTAATAATTTTAGAAATAAAGTTATCCATTATCAGAGTAATAGAAAATTGCATTTTTCAAATCATTCATTGCGAGAGTAACTAGTAATTTAATTTTCCAAATTATTGAATTATTGATTGATAATGTACCAGAATTAAATTAAAAAATTATTTTTTATTGAAAAACTCCATCTTTTGAGATGAAACTGATAGAAAACTAACATTACGAAAAATTTGTCAAATGCATTATTTAATTATCCGGGAAAAATTTATTTTATCTTGCTGAAACATATTTTTTCAGGCTAAAACAAATAATAGATAAGTTAAAATAAAATGATACTGTTAAAAATTCCAGAAAAAAAGTGAAAAATGGGTAACTAAAAATTTTGACCATATGCCAAAGTAAACTCTTGAGACCTGTTGTGATTACATGCTTATTTTACGACAAAATATTAAATATCAGATTTAATATTGCACCAAAACTCCCTAAATAAAATAAATTAAATAATATGGCATATAGTGCTAACACTACATTTCTTCGATTGCGGGGAAACCCAGACATTAAACGGCGCGGTGGCGGCACTTTGTCTCGGTGCTTCCCCGAATTCAGAGTACGACGTCACCACTGCTATAAAAGCGGAAAGGCAGCGGCGCAATTAAGGACTTAACGGGTTGCTCTTTTAGAGCCAACTTGTCCTTTTTCCGATTGAGCTTAGCTCGCGAGGGCCACGTTGACTGTTCAATTTTTTAGGCAGCTCGTGATTCTTAAAGTAGGTTGTCTTTGACAACATAATATTCTACAGAAAATAAAGATCGTGCACGTATCTTGATTCCTCAAATTGACACCGTCGATTAAAAAAGAGGTTAGCGGCGCGTACGAGTTACTGAACCGACGCGTCCTGACTTAAAATATTTACCAGAACATGACCAAGTGGAGATTACCTAATATTGACATTGTGACTAATAGTCAGCTTCGTGTTGGCTATAAAGTTATGAATACCGATTTTGACAAATAAATCCCGAACGTGACAGTGGAGAATGAAATAATCCCGAACTTGACTAGCGGAAAAAATACTGAATAAAAAAATTAACAAATAGTCAACTACGAGTCAAGGACGCGTGTTACTTTGATAAAATAAAATTTAATTAATCTCCGTTAACTCTGAGCTTCACTCGTCCCCCTTTTATCCCGGTCAGCGAGAAGAAAGGTGAGGCGGCTGGAGTTTTCATTCTAGTCGGGAGATTTGGCGAGACTTCACCAACAACCCTTTATTTGTAATAAAGCTTAGGTTTACACAAATAATTGATAATGCGAGAATTCTTCCAACAAATTAATTCCGGCGGAAAGGAACTTCCACGTTTCCTGCAGAATAAAATTAATCCAATAAGCCCGGTAAATGCGTAAATAGGTCCATATTCTCGGAAATGGGTACAAAAATACCGAATAATGGCGACATACATTGAAGTCTCGTTATAATTGAAAAGTAATTAAAATTGCGAAAGGTAGTTGAAAGAGACTCTTGGAAAAAATTAACTAAAATTCGGTAAATTTTAAATTAAAATAAAAGTAAAACAAAAAACACTCGTCATCCTTTAATACTAAAGACCAACACATCGGGCTTCAAGCCAAACTCGTATTGTTCTCGAAGCGATTCATAGTATAAGTATGGTTTTCAGACATATTTTATCATTCATTGAAAGTGAATTATAATCACAATTGGACAAGAAGAATAAATAGTCATAGTTATGTTGCTATTCTATATAATGCTACATTATTTGCGAAATTATTAATTCATAAAGTAATTGATAATTTCGATTTGATGATTAATAATTTTCCAGTAACTGATAAATGGTTAATTACAATTTTTTTACAAATCACTGGCTTTATTAACACTATATGTTGCGCAATAAACTCCTATAAATATCACTAACCTGTTATTTTGCACATATAAAAATGCTTCTAAAAACTATAATGCTTTTACGTTTTTTAAAATACTGAATTGTATATTTTATACATTTTTTAAGGATATTCGCTTTTTAAACTGCACGTCCACCAAAGCAGAAAGAAATCTGTATTTAACTTCTATGGAGGACGTTCAGAGACGGAAAAAGACAATAGACCGTATTTTCCTATAAATTCAAGGGCAAGCTAAACGACGAGACGAGCTAAGCAAAAATAATTTATCGCCACATTGGTAAACAAATATAATTCGTAATATAATACAGTTAGCAAATATTTGGGAAGAATCACTACTTATTTCAGCCAGCAGATTTCATATTCATAAGTTAGCGCATGCAAACCGAACCGAATGGAACTCAGCACCTCGGTGATGCGAAGCCGATCACTTGACCACTATACCACCATAAATTCTTTTTAGATTTAGCTCCAGCAAAACCTTGTGATTCTGATGTAACTCTCGCGATCATTTTACTGAAATAAAAAGTAAACTTGTGTTAAATTTAAAAGACATTTGAACCGACAATACGCGCCCTTCATTTTGTTTATGACCCTTTTATATAATTTCGCAAGCACCGTCTTGAATTTGTTAAAATTGCTATATGTTTGACAGACATAAATTGAAAGGTAAAGAAGATCTGAAAGAAAATCGACGCTTAAATGGGAAATAAAAAGAAACATTGTTTTATAGCATTTGAAGGTCCAGTACCATATTTCAATTTATAACTACAAGATATAAAAAATAACAAAAAAAAATATCTTAGTAAAAAAAAATCACATAAAATTTTAACCAATTTCTAAAAAGAAGTAGGTTCTAAATTCGACCGTTATCACTACATAGTATAAAACAAAGTCGCTTTCTCTGTCCCTATGTCCCTTTGTATGCTTAAATCTTTAAAACTACGCACCGGATTTTGATGCGGTTTTTTTCAATAGATAGAGTGATTCAAGAGGAAGGTTTATATGTATAATAACATCCATTAAATAGTGGAGAAATACTGTTATTTTTGAGGTTTCTAATGTGATGTCGTTAATTATCATATTTTTTTCCGCTTACATTGCAAACGCAGGCTGAACCCTACGAGATTTATCAAAATAATGTACTAATTATTTGTACACATTGAAAAGGTCTACAGAAAACTCCGCGATGGTATATGTCTATCTCTCATGGATATCCCACAATAACATTTTTTTGTCATTTACTTTTTACGACAAATAATGGCAAATTTTGAAGCGATTTTAACCAATACAGCATTAATCCTTATCCAATTAAATAGCTTAAATACATTGTTGATTTAATATAGATCTATATGGTCCTTTACAGCACAAGATTTAAATGAATATTTTCGAAGATATTACAGATTTAAAATTGCGGGAAGTAGCGCTTGCGGCGGTACTGGCCGACCGGGGCGGCGGCAGCGTGCCTATAAATAGCGCGTCGGAGGCCGATGTAATAATTGTTGTAAAAATAAAATAAATAGTCACAGTTTTTCTGTAGTGTATTTAGTATCAGCATTGCACCCGTGCGAAGCCGGGGCGGGTCGCTAGTATACAATATATACCTTTTTTACGAATGTTAGCCAATTACTCCGAATTTTTTTGCATTATGTTTACAGAATTGCTGCCATGATTCCAGTATCATTTTGATCGAAATTGGTTCAGTAAAATCCCAGACAGCGCTTATAACATGGCGGACAAAAAAGTTTATTGTGTCCGATTTTCACTAAAAATTGGTATGTGAAAGGTTTCGGTGTTGCACATTACGAATCTAAAATGATTTTGTAAGAATTCGATATGGCAAATACAATATGACGGATTAAAAATTCTACATCTCTCAATTTTGTCCAAAATTGCTAATGGGGTGTTTCTAAGGGTGTAAATAATAAATTTAAAATTATTCTAAAAAAAATATGGCAGATGCAATATGATATTCTAAAAATTTCACATTTCCCGATTATGATCAAAACTGCTACAGGACGATTTTCGAACGCGTAGATTAAGATTAAAAATTATTGTAAATTTTAAGTTATTTACATTTTTTTTTAAATTAGTATTAGGAATTTTTGGGGTAGTAGGTTAAAAACCTAAATTTTAAAAAAAATTAAATATCACAGATACAATATAGGAGACTGAAAATTTTGTCCAATATTGATATTTGGGGGGTTCTTGGAGCATATATTACGGATTACGCGATGTCAGAATAAAAATATACATGTCTCAAGTTGTTTCAATATCCGTATCGGGGGGGGGGGGGGGTTAGAAGCCTACATTACGAATCTAAAATTAATTTCTTAAAATTTAGCGCAGCGGATTTTCTATGGCAAACTAACTATTTATCTGGTACAATTTTATTCAAACTGATATTTGAAGAATTTTTTTGTGGTTTAAAATTTTGAATAAAATGGGTTCCTTTTACGATCTTGGAAACGTTGCGAGGTACACTTCACATCTCGCTTAGTACTTACAAGGAAGGTACCTGAAATATCCGGCTCCGATTTTAATGAAACTTCAATAATTTGCAGAGGGTACAAAAATAAGAGACAAGCATTTTTTTTATCTGCGGATTCCGTACAACGGAGTGAAAACCGCCCCTAATATTCACACCCAGAAACAAATATTTTTACAAAATGAAAGTAACTTTTTATTCAAAATGATGTTAAATTACGGTATTTTCACCCCAAGGATATCATCTCTAATTTTTTATTGGGGTAAACCATATATTTACGCACGTAATTTATTTCTAAAAATTACGAAATTTAATGGAATTGCTTGAAGATATTTTTTTTTCACTAATAGCATAAGAAACTTAAGTTGACGGGTTTCGGGGTTTCTAAAAATAAACTAGTAAAAGTGGGTAAGCCACCCCAAACCCTTTTTTTAAATTTCAAGTATTAAATGCGATATATTTACAAAACAAAACGGAAATTATATATATTGTATAAAATGATGTTGAATTATAGTATTTTTACCCCCAAAGACATCATCCCTTATTTCTTATAACGGTAAACCCTTCATTAGCGCACGTAATTTAATTTTAAAAATTACGAAATTTAATGAAATTGTTTCAAAGAATGTTTTTCACGAATACCATAATTAACTCAAGTTGCCATGTTTTGGGGTTTAAGAAAAAATGAAGTAGTAGAAGAGGGTGAGTCACCACATTTTTTTCAAATCTCAAATTCTACTTGAGATATCTTTACAAAACAAAGTGGAAATTACTTGTTAGTTGAAGTGAGGTTATACCATAGACATAATCTCTTACTTTTTATGAGGGTTAGTTTTGTAATTCATTTACATAATTTATTTCTGGAAATTACGAAATTAAAACAAAATTGTTGATAGTATTTTTTTACCAACACAACAAGTAACTTAAGTTGACGTGTTTCGGGGTTTCCGAAAATAAACTAGTAAAAGAGGGTGAGCCACTCCCAAATACGTTTTTTTTTTTGTAAATAATGTGAATCTATTGTAATTTCACTCCCAAGGATATTGTTCCTTATTTTTTATAAAAGTAAACCGTCATTTCATACATATATTATTATTCGTAAAATTGTTAAATTTTAATTTAAATGAACGTAACAGACTTAGAAATCATTATTTGTCATGAATTATAATAATTTACAGACATGAATGCTTAACCAATGAAATTAGTTTATATTTTCTTATTAATTAAAGGAAAAAAATTCAGCCTCTTTTACTAGTTTATTTTTAGATACCCCGAAACACGACAACTTAAGTAACTTATGGTATTCGTGAAAAAAATATTTTGAAACAACACCACTAAATTTCGTAATTTTTACAATTAAATTACGTGCGCAAATATATGGTTTACCCTAATAAAAAATAAGGGATGATATTCTTGGGGTGAAAATACCATAGTTTAATATCATTTCGAATAACAAATAATTTTCATTTTGTTTTGAAGAGTTTATTTTTGGAAATCGCGAAAGATGTCAACTTGAGTTTATTATGGTATTCGTTAAAAATAAATATTTTCAAACAATTTTATTAAATTTCATAATTTTTAGAATTAAGTTACGTGCGCGAATAGGTGGTTTACCCGTATAAAAAATAAGGGATGGTATACTTAGGGGTGAAAAATAGTTTAACATTATTTCGAACAACAAGTAATTTTCATTTTGTTTTATAAAGATATTTCATTTAGAACCTGAGATATCTCAAAAACGCCATTTTTAGGAGTGAACTTTAGAGGCAGTTTTAACCCCGTTAAAATGAATCTCCGGAGATTAAAAAAAAATCGTTACTCTTATTTTTGTAGCATCTACAACATATTGAAGTTTCATTAAAATCGGAGCGGGATACTTCAGGCACCTTCCTGATTAGTTCAAATCATTTATGGCTATCGTATCGAGTTTAAAACAAAATCGAAAAATAAAGTATTTATAAAAAAATAATCGTCTTCTAAAAAAGCACTAAAAGGCGAAAAATCATATATATTTTTATATGAAATTGAAATTTTTGAACTCGGTGCCAAATTATTAATAAATCGAACAAATAACTACCAACACGAGATACAAATAAGCTACAATAAAAAAGCAATTTAGAATAAAGTGTTTCTTAATCTTTCTGTATGAGTTAAATTTTATGAAGTATTCAAAATTTCAAGTTTATATAAAAATTTATATTATGTTTTGCTTTTCAACACTTTTTTAGAATCAGTTTAATCTTTTTACAAACATTTTTTAATTAAATTATTGACGAAAGAAACTTTAAACGCTTGTATAAAACTGAGAAATTAAAACAATCTTTTTATTTTCAGTGCAAAATTTATTACAGACAAAAAGAAGAAATTTATTGATTTCATAAACAAAAAAATCTTTTTCCAAATACTTTAAAAATTACTCTGAGGTCCCACATAATAAATGGTTCTTATGCAGAATCAACCAACAGCTTAAAATATTTTTACTTACAACTTTAAATTTGGAAATTATCAATCAAATATCAGTTTTTTGACCAGAGCCCAAAATTACAGAAATATACTAAAGTAATGTAAATCAGTAATTTATTTAAAATTACCGAAATAAAAACAGTATTACACAAAACCGCCTTTTAGGCTAGATACCGCCAACGTACGCTAAAATACACATTGTATATGATTCCACAGACCATCACTAAAACATCAAACGTTTCATTGATTAAAATTACACTTTGACACAAATATGTAGTATTTTTTAATACTCATTGATCTCCGTTTTTTACACTAACAAAACAGTGTACTTACAAATAAAATCATGATGAAACCATTTAGAAGAATAACATTCTATTGATGACAAACTTTGATAACTACTTTCTTTTATAGATTAAGTAAAGAAAAAAAACCGTGACAAAACATTAACATTATTTTGTGGTAGAGTGAAAATGATTTAAAAGTTTAATTTAATTTCTCCGAGTATGCCTAAGTATTCGTTCATGATTGCTATGGTCGAGTATAACTTTTTATTGTAAGCAAATTTGAGGTTTTTGTCAATATACATTAATATTTATCTAACAGTATCATAGATAGTTTTCTCATTAATTGAAATAATTTAAGGTTAAGTTTCTTAAGACACAGCAAAGTCTTGCAACGCCTGGGGTCAAAAAATTTCTTTTCCACCACGTAATGGAAATTGGAAGTTTTTCTTTAATAAAAATCGATTATTATTTGTAAAAAAAAAGGCACTTTAATTAAATATGTAAACTTCTAAATTTTTATAGTGTATAAAGAAAATTTTTGGTGGAAGTTTTTTTATAATTTTAAATCCAATTTCATGATCCTAAGATACAGTGGTTTCATGTGATTTATGATGGCCTTAATTCTTATACCTATATAGAGTGTTAGAGAGAATACTGAATAAATTTCAGAGTTGTGAGATTTTAAAAAAATGTATTTTTTTCTGGGTTTTAGACAAATCACTGAATCAACTGTAAAAAACAAATTTTAAAGCTTTTGGATAATTACCGTTGTTTTGCATCGAGTAAAACATTATGAAAAACAAAACTGATTACATATAATTTGGATGCATCGGCACTGTAAAAATGTTCTTTATATATCAGGCGCGGATCCAAACGGGGGGGGGGGGGGGCGATGGGGACGACCCCCCCCCCCCCCGAAGGGCTTTGAGTTCAGGAAAATAGACCCGATTTTACCTCTTATACTATAGTTTATTCAAGAACTAGAGATAATAATAAATCATTTTTTACCCTCTTTTTTCTTCGTAAACTACCTGTGTTCTTTAGTCCAGTATCTTTGGCAAAATCTGTTTTCATAGGAATGGGTTAGAAATTTTATAATCATAAATACTGGTCTATAATAATAGACTATTTAGGTTAGATGACAATAGACATTTGGAAGTGTGAAGTGTTTTCCTTGTCATAGGCGCCGGAAGGTGGTTTATTTTAGCACTAAGTATTTCTGGTATAGAATATTATTTCGGTAATAAACTTTAAAAAAATGTTTTTCTATTATTATTGCATTTCTTATGATTTCTTAATAATTCACATACATTACGAAATATAGATAATTTTGTCATATTCAACACAAATCACAACTGTATTTTTATTATTTTTAATTTTGGCATAGAAACCGTTTTAGGCACATTCAGACTAAAACGTGCCCTTATTTTCTCAAAAAATTATAAGTTATAATTTAAATACTTACAAAATACCCATTGTCAAAAATATAAGAAGTTAAAGATATATAAAAAATAAATTCGTCCATATAATATTAAAATTTTTTTGAGTCTATCATTTATTTTATTATTATTCTTAAAACCATTTTTAGGACATTTGACGTTTCAGTTTATTTATTTCCTAAACCATCTGCAGAATTACAATTAAACACTAAAAAGGGAATCAAATGTAATTAATTTTTATATCTTACAGTTAAAATTAGACTTGTTATTTTTATTTCTATTGCACGGACACCTTAATTTAATTTGCTTTATTATATGAAAATCCGATAGCCCCCAAAAATAAAGTAAACATGTTAATTTTACACGCTTAAGAAAAAGACACAAATACAATAAGAAAAAAATTACGGCTAATTGGAATTAAATATATATAAAATTAAAGAGTGGGACACACTAAAATAAAAATATATAATATATATATATATATATATATATATATATATATATATATATATATATATATATATATATATATATATATATATATATAAATTTAATGTAAAATGTTCATTAAATTTGCACTAAATTTAAGGTTATTTTTAACAGTGTGCTAAATGGCTTACATACACAGGGAAACAACTTAGTTTAATAAATGTTCAAAATTTCCACCCTGAGTTTCTAAATATTTTTCGCATCTCCGATTAAGTTCGTCATGAGTGGCCGCTCTAATTCAAACTGGAGATAAACTTTCAAACGCGTCCCTTACCCTTACCATACAGTCTTCCATCGTATTCTCTGAATTAAAATAAACAATGTTTTTTATCGTTCCCCATATAAAATAATCTAACACAATTAAATCAGAAGGAAGAAAAGGCCAGAGAAAATGTCCATTGTTGGCAATCCACTTGTTATAAAATGTTGTTTGTAAGAAGTTGCCAACTGGTAGGGGATGCCATCGATGTGTCAGTTAAAAAGCCATTTTTCGTATATTTTGCATCATCGAGGGTCGTCTTGTATCATCTATAATATAAATTCACAAAATTGCACTTTTTTCGGAAAATCAGTATCTCCCAGGTATTGAGCTAAAGATATTAAATAAGGGTGGAAATTTTTATGTATTGAGCTCTTCGAGATTCTTGCGGTAGAGCCACTTGTCTTCACGATGTCATAGGATAAGCCTCAAAATATCCCAAAATTGTAATTTCAACATTTTCGTCATTAGGAATAGGTTTCCTTTTATGCATTTATGCTTTAACGGTGCCAAAATTTCCCATATATGTTTAACACTGTTTCGTGACGGTTTCTGTTTATGTGGATATCTATGAGCAAATGTATGGCATGTTCTTGATAAAACTTCGTTACATCCCCCATAGAAAATAAACAAATTTAAACAAAATTAAATCAAATAGCATATAGGATATTCCATTTAAAATAAGCGAGAAGGTATCAACTTCCAGTGTAGCCAGAAGTACCACCATCTTAAATATATTTTAGCCGAATTGCCCCCATCCATTTTAGTAAACTGCCAGATTTTAAAAATACTCCAAAATCTATTTTCCGAGAAATCAATTTTGTCGTGGGACACACTGTATATATATATATATATATATATATATATATATATATATGCCTTGCCTTGAATAAAGGGTGAAACGTCAATCGTTTTGTGTTTTATTAATTATAGAACCTAAACCCAAGAAAATACAAAATTAAGAAAAATGATAATATATATATATATATATATATATATATATATATATATATATATATATATATATATATATATATATATATACAGTCTCCGTGAATCCAAATTATATACAAAGTAATCAATTTGGTTTTTCATAAGTAGACACATCCCCATGATTTTTAAAAAAACCCAATTTTTATTCCCGACTGCACAGAAAAAAGGAACAGCTTTACAGCTCGTCCGGAATTAAACTGGAGATCTGAAAATGTATATTTAACCTACCAAAGGTGTTTTTAAATAATTGTTTTTTCAAAATTTTGAGTTTTGTCTTGCTCAAAAAAAAAGATTCTTAAATAACATTTTTTGTTACATAATTTTGCGGTTAATATGATATTTGTCACAAAAAATTACAGTTGAACTTTAAAAGGGTAGAATTTTGTACTGTTTTTAACGGAAAAGTTAGAACAAATATATCTGTAATAGGGGGTCCAACCAATATAATTTTTTTTTACCTATGAAAGAAACTGAAAAAGCAAATCACTGACTTTCTAAATTGTAATCCGACATGTCATGATCGAGAAAAGACACACTCGAATTTCTAGAACTACTACTATTTAATTCAGGTTTCAGATCATCTGACTACATTAAAAGCGAAAAGTCCCCGCCACAATCCTAAAACGTATTGTTTTAAAAAATAATCTTATTAGCTTATAGAATTAAAAATAGATATAATATCCTATGATTTATATCATCAGCCTTAAAAAACTGATGTAAATTTTATGGAATCTATTACACATATTTATATATAAATCACTTGTCTGCATTGATATTTTCTAAACATATTTCTGTCCAACGTCGTTCTCTTTAAAAAAACTTACCAAGTTAAAATAACTGTCAGGAAAGTATACATTCCAACGCGTTAAACAATTTTACGGAAGACCGGCTTAATTATAGAGAATAATCAATAAAAATCATATTTGTTGTTTCTACAGTTCCAGCCCCTATAATGATGCTTTCCTCATGATAACAGGTTTTAAACGGTTTACCTAATATCTGCCACTTTAGATCTAAGTAGATCAGACAATTAAGTAAAGGGATTCTCGGATTCCTGTGAATAGAATGTAAATTAAAAGGTTAAACTATACATTCTGTCACATACATTTAGTCCGAGAGTATATGTATATATTAAAAACTTAAATAATAACCTGAAAACTGCATTAAACTTGTTCTTTCTAGAAATATTTTATCTATTGCATACAAAGTCCGCAAAACTTCAATAAAATTGAGAAAGTTTTATTTTATTTGGCACAAATTTCAAGTTGAAATTAATTTTTTTCATAATTCGGCTCCACAATTCAAGAAAGCAGTTTAAAAATATTCAGAAAGAGTCGTAGGTTTGAACTAAAACCAAGCCAGTATCGGACAATAATCTAAAATGTAAGTAAAATGAGCATAGGACTCAATGGCTTAACTATTTTATTCTAAATTTTAGGATATAATTTACTTTTACCACGTTTTTATTAACTCGCTTTACAGAGTGTCTCACGTTGACCGCCCATTAGGATATCTCAGGAAGTAATGCTATTTGAATCCTACAAATTTGTATAATGGGGTGTTCAATGCCCCTCTTTTCAGATGAAGTGACAGCAATTGTTGTGAATACACGCTTATTTTACGAAAAAATTTCAGGTTTAATATTGCCTCAAACTCCTTAAATAAATTAAATAATCTAAATAATACGGCCTGCAATACTAAAACTACAATTCTTCAATTGCTGAAATGGGGAAACCCATACATTGAAATGCGCGGTGGCTGCATTTTGACTCGGAGCTTCCACAAATTCAGAGCGCGACGTCACCATAGCTATAAAAGTGAAAAGTTAGCCATAAAATTTAGGACATTGCGGGTTGCACTTCCTTTTTCCAATTGAGCTTAGATCTCGGTGGCCACGTTGATTGTTCTATTGGTTAGGCAGCTCGTGGTTCTTAAAGTAGGTTGTCTTTGACAACATAACATTCTAAGGATAATAAAGATCGTGCAGGTGTCTCAATTGCTGAAATTGATACCGTCAATAAAAATGCGAGGTCGGCAGTGCATACGAGTTACTTAGCTGACGCGTACTGACTTAAAAAATAATTACCAGAACGTAACAAACTGGAGATAACCTGATATTGACATTGTGACTAATAGTCAGCTTCGTGTTGGCTATAATGTTATGAAAATCCCGATTTGACAAATAAACTTGACCGTGACAGTGGAGAGTAAAAAAAAATCTCGAATTTTACTTGCGGAAAACAGTACTGAATTTGAAAAAAATGGGATAAAAAGGTAACTAAGAGTCAAAGATGAGTTTTACTTGATAACCTTTTCCTAAATAACTCATTTCCTAGAAACGTACCCAAACAAAATTAAAACTTAATTAATTTTCGTTAACTCTGTGCTTCCTGTTCTATCTCGGTGAGCGAGAAGAAAGGTGAAGCGGCTAGAGTTTTTATTCTAAACTTAGGTTTTACACAAATAATTGATAATGCAACAATTGTTACAATAAATTAATCCCTACGGAAACGAACTTCCGTGTTTCCAGAGAGATAAAATTAATCCAATAAACTCAGTGAATACATAAATAGGTTCATATTCTCGGAGATGAACACAAAAATACCGAATAATGGCGAGGTGCGTTGACGTCTCGCTAAAATCGAAAAATAGTTAAAATTGCAAAAGGTAGTTGAAAGAGACCCTTGGAAAAAATTAACTAAAATTCAGTAAATCAAAACCATTAGTACGACATGGAGTTCAAAAAAGGGACATGATTGTTATTGCAAAAACTCAAAATTAAAAAAAAGTACTCATGCTACGTTAATACAACTCGATCTTGGGGGATTTCCTGTTAGACATGGAATTGACCGAAACTTATTTATATTGTATGTGAGATTTTCTCCATTTCCGATATTTTGACCTTTAACAGGGGGCCTAAAATTAAATATCGTTTCAAAAATAAAGTAGTGAAACTCGGAATTCCGGTTATGGTTTTAGATATTATTGGGCTCGATAATGAATTATCGAAAAAGTATATTTTAGATGATAATTTGTTGACTCTTTCGATTGATGGGCAAGAGCATTCCATATCGGTTCATATAGAGTGTCCCCATACCTGGCTAGAACAGTTTTTAACTTATTTACGACTGGATCTTCGTTCGGAAACACCCAAACTGCCGATTGTGTCTTTAATTCTGGGTCGAATTGGTAAATCCAGGATTCATCACCAGTAATGATATCAAGAATTCCCTTGAATGATCCATTTTGATAATCTTCGATCATTTTTTGGCACCATTCCACTCGTGCGTCTTTTTGTGCAGCCGAGAGTAGTTTGGGGATCCAACGCGAAACAACTTTACGAACGCCTAAGTGTTCGTGTAAGATTTTATTTACTGCCGCCGACCCAACACAAAAGTTCTCACCATGACTATGTTTTCCTGGGTAACTGCAGTTGATGGCCGATCGCTGCACTCTTCATGTTTCAACGATGTTTTACCACGTTTAAATTTCGCATACCAACCAAAAATTATTGAGCGTGACGGAGAAGAATCGAGAAATGCTGTTAGCAATCTTTCCCCCTAGAAGAGGGAATTCAGGGGCATTTTTTATTACTAATATGAACATTGATAACCTTGTATGGCATTTTGACCATGTTTTAAAAGTCAGAAGATAAGTAGAGCATTTTCAATCAACAACAGTATTTTAATGATTAAAAATAATAAAAATAATTTTACTTTAATTTTGATATTAATAATAATAATTAAAAATAATTTTACTGTATTGGTGGGTTTAAATAAGTATAATTTTTACTAATCAAAAATTATTTCATTTTTTTTATAATAGAATTGTTTGTTTCTAAAGGCTGAAACTATATTTGATATTTATTTGCTCATGTACTAATATATTGGTCACATATTCTTATTTCTAGACAATCTGAAATATTATTACAAATTTTTAAAGATATAAAATATCTTCTTAAAGAAAGTAATGAAGTTCGTGACATCAAGGAGAGTCTCTTTAATTTAAAATTCTTCTAAATACGGAAGAAGGAAAATTATGGGCACTGTCATAATAACTGTAATATTTATTTAATTTATATCAGATCACTTTTAGGGATTGCAGTATAAAAGATAGTACCTTTTCAATTCCAAGTCAGTGTACTTCTCATCCACAATTCAACAAATACGTGCAAGATGTTCTTTACGGGGGTGAGTATTAAGTATTATTTCATTCCCCTATTCAAAGTGTTTTTATATCATGTTTTCTAAATGTTTACCTACATTTAATTTTAATTATGAAATTATTAGTGATATAGGGACTATCGATTTTTTTACAACTTACGGCAAGAAACCATTAAGAAATCAAAAATTATCTTTTTTTTAATTATTTCAAGAACCAAACTGTAAAATTATACTTTTTTAATATGTGTTTACTGTTTTGGCATAAGTCATTACCAGTTCACAATCTTTACATTTCAAAATATCAGCTTTAATAATTTTTTTAGTTTCATATTAAGAACTAAGTAAGTCTTATATAAAAAAATCTGATATTTTTGTCCCCCTACATCTCTCTTTAAATCATAGTAATCTTTCTATACAGGGTGAATAAAATCTAATTTTACATAGCCTACTGGTAGATTTTATTTAATTGGGTAAATATTTATCTGCTATATAGAAAAATTCTGCTTTACAAATTTTGGCACAATATTTATCTACAGATATTTCGGTATTTGTGATATTAGATGGCTAGTTGGCAATGATATTTAAGTGCTCGTATATAAATACAGTATTATAATAAGCTCAAAGTTGCAGGGCCAAACTAGAAAATGAGCATATTTATTATTTTTTTTTAATCAAAACACCCTGTATAACTTTTTACAGAATCTAATGACACGTATTAAGAGTTAAATAAATGTCTAGAAGATTGATGAAAGTTATTTGGTTGCCGCACCTATTCCTTTTAGGAAGTAAGTAATTTTTTTAAGGAACATACTTCTTCTGATATAAATTTTGTTGACAACAACTTTGACATTTATTTAGCTATTAAAAAAAAAGTAAGATTAATAATCCGCATGATTTTTCAGTAAAGAAATCTGAATCTACTTTAACTCTATAGCAACTTTCCCTGAAACCATGAACTATTGGATGGCATCAAAATCACAGAAATATCATTGTCAGATAAAGTCAGTATTTAAGGCGTTATTAAAATATTATTTGTATACATTTACCACAGGTTTAAAATATTCCGTCAATTTTATTTATTGCTTTTTTATACTATTTTGTTGAAAATAATACACAAAAATTATTATTTCCGAACTCTTTGCCTCTTTCTATTTAGTACCTAAATAGAATAATAATTCTAGTAAAAAAAATTATCACAAATAATTTTTGAAAAAAAAATATTTTCAGAAATTTCACCAATCTTTATTAAAAAAAAAACAAAAATGTCCATTTTCTTGTTCGGCAGAATTCTGCTTAGTCCAATTTTTTAAGATATACTTCGGAAGGCACGTAAATTCGCTGATCCAACATTTCTGTGTACAACATAATCGACACGTAACACAGATATAAGCGAAGGGTTGCCTACGCTGTGTAAAGAGCACGGCACAGAAGATATTATAATAAATAAATCTTTACATCTATACATAAAATTGAAGTATCTGTCTATCTATACAGGCTAATCTTCGAAAAGGCTAACCGATTACAAATTTTACAGACATGAAGAGGAGTTTGACAGAACTGATATAGGTTCCGTTTTTCTGTCTATCTGTCTGTACGGGCTAAACCTCAGAACGGCTGAGTGAAACTTTACAAACATGAAGAAGAGGTTGCCAAGAGTGATATAGCCTATTTTTGCTGCCTGTCTGTACGGGTTAATCTTCGACACGCCTGAACCGATATCTATCCCTGCCTTTTCGTATGTTATTCTAGACCAATTCTAATAGCAATTAAACTAGTTTTTATAGTTTTTTCGCTCACAAAAAGTTAGTTGAACAGCGTTTGATTTAAAAAAAATAGAGGACCCTCATAACTCAACTAACTTTACTTCTCAAAATTCACGCGAGTCGCGGGTAAAAGCTAGTGTAAAACAAATTAATATAGGATTATTTCAGAGTTAGAAGTCTCAAAATGCTGAATAACTTAGAAAAAACACATGTCATTGGTGAGAGACCTAAATTGTTTTAATTTATATGATTTTCATCAGATACTATCACGCTGGAATAATCTCCAGGTCTAGACATTCGTCATTTCATATAAAATTATCCCATTTAAAGACATTAAATAGGTAACCTAAAAGATTAAAGTATAGGAAAACCAACTTTTTTATATTCATTTATATACAAAATTATTAACGAGTTCAAAATCCTACAATAACACAACAAGTTCAACAACTTTAGGGTAATATGGCACACACAACAATAATATACCTATGATCGATGTCATTTTCACGTAATTGATCTCTCAAATCAACAATTTTCTCAATACTTTGAGTATATCAATACTAGATGTAATAAATTTCATATATGTTTTAGTCTTCTATTACAATAATATAAATAATTAAAAGCGAAAGAAAAAATTAGTATTTATATCAGAGAAAAGTGATTTGTCTCAAATAAATAAGATATTTAAATAGGGTTAAATAAAAAATTATTTGGATTTTTAGTTTAGTTATTTGAACTTCTTTTAAAAGTTATTTCAAGCTAAAGAGAGATTATTTTTTTGATATGTAAAAACAATTTACTGGAAGAAATATCTCATATATTTTCTATTATATAGTCGACAGTAGTCAACACATTTAATAAAGAACATTTGCGCTTATTTCATTTAAACAGTTTAGTACTTAACTCAAATAAGTATAACGTTATTGAAAAATATGCATTTTATTCAGCTACATCAGTAGAAATTTCGATTTTAATAACTGCTGCTAAAGATTTACCAGATTAGAGAAACTTAGAAACTTTTTTTCTGTAGTTTAATTTTAAACTTAAAGGTATTAAATTTTCAATTCTTTAACTTACAGAATCTATTTCTTTAGATCAGATTATTACTCAGCTTTTCCCTTATTATTGACTGCACTTTTCGAAAATTTTACATAGTTTTATTATTTATTAAATTTGTGACAATCCAGTATCTCCCACTACATTCCCTTCACCTCCAATCAGCAGATTGTCACAACACACGACAATACGTGTATTTATAGAAATCCTTCAATGAAGGAAATGTATTTAATTACTCAGTTAATTTGCAAGTCACACTTCTTTCAGCAAGAACAACTATTGTTAACGCCTAGTTGTCTTGGGCTATAAATGTCTTTGGTGCTAATTATGTTTCATTTAGGCAGTCCATATGACCAAAAATATTTATCATCTTCATATCACACGTATATTTTTGTACCAATTTATTTGGAAGACATTTTAATTTGTTTGAAAGTATTACATAATATAACTGAAAAATAAAACAAAAAAAAGGAATTAAATCGAATATGATACCTATATAGAAGGCAAAACTTAAAATACTTGTTATATTACTTCAGTATGATAGTGACATGAGAGTTTTTCACATCCACGTTCAACATCACCATCACCAAATTATATCTACTCTCTGAAAATCATACCATATATTGGACATTTTGAATTTTGTCATTCTTAAGCACAACATGTTATAATTGCCTATGTGTATTCTCCTTTCAAGCAGATAAAGAAAGAATATATACAAACAGTTTATTTCCTGCAAATACAACTCTGATCCTCTCTCCATATGCGTTTCGACCACCTCATGGTCTCATCAGTGGTGCTGTGTTTAAATAATTGCCTATATGTATTTTCCTTTCAAGCAGCTCCACTACTGACGAGACCATGAGTTAGTCGAAATGCATAGGGAGAGAAGACCAGAGTTGTATTTGCCGGAAATAAATTGTTTGTATATATTCTTTACTTTGTATACTTGAAAGGAGAATCCATAGGCAATTATTTAAACACAGCAGATTTACTTTATTTCTTACTGATATTTTGTTTTTTAACAACGTGTTATGTTATATATATTTTTAAAGAATTTTTTTTTGATCGTTGAAATATTTATAGATCCGATTTTTTAAATGCCAAACTTCAGGGTATCCAGTAATAAATCTTTAGCCAGGCTCTTGAAAATTTAGTTTTCCTACCATTTGAATAGCTTTACTGATGTAGAGTTAAAGATTAAAAACTTTACGAAAAACTATTTCTAGGTCTTAAATTCATTAACGCCCGAGTATACGTTTTTGAAGATTTTATCAATCTTCACTAATAATACAAATAAAATTATTGTTCTTTACTACCTCAGTAAAAAAAAACTGCAGCTCTTAAATCTTTTTCAAATTATTCGTAAAAGAATTATAAGATAAAATTTTTCGCAAAACTTAGGTAATTTACTAAAATAAAACAATTTACTTTACATTAGTTGCAACTTTAAAAATATTCTCATCATTAAAAAAAAAGCAGGTTGGAAAAATGTAATGATATCCTACAAATACATCACTGCAATTTTTACTAGTAAAGCTCGCTATTATTTTTCAGGCTGTTGTGATTTTTTTGGTCTTAAACGCTTCTTTGGCCTCAGCTCATGTAGCAAAAAGGGGCGTTTTTGACAATGGATACGGGTACAACTCATTTGATGGATTTGGACATTCTGGACTTGGAGCCTCAGCCTCATTTGTAGCAGCTCCGATTACTTATGTAACGGTAAGATTGCGTTATAACTTTGACAAACAGATAAAACACTCCTGCACAAAATTGTGGAATATTAATATAAATGTTCCTACCTTCTTTTTGAAAATATAAATTTTGATGACTTTATGAGAAGAAAATCGTGGAAAAAAAATGCAATTTTTTACGAAAATTGGAGATATTTCGCTCTGCGAACTTTAATTACCTACTCAAATGCTACTAGCTAACGAATTCTCCCGTAGAATAAGCATGTCGTCAAAATTAGGGCCAGTTGTGTGAATGCTGAATAACGTGATAATATTTTCATTTTTATCTGGAAAAGTACTGATGAATAATGCAAGCTCTTTTATTTTTTAATAAATGTATCGGTTAATAATGTCAATTTTTTCGCAAAATTTCCAGAACAAAATGAATTACCCCAATAATCATTGACTATGACTTTTTTTCCATCTTTCTGTTAAAAAATTGATTCCGCGCCAAAATAACTATTCCTTCTTTGACGCCAACCAATCAAGCTAAGTTTTCTCTCTTCATAAGAATGTAAGTGTTCTTCTGAAAATCCGTGCTGTATTCGAAATCAAAAAAATGGTAGTCCAAAAGGCCTAAGTCTGGTGAATTCGGCAGGTAGTGTAGGATGTCTCATTAAGGGTTTCTCAATAGTTTTTTACGGATTTTGCAAAGTGGGCCCTAGTATTGTCATGTTGTAAAATGACTTTATCGTGTCTTTCGGCATGTATTAGTCGTCCTTCCTTCAATGTTCTCTTTAATTTTATCAGTAATACACCACTCCCTTATCATAACACCAAATATACAGCAATGCCTTCTTTTCATATATAGTGTGCACTGGTTTTGATATTGAAGGCTGGCCTGGATCTGCATATGATTTTTTGATCTTTAGGTTGTCAAAGTCACGTGTAACAACTCAAAAAAAAACACTTTTAAGCATGTTGATTATTATGAGGTATATTCTTTTGAGTAATTATCACTTTCAGTTCTGTCACTTGAAGTAATAATGATCACTTCGACCCAATGGCAAGTAAATGCATATTCAAAAGAACATGAAGTTATCAATTTTAATTTTTTCACTTTGATCAGTGATAATTTAACAGTAACAGGGATATACACATACTTTCTTTTATTGATAACTGAATTTATATCGTGTTTACATTTCTGGGGTACTTAACTTCCTCAAATGCATTTTCTTTCTACAATAAATAGACAAAGACAAAAAAGTTTTTGAAGCAAAGATTCCATCTTACAATAAACGTTAACTCTGTTTTTTTTTTTAATAGCATGATTTATAAAAATTATTAAAATAACTCTTTTCTTCAATCCAGATTTTTTTAATTCTAGGACTTTTTTACCTTAGAAATTATGAAGTGCATTTAAATTCTTTTCTAAGAATGAAATGATTAGTCACCTGGTAATACATACGAAAAAACTCACGCAACACTGATTTTCCTATATTTTCTATAAAAATATGAAGCAAATGATCCATTTTTTATACAACCATCTTTATAAATTAAGACCATAACCGTGGATGAAGTTCATTAGCATTTAAAAATCTAATAACAACAACATGTTATATTATTAAAATTTTTGATGCTTGTTCCTAGTAAAAACAATGTATAAAGGCAACTAATTATAACTATAGATCAATATCACACTAAAAAATTTAACAATTAAAATTGTTTTTTTGCTTCGCAGAAATCCTATGGTCCATCGGTATCTCCATCTGAAATCGCATCAGCCATCCAGGCCGCCAAGGAAGCCTCGTCTAACGTCATGGCTGCCCAGCGTAGAGTCCAGGACGCCAAAGATGAAGTTCTGCAACAGCAACATGAAGCTACTCGAAAACAGGCGGATGCACAACTTGCCCTTCAAGTAAGTATTACAGCTTACATACAGATAATATTAAATTTATTTAAATGGATAAATTCAGACACGTGTATTGTCCCTCTTTTGCTTTAACAATTTATTACTTTAAAAATGCCTAATCTGTATAAAATCTGCAGTTTTATTGTTGTTAAATGAAAATTAAAAAATTATTAAGGGGTGAATCGAAACTACTGAGTAAAAAGTTAAATGATTATATCGTGGAAAATTAAATCTAAGAAATAATAATGATATCTACAAATATTGCAATTAACAAAATTATATGAGTAAAGTTTCTTAAAGCAATATTGTATGCAAATTGACTCCTTTATGGAAAAAAATCCAGAAATAAGTTGTGAAAAATTATAGTGCTACCTTTTAACTGACCTTCCGAATTAAAAATTAAATTGCAGGACAAGCGTTGATTCAAAGTAAGAAAGTCTATGTACAATAGCGTACCATTTATTTATATTATTCTAGTTATACACACGATTATCTACAAGTCAATAATGCACAAGTAAACCCTGGAACAATATTAATTCTAATAATAATAAAACAAGATTGGGATTACTCCAAAACATGAAAATTATTCTGTTCTTGAAAAGATCGATAAACCATTATCAAAAATATGTGGGAGTAACTTTAAAGTCGAAAGGCTGATCTTGGCTCTAAAGGTAAAGTTCCAATACCAGCTGAAGAAACCGCAATAGTACTTATAACCAACGCTATTGGCACGACTCATAAAGAATTTATCAGCTGCTAACTAGATGAATGCTTCAGTAGAAATAATTAAAAAAAGATAAAACAATGAAAACCCAACTAAAAAGACAGTAGTGCCTATTTGAAGGTGACAAAGTAATGAATAAAAATAAAGCTAGATTACTATAATTGTGATGTTTTTGAAGTTTTGTTAAACTCTATGATCATGTGAATTTTTCAATTGACAAGATGACCCTTTAGTTATGCAGGATGTTCAGACATTTCGTTATCACACTTAGGGGGTGTTTCTAGTTAAAAAAAAATGAACAAATATTCGTTTATGCATCAAAAAGATATTCTAAGGAAGCCAATATATTTATTTTATGTTTTATTTATAGAAAGCTGAAGCCGCTGCTGCAGTACAGCAGCAAGAAGCTAAAGCAGCAGCACAGGCTTTAGTGCGTGCTCAGCAACGTCTTGCTCAAGCCAAAGCCGAAGTATCAGAAGCTCAACATGCAGCTTCAGCTAAAGAAGGTCGTGCAGCTGCTCTTATTCAGAAAAGTGCATCTGCTGCAGCGCACGAGATCCAAAAGACTGGTAAGTCGAAGGAAAATTCTTTCTTGACCTACTGATTCTTTAACGCATATCACACATTTAAACCCCTGGTCCTAGAAGAGTTATATATATATATATATATATATGTATATATATATATATATATATATATATATATATATATATATATATATATATATATATACAAATGTTTAAAAAAGCATTATAGGATGCCTTCTCATAACTCCTTTAAGCCAAGAAGTAACGGTTAAACTTGGGAGTTAAAGTCAAAATTTCTAAAAGACAACAAACTATTAAACTATATTTAAAAAAAAACAATTGATTATATCGATAGCACTTCACTAAAATTTGGAACCAGAATTACCTGTAATTTTTAGAGAGAAATCGTAATATATTTATGAATGATTCTTAACTAGATTTTGACGATTTTGCTTCTTTTGATAAAATAAAAAGTGATAATAATATGAAAAACAAGTAGTACAGTACAGGTCCAAAAAAAAACATCACTGTTTGCTAATTTCATATCTTCTGTATAAAAAACTCTACCCTAATATGTATAATTATAGAAAAATAAATATTTCTTCTATTAATCGTACCTAGGACCAATTTCCTGAATTGGTTAACCTACCAGTCAACTGTTTAATCAGATTTACAAGCCAAGAGGCTCCGCACTCTCTCTAGGGATTATTGACTCATATCAGTTATACAAAGACACTAAAAGCATGAAGCTCTGTGAGGACCTTTTCCATGTTATTGGGTCCTAGGTGGCATGTTCGTCTGTACTTCGAACAAACTTTCGAATGGTCCGTGCGGTTGCAAGAAGAACTGGTTTCTGAATCGGTTTATACAGATGTTCACTAAGGCCAAGTCCCTTGATATTCTGCAGGAGGTTCTTTGGTATCACTCTAGTTATTGATAGTGCTATGGGAATCGTGTGGACGCTGTTCACTGCCCACTGTCTGCGAATTTGCACCTCCAGATCTCTGTATTTGGCGATCTTCTCATTGTATTTTTTTCTCCCAGGTTGTTGTTATTAGGTATAGCAATGTCAGTTAGTGTAGTTCGCACTTTTCTTACCTGCAATAGTTTTAACTTATCTGCTAACTCTTGGTGGAATATCTTAACGTCTGAGTCGTGTCTTTCCTTATACTCAGTTGCGGCAAACGCTTGGCATCCTCCAGTTATGGGCTGGATTGTCTCTGATGTTCGACAGCCATATCTGCATTGGTCATTTTCTATTGAGGGATCTCTGATAACTAACTTTCTTCGTCGAAATAACCTGATCTTGGATAGCTAACAAAAAACCCTCTGTTTCCGGACACATCTGTCCTAAAATCAACCAGTAGTTCGACGCTGAGTTGTCGACGTTGTCCTGATTGACCTCATTTGTATGCCGTCCATGAAATGGTTTCTGCAGCCAGGGTTCTAACTTCAGTGAACTGTTTAATTAATCTTTATTTTCAGACGATGCTGCTAAAAAAATATCAGCAATCACAAGTTCCAGCAGTGCCGCACTCAGACAAGTAGCTGCAGCTAAACAAGGCTCGCTTACAGCAGCGTCAGCGGCAGTAGCAGCTGCACAAAATTCCGATAGCAACTCAGGCAGCGACGGAGGCGCCGGTCCTTGGTATGGTCAAAAGGTTTTACATTTACAACCTTGGGGCTAAGACATAATCTTACAATTTCTGTTACCTCCTTAATTGAAGACATGAGTGAATAAAGTGTGTTTGCACTTAAAAGTATTTTCTGTTTAGTATCGAATTTAAAACTGTTGAGAAAAAAATGCAAAACTATGAGACGTCAAATAAAACCTTTATCCGCTAATTTCTTCAATTACATGTTTGTGTTTATGTTTTGTTATTGCCATTTCTTTGGTTTTAGTCACTAGTGCATGTAAGTACACAATCTAGGTTTATTTTTATTGTTATTATATTTTTAGTATGCAATTTGTTTTTATTGTAATGTTACAGATATGTTGACTGCATCCGTTTTAATAATGTAAAAAAACAAAAATAAAGATAATAGTTTCAAAATACATGATTCCTTTTAATTTAAAAATTAGTTTATAAAAGATTTAAAATATAAAAAATGCGAAGTATTTCCAAATATGTAAGACATATTCGTTACTAATTCTCAAAAGGTTTTCCACTTGAGCTCTTACATCTAATTGAAACAATTGGGTAATATCAATCTTTAGGGTTATTCGTTACCAGAATAACTTAATTTTCCAAATTATTAAATAAAAAGTAATAATAAATAATAAAATAAAATTCCACTACTTCTGCTTACGATGATATGCTTTAGTCTGTGACGCGTTTTCGTAGGCGGGGAGCAGGAGGTGCAGGTCGTGCTCTACGGCTCTTCTTCGTTTACGGCAGCGGAACATCGGTCAGTGGATATTTCTCGTGCAGACAGTCATCGGTCAAATGCTCATCGCAGGGGTATCGGGTCGGCTGTATCTACGTATCTTCGGGATATCCCTGCTCTCTTAGCTGATCAACGGTTTGACTGCCTGAAGGTCAAAACATCCACTCGGTGGTCGATTCTCGGGCGCCACTCTCGGGATTTAATGTGGTCGAGGGCCCACTTTATGCACCGGGCAGCGTGTTACAGTGGAGAAACGGCAAGCCAGGGGTCAATTGTGCGCATTAGTGCTGGCTGCCGGCTGCCAATTGTTACATGTAATGGTAAAAATGGGACTAGGTAAGAAAACAAACGGTTATAAAACATCCTGTATCCTGTATTCCATTCTTTTATACAAAGACATGGCCTAAAACTGGAGGGCAAGAGTATGTTTTAGAGCTGTTTACGGTAGCTCATACTGGTCGGTTGCGCTATAGACGATAACCCGGCGGTATCATTCACGACGCTATTCACGTACCTCGTACTATATTGTTGCGACGCTCTTCACGACGGCTTGTACGCAAATTATCGCGCCTCGTATCTAAAATCCGCGTTCATGGTTCACGGCGCTTCATATTAAAATTCGACCGACGGCGGTATACGCGGTATGTAACAATAACACGGCATCGATCGGCGATAGGCGGCGTCTCTACACGGCGACGGTCTTTACACGCGGCGGCGGCGATAAGCGTCGGAGCGGCAGTTGTTTAGCGCCCTTGTCAACGGACGTCGGGGGGCACCTGGCGGTAAACACATTCCTGGTCAATAAGGAAACAAACTTACGGCTTCAGTGCGTGTGTGTATCGGTGACGGTAGGAAGGAACGAAAGGAACTGACGCTGCCCGTTCTTATAAGGGTCCTCGACAGCGTCAGCAGGATAGAGCGACGTTGCCCGTTCTTATAAGGATCCTCGACAATGTCGACCAATAGCGGTAGGAAATTAGGAAAGGACCCGTCACTGCCAGTTCTTATAAGGGTCCTCGACAGTGACGGCAGGATGACACAACATTGCCCGTGCTTATAAGGGTCCTCGGCAATGCTGGCCATTAGAGGGGTAAGACGTAAGGAAGGAAGTGTATGGTAAACACCATATACACACAAGCCTAGCCTCACCTACATCACTAGATCAGGAAGGCGCGGCCCAGCAAGCAACCCAGTCCAATCCGTTTGGACTGTTGACCCGGGTGGAGAACGTTTAGTTCTCAGCGAAATAATGGTCTGCTCGGACTTAAATAGACGGCCCGAGCTCGCACTACGCTGACGTGTGACGGCGTGCGGTGATCGCGCATACAACACTGCTGTATGCGGCGCGCGATTACTATGGTCGGACGCTCTGAAAATCTCGGAAAATTATATTTCCCGGCATAGCGCGGTGAATCTAATTATATTCCGGTAATATTAAAACTTTAAGCAATCTTTTCTCGCAAGAATCAGATTTTTCGGATGTAAAATAAATGAATAAATCCCGGCGAACATACACTTGCCCAAAAATTTAGTAACTTTGTTACAAGTCTCATCAATAAGATTCAAATTGGTAAAAAATATTTAAATTTATCAGTTTAACTCAAAATCCCAGAAACGAAGCCAAAAAAGCGCGACAAAAATTTTTTACCCCTTTTACAACAATTTGATGTTTTTTCACACTTTTTGATTAGAATCTCTTGAGATCAATAATTAGGAAAATTAAATTTTTAAGTATTCATTTAATAGGTAATTTAAAAAATTGAATTTTCAGTTACTCTGGTAATGGCTAATTTTATTTCTAAAATTATAGATTAATTCGTCAACTGACAACTGCAAAAAAGAAGCTATGAATTACTTCCTTAATTGATAATTTTAGGAATATAATTACAAGTTACTTCATTAATTGATAATTTTAAGAGTGAAATCGCAACTTACTTAATTAATTAATAATTTGATTCCTACCACATAAAATTAATTCATTTGGTTTTTCGTACGTCAAAAAATTAGAAAAATCAGCTACATTAATAGTGGAGGTAAGCTCCTTTTGTCGAGGTCTTAAATAAACCTCATCGTTGGGGAATTCGAGCGCCTTACACTAATGTTCATGGGTCAACTGACGATTTTTACCTAGTAAACATAGAGCTGACAATAATTTTTACTGTTGAAACTTTTGACATATTTTATTTTCAAAAGGTATATTGCTTCAATATCTACTATTTTTCAGATATCAGGATGCTTGGCAATTCTGCTACCCCAATTTTTTTTGACTGTTCAGTATCCTGTTACTTAATTCAAATAAAAAATACAAAGTACAAGAGTATAAATAGAGGAGAATTACAATATTGCCTTCATCTAATATTATTATTACATCAGAGGTTAAAAATTTAACCACAGATGAGAAAAGATTTGGTTTTTACCTCATTAAAATCTATTATAGCATCAGATTAGTAGTGTTCTTAGTAGATGTCGTACGAACCATCAGAAATATCATTCTCTAGATTATTTTCTCCTGCACTCGCCTCTTCCTTGTCAATATTAACTGTTTCAATCTCTTCGACGTCTTCTAAAAAAACTGCAGTCATTACGAATTATTTCAACGTTAATTATAAAGTTAGGCCAGAGTTCCTGTAAAAATAATTTTAAAAAGTACCTGTAAGACTTCTGAAGATATTTGTCAAACCGATAATCGTTGGTGATATTTGATTACTATCAAACCATTTAAAACAATATTTATCCTCCATAATCCAAGGGCGACAAAATAGATGAAGCAGACTCATAAGAATAACGCCACAAATTTTTAATGTCGTACGTAAAATGTGATGACATAACTCAGACATGTAGTAGAAATGTTGCTTGTGCAGCTGTCCACACTTTTCTTCCTTTCCTTCTCTGGGTTGCTATACGTTCACAATTTTGTAGAGACTAATTAATGCACTATTCACATCCTTAATTTTACTTATAAAATTTTGTAAAATCATTAAGTTATTCAGTTTGAAAGAGAGAATAATTTTTATCTTTGTTTTTGAAAAAGCTTATTTATTATTTATTTCCCTAATATTCATACTTAAAACAATACGATTTATTGTCTTTGTTAAAGAAACTTTCCCAAAGAATCTCCATTATTAATTTATACCATAATTAATAATTAATTAGTTAAACATATTATTCTGCGGACTCACTTATTGCCCTTGCTTTTAGTTTTTTCACAATGTGTTTAAGCGCATACGCTAACGTTCAAAATTTCGCTACACCTCGAAAACTTATATTCCCGTTTTCGCGCTATATTCAGGTTTCACCCGAACTGGCCCTTCGGTTCCAAAATTTTTTTCCTAAAGTGCATATAAAATATCTCAAAATGACAACCTTACATCGTGAGCAAAAGGTAGAAAGAGTGCGAAGCAATGGGTGCAACCAGCACCTGGAACAGCTACACTGAGTGAAGACCAAAGGTTTGTTAAGGCTTAATTGCCTGGAAACCGGAGGCCTCACTTAATAACCTTGGACTACCAGCAGCCACGACTAACGACAGACCAAGGACAAGCGGTAGAATCTTAAGTCCGGGAGGGTTCCAGTCGGTAAGAATCCGATACCACCTTTCACACTTTGTCAAGGTGCCTAAGCAAAGTTTCTCCTAGAGACAAAAAAAAATTGTAAGGGTTGATAAAAATGCGAGGAAATAAATTTAACTTAAAAAAAAATTAATATTTCCACGAAATTTCATCATTTTGAAATGCATACGCCACTGGAATTGATAACAAATTAATTGGGCAATAAAGTAAAAGTGAGTTTCTGTTTGCATAAATTGTTATGTTATTTTATAAGTTTTTAGACCCTCTATTTGTTGATATTAATTATAAATTTCGGATTTCTAGCAATTTTTAACACCTAAAAATACTCGAAAGGGTCACAACAAGCAAAAAAAAACTAAAATCAAAAATAAATAAAAAAATATTTTTGTCTATCAGACATCAAAAAAGCCTCTCCCACCAACTATAAACAACATTGGAAGAAATGTATTGTTGATTATCTACGCAGGTTCACAAAAAAAAGTGGAAACCCATTTGATCAGACCATTTTATTCTTATGTAATTTGATGCCCTCAATCCAAATCTGAGATCCGATAACCTCTATCACGTCAGGTTCAAGGCCATTTCAAGGTCAGATAGAGTAAAATTCACTAAATAAATCTGAAGAATGTACGTTTTTCAGGTTGCTGAATCCAAATTCGTAGTTTGTTTAATCCCCCAAGGGGTCATTTCAGAGTCGTTTCAAGGTCAAATTAAGAAAAATCTACCAAATAGATCTGTAAAAGAAGATATATAGACTTTTCGGGGCGCTGAATCTGAATTTGTGATTTATTTAACACTTCACGGTTAACCATAAGCCATTTCGAAGTCATTTCAACGTCAAATTGAAAAAATGCACTAAATAAATCTGTAAAAAAGAGAACACACGGCTTGGCTACCGAAGCGAGTTTTTATAAGTATATAACACAAACTCTCATACATGCTGTGTCTGGGTATATGGTTTTCGGAGAGCTGGGGTTTTATTTCATACACTCATAAATCTTAGTTTTTCGCCTGTCTACTGCGTAATCAATCGAGCTTCACGTTGAGTGTGTGGTTTTGGCAGCTTGGGATTCGCCTTAAAAACTCGATCCACTCCCCTGTCCGCTGTGTAACGGATATTAATCTAGCTGTGCGTGGGTGAGTTTGGGAGCTTGGATTTTGGATTACTATCTCAAAATCACTAAATCCGCTTGCCTATCTGCTGTGTAACGGACATTAATCTAGCTGTGCGTGGGCTACAAAGTCTTGGGAGCTTGAGTTTCGGCTGAAAGACTTGACCCGCTTGCCTGTCTGCTAAGTAATAGATATTGATCGAACTGAACTTGGGTTATCTTCTTTTACAGATTTATTTAGTAGATTTTTTAAATTTGACCTTGCAATGACCTTGAAATGACCTCTGGTTAACCTTGGAGTAATAAACAAACCACGCCCTCAAAAGTCTACCTATCTTATTTTACAGATTTATTTAGTAGATTCTTCTCAATTTGACCTTGAAATGACGCTGAAATACCTCTGGCTCACCTTGAGAGATTAAACAGACCACGAATTTGGATTCAGCGACCCCAAAAACTTACATATCTTCTTTTCCAGATTTATTATATATATTATTTATATCCGCAGGTTTTAATAAGTTCATATCTGGCAACATTACTTTTTCAAGAATACGGCTTTTACTGTCAAAAGTATGAAGTGAAAGTTCCCATCGTCATTCACACCACTTTTCGGGTCCAGAATCACTCAAACATCTGTCATTTCTAAGTTGATTATGAAATGGCAGGAAATCACATAAGTCAAACGGAGACAGATAACCTAATCCAGAATTTTCAAGCATACACCTCTGGAGGCAACGGTAGACGTAAGATAAATTAATATTACTTAATAAAGACTGCGGATCCTATAGAAGAAAGTTACGCTTAAAAAGAGAGCGTTTTCGAGGAGTAATACATCTCTTTCTAATTGCGGTCGGTGATGGGATTATCCAATGACGTTTGAAGTATAGTGCTTAGTTCCACCATTAGAAAGAGAGGTATTACTCCTCGAAAACGCTCTATCTCTTTTTAAGCGTGAGCCAACTTTTTTTATGGAATCCGCAATCTATATTATCATATTAATTCCTCTTATGCCTATGCAGACATCACGCAATACTCCGCGTGTGTTACACGGTAAAGAGAGAAATTGAGTACAGGTCATGTTCACATTCGGAACCAGAGTGATAGCATAACCCTGTGTTCGCCTCTCATCTCTCTACGCCGTGTAAGGCACGCAAAGCATCGCATGTTGCCTATAGTAGTGTTCGAAGTTAATAACTCTAAAACCTCTAGGCCTTCCAAAATAATTTCCTATTACAATCTACTTTGGTTTAACTCTTAGAAATGCAAAAATTACGACTATCGATACCGATACCAACTCGATAGATTTCTGCACAGATTCAGATATCGGTATTGAAAGATGTATATAACATTTTTTACAAATAACCGCTGATTAAAACAATAGATTTATACAACAATAAATTTGTTTGGACATTGTTTTTACCTTTGACAGACAAATATTTTTAATTTTGTCTCCAGCTTTTTTTTGCTTTTCCTGACACCATTGAGTATTTTAAAAATAAGTTCAAAATTACTACAGATGCGAAATTTATAGTTAACATTATTGACTGGATGCTGGCAAGCAAGGCGCCATTGAAAACCTAGTTAACATTAACAAAATAAGATCTAATTGTTTTCATCAATAGATATTGTTAGATATTATTTACATATTAAAAATAACATAATAACTTAGGCCACCGGAAACCCATACCTTTACTTTATTGCCCGATTACTTTATTCTCGAATTGACGTACCATTTAGCACATTCTATCAATTTAAAGAGTGCAATTAGAAAGGGGTAGCATAGAATCGATGTGGCTATAAAGAAATAAAAGAACTCGCACTATTTATCAACATCTTTCCAAATATAAACCCTAGTTCTGGCAATATTCTACAGGAGAATTCGATGAGCCAACTATACATTTGATTTCGATACCAGTACCAAACAGGATGTTATTGCGAATATTCTTTGCCAGTATTACAAAAAAGTATCTATACTTACTTGAAATTGGAATAAAACTATCGATGCTAAAAACAATCGGTACTTCAGTAAAAGTATCGATACTTTAGAAGTATCGATTGCATCTCTACCAACTCTAAAGTAGTGCGCATATTTGTTGGGGCCCATTTCAGAGTGGGTCCACACGATAAGAAAATTCTGCAATGGGATTTTGTGTTACATAGAATCTTACACGTAGTTTTCTCTCTCTATCGGAGAAAGCGATAATTAATCGGGCGTTTTCGGATATCGTACTATCCAAATGAGAAACATTATTGTAAACTTAGTGAGATCTAGTAACTGTTTATTTTAATTCGCCATCAATGTCAATCTTTGGCAGTTTTTTTATTGTTTTTCCAAAATAAAGCCATATGATACAAAGTTGTCCGAAGTTTTTGAAGTTTAGAAGAAATGAGGTTAGATTATGCGATTGCGACAGATCGCTTCCTGGCGACAGACATAATCGATATCAGCAGCCGGATTCTGTGTCATATAGAATTCTATTAATATACTCAAAACGCTGTATATCTTTAAAAATTTAGTAATTGTAACGGTTTTTAGTTGCCATACATCAAAAAAAAATGTTCCTCATAAATATAACTAGGGTCGTTCATTTCGATTTTCTGTCTTCTTCTCGGAGTAGAGAAAAATAAGTTATTTTTACAATTGAAACAACATTTATACTTATTTCATAATTTTTAACATGTTTTATTATCTAAAATTTTATAATTTTTCAAAATATCCCATTAATATTTGTATAAAAATATGAACGTTAACACGCTTATCTACTCCGTATCTACTCCAGACATAACATAAATCGGAAAATACTGATGATTTTCCCTCCTTGTTTCTCTTAATAAATAATGAAAGAGATAAAAGATATCACAGGTCAGGAGCAAGGAACACAAAAGAAAGCCGCTGTTATTTACATAACCTTGTCTCAGACTAACAATGTCTTTATTTTGTCCTATAATAACGGCAAACAATATTATTAAAGACATTTTTGTCGACAACGTTGCGATATTTTTATTATATTACGATATAAAATAGTTTAGAAACTTTGTGCCGCTATTTAATATTGTAGTGTTTGGTGTTTGTGACTTTAAACACTTGATAGCCTATAAATTTTAGACTATCGTTATTATAATAAAAACACTTTACTAGTGCTTGTTTTTATTGGATTTATTTAGGTTTTCTAACTGGGTATGGATGTACATATGGAAAATTTTAACCAGCTTGATATACCGGTAAGTAACTAATAAAGAGGTTTTTTCTTGTAGTATCTCTTTCGAAAACGTTCTTTCGAGCTTTATGAAAATACACAGTATTTCAAACTCATGTGTACACTATGATTAGTTAATACAGCTTGTACAGAATGTAATTAAAAATATTTAAAATATTATAACAAAGAATAATACAATAGCTGAAAACAAGGGAAACTGTTCCTTGAAACATATGCCTGAAATGCTTAATTTTGGAAGAAAAAAATAAGATGAACAAAATAGTACACATGCACAAATTTTTTAGTTATTTTTACAGGGAACGTTTTAGATTTCTAGGTATTTATTGGATTTAGTGAAGATTTAGGAGATTATTAGAGTACTTTAAGGTAGTTTTTGGAAAAGAAAACGAAATCGTAGCTCCATTCTTAGTATAATGTACTCTCTAGTATACAGGACCCTATCATTTTTCCAACCTATAATCTATATGAAAGAGACCACTTTTAGCAACTTATATTTGTGTTTTAGGATATGGAGAATCACCCTTCTTCTTCAGGTATGCAGAGTCCTAAATTCCGCCACATAAGAAGCTGTCCTATAGCCCAAGATTGGATTAAATTTACTTACGATTATGTTAAAAGGAAGCTGCCTAATTGTAATCCTTATAGAGGTAAATTTTGGGTTATGCTTATTTTTATACCTAATTGTTATTAGTGGCACTTTTTAGAAATTGAATTGTTGATTTTAAAAACAACATAGTTGACTCCAGCCCTACTGTTATTTATTTTCTACTACATAACATTTTTTTGTCATATTTGTTTCTAACTTTTGTTTTTTAAGTGATTCAGAAAATGTTTAAAATGTTTGTCAGTTTTAGTAAAACATACTTCTGACTACAAAGGAACAATACCCTGAAAATAAAGTGTGAAACCTTAGTGACTGCACGGTTGTCAATAAAATTATATCAATGTACACATATAAAAATATTAGTAAATTTGTCCACCCAGAACTTCCCTCATCATTAATGTGATGTGCTTTAATTGCTCAGTTGAACTCGTATAACAATTTTTTTTAAGCCAAGTCACTATTTTTGATTTTAACTAAATATTCCACCCATGTGCCGACTTCTTATTCTGATATAATTATACATATCATTCAGTTGATATGATTTTTAAATTCTGGTACCCAAGAATCCTGAAAACGTATGACAGTGTAAATTCAAAATTAAACTTCTCCATCTACCAACAACCTCTTGTTCGTAAAATATTAAATGCTATAATTCGGGTAAGCAAGTACCATTAAAATATTTTGAAAATACGGATAAATCTCATGGAATATATTAACTTCCATTCTTTTCACTTTGTCTTGTTACAGGATTGTTTCATCTAATTAGTTTTTGTTTACTTTTCGTTTCCGGAATATATATTTTGAAGCTCTTAATTCATATTTTAGCCCCAACATTTTTCAAAATTTTATATAGCTGGTATAATTGTCAATAAGAGAAAAATAACTTTTAGAACTCTTAAGTTTAAATCTAGTTTATGTGTCCCCTCATCATTTATCCAAAAATCACTTTAAAAATATTTGTTTATAGTATGAAATATGTACATTTAAAAAATTTTCCTTACAGGCTAATTTACTAATTAAAACAAGTAGCAAGGGAAGATCTGGGTAATCAACTTTATGAATTTTTAAAATTCAAATTAGAAACCAATGCTTACACTTATCCCATACAACTGTGAGAACTTTCCTAAATGCCCCAATAACGACAATAATGGAAACAAGAAAAAGGAAGAGACCAAAAACTGAAGATATGAAGCAACAAAATTACAAATTAGAGATGAAATATATATGATGTTTTCTGAGGGTAAGTATTTCTAAAAAATTTTATATGTTATATTTTATTCTAACTTGTTTTGTTTACATTTTCTAACCCGTCAAGGTGTATGTATAATGAAAATATAAGTTTTAAAAATAAAAAAACCCAAAAAAATATTTGTAATGAATACAAAAAGTAAACATAATTTTACTAAATTAAATAGAATATTAAGATTTCGTCATTTCTTCATAACAATTTTTTATTTGTGAAGGTACCTCAATAACAGTCTCAATATTGTTGGAACGATTAAAGGCAAAAAAAATATACCATGGAGCAAGGACAAGTCTAGGCATATTACTAAAGCAAATAGGATTTATCTACTGGTAAACAATCATTTACATACAGCAAATAAATGTTAGATACAAATATAAAGCAGTTGCAATTGGGCCAAAATAATAAGCAGAATTTTTCACAGGAGACCTGTGTAATTTATTTTTGGAGGATACACATTTCATTTTTATTTATATATTTATATAGGAAGGATGACCCACGTAGAGCTTTAATGGAGAAACCACAAATTCAGAAAATGAGAAGAGACTTTCTTGAACAGTACTTAAAGAACGAAGAAAAAGGGGAAAATAAATTTGAGCCAGTCTTTATAGACGAGACATGGATTTTTCAAAATGGCACCCACAGACGATCATGGCAGGACAATAGCACTCAATCAGTACGAAAATTATCTGGGGAGGAATTTAGGTAATAAATCAGTTATTTGCACTACACAATTTGAATTTTTTTCATCTATAACAGGTTGCAAAAAGCTTTATTTAAATGGATTTTTCAAAATGGCACCCACAGACGATCATGGCAGGACAATAGCACTCAATCAGTACGAAAATTATCTGGGGAGGAATTTAGGTAATAAATCAGTTATTTGCACTACACAATTTGAATTTTTTTCATCTATAACAGGTTGCAAAAAGCTTTATTTAAATGGATTTTTCAAAATGGCACCCACAGACGATCATGGCAGGACAATAGCACTCAATCAGTACGGAAATTATCTGGGGAGGAATTTAGGTAATAAATCAGTTATTTGCACTACACAATTTGAATTTTTTTTCATCTATAACAGGTTGCAAAAAGCTTTATTTAAATAATCCTTGGATCATTTCCTATTAGCAGGATGTTAAATATTAAATTTTTACTTTAATACTTTATTTCCTGGGGAGATTGAGAAATTTCTTACTTAAATTTCTGTATGTTTTATCAAACAAGTTTGAACCTTTTTAGGAAAAATTTTTACTTAATATGATAAAAATGTTTCCTTAATAAATGAAAGTTAAACAAATAATTTAATTTACATTTTACAAAATAATAATGAAATCTTGTAGTGATTTCTTAAGCGGTTTTATAAAAGAATTTGATATAAACATATATCTAAAATATTTCGTTTTCAAAATACAGGGCGTTAAAAATTATGAAAAAAAAAATATATTATCAAAATATAAAAACTGCTTACAGGTATTTTGCTGAAACGTGAAGTAAATCTGTATCGCGTAGAATCTAATTTGTTTCGGTTTAAGGAAACACAACTAATATTTTTATATTAAAATATGGTACATCAGTGTTCTTGCCCAAGTTCTCAGACGAGTTAATGCTTCGCCAATCGAAACTGCTGATATGGTATCATGTTTAATTGTGCTAAAAAAAGCCGATTTGAAATAAGTATTATAATTATTTAATTGCACACTCCTCACCCATAATTTATACAACATAAAGGTGCTTAAAAATAAACCAAAAATGGGTATAATACAGTATATTTTTAACAATGCATCATATTTCTAAAAATAAACAGATGAAATAAATTTTCCAATTTCAAGGCATTAATGACATAAAAATTGAGAAAAATAAATAAATTTTGATATTATCCTTTAACTAAGACCATCAACACATGCAATGTTCCGTGTTCTAATTACGTGAAATGAAGATCCCTAAAGATGTTTCGAGCGATCTAGGTAAAAAGTTGCATAACATTTCAAATTTGACTTGGTCTAAACTCAAGAACCACTATTTCTCAATTGACCAAAACCATGAAAGCTTCCGTTGGTTAAGACCAATTTGTGTTTCTGCAAAATATTTCAAATAATTTGTACTGCCACATACTACTCTACTTTTTTTCAGGTACATAGTACTGAATGCAGGAAATGAAAATGGATTCGTTGAAGATGCAATGCTGATTTTTAAATCAAAGTCAAAAACTGGAGATTACCATGGAGAAATGAATTCGAAAAACTTTGAAGCTTGGTTAAAAGATATTTTGCCAAAACTGGAAACACCTTTAATTGTTTTAGATAATGCTCCTTATCATAGTAGGCAACTTCAAAAATGGCCAACAAAGGGTTGGAGCAAGGACGCTATGAAAGCGTGGCTGAAAGAAAAATATATCAACTTTGGAGAAGATGCTACAAAAGATACTTTGTGGTCTTTGATATCTCGGTACCAAAGCCTGCAAAATGCTTTGTAGTAGATCAGCTAATAGAATCTTCTGGACATAAAGTTTTACGCTTGCCTCCATACCATTGCCATTTTAACACAATTGAAATGGTATGGAGTCAGGCAAAGAGAAATTATGACCAACTGATTCTGCAAGTTAAAGAACCAATAGAGGCTTGGAAAAAGGCGTTAGGAACAGTGACAAAACAGAATTGGGCTAACCATGTCGAACACACAAATAATATTATTAAAAAGCAGTGGTAAATTGAAAAGAAAATTCGAGTTCCTTTACAACCACTTATTATTAATGTTGGTGAGAGTGATGGCGATTCCTCAGAATAAGAGAAGTCATTTTGACCCTTAATCCTCTTTTCAGTTTTTGATAATATGTGGATGTACAGACATTTTTAATAATTTTCATTTGTGTTTTTTTTAATCTCTTTTGGCATTTTCATACATAAAAATTTCACCACTTCTAAAGTATTCTCATAAAATTCTTTTTTACATATTTTCTAAATTTTTAACTTAAATTTTTTATTGGCACCTTTTAAGCACTTCTTTTCTTTTTCCATTTCTATATGGGATATTTTTTTCTTTTGCCCATGGCATTATATAAAACAAGAAAGAGTATGATACCATTTTTTTTATATTTATTATATATAAATAATCAATCTTAATTGTAATTAGTTCATTTACGATTTCTATTTTTTTTATGGCAGTATTATTTTCATATATGTGTTACTCTGTTTCAGTGAACTTGATGCAACATAGGGGCGCTAGATTTTGCCTCAGATCTAGATGCCCCCAACCGAGCCCCTTTCATTATTTTACATGTTTATATGCTTACACATTTATGTGTGAGGATGTTGCATGTGGAATCTTGAAATGAGGTAAATAAAAGACTCAGAGCCATGAGTCGTGCGATGTATTAAATCTTACCTTTTGGGGCACCCATTTTTTAAATTTCTGTATTTATTTTTAAGAAAACTAGCTATTTAATGAAGAAGAAACTAATTAATTATTTATATTTTTATTCAATATTTTTGTAGCTTGAATACCTTAGTTTTTGCAGTCAAAGATCATAAAGTTACAATAATTTAATATAAAATACTTATCATTTCTAGAATATTATATATATACCTATAATTTTTGAAAATAGTGTTAGGTATATAAATAAATAATCAATCTTAATTGTAATTAGTTCACTTACGATTTCTATTGTTTTTAGTTTTCAGTTAGACTACCCTAATATTGTTATACCTAACTGGAGTATTATAATAAAAATAGAACTTTATCAACAAATTGCGTATAATTTTTTCTGTTACCGAAATAGTTACCAATAATTTAGAATATAAACGATTTACTTTATAAAATAAATAAATAAAGCTTTTATTGTCATAAATTTCATAGGTGAAACATTACAACAACATAGGTTCACTTATAAAAGTGAACATACACGTAAGCACCCCACACTTGTACCTTCAGACATCACCCTACTAATCCCAAAATTAAAAAGAGTGTGTTTAAAATTTTTAGTACAATAGTTTCTATAATTTCAAAATTATCAGCTAACAACATATTAAAAAGGCAATGCTTATTGAAGAATGTACTAATACGTAAAGTAAATTATTTTTAGCAATAGTACATCTCTTAGTGTAGTAATATAAAAGAGGAAATTTTAATCCGCTTTTAAAATCTCTCATATTTAAAATTTCACTTAAAATATCAAACCCATTATAAGCACATAAACTCCTTCATTAAATAGCCCTATACAAATGGGATATAAAATTATCGATATGTCTAAACAGAAGGAAAAATTTCGATTTTAAAATTTTTGTGTATAACATTTTTATTTTTTAAGGATATTTAGTTTGTGAAACTTGCTTATAAACCATTCGACAAATTTCTTGTTATATAACCGAAAAAGAAAATAGTAGAATGAGCCACTCCGATCCTGTTACAGTTCTCAAAAAAAAAATGTCACTAGTTTGATGCATATGTCAAATTTTGACGTAAAGATATACAGCGGTTTAACTATAGCTTTAATTCTATACGTCTGGTATTCTGTGTTGCAAAATAATCGCCTGATATCGATTATTTCTGTCGCTAGGAAGCGATTTGTCGACACCTGTCGTTTTCTATTAAAATCGCATAATCTAACCTCATTTCTTATTCAGACATGGTTACATACTAAACTTTCTAAAAAATTCGGACAACTTTTTATAATATGGCTTTATTTTGGAAAAACAATAAGAAAAAGCCTATCCACAACTTCTCGTACACAACATGTGTCGATGAAAAAACTGTCAGACATTGACATTTACGGCGAATTAAAATAAATAATTACTAGATCTCACTAAATTTACAATAATGTTTTTCATTTAGATAGTACGATATCCGAAAACGCCCGAAGTATAGACGATATAAACACAGAATGCCGACAAATGCTATTATCGCTTTCGCCGATAGATATCAAGAGTAGAAAACTAGGTCTGGAATTCTATGTAACACAAAACCCACTGCAGGCGATTATTCTGCAACACAAAATACCAGACGTATAGAATTATAAAGCTATTAATAGAATTCTATATGACACAGAATCCGGCTGCTGGGCGTAAGCGTAGCGCAATAAGACATATGTCAACTTTAAATTTAAAAAAAGACAAAGACAGAAGATTTCCTGCCTGAATCCGCCTCATTGCGCATAATAATGTTTAACTTTTCAGTGGACTGCTTTAAATATGGTGGAAACTGTTTATTTTTAATATTTTGTACGAACATAATCTGTTTTTTTTTCAGAAGTTTGTTGTTTTATTTATATTTTTTTATTTTGCGACTTTTGAGGTTGTCACATATGTTCTTCAAATAAATGTATCAGAGAAGTGTGGCAACCGCGCACCCTCTCAGTAGTAAAAGTTGAGTTGTAGATGTTATTACAGTCATGGACAAACGTTCCATTAGAGTTTAAGATTTTAAAGTAACTAAGTGCTAATTCATTGTATTAATGTCATAATAAATAACCTTAGTGATAATTGTGTCTAATTATATAAAAACCTCCGAGCGCTAGGCTTAACTAACGCGATCCAAATGTTATGAAAAATATAACAAGTTAAAACATGGTGGCAGCCGGTAAAGAGCGCTAAGGTTATGCATCGGTATTAGACATTGACTTCGTTTACGACGCGACGATATACGGAATAAGCGGTATTAAGTTTAGTCGGTTTTCAACAGTGAATATATGCTAAAAAAGTTACTTGAAAAAATCGGAAATAATAAATTTTGTGACTCTATGACAGGATAGTTAGATTCTAAATTACATGATATTATGTAATGTAACAAAACAAAAAGTTTATTGATATAAAAATAAATACTTATTATTGGTGTAAATCTAGTGAGTCAACTAGGAAGAAGAATAAAATGGCTGAGCATAGAGCACCAGAACCCATGAATTTTTCGGGAGATATAGCCCATAATTGGAAATTGTGGCTACAAAAATTTAATTTATATTTGTTAGCAAGTGACAAAAGTAAAAAACCGGATCAGGTTAAAATTGCAATATTGTTGAATTTACTTGGCGATGAAGGCATAAAAATATATAATACTTTCGAATTCAGCGAAGGGGAAGACAAAGATAAATTAACTTTGATTATAGATAAATTTGAAAAATACTGTAATCCTAGGAAAAATCTTGTTTATGAACATTTTAAGTTCTTTAAAAGAGGACAGTTACAGGGTGAAACAATCGACCAATTTATAACTGCTTTAAGACAGTTAGCTTCTACTTGTGATTTCAAGGAAAAAGATGTTTTGATAAGAGACCGATTGGTGTTGGGTGTAAGTGATCCTCGCATTCAAGAAAAATTATTACAACACCCAGATCTTGAACTAACTCAAGCTATAGACATTTGTCGTTCTATGGAGTCAAGTGTGGCTACACAAAAAGAAATTTTTAAAGAAACTATAACAGTAAATGCAATAAATAGACATTTTGTAAAAAACAAAAGTGATAGTAACCCAACTAGTAGTGAAGCGAACCGTAATATTCAACAAAGACAAGTGCGTCAAAAGATAGGACAATTTTCTGGACATTCAGGACAATTTTCTGGACATTCAGGACAGTTTTCTGGACATTCAGGAGAGTTTTCTGGACATTCAGGACAGTATAAATTTAAAAATGATTTTACTGCAAATAGTAGACAACAGAATAAAGGTAAAACTTGTGGTGCTTGTGGCATGCAACATGACCTAGGTAAGTGCCAAGCTTATAATAGACAATGTAGTTTTTGTAAACGAAAAGGACATTATCGAAAATTTTGTCGTATGCGTACGATAAATGAAATTGCTGAGGGCAATGGTGATGAAAATTCAAATATAGACTCTCAAAATGAACATACAAATGATCAAAATTCAAATATGATCATATGGTCAATAAATACAACAGACATTAACGCAATAGAGTGGTTCGAACAATTAAATATTGCGGGCATAAAAACAAACTTTAAAATTGATACTGGGAGCCAGGTTAATACGTTAAATTTAACTGATTTTAAGAAAATTAAAATACCACGTGATAGACTTATAAAAGTGTCTTCTGTGTTATCGTCATATACGGGACATAAAATTGGTGTTCTTGGACAAATAAATCTAGATTGCTGTTACAAAAATAAGAATATAAAATTATCATTTTATGTGTTGGATTCGAGTGTTCCATGTTCAATTTTGGGACTTAAATCAGCACAAGAACTTGGCGTAATTCCTGCTAATGTGAACAAAAATGTTCATACCATAGACAGTGATGGAATACAAAATATTTTAAAAACATTTTCATCCGTTTTTAATGGAATTGGCAAAGTTAATACAAATTTTTCAATTAAGATTTCTGAGAATGCTATTCCTCATGTTAATTTACCTCGAAAAGTGCCCATTGCTCTTAAAAATAAAGTTAAGGAAAAACTTGACGAAATGGTGGAACAAAATTTAATTGTTCCTGTAACAGAACCAACAGATTGGGTCCATCCAATTGTTGTGGTACAAAAACCTAACAATGATGTGCGAATTTGCATGGATCCACGTAATTTAAATAAATATATTAAACGTGAAATATATCAAATACCAACACAAGATGATCTTTTTGCACAACTGGCTAATGCAAAATATTTTAGTCTATTAGATGCGTCATCTGCATTTTTACAACTACCTCTTACGAATGAAAGTTCTATGTTATGTACAATTGCTACATGTTTTGGTAGATATCGTTATTTACGTTTGCCATACGGCATCTCAGCAGCTCCAGAAATTTTTCAAAGATGTATACAAGAAATTTTAGATGGTCTTAGTGGCGTTATAACGTACTTTGATGACATATTGGTGTACGGAAAAACTGAACAAGAACATAATGATAACCTTCGTATTGTCTTACAAAAAATTAAAGACAGTGGTTTGACATTAAATCGCGAAAAATCTAAATTTTGTGTACAAACTATCAAATTTCTCGGTCATATTATTAGCGGTAATGGTGTCGCTCCGGACGAAAGAAAAACACAAGCTATTCGAGAAATGCAACCGTCAAAAAATAAAAAAGACTTACAACGCTTTTTAGGAATGGTCGTTTATTTAGCTAAGTTTATTCCTAATTTATCATCCGAAACTAATGTGTTGCGCAAACTTTTAAGTAACCGTACTGAATGGCAATGGACTGCTATTGAACAAAAATGTTTTGATCATATTAAAGACTTAGTTTCTTCTATAACTATGTTATCATATTTTGACCCTCGTAAAGAAACAGTGTTATCTGTTGATGCAAGTCCTTATGGAATTGGTGCATGTATTATGCAAAATGGACAACCGATAGAATTCGCGAGTGTATCTCTAACTCCAACACAACAACGTTACAATCATATAGATAAAGAACTTCTTGCAATTGTGTTTGGATGTGAGCGTTTTAATTATTACTTACTTGGACAGAATTTCAAAATTGAAAGTGACCATAGACCGTTACTTGGTTTGTTAAAAAAACCATTAGATGAAATGTCACCTCGTATACAAAGACTTGCTATAAGATTATTAAAATATTCTTTTATACTAACGTATGTGCCAGGAAAAAATTTGTACATTCCAGATACGTTAAGTCGTGATCCTACTAAAGATTTTATAAATACTGACTATCTTGAATCTAATCTGCGAGTGTACTCTGTTATTGCTACACGGCCTGAAAATGAAAAAAGATTACAAGATGCTATTACCCATGACCATGTTCTTCAGAAGATAAAATTCTATTGTTTAAATGGTTGGCCTATGCATAAATCAAATATTCCTGCGGAGGTTAAAAAATATTGGCCTATAAAAAGTGATATTTTTCTTCACAAAAATGTACTTTTTTATAAAAATAGATTAATAATACCTCAAGTATTGCAACAAGAATTTCTTAATTTAATTCATAAAACTCATCAGGGTGTTATTGCATGTAAAAAATTAGCCCAAGAAGCTATCTATTACCCAGGTTTATCTACAGATATAGAAAAAATGGTATTATCATGTCAAGTATGCCAATCTTATGCAAGATGTAATACAAAAGAACCATTAATGTGTCACGAAATTCCCAATTTACCTTTCCAAAAAGTGGGAATAGACTTTAAATCATTTGGCTCTGAAGATTTTCTAGTTTTAGTGGATTACTTTAGTAAATTTATAATAGTAAACAAATTAGCTAGTAAAACAGCCAACAGTGTTATTACAACTTTAAAGAATATTTTTTCAATTAATGGTTTGCCCCAAGAAATTTTCTCGGACAATGGACCTCCTTTTAATTCTGTTGAATTTTATAATTTTGCTGAAAAATATGATATTAAAATAACTACTTCTAGTCCATATTATCCACAATCAAATGGCATGACAGAGAGAGCTATACAAACTGTGAAAAGTTTTTTAACAAAATGTTATCAAAATGGAGATGACTTATTTACAGCTGTTTTAAACTATAATTCTACACCAAAACAAAATCTGCCATCTCCGTGTGATTTACTGATGGGAAGAAAAATCCGTTCTATTTTACCTGTGAGCCAAAAAATTTTGGAACCTAAATTTTCTACGGAAGGGGTGAAGGAAAAGTTAAGAGAAATTCAGAAGCAACAAAAATCATATTATGATAGTTCTGCAAAAAGACTATGTCAACTTGAGCCTAAACAGCCTATATTAATTCAAGAAAAAAGTCGTCAGTGGAAACCAGGAACTGTAATAAATAAGTCAGGTCCAAATGACTACTTTGTAAAGTCGGATGATGTTACCTATAGGCGTAATAGGATTCATCTTCGCCCATTACAACAACCAGTTCTTTCACATGAAGTTCCAAGTACAAATAAAGTGCCAGAAGAAAGTAATGAAATTGAGCCTATTAAAAGTGTTCCAGAGACTAAAAATAAGCAAAATAACATTACGTTGACAGGGACTAAATCTAATACAAATTCTATGTATGTTACAAATAGTGGGCGTATAAGTAAGCCTGTTGTAAAATTAGATCTGTAAGATTAGGTATTACTTTCTCGTTTATTTTAAGAGGGGCGTGTCACATATGTTCTTCAAATAAATGTATCAGAGAAGTGTGGCAACCGCGCACCCTCTCAGTAGTAAAAGTTGAGTTGTAGATGTTATTACAGTCATGGACAAACGTTCCATTAGAGTTTAAGATTTTAAAGTAACTAAGTGCTAATTCATTGTATTAATGTCATAATAAATAACCTTAGTGATAATTGTGTCTAATTATATAAAAACCTCCGAGCGCTAGGCTTAACTAACGCGATCCAAATGTTATGAAAAATATAACAAGTTAAAACAGAGGTAATGGATATTTATGAACCATGTTAAATTGTTTCAATTTATTAAAAATGCTTGTTACAGAAGATCATTATTGCTTGGTCCTCAAAAAAAAAACAATTCTTGTTCATTTTTTTATTAATTTTATATCAAGTGCAATGTTCGTTATGTAAATTAAAGCTTACAAAATAAAGGCCGTTACATAATACAATTTCTATTCAACGACAATCTCTGATATCAAGACGCTAATCCACACACATGCCTTTAGCTATGGTTACTAGATCAAATAATGAGATTTCCTGACAATATCCTCGACTTTTCAGTAAATATCCGGACATTTTGTTTGAATGTTGTATGTCGTATGTCAAGGCAGTGAGAATTTCAAAATATTTGCATTCGAAGCACCAAATGCAAATATCGAGCGCCTGTTGTCATTAATGGGAGCGTAGTGGACTAAGGCTGTCTATATTGTTATAACCTTTGCTTTTCGCTGCCACCAATGTTACAACTTTGCTGGTTCTGCTTTTGGTTTATCACTGGTTTCAATGAATTCAAATAAATATTCTCATATCACTTTTAATATTTTATTAAAATATTCACTAAATCATGAGGTAACAACAGTTTTTCTTCTTACTTACTAATTTAATGTGACTATTGTAGGTTTTTTAGTTTTAGTTCCCCTTGTCTCTATGTTCATGCTATATTTTATTTTTGTATCTAAATTATTATTTTACAGTCATAGGCGTACAAACAAATATAACTTATAACTATTTATTTACATGATTACTGACATGAAAAAGTGTGTATTTATGGGACGATAAGACAATATGAACAAAAATAACGGTTTCTGTAAAAAGTACAGTTTTAGAGTTTCGGAGATTAAGGCATGCTTTTGTTTGAACCTATTAGAATATAAATTCACTTAAGATATAACTTTTTCTTAAGAGAGTATTAAATATTAGACTATAATTATCTATTAGTTCATAAGAGTAACTTAAAAATATTTAAGTATAGTAATTTAATAATTAATAATTTGTAGTAATAGTTGGTTTACAAAAATATCTTCTGTTAAGGTTCTACTGTAGACACAATTTAATTTAAAGAACATATCATGTGAAGAACGTCATGAATTTTTGGTTATAAAAGACCAGCAATTGCCAAAAGAAACATCAAGCAAGAAAAAGTACGAAACTAAATTTATTAATATACTAAATTAAAAATTCACTCTTGTTAACGTTTAATTAATTTATTTTTTCTTACTAAAATGATTAAAAAATATTTTTTTATTACTTATATTTTTCTCTTTTAATTTCAAAAAAATACTGACAATCGCTGTTTTTTCTGTTTCCCTAATGGGGCTAAAATTTCAGACATGTTAGGAAAATTCCTGTCGTCTGGTAACCTTACCCTTAGCAAACTTTATATAAACCTATTATAAACAATTAAAAAGTAAACATTAACATTGATGGAAATTTAATAATAGAAATCCAGTTAGTATCATATGTAATGTTTTCTTCTAAAAACTACAAACGATTGAAATTATTAAAACGATTGTTAAAATTACACTGTTATATTGAAATTCTCGTCTTCAAACTCCTGGGCAATTCTTTACCAGGTAGAAGTGGTAAACTTTGGAAATAAAACTTCTTTTAAAGAGTCTCATATTACGGTACAAGTAATCTAACTAATAACGAAATCTAGTTAGTATCATATGTAATGTATTCTTGTAAAAACTACAAACAATTGTAATTACTAAAATGATTGTTAGAATTACACTGTTATATTGAAATTCTCGTGTTCGAACTCCTCGACAATTCTTTACCAGGTAGAAGTGGTAAACTTTGGAAATAAAACTTCTTTTAAAGACTCTCATATTACGGCACAAGTAGCCTGAATAATTTCAGAAACACTGTTTACCTACTCGGAATTCGCACTGTTGCTTTCACATGCTGATTTCATCAGCTAAATATCACAATGTTATTTCCAACCTAGTAATAAGCGTATAGCTGTACACATTTCCATATCGTGTTTCCTAATTATTGGCCCAACAACAGCGAAGAGCTCTTCAAATTCACCAATAGTAACAGGAAAATAATTTTTTTTTAAAAATCAGAATCATTTTCTCGCATTTCTTGAATTAAATTATTAATATGTCCAAGCCTTTCTCTAATGTTTTCCTCAAATATAGACCGGAGTCAGTAGCGACGACTTTCCTGGTTTTTTAATAAAAAATATATCAGTAATATCCTTACATTTTGTAACTTTTTTTCTAGATTACAATACTGCCGCAATTAATGTTTTATTTTGCTTTATTTTAATTTTTAGATAAAATATAAACAAAAATCCTGTTGAAAGTTAGGTTAAGACCACACTCCTTACCACCGCAGAACGAAATATCCCGTGTGGACGAGACATTTTTAACTTAAAAGGGCGTAATACGCCTACGCACAAATTTTTCTTGTTCTCTGGACTCACCCTAACCTAAAAAGACGTAATACGCTTAGGCTAATTTTTTTTGTCATCTGGACTCACCCTCGGTAACCTAACTAAAAATTCAGTGTCTAACCTTTTTTGTTCCAGGTGCAGTGAATGGTACTATAGGATCCGCAATCTATACATTTAACTTTTATATTCATGGTTCTGGGTCAATAACTACCAAAAATCTAACTAGAAAAAGTAAAAAATTACTTACACGTACAAAAATATAATCACAAAGTCTTTTTTTCCATACATTTAAAAGGTTTGCTGTGTAAACGATCATTAAAATTTTGAATGCAAAGAACCGTGTACATTCAAAAAATACCCCAAAATATTAAATAAACCTCCCCTTCCTCGTCTAAGGAATAAACAGAGTCATCTGTTTGTGACACGTGACAATTTTAAAATAAACAAATATTTTGGGAAAAGGAAAATTAGAAAGAAAACAAACTTGGTCCATTTCGTAAAACCATGGAAAAAAACATGTTTTCCAAACGGTGAAGCATTTTTTCGGAGGAGACAACAAAATTTATAAGTTACAGGAATGAGTTATGTGTTGCTATGTAAACATGAAAAAAGGTCTAATACAGAGAAGGCAAAACTTTAGACAAAATCAATATTAAAGAGTGCAAAAAAAGGTACCCATTTTAGGTGTATACCAGAAAGTATCTTTTACAATAAATTGTAATCATGAGACATGGATTTCATTAACAATCTAAAGAAAATGAAAAAAGAGATATTATGTTTTAACGACACTGAAACTGCAGTGTATCCAGAAAAAAGTAGGTAAAAATACTTATAACTAACGGCAGTGCAAAACATGCCCTACATGAAGGCGCTGAAAAGAAAAGGTGCCAAAATTATATTTAAGAATAATTTTTTATTTTTTGGATGCATAAAATTAATTTAAAATATAACCGTTCATATTCATCGTTGGCCTATGGGGCCAACTCCCTGGCACTAATAGGATGGGAGGCATGCATCATAATTTCTTGAATAAAAGACAAGCATCACAGACCAAGATGCACTTTACATAATCAAAGAGTGCAAAAGGAATAAATATGGAACAGAATGATCAGTTATTCGATAAAACTCTAGATGTGACCCACTATGCATATATTATGCACCAGATGGCCAGAAAGCTGATTTAAAAAAATACCTAGGTAAATATTAAAATATGTTGGAGCATTCAAAGGTATCAGTTCCTTTTTACAAGCAGAAACGGCAATTAGGGAAAAGTGAAAACAAAAAATGTTTTTTAAAGGACGGTAACGATTTTTGTAATACACCAAATGAAAACAAAGAAGGTAGAAGGTGTTATTTTATTCATTAGTTTCTTTTCTGTCTTTAAATCATAAGTGTTATATTTTGCCTTTTTTACTGGCTAAGTTTACATGGCTCCTTTAAGTTTATATTATTTGGCCAAGATAAGGATGAACACCAACTGGATTTTAAAAGTAATGAAAGTTAGAATTAGAAAGTCATTTAAATTTAAAGAAAAAGGTGCGTTGGCATTATTAACTTAACTTGAAGTAAAGTAAGTTATACATTATTGTTGCAGAGTTTGCAGATGTTTTTTTCTAGGCATCAATAAATTTTCTGTGACATTTACATCTCTAGTGCAAACTCAGACAGCTTCAACTCTTTCGAGTTGAGAAATGTCAGATGAAGGAGGAAGACAAGGACTTGAGAATATGTCAAGAAACTCTGCGTTTTGAAGTTGATGATCTAGGTACATGGCATTCTTAGTTTACCAATCATATACTAGGAATACTAATAAAGTCAGGACCTTTTCAGATTTATATGTCATATGACTTTCCTGTTACCAAATGGTGAAAAAAGTCGGAGAGAATAAGTTAATGTACTAAAAAATGTTAAACGCTTTGTTTTTTTTTTCCTGTAAGTTCTAGAAGAATAAACCTTAAACTTATAAATCAAGAAGTTTTTTCTGATTCACGCCATTGTGAAAAAAAATAAAGCATACATAATTTTTCTAAGTATGAAAAGAGTGGGCAACATGTTGATATAGTTTTAAACTGATTGCCTTATAATGAATAGTTAGGTATTAATATTTTTAAACTCATTTAGGTATTTGAAAATAATTGAATTACAAAAGCCTACCTTTCACTTAGATATACATTTACAGGTACCATATGACAATATTGTACGGAAAGACATAGACAGCAAAGAACTATAATATACAAAAAAATTTTTATGGTTAATATCATATTGTTGTCCTTTAGCATTTGAATACAAATGCAATTTTTTGTAGACTTTATTGACCACGAGTATCTAATTACAATTCCTAAGCAAGTGCAATATTTATTTTACCATAGTAAGTTTATTTGAAAAATTTTATGCATTTTCTTATGAATAGTAAAGTAGTATTTAACAAGCAATTTAAACTCTTTTATAGAAAATAGTTTATTCCAAAATTGCCCAAATTAAATTTTGGTAAACTGACCCTGATTAGGATATCTCCTTTTCCATTTATGATTACTAGTGAAAGATAAGATTTATCATTCCACTATGATGAGGCATTTAGAATTTTGTTATCATCGTGAATCTATGAATTGTGTAATATAATTATGCGTTCGAAGGTCACTGTCAACCTTTAAAATATAAATAACGTAAATTTATTATATATTAATTATTAACATATAAATACGAAAAGTTAATTTTTTTTTGGTTAAGCTTCAAACCCGAATATTAAAATTTTGTAAAATTGTAAAAAATTAAACGTCAAGTCTTAAAATCTAACCTAAAAAATTGTAAAATTAAAAATCTATGGGGATGACTTTGTGGAGGTCATGTACCAGATTTTTTCCACAAATTACAGTCGCTCGACATTTTTCAAATGAAAAACCTTGGCAAGAAATTTCTATACCTGTGCCTTGGGGTAAAATAAGAGGAAAATGGTGGGGCCCGACTGATAAAAGACCAATCTTAACTATACATGGATGGCAAGTAAGTTTACAATTCTTAAATAATAACTTTAAGTTGTAGGTTATTAATCAATTAGTATAAAGTAAACACTAATTAATAGTGCAAATATACAACCGGGTCCCAGATAAATCAAACAATTAGATATGACAATCATTCAATGCAACCATAGACATAAAAGTAATAATAGTACTTGACTACGGATTCTACAGAAGAAAGTTGGACTCACGTTTAAAAAGCGAGCGTTTTCTATGAGTAATATCTCTTTCTAATTTCGGTCAGGAGTATTCAATGACGTCTGGAGCATCATTCTTAGTTCCGCCATTAGGAAAGGAGGTACTACTTCTCGAAAACGTTCTGTTTCTTTCCAACCATGAGCCAACTTTCCTCTGTACGATTCGTGGTTAGTATCGTTATATTACGTCTGTGAATGCAATATGTAAATAACCCACTAATTTTTGGTAAATAATCTATGCACAAAATCTGTTCTAAGTGTGTAAAGTCAGATTTGTATCTACTCCTTTTTTACTGTGCATTGATAAACAAAGATAGAAGAATAATGGACTTACATGTGCAGACTAGTGATTTTGTGGAACAAAATGGCCCGTATGGAGAATAAATTTTTAACTTAAAAAGACGTAATACGCCTACGCTCAAATTTGTCTTGTCATTTGGACTCTCCCTCATGAAACTGACTTACGGTGTTGCTAATCCTACCATTAAAACAGTAGTATTGGCAATACTACAAGCCAATTATCGAGGCAGGGCAGTAGATAGAATGCCAGTCTAATTTTCAAGACAGTAACGTTCTTTTTTATTGTGCACTGGTAACAAGGATAAAATAACGCACTTACGTGTGCAGCATAGCGCCACCTAGTGAACTGAAGAAAATGCATGGGCCTTTAAGCATGAAATCGTTTAGATTCCGTAGCGTACCTGTTTTATGATTAATATAATGATAATATGCAATAATAGTAGGGTTAATATATATATATATGTAATGAATTTTAACTCATTATTAAAAAAAACGATATATCACTTATGAAAACGGGTAGAAAAGTAGCTTTCATTGAAGAACGATAGATCTACCATTAAAATGGTAGGGTTGGGAACACTGTTGGTTTGTCCCACTGTCCTGGCTTCATGTGCAACCGGCTTATGTGTTTAACGTTCTTGGTAGGTGAAACAAGTGTGTTCGAACGTTTATGTAACTTTAATGCTGTTTTGTGGAAAAATGATGAAATTAACGGAACTTGAAAGAATTGAAATATTATGCATAATTACTTTTAGAGAAACAGAGGTGGTTGAATTATTCAATGTAATTTACCCTAATCGACAAACTAGAAGCAAAACATAATAAGCCCAGTTGAGGCAAAACTCAGGGAATATGAGCATGTTCGGGATATCAAGAAGTCTGGTCGACCCTCAATAATAGAAGATTAGCTTAATGTTCTGTTGATAGCTTAAGATAATCCTTGATCCACACTCATGGAAACAGCTTCAACTTTAAATGTAGCACATTCGAGTGTGCATAAAATACTGAAAAAAGCGAAGTATCACCTTTACATATGCTTAGTTCAGGAGTTGTCGAAAGAAGATTTTGATCGCCTGAATCAATTTTGCGACCACATGCAACAATTACGCAATAGCAACAATAATTTTGAAAAAAGAATTATTTTTTCTGACGAGGCAACATTCACTTTAAATGGCCATGTCGATAGATAAAATTATCGCTATTGGGCAAATGAAAATCCTTATTGGTTTATAGTAGTTAACAACCAAAACTCTCCAAAAGTTAACGTGTGGTGCGGTATAATTGACGGAAGAGTCCTAGGTCCTTATTTCTTTTAGGTACCTTCACTGGTGCAAGATTTTGGGAGTTTTTTTCAAAATGAACTCATTCCTGCACTAATACCTTCGTATCCAGACCCACAAGAACCCGATATGTTCCAGCATGACCTTTTTTCCAACAAGATGAAAGGCCGCTCCTCTATATCCGTGCTTCTTTGGATAAGGTTTTTCCGAATCGTTGGATAGGGAGAAAAGGGACAATTGAGTGGCCAGCCATATTACCAGATTTGACTCCCTTGATTATTTCTTGTGGGGATACTTAAAAACTTATTTATACTTGACCCAACCCAACAATTTTGAAGTCCTGAAATTTCGAATACGCCAACAAGTACAAAACATAACAGCAGATGTCATCGACAGTGATCAAAAAGAATTTATTCATCGACTTGCCTATTGTCAGATTGTTAACGGGGCCAAGTTTGAACATTTGGTATAGATGGTGCCAATTTTTTTTTTAATATATTAAAGTTTTACAGTAATTTTTCTTGACAATTTCCTTGCGTAACCAACATATATCTATAAACTCTAAAAATAAAATTCAACAGGTCCGAACGTTTTTCCAAACAAATACCCATTTACTTTTTAGTGAATTTATCCGCTACTTTATGAAAGCAATGTATACGTCTATGTGTATTAAAAACTTTTACCAAAGTTAATAATATAATACAAATAATCTTAACCCAATATAAAAAAATCTTAATAAAAGCACTATTATTCTTATAACTATCTATTTAAATTAGGGACGCATCTAGCCTTTCTCTTTGGGGGAGAGGGCGATATCTCAAAAGCAAAGAAAAGGGCGAAATTACCACCCCACTTGTATACAAAGCAGCACAGTACAACAAGCGAAGTCGGGGAGGAGGGTAATTCCCCCCCCCCCCTATTGGAACCGCTCCTGATTCAAATAAGTCCTTATTAGTTTATTCAAGTTAGTTCAGGTTAGTTTTCAAAATGATTCTATTAGAGATTAAATATGTCCATAACACCACAGTGTCTATTAAAATAGGTGCAAAATCTTATGAGTAGTGAACTTTTATAAAAGTTGGTCCCGGAGGTATTCATATAAAATTAGTCCATAGACCTAATACTAACTCGTCTAAAAAATATGTAAATCTAACAAATCTGTACTAAGAATGGTCAGAAACGTCCAAAATAGGTTTTTAAAACCATAAACTAACTGTAGAATTATAATTAAAGGAGAATTGTAAAGCATACAATTTGTACATTAACAACAGCAGACCCATTCTGAAATAATATTGACTTTTTGTGGTTATTCTGAATAATTTCGATCGTAAATTCAGAATGATTGCCTTCGAAGTGGCAAGAGGTGTGACGATGTTCTATCGCGAAAAGAGAAAAAAATGTAGGCCTTTGGGGCGAATCTGTGCAGTATAAAGGAGAACGTTCATTATAAGGAGAGTCCTTATGTCCATTGAGAGAAGTTTGTGTCTACTTACATACTTAATACAGAACGTTGAAACCACATTTTGATTTTTTATGTTATTCCTAGCATTCTTTGTTCGATTAATCTTTGGTGTATTTTCAATTTGTTTATTATTTTTTTGTTAAGAACCCATGTTTCGCTGCCAAATATTGTTACTGGGAGGATGCATTCCGTGTACTCTTTGATTTTTAATTTTAGGGAAAGGTTGAAGTTGAAGACGTGTTTCATTTTATCATATGCAACCCATCCCAAGCGTTTCTATGGCTCATGTCCAGCTCTTGGTTATTACTTCCCGTTGCTATTTCTTGACCTAGGTAAACGTAACGACTAACCTTTCCTAGTTGATATTCATCTATATTAATCGACCTGTTTGTTTGTTAGTTTGTCATAAATTTGCTTTTTGTAACGTTTATTTTTAGACCGCAATTCCTTGCTTCCAGTTGTATTTCTTCAAGAATGTCACTTAGTTCCGTACAATCTCTAGCAAAGATTACTATACCGTCTGTGAATCTAAGATTGAATTCCTTTGTTCTCCCAGTGCAGATCTTTGAATATATACTCGAAGACATTGGTGTTTAATTTGTGAATAATGCCAGTATTGCTGATTTATCCTTGCCTTTTTTTTAGATCGTTTAATTGCCCAAAATTCTACCGTATCTAAGGCTTTTCTGAAGTCAATAAATGCGGGCTACATTTAAAGATACTACTCTATTAGTATTTTGACACTATGGAGGTGTTCTATTGTAATATAGCGTTTTCTGAAGCCTACTGGTTCGTGAACTAGGTATGCGTCGAATTTTCCTTCTAGGCGATTTGTTGTGACGTTCATAAAGAGTTGAAAATTCGGTTATATTTCCTTTGTCGTTTCTGACTAGCTCTCTTTTTATTTCCAATAGCTTTTTAGTTTGTATTGTTAGCTTTTCTCTTCTTTGAGTAGGCGGTACTGCCAGACTTACTGTTGCTTCTCGCAGTATTTTTGTCTGTCTGTTATTGGCATCTTCTATGTTTTCTTTTGATGGTATCATTTCCTTCGGTATCCGTTCTGATACCGTTCTGCTGTTTTGTTGTATTCTATTGTATGCGGGTCCACTTGTTTTTAAGTGCTTTTGTATTTCTTTACTCTCTTTAATTGGTATTCAAGACGATCGTACGACAAATCTATGATCTCTGCCTGTGGCAAACTCCCCAGAACGTCAACATCCTGAGCAATATGTCTATTTCGTTCCTTCCAGAACAAGAAACGAAAAATTATTTCACAGGCTAAAAGTTGACCACTTTAACATATTTCCTGTTGGGTATATCTATATAATATTGGAAGAAGTTAGTACCATTTATATACATATTTGCGATATTTTGCTTCCCTTTCTGTAATAAAGGCTAAATACTAGATCCCACAAGTTTTGCGGTTCTGTGCATGTATTAGCTGAAAATGAAATAAACACAAATGCGGAAATTAGCTCAATGTTATTTATTTATATTCACAACCAAAAACACACAATTCTAGCCTGTTGGTTTGATAGCCATGTGTAGAAAGTGTAGAAAAGTTTTTTAACATACGTCTCTTACAAAATAAGTTTTTTAATTATTCATTATAGATAATTCTTACTTTTTACTACACAAAATTATTTGTTTCAGGATAACTGTGGAAGTTATAATCGGCTAATACCACTCTTAAACAAAGACGTCGGATTTTTGGCTATCGATCTTCCTGGCCATGGACTATCATCCCGATTACCTCCTGGTATTTATTATCACTTTACGACCTACCTTTTGGTTACAAAACTTTTGATGAAATATTTTGAATGGCCTAAAATTTCATTGATAGGGCATTCTATGGGTGGCATGTCAACTTATACGTTTAGCATGTGTTACCCTCAGCTCGTTGATTTTGTAGCTTGTATAGATTGTGGCAAACCAATGATACAGAAAAAGCCTATTCCCTTTACCTCTAGGGTTCTTGATAGATTTTTAAGATGTAACCAGTTTGCAACAAGTTCGGTTGAACCTCCTAGCTACACGTGGGAAGAAATGAAACAAAAAATTCATGCACCTAATAACAAATCAGTATCTCTCGAATGTGCTCATCACATTTTGGAGCGAAATACTGCCCCATCAAAAATTCATCCTGGTAAATACTACTTCACTAGAGATCCAAGGCTGCAAGTTGGTGACATGGTAAGTTTTTTACTGTCAGGTTTAGTAGAAGACGCGCGATACATAACTTGTCCGATTTTTCTTGCTAGAGCTAAGGATGAAATGAAAGAAGACTTTTATGATGTGTTGAAGGTTTTAAAACAATCTAGTGTGGATTGTGATTTTCATTTAATAGCTGGTACTCACCACCTACATTTGAATAATCCACAAGATGAGCTTGCCGATTTATTGAAAAGCTTTATTCAAAGACATAATACTGAAGACAGAAGTATAGGTGGTTTAAAAGAAGAATGCATCGTTTCTGAAGAACGGGATCCTTGAATTAATAAAATAGACATTTAGTAATTGATTTGAGTTACAATTTAAACTTACTGGAGATAAGGGTAAACAGATAACTATATTACCATTATTGACAACCGAAACTTTCAAGTCGCATTAAATAAATTAAAGCCATACATCAGTCTTAAATAAACAGTAAATGGAAATAAAAACTACTAATTGAGTTGTCTGTAGTTGTATATTGTTCTTATAGATTTAACAAATAATATGAATTAAGGTTAAGTAATATTATTCTATTTAAAATAAGAGAATATGAACTTGAACTAGGTTTATGGAGTTAGAATTTCAAAATAAAAATTGTTTAAGTTTTAAGATGACGTAACATATGCTTGGTTAAAAATGCCTTCTAAAATTCTTTATTGTACCTTTATATACTCCAATATGCTATAATGAATTAGCCATATCGTTCTTTATATTTAAAATATGTAGTATTAAAAAATAGTCCTACTATTTTAAAGAATACTCATGAAAACTCAGTGGTTCTGATTTTCACCAATTAAATGTTTTTTATCTGAATAATGAAAATCTTTTTATGCGACAAATATTGTAAAAAAAATATCTTATGAAGATCACTCACCTCTTTATGTAGCTTGTGACTCTAAACAAATCATATTCATGAATTTTTAAAAATTAGACGAATAACTGTCTGCTATACTGCGAAAAAAAACATGGTGTTTTTTAACCGCAGTTAAACTGTCCCTAGATTTTTATGACATTGTAATATAACAGCATTATGTTACTCTAGCAATGACTTTGAAATACTTTAAATATTCAGTGTACATTCTGAGTACATTTCAAAACTCAAACAGCTTTTAAAACATTTAATAATAAATTGTTAAACAACTATTAACATAAATTTGAAAATCTGGCACTTTTTTTAATTAGAAAGCCGTGAGACACCAACACAGATTTAAAAGATACTAGATTGCGTGTCCCCAATGCCGGCCGTTTCTACAATGCTAGAGAGAAAGATGAGTGAAAGCAATCTCTCTAATGGGTGGCGCCTAGAACCACGTGACCTCAAACGCGAAAAATACTCTATGTCCGGTTTTACGCTCCGCCCATTAGAAAGAGAGATTACTGCTTTCACTCTTCTTCTTCTAGCACTGTGGGAACGGCCGGAATTGGGGATGCGCAATCTAATATTTTTTTAATCTATGGATGCCAATAATTCAGTTGTTCTAAACAAAACGCTCACTGACACTTTTAAACATTTCGTGCTTCGGGTTATTGACTATTGAAAAAAAAAATTAAAACTTTGTCACATTTTTTGGTGAATCTTGTATACAAATATTGAACTATAAGTTCCAGCAAATAATCTTAACATATACGACTCGAGCTTCGAGTTTTACTCCGTAAATTTTGCATTGATCCGTTTTTTCATAAATCCAAATTTCAAATATTTAATAATTGGCGATAAAATTAAACGAGAAAAACAACAAAGCGAAGTTTACCCAGTAACACTTGAAGCTCTCGTGATTAACATTTGCTTAAATTTACTCAATTCATACAAAAAAGTCTGATCCCAAGAACTAGATAGTTTTGAACAATGACTGTGAATATTAGGCATCCTTATTGTTTTATATTAAAAGTGTGTTGTCATTTAAACTTGATTACATGTTGTTTTACTTTCTATACATCCTTATTGTTTTATATTAAAAGTGTGTTATCATTTAAACTTAATTGCATGTTGTTTTATTTTCTATACATCCTTATTGTTTTATATTAAAAGTGTGTTATCATTTAAACTTAATTGCATGTTGTTTTATTTTCTATACATAATGAATGATACAATCTGTATAAACTATATAGTTCGTTACTCGTTACAAAATAATTTTAAATGCGTATGAAAAGAAAAACCATTTTAATTTCAAATGTAAATGTTTCATACTTTTCTGTTATGAAAAGTTCATTTTTAAATGCTACACATTTATAAGCAGACTTTCATTCCCGACTCGCAATCAACTCGGATAATCAATTTTTCATACCATGTATTTAATCCATAACGTTTCTATATTTATTTCAAACATAGTTATACCATACATGTACATGTTATATGAAACTGGAAATTGACTTTTTTTTAGTAGAGAATGAAAAATGAAACAAATATAATTTTATATACGAATAATTATTTCAAATTTCGAGTTAAAATATTAGAAAATATAAATTGAGTTATAACAGCTCAGACTAAAAACATATCAAAAACATGTTTAATTTTTCTCTGTAGGGGTAATAGTATGCGTAACATTTTTTAACAGGGAATGAAATGAAAGTTGGGATAAACTGCTGAGCTGAAAATCCAAAACTACTCTCGCATATGCGTATGTAGAAAGTGTATTTTCCTTCATTTCAAATCACTGGACCAAAGAAAAAAATAAACCGAAAAATGTATCCGAAATTAAAAAAACTAAATATAATTTTAAAATGACTTGTTGAGACTTCTATAACTTCCTGCTAACAATGATAAATAAGTATTAAAAAATATTTCATATAAATGCTCTGATCAGAATCTATAAATTTTAAATCCGAAGTAATTGTTTCATCTATTGTTCATTTATTGAGTGTTATTCATTTAAGATGGCTAAGATTCAAGTAAAACCAAATATTTATTATAAGGAATCTATAATAGAAAGAAATATTGTTCGATTTGGAAAATTTATAATAACGAATGTTTTTCCCTATTTTATTTTAGTTTATAGGCCTTTATTTCAATATTTCTAGTGTGTCCGGAGTTATGAACGCAATATTCGGGTCTTTTGTTCATGACTTTTAGTTTTTTATATTTCTGATGGCAACCCTCTATACGCTGCACTAATGAATGACTACTCTTTTAATTTAGACTTACATATCTCCCAAATATTTTCTGATTTATCTATTATTTTAAGAAGTGCAGAAGTGGGACATCAATTTTTGTGATTACTGAAATTAATTGGAATATAAATAACTTCTTTCCTTACCATTATGAAATTATGAAGAAAATAATGCATCCAGAGGTAAATATTTACTGATTTTATTTTTAAATTTGAACTTTGACAATAAAAATAATCATTCAACATTCTTTGATAACAATAAAATCTCAGTCTTGACAAAAGAAAAATTGAAAAACCGTGGCACTAGCCCTCCATAATTCAATTAATTATCCATAAAAAAAGTCCCAAAATTCTGGTAGCCTACTGCCCAATCAGCCGTCCCTTATTTTTGTCTATAAATAAATTTAATTGATTAATTTTTGCCAAAATGCAAATTTCACTGTTCATATGTAATTTTAAGTATTATGAAAGTTTAGATTATTTTTGAAAAGTTTTAGTACCAAATTTGATAAATAGATTATACCATGTTATAATCCTTGAAATTTTTCATCAAATATAATCGGTCGAAACATAATCTCCCAAGAATATCATAATTTTATAAACCACGTTTATGAAATTTTAGGATAATTCGTTTATCTATAATTATATAAATCCTGCATCATATCATTTAGAATTACTATTAAGTTACACGTACTGGGAAAAAGGTCAACTAAAAGTGTTTTGATATTTTGCCAATAATTCAACAGTTTCAAAGTGTTTCAAAATGATACTTATTAGCATTGAAGGAAGATATGAGCGCATTAAGCCGGTGGCGGATCGAGCCTCTCTCTTTGGGAGGAACGATATCACAAGGGTACAGTATGACAGTCAGCAACATTCACTTTCCTAATGCGCCGAGCAGAGACGAGTCTATTTTTTCGATTTCGAAGCTCTGGGGGGTGAGAGGGTCATTGCACAATATGACAAGCGAAAGCGAGTTGTCGGAGGGGAAGTGAAGGGGGGGGGGGACCAGTGACATTCACGTTCCTAACGCAGAAAGCAGGAGTGCGTCTATTTTTCCAAAATTGTAGGCGATCGCCCCCCCCCCTGGATCAGCGCCTGGATTACGCACTGTTCGAAAGCGATAACATCGATCAAAAATGTTATAAAACATCTTAAAAATTAACCGCCCTAGTATTTTTAATCCTTCGACGCATTGTAAATATCAAAAAGATAAATAAATTGTGAACATACCTGTTTTTAAGATTTCTGCTTAGTGATGTAGAATTTCTAAAATAATGACATTACGAATTTAGAAATATTTGCAAACTTTTAGGAACATTTCTTTTCTTGGTGGCAAAAAAAGGGATAAAAATATTTTAACAACAGTTTGTTTAAATAAGCATGCCTAAAACATTAAAGTCCAGCAGCTACTAAAAAATGTCTAATATGTTGCGTTAACAGAGTAATGGTGAAGTGAAGTAGAACTATACAAGGTGACTACTAAGTATATATCAAACTCTCGGTAAACTACAGAGTTTTTATATTTAGCCCCATAAATCGAGGCTTTATTAAATGCAAAAGTTGTAAAATTTCTTTCAGAATTATTTGAAAAAAAAAAACAAAGACGCATCGACAAATTGAGAAACAAAAGGAATTTCTAATTTTTTAATTGGAACATCCTGTATAGTCTCTAATAGAATAAAAGCCCTTTTTTTCTGATGTTAATAATATATAATATGTTAGTATTCGGACTGGCCGTTATTCAAATATGTATGTTCGAATTAGTAATAAATCGGTATACAAGAACAGGAGGTGACCATGAGAATAAATGACTCACTTTAATTTACATATTTAAGTATTTGAAACCATATCGAAACGTTACAACGCTGCTAAACTCAAAGTACTGGGAAACTCGTCGATTTGATGGAAAAATGACGTCGATCATGTAATAAGAGAGTTCGAAATGACTTTAGAAACAGATCTGTGTGATTCTGTTTATAACACTTTTCTAGAGTAAAATATTAAAGTACAGAAAAAAACCTTTTTATGTATTTATTTATACACAAAATTATTAACGGGTTTAAAGCACTATTATAACAATAATAATTTCAGTCATTTTGGGTTAATACGGCACTTTCGAACTTATATATATATATATATATATATATATATATATATATATATATATATATATATATATATATATATATATATATATATATATATATATATATATATATATGAAGTAAAATGCGAACAGTAAATGCAAACTTCTCTCCATCATATCCTTTCTGTGTTAGAGGTTGCACAGTTAGAATAAATTGTTATAAAACGCAATTCATCCTATTCCACCACCATCGAGATGATGGCCTACCTGTACCACCATACCGAGAAGAAAGTCAAAACTTACCCTCCCCGCCACAGTGATACGGCAGAGGTACATGTTTCGTCTCTACTAGACTCATCAGGGTACCGACATGCACCTGACTGTGCAAAGGACAGATCGGAAGGAAGCATGCACATACTGAACGCGGCTTCTCCGACCTCCCGCCGGATGGCGTATATATGTTAATGCGGATTTCACGGATTCTTCCGTGTGAGATGCAATAGCAGTGGATATATCCACATTATGCCGTTGTAGTGCTGAAATCACATTCAGCAAACATACAACTATATGCAGCTCCGCGTATGAATGAAGTAAAATGCGAACAGTAAATGCAAACTTCTCTCCATCATATCCTTTCTGTGTTAGAGGTTGCACAGTTAGAATAAATTGTTATAAAACGCAATTCATCCTATTCCACCACCATCGAGATGATGGCCTACCTGTACCACCATACCGAGAAGAAAGTCAAAACTTACCCTCCCCGCCACAGTGATACGGCAGAGGTACATGTTTCGTCTCTACTAGACTCATCAGGGTACCGACATGCACCTGACTGTGCAAAGGACAGATCGGAAGGAAGCATGCACATACTGAACGCGGCTTCTCCGACCTCCCGCCGGATGGCGTATATATGTTAATGCGGATTTCACGGATTCTTCCGTGTGAGATGCAATAGCAGTGGATATATCCACATTATGCCGTTGTAGTGCTGAAATCACATTCAGCAAACATACAACTATATGCAGCTCCGCGTATGAATGAAGTAAAATGCGAACAGTAAATGCAAACTTCTCTCCATCATATCCTTTCTGTGTTAGGATATGATGGAGAGAAGTTTGCATTTACTGTTCGCATTTTACTTCATTCATACGCGGAGCTGCATATAGTTGTATGTTTGCTGAATGTGATTTCAGCACTACAACGGCATAATGTGGATATATCCACTGCTATTGCATCTCACACGGAAGAATCCGTGAAATCCGCATTAACATATATACGCCATCCGGCGGGAGGTCGGAGAAGCCGCGTTCAGTATGTGCATGCTTCCTTCCGATCTGTCCTTTGCACAGTCAGGTGCATGTCGGTACCCTGATGAGTCTAGTAGAGACGAAACATGTACCTCTGCCGTATCACTGTGGCGGGGAGGGTAAGTTTTGACTTTCTTCTCGGTATGGTGGTACAGGTAGGCCATCATCTCGATGGTGGTGGAATAGGATGAATTGCGTTTTATAACAATTTATTCTAACTGTGCAACCTCTAACACAGAAAGGATATGATGGAGAGAAGTTTGCATTTACTGTTCGCATTTTACTTCATTCATACGCGGAGCTGCATATAGTTGTATGTTTGCTGAATGTGATTTCAGCACTACAACGGCATAATGTGGATATATCCACTGCTATTGCATCTCACACGGAAGAATCCGTGAAATCCGCATTAACATATATACGCCATCCGGCGGGAGGTCGGAGAAGCCGCGTTCAGTATGTGCATGCTTCCTTCCGATCTGTCCTTTGCACAGTCAGGTGCATGTCGGTACCCTGATGAGTCTAGTAGAGACGAAACATGTACCTCTGCCGTATCACTGTGGCGAGGAGGGTAAGTTTTGACTTTCTTCTCGGTATGGTGGTACAGGTAGGCCATCATCTCGATGGTGGTGGAATAGGATGAATTGCGTTTTATAACAATTTATTCTAACTGTGCAACCTCTAACACAGAAAGGATATGATGGAGAGAAGTTTGCATTTACTGTTCGCATTTTACTTCATTCATACGCGGAGCTGCATATAGTTGTATGTTTGCTGAATGTGATTTCAGCACTACAACGGCATAATGTGGATATATCCACTGCTATTGCATCTCACACGGAAGAATCCGTGAAATCCGCATTAACATATATATATATATATATATATATATATATATATATATATATATATATATATATATATATTGTGGCGGGGATTTCTCCGAGACTCTACCATTAGATTTACTACATTTTCAATAGTATTTTAGTTCGCTTGAGGTTGGATGTAATAATGAGAACACACGTAACACAACACTACATTTATTTACTATTTAGAAATAAAATAATTAACAAAACTTTTCTGAACTGAAACTTGACATTACTAAATTCACTGTTACATAACCTATATATTGCTTCTTCCTACTGTATGATTGTACACATCTCTGGAAGTGGCTACAGATGTGTGACATAGAAGTCGAGTAGTATAAGTTTGTTACAATATATATATATATATATATATATATATATATATATATATATATATATATATATATATATATATATTTATTTATTTATTTATTTATTTATTTATTTATAGGTTTTTAGAATAGCTATTAATATGAGTCAGCAGTATGATTGTAGACGGAATGGACAATGCTACCCAAAATATTCCATTTGCAGGAGTCTATGATCAAATACTATCACAAATAGAGGTTCTATTTTTAACTAACATTTTTGAAAGTTTCAGGAAAACTTGCATACTGGCATATAATATCCGTCCACTATGGACATATACGTACTTACAGATATTAACATAGTTTATTTAATAGAGATATTAGAGAAAGGGCCTCTTAAGGCCCTCTATGTGATTTAAATCCAGTACCTCTAGATTTCAATTGTCATGTCATATTTGAAGTCTGTATCTTTAATGGTTTTTTAGATAAATTAATAATAATTTTAAAGGTAATAATTTTTCATAACTTTGTAAAAGTTTAAACAATTAAAATTGCTTTGTTTGAGCATCAAGTGGAATACTCATATTTTAATGAACCATCGAGAAAGCCATAATTTTTTTAGTTATAAGTGCTTCAAAAATTAACTGTATATAAAAACCGCGTATTAGCACATTAATCCTGACCGCAATTTTGGTCGAGTTAAAATGCAATTAGATGAATTTAAAAGCTTACATTTTTCTACACAATTAAAAAAAAGTTTAAATCCAACGGAATAGAAGCAAGATTAAAGGTGAAAGGCCTATAGATAATATAAGCCTGTAACTATCCAAATCTGCTGCATGGATTCGTTTCTTAATTGTTATAAACAAAGTGACAGAGGTGGCTCCGATTGGTGGTGGGGAGTCCCTTTTTTTTGCGAAAATCTGCGTTATGAAATCAGTTTTTCATACATCCAAATTGAAATCCCGTAAGATCGACTAGTGTCGCTCTAACTCCATTTGTTAATAAACAAAAGGTACCCAATTTTTCAAAGCCAAAAATAAAGGGTTTTTCAAATTTTCGATATTTTCTTTTTCAACTAAATATCTTTCAGTTACCTTCAATTTTATAAAACACATCTCTTGTCTAGAAAGCTTACCCTACCTTATAGAAGTGAAAACCTCTATTCGCGAACTTAGAGCGGCCGCCATTTGTTGCGTATCACCTAAGATGTATATAAATTCTATTTACTGTAACTTATACAAGTCCAATTAGAAACACGACGCGGAACTTTTTTCTATCATTATAAATAACAACTTCCTATAAAAGTTTACCATTTTCTAAAATTTAAAAATGTGATGAATGAATAAATGAACAAAAGGTGGCGATACTTGATCATCAATGTCTAGGCCTCATTGTGCCCTTTATATCCCACCATAGCTGCAGGTCATTTAAGGCCGATCGCCCTCGCGAATCCAAGCAGCTTCATTGATTGAACTTGCCTAACGGTAACAAAATTGAATTTCCAAAATATCTCTGCCTCAGTCCGTTGAGTGCTGATCATTCTCTGAGGTTATGGTCAACAGTTTCATCCTCCTCCAAACACCATCTGAATGTCGGGTCATCTTCGACACCGATTCTATGAAGATGGCCCTGAGGTAACAATGTCCTGTCAACCGTTCCACCACAATTCGTAGCTCTTTCCTTCTTAAGAAGAAAAGCTCCCTGGTAAGCCGTGCGTTGGGTCCAGCTATACAATGTACCTTGTTACACCGCATTCGAGAAGCTCCTCTCCACGATTGAATCAATTTACTTTCCAGCAATAATTTTAATTCCCTTTTGCCAACGGCAATTGGGACAGGTAGAATTGGTTGGGTTTCATTTACAAAATAATTACCAAAATAATTATATACATACAGAAATCTCCAAAGTAAAATATAATCACAAAGTCTATTTTTATCTTTTTAAACTGTAATGAATTTAGTACTTCGATATAATTAAAAGGTTTGCTGTGTAAATAACCACTTAAATTTTGAATGCAAAGAGTCATATATATATATATATATATATATATATATATATATATATATATATATATATATATATATATATATATATATATATATATGACAGTGTGACCACTAAAGTCCGCATCATATGGCATTTTTTTATTAATAGCTTTATTCGAAATTTGACTTTGGCACCAATTTCTGCTTCGATCGATATGAAAATTAACCAAGAAAATAGTAGTCGTGTGATAAGCATTATCTGTCAAATTTAATTTTTTTTCCAAAAAAAAAATTCAAAAATGCGATTATATCTCAAAATATCGAAAAATGTTATTATAAAAAGTTTTTCTAAATGCAATTTTTAGCCCAGATGCAAAATTTCAGCTGTTTAAGATAATTTAGATTTTTTGCCCATTTTTTATAAATTGCACCATTGTTGCAAAATAAGACGCCACCTACATAAAACTTCTTAGTTTTGACAATGTTTCAGTCCAGATATAGTAACGCCATATTAAATGTGTGTTCTGCTACAAAATCCAAATAGAACTATTAAAATTTGGTCACACGTGATGCAAAGTCTATTTGTTTTTCACCCTCTATAAGGTAACTTCATAAACTAACTATTTTTGAAAACGTAGTTTGTGTATAAAACACATTAATAGTAAGAAAATAGTTTAACTGAAAAAACTCAAAAATTAAATCGTTAAAACTAGATAAACTTTATGTAAAGTTAAATGAAAGTTTATTTTCCTCCTAATGTAGACTTTACTGATGACACTGTGGTATTTGTTTGTCTTAATTATAATGTGTATTAGTTTTAGATATAAACTGCGTTTTCAAAAATAGTTATTTTATGAAATTACCTTATACAGGGTGAAAAACAAATAAACTTTACATCACATGTGACCAAATTTTAAAAGCCCTTTTAGATTTTGTAGAAAAACACAAATTTAATATGGCGCTACTTTAAAGAAAATATGTCTGGGATGAAGCATTGTCAAAACTAAGAAGTTTTATGTAGGTTGCGTTGAGTCTTACTTTGCAACAGTGGTGCAATTTAGATATGGGCTAAAAATTGTATTTAGAAAAGCTTTTTATAATAACATTTTTCGATATTTTGAGATATAATCCCACTTTTTAAGTTTGACAGATAATGCTAATCATGTGACTACAATTTTTTTTGGTTAATTTCCATCTCGATCCCAGCAGAAATTGTTGTCAAAGTCAAATTTCGAATAAATCCATAAAAAAATCCCATATGATGCAGATTTTACTGGTGACACTGTGTAAACTAATATATGCAAATAATACTAAATAAAATCCACATCCTTCGTCTAAGAAATAAACAGAATCATCTGTTGGTGACACATGACAATTTGAAAACGAAAAAAATTTTCGGTTATAGATTTTTTCTGAGGAGACAAACAAAATTTGTTACAGAATAAGTCTTGCTAAAAACGAAAAGGATCTAATACAGAGAAGGCGAACTTTAAACAAAATTAATATTAATGAGTACAAAAAGCAACAATTTTAGTTGTATAATAAAAAAAAATATTGTTTACAATAAACTGTAATCGTGAGACGTGCATATCATTGACAATCTAAAGAAATTTAAAAAAGGCAATGATTTATTAATGTTTTAATGATTTGACACTGCAATCTTATCCAGAAAAATGCAAATTTATAATTTAAGGGCAATTTTTTAACCATGACACTTTTTCTAGCGGCAGTTCAAAACGTGCCCAACATGAAGGCGCTGAAAGAAAATGTGCCAAAATTTAATATAAGAAATATTTTTTATATCCTAAATAAATAAAATTAATTTAAAATCTGACCATTCATCTTCATACTAGGTTGTTGGAGTCAACTACTTGGCCTTGGTATTGTGGGAGGCAAGCATCATAATTTCTGGAATAAAGCTGGACAAGCGTTATAGACCAAGATGTACTTTGCACAATCCAAGAGTGGAAAAAGAATGAATAGAGAATAGAATGATTAGTTATTCAACACAATTATGTATATGTTATACACCGACTGGCCAAAAAAACTTATTTGAAAATTCATTGCAGCAAGACGATTAAGAAGGTGTGATCTGGTATAAACATTTAAAAAAATACCTAAGTAATAATTAATATAAGTTGGGACATTCAACGCCACCAGTTCCCTTTTACAAGCGAAAATGGCAATTACAGGAAAATGGAAATACAAAAATTTGGTGATGCATTAAAATGTTTTTTAAACTATGGTAATGATTTTCGTAGTCCACTAAAAGAAAACAAAAAATATCTTACCTTTATTATTTTACTTATTAGTCCTTTCTATTTTTAAGTCAAAAGTGTTATGCTATAGGTAATTTGGATATTTTACAGCTTAAGTTTACATGCTAAGCTACATTAAACTTATATGACCAAGATAAGGATGAACACCAATGGAATTTTAAAAGCAATGAGAATTGGAATTAGAAAGTTATTTACATTAAAAAAAAAGTTGCATGTATGCAAGTTATGAATGAATGAATGAAAAAGGGGTGGTGATACTAGATCATCAATGCTTAGGCCTCCATTAGGCCCTTTACATCCCACCATATCTGCAGGATATTCGATTCCGATCGCCTTTGCGAATCTAAGCAGCCTCGTTAATTAAACTTGCCTAACTGCTTCCGGTAACAAAACTGTATCTCCGAAATATCTCTGTCTCAGTCCGTTGAGTGCTGGACACTCTCTGAAGACATGGCCAACAGTTTCATCCTCCTCCAAACACCATCTGCATGTCGAGTCGTCTTCGACACCGATTTTATGAATATGACCCCTGAGGTGACAATGTCCTGTCAACAATTCCACCACAATTCGCAGCTCTTTCCTTCCCAAGGAGAGAAGCTCCTTAGTACGCCGTGTACTAAACCCAGTTATATGTTCCTTAGCACACCTCATTCCAGGGGCTCCCCTCCATGACTCAATAAATTTGCGTTCCAGCAACGATTTTAATTCTCTTTTGCCAATAGCAATTGGGACAGGTAATATTGGTTGAGGTCCATACGGTTCAGTCGCCGAACCCAGACGATCTGCTTCCTCATTCCCACGTATGCCCGAGTGACCCGGGACCCATACGAGTCTGACTGTGCAACCTTTCCTTGTCATACCATTTAGTACATCAGACACCAGCCGCGAAGTCACGACAGTGGACTTCAGTGCCAATATCACAGCCTTTCTGTCTGAGCATATATTTATTACTCTATTTCTGTCTATGTCCCTCTCATAAAGATGGGCACACTGTAGAATAGCATAAATTTTCGCTGTAAAAATTGTCGCACATTGTTCGAGAGGGTAGTACTCTCTAACTCCCGTGCTCCTGCCGAATACTCCGGCTCCGGCTCTTCCATCTTGTTGAGATCCATCAGTATACCACCAGGATCCATTTTTCGGAAGATTTTGTTCTCCCTCCCAATCCTCCTTACTTGGCAGAAAAGCTCCAGAGCGAGGTTGGGTTTTAAAAGCGGCCTCATGTAATCTGTCCGCGTGGGGAGTGATGGACACCTTTCCACCGCGCTTTCCCGGATACCTGAGTAGCCGCCCGTGCCAATTCCAAGATGTCTCAGGCAACTGAGACGATAAACAGTCTTCAGGGCCTCGTTCTCTATGTATAAGTGAAGAGGATGCAGGTTCGCCAGGACTTCCAGAGCCCTGGTGGGAGTCCTTATCGCACTCAATATTCCCACACAAGCCATTCTCTGAACTTTGTCAAGTTGAAGAATGTATTGGCGCTTTATTGTACTACGCACCATACAATAGCGGCGTACATTATCATGGGACGGATCACCATAGTGTATATCCAAAATAGCACTTTAGGTGTCAGTCTCCATGTACACCCAAAGGCTCATGTATGCAAGTTATTAACTTAACTTAAAAGTGGAGAAAGTTATATATGGTTGTTGCAGGTGTTTTTTTTTCTAAATGTCAATAACAGCAAAGAAATAACATTTACATTATTTAAATCTGCTGTTACATTTATATATCTGGTGCAAACTCAGACAGCTTCCCCTCTTTCGGGTTGAGAAACGTTAGATAGAGAAGAAAGACAAGAACTAGGGAATATCCCTAGAAACTCGGCATTTGAACTTGGTGATCCTGATTACCAATCATATACTGGGAATACTAGTAGAGTCAGGGGCTTTTCAGATTTATATGTTGTTGTGTTGGCATTTTGAACTTGGTGATCCAGATTACCAATCATATACTGGGAATACTAGTAGAGTCAGGGGCTTTTCAGATTTATATGTTGTATGATTGTCCTATTACCGAACGGTGAAAAATTCAGTGTAGGAAAAAATTTTAAACACTTTGTTTTGTTTTTCCTATTCTAGATTATTAAACCTTAAATTTACAAATCATTGTTTTTCTGATTGGAGCCATTATAAAAAAAAAACATAAATAATCTTTCTAAGCATGAAAAGAGTAAGAAATATGTTGAGGGTTCAAAAAAAAGGCACACATTTAAGTTACGAGTATCTAAAAATTATACAGAAGATAAATCTGAACAAAATTATTATCAAAGAGAAAAAAGAAATGGCGTCTTCAATCACTATTGTGTAGTTTTTAACAGAACAATGCTTAGCTTTTCGTGGTCGCAGTGACCTTTTTTAAATGGCGTTGAAGTGGAAATGATCGCAAAATTTGCTCCATTATTTTCAGAACATCTAAAAAATGTGCAAATATCACACAAGAAAAATACTTGGATAATCCGCTACTTTAGCAGGCAGTTTTAAAGTGACGTTCTAAATTTACTAGCTACAGGTGTTCAAAAAAGATTTTTTTCTCTTGTTTTTTAGTTTAACCTGATTGTTCGCCCACAGCTTGTTCGCCCACTGCAGAACTACATGATTAATTTTTATTTTGCCTCAAAGTAATTAATATGTTGTTTGGTTTATTTTCATTTTTATACTCATTAGGGATTTAGATATAAATTAATTCCAAAAGTCAAGCTCTGACTTATTTATACATTCACAGGTACCATATGACAATATTTTACGGGGAGACTTAGACAGATAGAAACTTTATACGAAGTATTTTTTGTTATAAAAATATTTGATAGTTAACGTTAATATTATATTGTTGTCTTCTATGGTTCCAATACAAATGCATTTTTTTGTAGATTTTATTGACTACCAGTATCTAATTACAATTCCTAACCAAGTGCAATATTTATTTTACAATGTAAACTTATATGTATTTTCTTTTGAGTAATAAAGAATAGAAAAGTAGCTTTAATGTAAAACTGTTTTATAAGAAATATTTTATTTTAAAGTTGGCTAAATTAAATTTTGGTGAAAAGGGAGCCAACACGAACTTGACATATAAAACTGGGCTGCTCATGTATAATATTTCCCTTATACTACAAATGTCCCAGCCGTGCCCCGTGCCATTGCGTGTGAATAATTAGTTCGGCAACAATGAATTCTCTAAATTTTTATCATATTGGTGAAAGTGTATTTTTGACATTGACTCAATACTTTTCATTTTGACAAGAACTTATTTTTAATTTTGCTTATTTTATGTAACTTTTTACTGAGAATTTCAAACAGGAACGTTTTTTTTTGTATTTTAAAGAATGCGATTCTTCATCGCTGGACGTGCAAATACCTCACCTAGTAAATTGTAATTTTTTAAAGCATTCAACAATAGTTATTTAAGATTTTGCCTTAGATTCAAATTGTAAATCTAAGGGAAACAAATTTAATCTTATGGATATGGTATATGGTAATTCTTAAATGTTATCGATGTTTTAGTTTTTTAAAAGAAAAGAAACTTCAAATTCAAGGGCTAAAGCAAATTAGTCATGATCATAATTATTTTATATACCAGATGAGTAAGTCTATTGAGAGCATTTTTCTGGAAATAGTTTTATACAAGAAGATGAGCAAAAAATTTATGGTGTGCTTCTGCAAATAAACTGCTTGACAAAAGCTATGAAGCACTGTTTGATGTAAACATCTTGAAGCAACTAAACTTGGACTTAATAAGATACACTGACTCAGAAGCGGATCCAGCCTCTCTCTTTTTTTTTTTTTTGGGGGGGGGGGGGTGATATCAAAAAGGTACGGTATGGCAAGCGAAAGCAAGTTCTCGATCGAAGAGGGGGGGAGATACCATAAACATTCCCATTTCTAGTGTTAAAGGCAGGGTCAGGTCTATTTTTCTGAATTCGAAGCTCTTTGCGGGGGGAGGGGGGGGGGTGATCCCAAGAAAAAACAAGTTGTCGACGGGGGGGATGCTAGCAGCATACATATTCCTAATATAAGAGAAAAAATCGGGTATATTTTCCTGAACTCACAGCTCTTGGGGGGGGGGGGGGAAGAAGCGATCGCCCCTGCACTGACTCTACAAAAAAACTCCTGAATTAGATGTGCATTAACCGACAATAATATCGTTTTACCAAAAAGTTAATGTTCCATGGACATATAAAGCTGAACATCGAAACGGGTATGATGTTATAATTTAAAATAATTATACATTTAAAAACCAATATGCCATATTAAAATAGAAATAAATGATTGCATATAATATGAAATTTTTTAATATTGGTAAATATGTCTGGAAATTACATTAATTTTACTTTTATATATTTGTTTTATCTAAAAATAAAATAATAACTTTTTCTTTGAACATGCTATTAATTTAAAATAAATTTATATTTAATTAATTATTATTTAAAGACAATAAAACAAAAATTCTTGATTCTAAAATTGTAAGAAATTGTAAGAAAATTAGGTTTATTCCAGATCCTCAAACAGTTGCGTAAATGAAAAGTTTGAACTAGTGTAAAAATTAAAAGTTGCTAGTAAATTTTTATGTATATATTTAGATTAAAAATGATTATATTAATGTAAGAATCCCGCTCATAAATTTACAATTTTTTTTTATTTTCAAAGTGCCTTATAAAAATATTGTTTTGTTTAAATAGATTATCTATTAAATACAGACTGCTTTAACACTTTATCCACTTTGCAGTTGATTATTTTTTATAAAAATGATACGTTCATAATGTTATTTTACTTCCTTTAAATTAAAGCTCCTTTATTATGAAGAAAATGTCAACATTAATATGAATGTTGTTAACTCTCTATAAATACCTAACCTATCAATTTTCTAAAAGTAAAATAATTTTACCAATAACCTAATTGAAAAGATTTTTAAATGATAACACTCTATTACTTTGCGATAGATTATATCGACATTTGGAGACCATATACATGTATATTCACGATATAAAATTTTTAAAAATATTTGCTTTAATACTTTTTTTATTAACTTCTTACACTCTACGTCCAAAAAGGGATGTAGATTATACCAATGCTATTTACAAATATATCCACTGATTTCCACAATCTTTTCCAAAAGAGATATTTAAAAAAAAAATAAAATCAGTATCGATTCGTTTTGGCACATATTCCACATTTTACCTATTTTATTAAATAACAGTTTCATTATAAAAAATAAAATATATAAACTGTCATAGTCATAGAAAAAGCATATTCATTTATTTGTAAAAATTGACATTCCATGCTTGCTATCTAAAAATAATAAAATTGCAACATATATACGTTCTTTCAAAGCAGTTAAAAAAATTAGATTTAAAGGAATTGCTTTGAGCAGAAAAATTATAGTTGTGAAGAAACTAAGAACTGAGAAATTCAAGTTAAATAATATTTTACAGAAACAATTATCCCGGTCGTTTTTATTGAATATACTAAATTAACCCGTCACCTAGAACAAGGAAGAGCGATTTATTGTTTTAGATATACTGTAGAAAGAAATAGTTATTTTGTAGCCCTGTTAGTTAAAATAACTGAATTGCCATTCATATACGACACATTGACGCAAATATAAGAAACTAACAGGGAATTCAATATTGCCATACAAATCATTGCACATAGTGGCGACCAATAAGGGGAATCAAAAATTATTTTTCATGAGCAGTCCTGTTTTATATGTCGAGTTCGTGGCGCCAAATCAAAGTTCAGAGCGAATCCATTTGCTCACCTATAACCGACCCTGATCAGGATATGTCTCTTCTCTTTATGCTTGGTGAAAGATAAGATGCAATAAATCCTTCATTTTGTCATCATCTTGAATCTATGGATTTTGTAATATCATGATGTGTTCGAAGTTCACTGTCAACTTTTAAATATAAATAACGTGAATTAATTATATGTTAATTATTAATTAACGTATAAACACCGAGAGTTCACTTTTTTCGTTAAGTTCAAACCCGAATATTACAAATTTCGTTAAATTAAAAAAAAATAATAAAACGTCAAATCATAAAATCTAACTTAAAATAATTGTAAAATTAAAAACTTATCCCGATGATTTTGCTGAGATCATGTTCCAGATTTTTTCCACAAGTCAAAGTCATTCGACATTTTTCAAATGAAAAACCTTGGCAAGAAATTTCCATACCTGTACCTTGGGGTCAAATAAGAGGAAAATGGTGGGGTCCGACTGATAAGAGACCAATCTTAAGTTTACATGGATGGCAGGTAAGTTTACAATTCTTAAATAATAACTTTAAGTTGTAGGTAATTAATAATTAGTATAAAATAAACACTAATTAATAGTGCAAATATATACTTGGTTTTCGGATAAATCAAACAATTAGATATTATGATATTCATTCAGTGCAACATGCAAATAACTCACTAATACTTTAATAAACAATTTAAAACTGTTTTTACTAAAATTTTGAAAAACTTCAATTTTAAGCCAATAGCAAAAACTTTTGACAAAGTCAATAATATGTACTTAAACATAAGACTAATTAAGAGTACTTAATATAGATTGCAAATGCTATAGAAGAAAATTGGCTCACACTTAGAAAGAGATGGAGCGTTTTCGATGAGTAGTACTTCTCTTTCTAATTTCGGTAAGGTGACAGGGTTATCCAATGATGTTTGGAATATCGTGCTTATCTCCATCATTAGAAGAAAAGGTACTACTCATCGAAAACGCTCGGTCTCTTTCTAAGCGTAAACCAACTTTCTTCTATAGCAGCGTCTCCCAAGCGGTAGTTCGCGAACCGCCAGAGGTTGGCAAGGTTTATAAAGGGGGTTCGCGAAAAAAATATTACAATGGCGGAATTTTAAATTAAATATCGCGATAGGCTATAATCCGTAACTCGAGGAGTCGCTACGCCACTGGCGATGCGAGGACATTCTCGAACGAGACGGCAACTTCTACTTCAGCGAACCAAGACTTTTCCCAAATTAGCACCAAAGAACAAAAATAACGTCTGCCGACATAAAGACGTCACTTATAAAAAGGAGTAGAATGGAACAATTAGTGTAAGAACTTCGAGCGATTTCAAAAAGATAAATGAGTTAGTAGTTACTGCATAGTGTGTACATAAATATTAGTAGTGTGAACTAGTTTAATGATTTCTTCTTGTATAAATGAATTACAACAAATATCCAAGCTTGTGAAAATACATAATTATGGCTCCATAAATATATGATGGATCATTACTTAAAAACGGGTAGTTTTGTCAAGTCTGACGAAAAGCTGGACGCGCAAGCAATTGGAACAATATATATATATATATATATATATATATATATATATATATATATATATATATATATATATATATATATATATAAAATCATTTTGAACTATAGATAGAAACATTTAATTAAATGATATATAAAGTTAAATTCTAAAATTCTAACACCACTGTAACGGCTGAAAAATAGGGCTAATTTTGACAATTTTTTTGGAAGTGTGGAAGAGAAGTAGGAAAATTTTTTTCAGAGGGTTCATTCAGCACATATTAAGGGATGAAAAATTTTTTTTTTATTATTGTTTTGATACAAAATGGCGGCGAAAGAACCGATCTTCCAAATCACCTTTTATAAAAATTAAGAAACGGGCGAAAACATTTTGCGTGAACTATGAGACCTGGAACAAAAAGGCAAAGAAAATTTATAGTTTATATACAATTGGCTCCCTGATGACATAGATTCCTTTTTTAAATCAAATTTTGTAGAAATGGCGCACTTTTGGAAAAATTACTCGATTTTCGGTCAAAAATAAAACAATAAATTTTTTATAAAAAAAAGTTTACATGCAATCAAAAAGGGGCTACATAATAGGGAAGAAAATGTGATTGTGAAGCTACTGTTAAAATTTCAGGTCAATCAGTGCAATAGTGTTAACATTTTCACCCAGTTTGAAAAAATGGGTTTTGAGAAAAATGCGCTTAAAAATTTATATTGGTACATATTATTATATAGAATTGTCGCACTTGCGGACTTCTGGCACACTTGGTGGTCTTCTGTGAAACTGTAAGACCCTTTCTCTCTAAAGATAACAGGCCCACTTATCAATTGGCAGGGGGCGCGAGCGGTGTGCTTCATGCGCGCTCGAGGCGTTGCCGCAAAATCGACGTGTTATTTATTTATTTTTCTCGCTAAGAGACTAATTTGATATTGTTTTTAATACCTAATAGTTATTTTATAGCAATAAAAAAAACGATTTTTTCAATTTACTACAGTGTTGTTACCCCTTAACAACACTGCAATTTTTTAATTACTCCTTCTTCTTCTTCTTCTTCTTAGCCGTTTTCTATCCTTTGAATATAAGTCTTCCTTATATTCTTCCAGATCAGTGCCACTCTATACCAATTCAGTCCCGCTGTGCTTTTGATATCGTCGTACCATAATTGTGGTCTGTCGGTGCTTCTCTTACTTTCCCATGGTCTCCATCTCGTCCTTTTTCGGCTCCATTTGTCGTCTTCCTGCCAACATGCTTTGCCCAGTTCAGTTTTAGCGTGCATATTCATCTTGTTATGTCCTCGACTTTAGTTTTATTTCTTCTCCACCTTTTGGTTTTATGGTCTTTACGTGTTATTTTTCATTCAAATAGTCTTTGATGTACTTTCAATTTGTTTGTTTTTGTTTACATTTGTATTAGAGAAATTACTTTATAGTTTTCAACCTGCTGGCTACTGTGTTCTAAGACGGTTAGAGACAAAGTACTATATCAAATTACAGGAGTTAAAGACCTGTTTCATTTTACCATATAAAACCCATCCCAAGCGTTCCTATGGTTCATTTCGAGCTCTTGGCTATTATTTCCTATTGTTATTTCTGGACCTAGATAAATATATGAATCAACCTTTCCTACTTAGTATCCATCTATATTGAACGTTTCTATTTGTCTGTTGGTTTGTCATAAATTTCGTTTTTGTGACGTTTATTCCTAGGTCGAACTTCCTTGCTTCCAATATATTTTGTTAAGCATGTCACTTAATTCCGTACAGTTTGTAGCAAAGACGGCTCTATCGTTTGCTAATCCGAGATTGCTAAGTCTTTCTCCTGCTATATTCATCAGAGTAAATAATTTGAGTGGTATAATATCCCCTTGCCTAACGCGTCTTTGTTGTATTCATGCAGCCTTATCTTTATTTTGAATCTTTCGTTTAATTTCTAAGTAATATCAATGTATTGCTGGTCGATCTTCGCCCTTTTGATAGATCTTTTGAACACTATCAAAGGCATTTCTGAAGTCTATAAATGCGGTCCACATTTGGATATTGTTCTCTGTTGCCTTTTTATTTCTGACAGTATGGAGCAGTTCTATCGTACTATATCCTTTTCTGAAGTCCGCCTGTTTGTAGGATTGATATGCGCTGAATTTTGCTTCTAGGCGATTTGTGATTACCCTCATAAAGAGGTGATAAATCTGTTATAATAGACATATTCTATTATATTTCTTCTGTGCTTGCTGACTAGTTCTCTTCTCATTTCCAATGACTTTTTAGTTTGTGTTGTTATTTTTCTCTCCTTTGAATCAGGCGCGGTTGGGGCAATTGCCCCCCCCCCCAAAGCTTCGAATTCAGAAAAATAAACTTGCCTGCCTGCTGCATTGGCAACGTTAATGTCACTAACCCCCTCCCTCCGTGGACAACTAGCTTTCGTCATACTGTAAAGTCATCATTCTTATCTTTTCTCTTGAGATACTGAAAGGCTTGCTGTTATTTCTCGCATTATTTTTTCAGACTATTGTTTGCATCTTCTATGTTTTCGTTTGATGGTATAATTACCTTAACTCGTTCTGATATTGTTTTGCTATTCCTTATTTTGTTGTCTTTGATTGTGTGTGAGTCCACTCATTTTTTATTGTTTTTGAACTTCTTCGCTCTCTCTAATTTCGTGTTCATTGCGATCCTACATAGGACGATTCTATGGTCGCTGCCTGTGGTAAAACTCCCCAGAAGGTCAACATTCTTAACGATATATATATATATATATATATATATATATATATATATATATATATATATATATATATATATATATATATATATATATATATATATATGATGTTTATACATAGCCTATTTCATTCCTTCCAGAACAAAGAACGAAACATTATTCCACAGGCTAAAATTTGTGATATGTTGCTTGCCGCTTCTGCAATAAAGGCTAAATATTATATCCGATGCATTTTGTAATTCCATGCATGTATTAGCTTGTAAATAAAATAAATATAAATGCGGGAGCCGGTTCAATCTTATTTATTTACATTCACAACCATAAACACACAATTCTAGTGGAATCGTTTGTGTGTGCCATGTGTAGCAAGTGTGGAAATATTTTTCAATATACGCCTATTACAAAATATTTTTTTTTAATTTTCATTATTAATAATTCTTTCATTTTTTACTCTACAAAATTATTTGTTTCAGGATAACTGTGGAAGTTACAATCGACTAATACCACTCTTAAATAAAGACGTCGGATTTTTGGCTATCGATCTTCCTGGCCATGGACTATCATCCCGATTACCTCTTGGTATTTATTATCACTTTACGAGCTACCTTTTGGTTATAAAGTTTTTAATGAAATATTTTAAATGGCCTAAAATTTCATTGATGGGGCATTCTATGGGTGGCATGATATCTTATACATTTACCATGTGTTACCCTCAGCTAGTTGATTTTGTAGCTTGTATAGACTGCGGCAAACCAATGATACAGGAAAAGCCTATCCCCTTTTTGCCCAAAGCTATTGATACATTTTTAAAAAATAATCAGTTTGCAACAAATTCGACTGAACCTCCTAGCTACACTTGGGAGGAAATGAAACAAAAAATTCATGCACCTAATAACGGCTCGGTATCTTTAGAATTCGCTCATCATATTTTGGAGCGAAATACTGCTCCATCAAACATTCATCCTGGCAAATACTACTTCACTAGGGATCCAAGGCTGCAATCTGGTGAAATGTTAAGTTTTTTACAGTCAGGTTTAGTTGAAGACGCGCAGTACATAACTTGTCCCATTTTTCTTGCTAGAGCTAAGGATGGCATAAAGGAAGACTTTTATGATGTATTGGAAGTTTTGAAACAATCTAGTGTGGATTGTGACTTTCATTATGTAGCAGGAACTCATCACTTACATTTAAATAATCCACAAGATGAGCTTGCCGGTTTATTGAAAAAGTTTATTCAAAGACATAATACTGAAGACAGAAGTATAGGTGGTTTAAAAGATGAATGCATCGTTTGTGAAGAATAAGATCCTCGAATTAATAAAATAAGCAGTTAATGAATTTGAGTTAAAATTTAAACTTATTCGAGATGGGTCACCTTAAATATGTTAAAACAATGCGTTAGTCTTAAATTAACAGTTAGTGCAAATAAAACTACTAATTCAATTGTTTGTATCTGTATGTTGCTCTTGTAGGTGTTAAATTTAGCGGATAATGTGAAGTACAGTTAAATAATATTATTTTATTTAAATTAGAATAATAGAAATATAAACCTGAACTAAGTTTGTAAAGTTAGAATTTTGCTAATGAAACAATCTCAAAATAAAAATTGCTTACGTTTGAAGATAACATAACGTGTGTTTTGTCAAAGTGAATCCCAAAATTCTGTATCTTACCTTTATATACGCTATAGTGTATTGCCCACATCGTTTTTAGTATTTAAAACATGTAATATGAACCCATTATATCCTAGCGTTATATATATTTAAAGGATGAATAAGTATACTTAAGCCGGTCCTGTTTTTTTTATTTACTAATAATTTAGGTAGGTGGCGCTAGTACAATACTCTCAAATGGTTCCTTTCTTTGCTGCTGTTGCATATTTAGTATATTGTGTGGACTAATAAGTAGAATTTTAATTACGTTTATTTTTTACTAAAATGGATTACGCCGTGGAAAGTGGCATCCGATTCAAGTAAGTACTTTAGAAAACAGGTAATATTGTAAACAATTAATTCCACAAACTTGTAGGAAAATGTTCGTGTTTTTATTAAGATACTAAAACGTGAATGGTTTTCTAGTATTAGATACAAATTAGGCACCCACATGCTACCGTTACATATATGTATCGCTAGGCTTTACAGTAGTCAAAAGTATCATGTTATTATAAAACAGTATTTTTTGTTATAGGAGGAGCCTTACACTTCAAGAAGCCTTAGAAATGGCCTATATTGATCAGACCGAGGAGATGTTTACAAAACCACCAGAAAAAAAACATTCTTACATAGGGAAACTCCGCAGATGAGAACAGTGGAGGAACTCTTGATAATCTAAGTAGAAACCACCCTTAGATCTAAAGTGGAAATAAAATTATCTAACTTCGATAAGATTATTTCTAGAGAAAATGTGGAAGACATTAATTGGACTGAAGTCACTGTGTCAGAAAAAATGGGAGCGCTTGAACGAAGCAGGATAATCTAGGAGAGAAAATAGATCTTACTGACAAAATTTCTTGGATAGAAGACGCAGATATGTCAACTGTAAACGTTTTTGAACACTTTATCGATTCTGATGTAATTGAGCTGCTTCTCAATGAGACAAGGAAATATGCCTTTTTTTAAAAATTGTCCCTATCCTCAAATTTTTGCAGACGAAATACGAATTTTTATTGCACTTTCAGTTGTAACTGGGTACGAGCCAAAGCCCAGTAAGAAGCATTATTGGGATTCAATCAGCGACTTAAAAAAATATGGTTAGCAACTCTATTAGACGTGAAAGATTTGTTCAAATCATAAAGTGTATTCACCGAGTTGATAAGAGTGTAGTTGATCAGTTGGAAAAGCTATATAAACTAAAACCGTTTATGAACGAATTAAAACAAAACTTTCTAAAACATATTGTTCCTGTCGAGCATCTACACTTTAATGGATCCATGATCAAGTTCTACGGAAGACATGGATGTAAACAGTTTATTAGTGGAAAGCGTTTTGGCTTCAGAATGTGGGCTCTTAACACCAGTAAAAACTACTTGGTAAGTTGTGATTTATACCAAGGAAAACAATCAGACTGTAATGAAGTTTATGAACAGATCTTTGGAACATGTTCCGTGCCTTTCGTGAAAATGGTGGACGAAGGACCACATCCAAAGTACCCATACAAATTCTATTCTGATAACCTATTTACACGTAAAATTTTATTAAACAATCTTCATGAAAGGGGCTCAGGTGGAACTGGAACCTTGCGAGATAACAGACTCCCAAATAAACTGTACTGTTTTAACAAAAAAAAAAAAAAAACTATGAAAAAAAAATAGAGAAGGTAGTTTTTCTGCCGTCAATAGAGATCATGGCATCATATTTTTAAGGTGGACTGACAACTATATTGTTACCGCAGGATCAACATGTCGTGGTGTAAGACCTATAAGGTATGTTAAGAGATATAGCAAGTCTGAAAAAATATAACCATCATATGGGTAGTACGGAGTTAATGGACCGAAATATCTCTAAGCGAATTGGAGTAAGGTCTAAAAAGTGGTGGTGGTGTATCTTCATTTAGCGAATAGATGTTTTGATAAGTAATTTATGGATATTATTTAGAGAATCGCTAAAAATATAAATATCTCAACTTGATTTCAGAAGAAGTATTGCTCAGATCTATATAAAACGATATGAAAAAAAATCCAAAAGGAGGAGGAAGACCTTCAATCTTTAAGTCTATCCATGATATACTCGTTACGAGTTAAATTATCTTCTAGTACCTATTCCTGACACACACGTCGTTGTGCCGGTGAAAGTTGCTCAACCAGCGCCAGAATAATGTGCATTAAATATGACATTGGTTTGTGCATCGAATGTAACTACATATTCCATACTACAACCAGAGAGACTCCTGCGTAGTAACTTTCAAAAATAAGTACCTGAATGTCCTAGCGTTACATAAATCGAACACCATTTTTTGTATTCAAAGTTCAAAAATAAAAAAAATATATCATTAAAATAGTTTTATTAAACATCCATTTTATCTGAAAATCATATATTTACGAAAAAATTAAGAAAATTTAAATTCCATCTTTAATGAGTTAAAAAATAGTCTTACTATTTTAAGGAATACTCATAAAAACTCAATAGTTCTGATTTTCACCAACTAGATGATTTTTTGATCTACATAATGAAAACCTTTTTATACGACCAATATTGTAAAAAATATATTTTAAGATTATTTACCTCTTTATCACGTGACTGTTTCTAAACTAATCACTTTCATGAATTTGTTAAAAATCGACCAATCACTGTCTGCTATGCTGATAAAAAAAAAAGCATGGTGTTTTTTAACCGCGGTTAAATTATCTCTAGATTTTAGTCACATTATGATATAACAGCATTATGTATGTTGCGAAGTAGTGAAACTGTTTCACTTGAAAACGGCTAGAGATAACTACTAGCCGAAACGTCGTGATATTCAACAAAAATAAAGACAATGGAAGTCCAACAAATATCTACTACTTCGCAAGAAACATCATTGTCTATGATCTTCAAACAAACAGCATTATGTATATTAATTACTCTAACAATAATTTTCAAAACTTTTAAATATTCAACATACATTCTTAACACGTTTCAAATCACAAACAGCTTTTAAAACATTTACAACCAGATTCGCTAAGAAGGTTTAAGACCGACCCGACCTAGTTGCCACGAAAATAAATCTTCTAGTCTGCCAGTTTTGTTTTACTTATCATATTGTCATAATTTACATTACATATGTCAACCAATTAACGCTTATATAGGAGTGTTAACGATAAGAGCCTAGGGATAATGTCTCGAAATATGTAAGAGAAATAGTTTTATCCCCAAAATAAATTCCCCATTTTTGCTGGTTTATTAGTGAAAGAAAATGATTTTTTATATTTATATTTTTAGAGTTTAAAACTTGCTTCATTTATGATTGTTCTTGTCATTTTAAACACTCTGCTTTCAATTTAGAATGGTTTTAAAGTTAGACCATGTAGTTGGCTCACGCTTAAAAAGAGATAGAGTTTTCAATGAGTAGTGCCTCTCTTTCTAATATCGATCAGATGACAGGGGTATCCAATGACGTTTGAAGTATTGTCCTTAACTCCGCCATTAGTAAGAGAGGTACTACTCATCCAAAGAAGTTAGAGGGTGATATGGAAAACTACAAAAATAGGCTAAATGCCTAAAAAATTAACTCAACATGCACAAAGTAAATGTCATAAATTGACATCAAGTGGCTATGTGAAGTAAGCGCAGAAAAAAATTTCATATTAAATTTGTTGTGTGATGTTGGTTATATGAGAACCAGAAAACAGAGCAGGATTTTGTGAAAGTGCGGTATCCCAACGTGTTCCTTGCATTTAATGTGGTCGTTTGTCATCATCCCGACGCTTAAAATTCTGTTGATTTATTTTGTTGTCCCGTGCAGTGACATTAGTTAAATTTCGGAATTTATATTTGTATATGTTATCAAGACATTTATGCAGACTTTTTATTTATAACAATGCATCAATGTATGGTATTGTTTTGTAAATCTCGTTAATTCATTATTTTCGGTAAGTACGTTTTTTATATTTTGGTAATTATTTACATTATTGTAAAAGTAGGAAAACAACGTTTTCTGGAATAAATTCGATACTTACCTCCTATTTCGAGGATGTAGAACACGATATTTTCATGGTAGAAACTATGAAATTTGACTATCTCAGTCAACAATATAGTTCAATTTTTGTAAGGTTTTATACAGTCTCAGGGAAAAATTAATCTTAACTACCCAAAATTTTTGGTTAGTTTAGGTTTAGTTTGATTTTGGTTAATTTGTAAAACTGAAACTAATCTGGACTAACCTAAATTGACACAGACTTATACTTTCATAATATAAACAATAAAATTTATCCATTACAGTTAACAACATAGTTTAATTTTTGTAATATATAAAAAAACGTAGAATTAATTAATTTTAACCACCCAAAATTTTTGCTCAGAAATCACGTGAAGGCGGGACAGTCTGTGAAAGAAAAGAATATATGTGAATTTCACAAAAATCGAATTGGCAATCTGGCAGCATCGCTATTTCCGATAAAAATGTGTAAATTTATGAATTTTTATATAATACAGAGGCTTCTATCAGTGTGGTATTTGTGGTTGTAACAAAATTTTAACGATTTAGTACACAAAATTGAACCTAAAGTGGTAAGTTTTTTTCACTGTTTTCCGCAAAACTGAGGAAAAACTATGGAAACCGGAGGTCAGAATCGTGTTTTACGACCCCGAAATAGGAGGAATACCCAATTTTTTTCAAAAAAACGTTTTCTTAGATTTTCCATAATGCAAATTTTTTCTAGAAAATTATGTTCAAATCTATTTTATGTCAGTATTTATTTTATTAATCATTTGATAGTGAAATCTAAATTGTAATTTTTTCAATATAATAACATAATAAAAGGTTGCTCAAGTCCAGTCCTGTCCCCTGACCTACTGCGCAAGTACAGTATAGCCCATTTAAGGGGAGTATAGTTTTACATGCCGGACCCCATTTACTTTACAGTATTCCCCTTCCATTTACCCCCTCCAACATCCTTGTACTCATCGAAAACCCTCTGTCTCTTTCTAACCGTAAGGATTCGCAGTCTAATATCTTTATATTATGTCTATAATGAATTCGAGGTAAATATCATAGACATAAAAGTTAAGTATATAGGCTGTTGATTCTATAAGAGCTTCTCTTAAAAAGATTCAGAGCATTTTCGATTAGTAGTACCTTTTTTTACTAATGACGTAACTAAGCATGATATTCCAAACGTCATTGGATACCCCTGTCATCTGACCGGATTATAAAGAGAGGTATTACTCGGCGAAAACGCCGCAGTCCATATATTTAACTTTTATGTCTATCATTAATATTAAATGATTAAACAAAGTTGACAAAAATTCGAATAATTTACATTTTTTAAATCAGAAAGCCGCTGGATGCCAATAATTCAACTGAATTCATTGAATATTGAAAAATAAATTACAACTATTTCACATTTTTTGATGAATCTCATATACAAATATTGGAATATAAATAAATATAAAATTTTTATAAAAAAAAATGAATCGACTTCTAAAAATGCGCTAAAAAGTGAAAAATAACTATAAATTTCTATACGAAATTGAAATTTATGAAATCGGCGCCAAACTAAAACCTGATAAAATGGAATTCGCATAAACAGATTAACAATACTTTATTTGTAATTGCTTTCTTACCATAATTCGTATATATTAGTAGTTATTTGTTTCATTTAGAAATAACTTGGCGCCGACTTCAAAAATTTCAATTTCATATAGAAATTTATAGATATTTTTCACTTTTTAGCGCATATCTAGAAGTCGGTTCAATTTTTTTTATAAAAATTTTATTTTTCGATTTTTAGTTTTGAATTCATTATGATATCCATGAATTATTTGAACTAACTACTAATCGAGATTAGTGTACCTCGCAATGACTCCAAGGTGGCAAAAGAGTACCTATTTTATCCAAAGTTGTAATCACCCTAAAATGAACCACTAAAAATTCTTTGACTCTTAGAATTCTACAAAAACCGGTGAAATTGTATCAAACAAATATTTAGTCTGTCATAGTAAATCTACTATCCTAAATTTTAAATTAATTTTAGATTGTTAATATAGGCTCCAAAACCTTCCAATATCGATATTTAAAGAACTTGAGACGTAAATTTCTTAGCACGATATATTTAATACTGCATATTGAGTTTATATACATTCCAAGAACCCCGCAATATCAATTTTAGGCAAAATTGGAAAACTTAAAATTTTCACTCCCTCACTCCCTTGTCAACCTAATATTGTAAAAAATTAACTTCATATTCGTAATACTCGACCCCCAAAACACCATAATACCAAATCTGATAAAATGCGAATAAGGTAAAATTTTCAACTGACTATATTGGATCCGTCATATTGAATTTCGAAAAATAATTTTAACGTCTTAATGTAATCTAAATCTAAACCCTTCAAAACCCTCTAGTACCAATTTTAGATTAAATCCAGAAATTCAAAATTTCTAGACCGTCATATTGCCTCTGACATATTAGATGTTCTTAAAATAATTTTATATTCGCTATTTATATCCTTAAAAACGATTCAGTCCCACACTTAAACAAAATCGAAAAATGTAAAATTTTTAGTCCTGAATCCTGAAAAAAATACTATTAAATTCGTAACTTACACCCTCAAAAATCCCCGATATCAGTTTTGGAGAAAATCGAAAAATGTAAAATGTTTAGGATGCCATGTTGAATCCGCCAGATTGATTTTAGACAAAATCGGGAGATGTAGAACCTTTAATCCGTCATCTTGGATCCGCCATACTTCATTTTTTTTTTTTTTAAATAATGTCAGATTCATAAAATGCGATTCCAAAAACTCCCCCATATCAATTTTGGAAAAAAATAGAACAAAATTTATTTTTTATCCCCCATATTGGATATGCTATATTGAATTTTTAAAAATAATTTCAGATTCGTTATGTACGACCCTGAAAACTCCCCCATACCAATTTTGGAGAAAATCGAACAAAATTGACGTTTTTCTCCGACATGTTGGATCCGCCATATTGAATTTTTGGAAAATAATTTTAGATTCGTCACGTGCGACCCCGAAAACTCCCCTGTACCAATTTTGGAGAAAATCGAACAAAATTGTTGTTTTCGTCTGCCATATTGAATTTTTTAAAAATGATTTTAGATTCGCCATGTGCGACCCCGAAAACTCCCCAGTACCAATTTTGGAGAAATTTGGACAAAAATGATTTTTGTGTCCGCCATATTGGATCCGCCATATTGAATTTTATAATAACATTTTGGATTCGTTATGTGCGACCCGGAAAACTCCCCCACACCAATTTTGGAGAAAATCGGACAAAATTAAATTTTCTTGTCCGCCATATCGAATTTTTTTAAAATAATTTTATATTCGTTGGGTACAACCCCGAAAATTTCCCCGTACCAATTTTGGAGAAAATCCGTCAAAATTAATTTTTTGGCCGCCATATTGTTAGCGCCATCTTGGATTTTACTGCACCAATTTCATCCAAAAAAAATAACCACCGCAGCAACTTCCTAAATATAACGTAAAAAATTTTATTCAAATAGGTGCAGCCGTTCCGGAGTAATCGGTGTACATACATAAAAAAAACATACATACTCGACGAATTGAGAACCTCCTTCTTTTAGAAGTCGGTTAATAATCGGCAAATAATCTTAGCATATACGACTCTAGTTTCAAGTTGTATCCCGTAAATTTTGCATTCATCCTTTTATCATAAATTTTATTTTTAAACAAATATTCTCGACTTAATAATTCACGATAAAATTTACGAGAAAAACAACAAAGCGAAATTTACCCGACGCTATAATGATTAGCCTTTGATTAAATTTACTTAATTCATATAAAAAAATGTCTGACCTATAGACTTTTAAAGGATTTTGAACAATGACTGTGAATATTAAGCACTTATATCTTTTATATTAAAAGTGTGTTGTCATTTATACTTAAATGCATGTTTTTTTTTATTTTCTTACATGATAAACTAGGTACAAAGTGTACTATATTGTTCGTTACTCGTTAAAAAATAATTATACATAGGTATCAAAAGAAAAAAATAGGAATTGAAAATTTTCCAAGTATTTAATTTTAAATGCAAATGATTCTACTTTTCTGTTATAAAAAGTTTATTTTTAAATGCAACACATTTATATGCAGACTTTTATCCTCGACTCACCATTTTTAAAACTTGTTAAAATTATTGCAAAGTTGACAAAACAAAACTCGGATGATAAGTCTTTCGTACCCTGTATTTAGTCTATAAAATTAGTAATTTATTTAAAATAGGATTATACCATATAACATAACATCCAGGTCCAGATCGGCTTTCGTGGACGCTTTATTTGGAGAAGTCGTTGAAGTAACTTCATTCATTTACAATAATGAGAATATATATATATATATATATATATATATATATATATATATATACATATATACATATATACATATATACATATATACATATATACATATATACATATATACATATATACATATATACATATATACATATGTATGTATGGTGGTACAGGTGGGCCATCATCTCGATGGTGGTGGAATAGGATAAATTGTGTTCCTTAGCAATTTGTTCAAACTGTGCAACCTCTAACACGGAAAGGATATGGTTAGAACGAAGTTTGCACTTACTGTTCGCATTTACTTCATTCATACATGGAGCTGCATATAGTTGTACGTTTGATGAATGTGATTTCAGCACTACAACGGTATAATGTGGATATATCCACTGCTATTGCATCTCACACGGAGGAATCCGTGAAAGCCGCATAAACATATATACGCCATCCGGCGGAAGTTAAACATAAAAGTTTCAAAATATAAGCAGTAGATAAAACTAACAGGGCGCCAACCATTATACCATATTTGATTTTTTTGAGAACTTGTTTTTCCCTTTTATAAGATACGCCGTCTCACGCCTATTTTAAAACTTAAAAATATTTTATTTTACTTTGTCTCAACAACATTGCTTAAGCATTTTTTTTTTGCAAGCGCAGTAGCCAATATTGTCGGCCGTTAACGGGACACCCGGTATATATTAAAAATTTTATATCTCTAAACATAGTCCTAGTTTAACTTCGAAAGAAACAGGAAATATATCCCACAAGTTGACTGTTCTACAAACATCCCACAAGGAAATATATTAAATGTTTATTGTTCCTCAAACATCCCACAAGGAAATATACTAAAAGTTCTTGTCTTGAAAAATAAATGTAAATTTCGAAATTAATCTGACAAATATTTCATTGGCATTTGACTTCCAACTTCGCATAAGAACGAAGAGATGGAAACTTTAAATTTTACATTGTTACTGGCTTTATTCTATGTTGTTGTAGAAATATGGCTTACAAAATAGAAATTAATAAGAAGATAATTGCTAGCATTCCTATTGATGCCAAAATTATTTAAAGACAATTTGATCAACTATCCAATTGATTATCTAGCTCGATTTAAGTTTTAGAAGGAAAATTCCACTTTTACACATAAAAAAACGATAGGATAGAAATACTGTCAGTTATAATAAAAGTTAACTTGTAATTTCAAATTTGTAAATATGTTAGTATGTTTTATTTTAATTTACAATTTTTTTGGAGGTAGCACAAACCTGCAAACCTAAGGAAATACCGCCACTGATATATAGATTAAAAATATTTATATTAAGGTAAGAATTCCATTCCTAAATTTACAATTTTTTATATATAAAGTGTCTTAATAATTATTTTGTTTAGATGGGATTAGCTTTTAAATATAGACCACATTAACTCTTTCCTTATCGTTTGGAGTTCAAAGGATATTGTTTTTTTAATATTTTTTTAGCTACGTTATTATGAAAGTTGTTAACTATATTACAGAAGACCTAATTAGAGTCATTATTACTTATTACTTTCCATTCGATTATATGGACATTTTACGACCTTATATTAAACAATATATCTAGTTAATTGGCGATATAAAAGTAAATTTAAACAATTTTTGAAAATAAATATGTTAATAAAAGGGATTCAAAAAATCAACTGTAAAGCAATTAAGTACTCTGAAAAGAAAAAGTTTAAAATGTAAGGAAATTTATAATTGAGAAACTAAACATATTGTAACCAAACACTCAATTTTTGCAGTCTTTTTTATTGATAATACTCGATTAATCTGTCACCTAAAACATGAAAGATTGATTTATCTTTTATATATATACTGTAGAAAAAGATAGTTATTGTCAAACCTATTGTTAGAATAATAGAACTGACATTTATACATGACATTATAATGATGAATTCGATGCTGCCATATAAATGTGCTCACGTCACAGGTGAAAAATTAGTTAAATGAGCAGTCACTTGGAATATCTCAAAATCAAATTATATATGGAATTTATTTTTTAATGATATTTCAATTTTAAAAAAACAGTAGGGATTGGTCTTCACACCTTAGGAATAGATGAAAATATATATCAAAAATTACATTATTTTTTTTTATTTCAGTTAAAATTCTCACCCTGAATTAAAAAATAAAAAACTCTACTATAGTTGCTACAATTTATCAAAGTGTAAAAAGGCCATATCTAATGCTAATCTTCCTTGCTGATGTATTACAGTTTTTTTGGATGAAATTGGCTTGCTTTATATTCACAATATGTGTATGGATTTTAAGGAAGCACCATATATATGCCTTTGATCCCCTACCACATGATTAGAAGATTGCTCATGTTTGGTGGTTAAAGCAGGAACAAACTAAAAAAAATGGGAAATATATAAAACCATACAGTGCATCTCTTTTAACGCTGAAGATAAAGTTTTACATAATAAATTTTTAAATCCTACGAGGCACATTTGTATCAAAAAATCTTCGAATAGATATAATCTGAAATGGAGAAACGCTTTTAATTAAAAAATAGTTTTTTTTTAACTATCGTATTTAGTATATTATTATACCTTTGAGGAAGATGAATACTTTGACACCATTGCTAGTAGGACATTTTCGCTTTTGTAACATTCATTTCGGAATTTTAGAATTACATCAGGTCTAACTACACCTTAGGTTTTAAACTGCATAAGAGGAATATTGTAACAAGAAGTTGCTGATAATTTTGCAGCTGCCTATTAAAGCCATTCAGTTGTAACTAAGTCCAATGGTCAACGAATACACGACAAATTTATGTGTACTGCCTCGACGATACTTACAAAACGACGGATTAGAGTAAATCTAGAGGTGGGTGCCATTTTGGTTTTGTTTATTTTGAATTGTTTTTGATAATTTTCTTGATTTTTCTGAGAAGAAAAAGTGCATATTTATGAATTTTTTATATAATATAGATGCTTCCATTAATGTGCACTTTTTTATTGGAAAAATCAAGAAAATTATAAAAAACAAATCAAAACAAACAAAACCAAAATGAAACCCACCTCTAGATTTACTCTAATCTGAATTATTATCTTGGTTAGTTCAGGTTTAGCTTGATTTTGGAAAACTAACCTGAACTAATCTAAATTGACCTAGATTTATCCTTTCCTGGTATAAACTATAAAATTCATCCTTTACAGCTAATAACATAGATTAATGTTTGTAATCTATAAAAAAAAAAAGGGTAAAATTAATCTTAACTACCCAAAATTTTGGTTAGTACAGGTTTAGCTTCGTTTTGGTTGATTTGAAAAACTGAAACTAACCTAAACTGACCTAGATTTATTAATGTTATTGTCCAGTAGAGACCACGTGGAGGCGGGGCAATCTCTGCCAGAAAAGGATATTGAGAAAGGTCATCAGTTTAGGTTATTTCAGGTTAGTTATAGTTTCTCAAACTAAACAAAAACCAATCTAAACCTCTACTAACCAGAACTAACCAAAAAGATCTAATCAAAAATTTTCCGATGGTTAAAATTTATTTTACCCTGTTTTATACATTACAAACATTAAACTATGTTGTAAGAAAAGAATATATGTGAATTTCAAAGAAATCATATTTGTAATCTGGCAACAGCACCTATAGTAACAAACACGCCATCTTTATGCGAACTATGCAACTATGCCGTTTTGTTTTTATTTGTTTTAATTTGTTTCTTGCAAATTTTCCTGATTTTTCTGATAAAAATGTGCATATTTTTGAATTTTTATATAGTTAAACCGCTGTATATCTTTACGTCAAAATTTGACAAATGCATCAAACTAGTGACATTTTTTTTTTGAGAACTGTAACAGGATCGGAGTGGCTCATTCTACTATTTTCTTTTTCGGTTATATAACAAGAAATTTGTCGAATGGTTTATAAGCAAGCTTCACAAACTAAATATCCTTAAAAAAGAAAAATGTTATACACAAAAATTTTAAAATCGAAGTTTTTCCTTCTGTTTACGACATATCGATAATTTTATATCCCATTTGTATAGGGCTATTTAATGAAGGAGTTTAAGTGCTTATAATGGGTTTAGTATTTTAAATGTAATTTTAAATATGAGAGATTTTAAAAGCGGATTAAAATTTCCTCTTTTATATTACTACACTAGAAGATGTACTACTGCTAAAAATAATTTACTTTACGTATTAGTACATTCTTTAATAAGCATTGCCTTTTTAATATGTTGTTAGCTGATAATTTTGAAATTGTAGAAACTATTGTACTAAAAATTTTAAACACACTCTTTTTAATTTTGGGATTAATAGGGTAATGTCTGAAGGTACAAGTGTGGGTGCTTATGTGTATGTTCACTTTTATAAGTGAACCTATGTTGTTGTAATGTTTCACCAATGAAATTTATGACAATAAAAGCTTTATTTATTTATTTTATAAAGTAAATCGATAATATTCTAAATTATTGATAACTATTTCGGTAAAAGAAAAAATTATACGCAATTTGTTGATAAAGTTCTATTTTTATTATAATACTCCAGTTAGGTATAACAATATTAGGGTAGTCTAACTGAAAACTAAAAATAAATGGACTATTCTAATAGAATCGGAACTAAAAAACAGTATTCTTAGAAACAGTGGGTAAGTATACAATATTCTAGAAATTATTCAGTGTTTTATACTTAATGACTGTAACTTTATGACTTCCGACTGCAATAAATGAAGTAGTTAAGCTGCAAAAATATTGAATAAAAAGATAAATAATTAATCATCTTCATCAAATAGCCTAGTTTTCTTAAAAATAAATACATAAATTTAAAAAAAAAATGTATGCTTCAACAGATAATAGTTAACACAACGCACGACTCATGGCTCCGAGTCTTTTACTGACCACATTTCAAGATTCCTCATGCCATATCCTCACAGATAAATTTATAAACATATAAATGTGTAAAATAATGAAAGGGGTTCGGTCCAGGGCATCCAGATCTAAGGCCCCAATATTGCATCAGGTTCACTGAAATAGAGTAATACATGCATAAAAAATAATACAGACATGGAACAATAGAAATCGTAAGTGAACTAATTACAATTAAGATTAATTATTTATTTATATACCTAACACTATTTTCAAAAATTATAGGTATATATACAATATCCTAGAAATGATAAGTATTTTATATTAAATTATTGTAACTTTATGATCTTTGACTGCAAAAACTAAGGTATTCAAGCTACAAAAATATTGAATAAAAATATAAATAATTAATTAGTTTCTTCTTCATTAAATAGCTAGTTTTCTTAAAAATAAATACAGAAATTTAAAAAAATGGGTGCCCCAAAAGGTAAGATTTAATACATCGCACGACTCATGGCTTCGAGCCTTTTATTGACCTCATTTCAAGATTCCACATGCAACATCCTCACACATAAATGTGTAAGCATATAAACATATAAAATAATGAAAGGGGCTCGGTTGGGGGCATCTAGATCTGAGGCAAAATCTAGGGCCCCTATGTTGCATCAAGTTCACTGAAACAGAGTAACACATATATGAAAATAATACTGCTATAAAAAAATAGAAATCGTAAATGAACTAATTACAATTAAGATTGATTATTTATATATAATAAATATAAAAAAAAATGGTATCATACTCTTTCTTGTTTTATATAATGCCATGGGCAAAAGAAAAAAATATCCCATATAGAAATGGAAAAAGAAAAGAAGTGCTTAAAAGGTGCCAATAAAAAATTTAAGTTAAAAATTTAAAAAATATGTAAAAAAAAATTTTATGAGAATACTTTAGAAGTGGTGAAATTTTTATGTATGAAAATGCCAAAAGGGATTAAAAAAAAACACAAATGGAAATTATTAAAAATGTCTGTACATCCACATATTATCAAAAACTGAAAAGAGGATTAAGGGTCAAAATGACTTCTCTTATTCTGAGGAATCGCCATCACTCTCACCAACATTTATAATAAGTGGCTGTAAAGGAACACGAATTTTCTTTTCAATTTCCCACTGATTTTAAGAATATTATTTGTGTGTTCGACATAGTTAGCCCAATTCTGTTTTGTCACTGTTTCTAACGCCTTTTTCCAAGCCTCTATTGATTCTTTAACTTGTAGAATCAGTTGGTCATAATTTCTCTTTGCCTGACTCCATACCATTTCAGTTGGGTTAAAATGGCAATGGTATGGAGGCAAGCGTAAAACTTTATGTCCAGAAGATTCTATTAGCTGATCTACTACAAAGCATTTTGCAGGCTTTGGTACCGAGATATCAAAGACCACAAAGTATCTTTTGTAGCATCTTCTCCAAAGTTGATATATTTTTCTTTCAGCCACGCTTTCATAGCGTCCTTGCTCCAACCCTTTGTTGGCCATTTTTGAAGTTGCCTACTATGATAAGGAGCATTATCTAAAACAATTAAAGAAGGTGTTTCCAGTTTTGGCAAAATATCTTTTAACCAAGCTTCAAAGTTTTCCGAATTCATTTCTCCATGGTAATCTCCAGTTTTTGACTTTGATTTAAAAATCAGCATTGCATTTTCAACGAATCCATTTTCATTTCCTGCATTCACTACTATGTACCTGAAAAAAAGTAGAGTAGTATGTGGCAGTACAAATTATTTGAAATATTTTGCAGAAACACAAATTGGTCTTAACCAACGGAAGCTTTCATGGTTTTGGTCAATTGAGAAATAGTGGTTCTTGAGTTAAGACCAAGTCAAATTTGAAATGTTATGCAACTTTTTACCTAGATTGCTCGAAACATCTTTAGGGATCTTCATTTCACGTAATTAGAACACGGAACATTGCATGTGTTGATGGTCTTAGTTAAAGGATAATATCAAAATTAATTTATTTTTCTCAATTTTTATGTCATTAATGCCTTGAAATTGGAAAATTTATTTCATCTGTTTATTTTTTAGAAATATGATGCATTGTTAAAAATATACTGTATTATACCCATTTTTGGTTTATTTTTAAGCACCTTTATGTTGTACAAATTATGTGTGAGGAGTGTGAAATTAAATAATTATAATACTTATTTCAAATCGGCTTTTTTTAGCACAATAAAACATGATACCATTTCAGCAGTTTCGATTGGCGAAGCATTGACTCGTCTGAAAACTCGGGCAAGAACACTGACGTACCATATTTTAATATAAAAATATTAGTTGTGTTTCCTTAAACCGAAACAAATTAGATTCTACGCGATACAGATTTACTTCACGTTTCAGCAAAATACCTGTAAGCAGTTTTTATATTTTGATAATATATTTTTTTTTCATAATTTTTAACGCCCTGTATTTTGAAAACGAAATATTTTAGATATATGTTTATATCAAATTCTTTTATAAAACCGCTTAAGAAATCACTACAAGATTTTTTTTTTGGATTTCTGGAAAGCCTGTATCAAAGTAAGATGATCATTATTATTTTGTAAAATGTAAATTAAATTATTTGTTTAACTTTCATTTATTAAGGAAACATTTTTATCATATTAAGTAAAAATTTTTTCTAAAAAAGTTCAAACTTGTTTGATAAAACATACAGAAATTTAAGTAAGAAATTTCTCAATCTCCCCAGGAAATAAAGTATTAAAGTAAAAATTTAATATTTAACATCCTGCTAATAGGAAATGATCCAAGGATTATTTAAATAAAGCTTTTTGCAACCTGTTATAGATGAAAAAAATTCAAATTGTGTAGTGCAAATAACTGATTTATTACCTAAATTCCTCCCCAGATATTTTTCGTACTGATTGAGTGCTATGGTCCTGCCATGATCGTCTGTGGGTGCCATTTTGAAAAATCCATGTCTCGTCTATAAAGACTGGCTCAAATTTATTTTCCCCTTTTTCTTCGTTCTTTAAGTACTGTTCAAGAAACTCTCTTCTCATTTTCTGAATTTGTGGTTTCTCCATTAAAGCTCTACGTGGGTCATCCTTCCTATATAAATATATAAATAAAAATGAAATGTGTATCCTCCAAAAATAAATTACACAGGTCTCCTGTGAAAAATTCTGCTTATTATTTTGGCCCAATTGCAACTGCTTTATATTTGTATCTAACATTTATTTGCTGTATGTAAATGATTGCTTACCTGTAGATAAATCCTATTTGCTTTAGTAATATGCCTAGACTTGTCCTTGCTCCATGGTATATTTCTTTTGCCTTTAATCGTTCCAACAATATTGAGACTGTTATTGAGGTACCTTCACAAATAAAAAATTGTTATGAAGAAATGACGAAATCTTAATATTCTATTTAATTTAGTAAAATTATGTTTACTTTTTGTATTCATTATAAATATTTTTTTGGGTTTTTTTATTTTTAAAACTTATATTTTCATTATACATACACCTTGACGGGTTAGAAAATGTAAACAAAACAAGTTAGAATAAAATATAACATATAAAATTTTTTAGAAATACTTACCCTCAGAAAACATCATATATATTTCATCTCTAATTTGTAATTTTGTTGCTTCCGGCATATCTTCAGTTTTTGGTCTCTTCCTTTTTCTTGTTTCCTTTATTGTCGTTATTGGGGCATTTAGGAAAGTTCTCACAGTTGTATGGGATAAGTGTAAGCATTGGACAGTTTCCTAAGTTGTTTTAAATTTTTATAAAAAAAAATTGCAATTTAATTTCTAATTTGAATTTTAAAAATTCATAAAGTTGATTACCCAGATCTTCCCTTGCTACTTGTTTTAATTAGTAAATTAGCCTGTAAGGAAAATTTTTTAAATGTACATATTTCATACTATAAACAAATATTTTTAAAGTGATTTTTGGATAAATGATGAGGGGACACATAAACTAGATTTAAACTTAAGAATTCTAAAAGTTATTTTTCTCTTATTGACAATTATACCAGCTATATAAAATTTTGAAAAATGTTGGGGCTAAAATATGAATTAAGAGCTTCAAAATATATATTCCGGAAACGAAAAGTAAACAAAAACTAATTAGATGAAACAATCCTGTAACAAGACAAAGTGAAAAGAATGGAAGTTAATATATTCCATGGGATTTATCCGTATTTTCAAAATATTTTAATGGTACTTGCTTACCTGAATTATAGCATTTAATATTTTACGAACAAGAGGTTGTTGGTAGATGGAGAAGTTTAATTTTGAATTTACACTGTCATACGTTTTCAGGATTCTTGGGTACCAGAATTTAAAAATCATATCAACTGAATGATATGTATAATTATATCAGAATAAGAAGTCGGCACATGGGTAGAAATTTTAGTTAAAATCAAAAATAGTGACTTGGCTTAAAAAAAATTGTTATACGAGTTCAACTGAGCAATTAAAGCACATCAAATTAATGATGAGGGAAGTTCTGGGTGAACAAATTTACTAATATTTTTATATGTGTACATTGATATAATTTTATTGACAACCGTGCAGTCACTAAGGTTTCACACTTTATTTTCAGGGTATTGTTCCTTTGTAGTCAGATGTATGTTTTACTAAAATTGACAAACATTTTAAACACTTTCTGAATCACTTAAAAAACAAAAGTTAGAAACAAATATGACAAAGAAATGTTATGTAGTAGAAAATAAATAACAGTAGGGCTGGAGTCAACTATGTTGTTTTTAAAATCAACAATTCAATTTCTAAAAAGTGCCACTAATAACAATTAGGTATAAAAATAAGCATAACCCAAATTTACCTCTATAAGATTACAATTAGGCAGCTTCCTTTTAACATAATCGTAAGTAAATTTAATCCAATCTTGGGCTATAGGACAGCTTCTTATGTGGCGGAATTTAGGACTCTGCATACCTGAAGAAGAAGGGTGATTCTCCATATCCTAAAACACAAATGTAAGTTGCTAAAAGTGGCCCTCTTTCATATAGATTATAGGTTGGAAAAATGATAGGGTCCTGTATACTAGAGAGTACATTATACTAAAAATGGAGCTACGATTTCGTTTTCTTTTCCAAAAACTACCTTAAAGTACTCTAATAATCTCCTAAATCCAATAAATACCTAGAAATCTAAAACGTTCCCTGTAAAAATAACTAAAAAATTTGTGCGTGTGTACTATTTTGTTCATCTTATTTTTTTCTTCCAAAATTAAGCATTTCAGGCATATGTTTTAAGGAACAGTTTCCCTTGTTTTCAGCTATTGTATTATTCTTTGTTATAATATTTTAAATATTTTTAATTACATTCTGTACAAGCTGTATTAACTAATTATAGTGTACACATGAGTTTGAAATACTGTGTATTTTCATAAAGCTCGACAGAATGTTGCTTAACGTTTTCGAAAGAGATACTACAAGAAAAAACCTCTTTATTAGTTACTTACCGGTATATCAAGCTGATTAAAATTTTCCATATGTACATCCATACCCAGTTAGAAAACCTAAATAAATCCAATAAAAACAAGCACTAGGAAAGTGTTTTTATTATAATAACGATAGTCTAAAATTTATAGGCTATCAAGTGTTTAAAAGTCACAAACACTAAACACTACAAGCGGCACAAAGTGTCTAAACTATTTTATATCGTAATATATTAAAAATATCGCAACGTTGTCGACAAAAATGCCTTTAATAATATTGTTTGCCGTTATTATAGAAGGACAAAATAAAGACACAGTTAGTCTGAGGCAAGGTTATGTAAATAACAGCGGCTTTCTTTTGTGTTCCTTGCTCCTGACCTGTGATATCTTTTATCTCTTTCATTATTATTAAGAGAAACAAGGAGGGAAAATCATCAGTATTATCGGATTTAGGTTATGTCTGGAGTAGATACGGAGTAGGTAAGCGTGTTAACGTTCATATTTTTATAAAAATATTAATGGGATATTTTGAAGAATTATAAAATTTTAGATAATAAAACATGTTAAAAATTATGAAATAAGTATAAATGTTGTTTCAATTGTAAAAATAACTTATTTTTCTCTACTCCGAGAGGAAGACAGAAAATCGAAATGAACGACCCTAGTTATATTTATGAGGAACATTTTTTTTTGATGTATGGCAACTAAAAACCGTTACAATTACTAAATTTTTAAAGATATACAGCGTTTTGAGTATATAATACAGAGGCTTCTATCAGTGTGGAATTTGTGGTTGTAACAATAGTTTAATGATTTAGTGAAAAAAATTTAACCTAAAGTGAAAAGTGATTTTTCCTATTTTTTGCAAAGAAATGATTTTAGATTTCTTAAACTGAAAAAGTTTACTAATTTAGAAGAATGAAATTGTGTTATGATAGCAAAAATATTTCGAAAAAATACGGGAGCTTTGGAAAAATGAGAAAAATTGTATTATACTGACGAAACCTGGCTCAATGAAAGGCACACAGTTGAGAAGATATGGCAAGATCTAAACATTAAATGTTCGAAGCAGGCATTTATGGATTTTCGCAAGAACTACGCAATCCTAGTGGAAACGGTCGTCGTCTTATAACTCATATTGGAAGTGTGTCGGGTTTCTCAAATGGCGGCCTTAACGTTATCGAATCTCGAAAAACAGGGGACTATCATGAAAACATGAATGCCTATGTTTTTGGGCGATGGTTTTCTTCGATTTTAAACCTTGTGGAATTCGCTTCGGTAATTGTAATGGAGAATGCCCCGTATCATAGTCCACGCCAAGAAAAAATTCCGACTTCTGCGTCTAAAAAGGCGAAGATACACCAATGGCTTCTCTCAAAAAACCTTGAATTTGACGAAACAATGCTTAAAGTACAGTCGCTAGATTTAGTGAGGGAAATTACTAACGTGAGGCCAGTGAATGGAAAAAGCGTGTCAATCATGTTAAAAAAGAACAAAGAATGGGGAATTTAGACGTTGAGGCAATGGTTGAATCATTAATAATCACCCTTGACGGTGATAGTTCCTCAGATTCAGATATGTCGACAGAAATGAATCAATGTGAGCTAAGTGACCTTCATTACACTCCTGAGGATGACACTAGACGCACCCTGGTCGGTCCCAAACGAACAAATCAGAAGGGAAATATGCTGGACGTCACTCAGAGGAGCAGATAAGCAACAAACTTTCGATTAATATGCATAAAATAACTTAAGGGCACCTAAAGTACATATAAAATATCTTAAAATGACAACCCTACATTATAAGCAAAATGTAGGAAGAATGCGAATCAATGGGTGCAACTGGCAGTTGCTGCAGCAACTGCACCAAAGGTTTGTTAAGGCTTAATTGTCTGGAAACGGCAGACCAAGAAAAATCATTAGGACCTTCAGTCTGGGATGTTTCAGTCGGTAAGAATCCGACACTACCTTTCACACTTTGTGAAGATGCGTATGTTAAGGTTTCCTATCTCCAGAAAAAAAAATTGTAAAGGTTGATAAAAATTTGAAGAAATAAACATCATTTATTATTTTCTGAAATGCTCGCGTCACTGGACTTGATTCCCCTGACGGCGCACAACCCGGGGAACTCTATATGTGAGCGATAAATCACTGACCGAAATTATGGACTTTAAGTATAATCTATGTAAAATTTATGTGCTAAAAACACATTCTTACCATTGATTTCTACTCTTCAAGGCGTCAGCAACTGTTTCGGCCTTCCTTGGCTCTCATCAATGTTGCACGGCCCCCCAATGAGACAGCAACAGACAGCTGCTTACTTGTTAAATACCATATCAGAACCAGAAACGTAAACAGCTGCCAAGAAGACATCAGAGCTTATAACATTCGACAATATTTAAAAAATCGCGAATTGTATTAACTATTGTTTCTGATAAAGAGAAAGTAGGTCCCTAATATACAATTTAGATCTATAAAGTAAGAAACGTGGGCTAAAAAGCTTCACAGCACATGGGTTTCATTAGTACCATCGTGCATCCTCCTATAAGTCGGCCAGTATTTGTCTAACACAGGCGCGGATCCAAGGGGGGCGGGGGGCGGTGGGGGCGATCGCCCCCCCCCCCCCCCAAGGACTTGGAGTTCAGGAAAATAGACCCGATTTTGCCTCTTATACTATAGTTTATTTAAGAACTAAGGAGAGTTCTTCATTTTTTACTTTTTTTTTTCTTCGCAAACTTCCTGTGTTCTTTAGTCCGGTGTCTTTAGCAAAATCTGTTAGACACATTTATTTTTCATAGGAATGGGTTAGAAATTTTATAATCAAAAATACCGGTCTATAATAATGGACTATTTGGGTTGGATAGCAATAGATATTTGGATGTGTGAAGCGTTAAAAAGGATTTTAATTCTTGTCATAGGCGCCGGAAGGAGGTCTATTTTATCACTAAATACTTATGGCATAGAATATTATTTCAGTAATAAACTTAAAATAAAAAGTTTTTATAATATTATTTTATTTCTTATGATTTTTTTGATAATTCACATACATTAGACAATATAGATAATTTTGACATATTTAACATAAATCACAAATGTATTTTTATTATTTTTAATTTTGGCATAGAAACCGTTTTAGGCACATTCAGACTAAAACGTAGCCTTTTTCTCTCAAAAAATTCTAAGTTATAATTTAAATACTTACAAAATACCCATTATCAAAAATACAAGAAGTTAAACATATATAAAAAAAATAAATTCGTCAATATAATTAAAAATTTTTTTGGGGGCTATCGGTCATTTTATTATTAATTAAAAATATTTTTGGGAAATTTGACGTTCCAGTTTATTTATTTCTTAAACCATCTGCAGAATTACAATTAAACACTAAAAAGGGATTCAAATGTCAATAATTTTTATATGTTACAGAAAATTCGTCATCAAAGTCAGTGAAGCTATCTTCGCTCAAATTAATTATAATCGATTCCTCTCTCGCCGATCATGAGATCGGGTTTCCACATTTTCTTTTATTCTTTTATTATATGGATTTTTCGCAATTATCTGCAGTAACTTTATTCAAAAAAATCTTTCAAAAGTCCAGTTAAATTATTAATTTTGTAAGTTGTGTTATTGCCAGCAACTCTACCTTTTATTTGAAAGAGATATTTCCTTCACCAACGGACATTTTTCGGACGATCTATAAAAACAGATATCCCATCTGGTTTTTCCCAACAAAAATTAAGTTCTCTGAGTAATTTCCAGAGCTCAGTTCGTTTAATTTCAGGTAAATCCCGATCTTCATTGATTTTAGTTAGAATTTTGTCGACGGTTGGGATCTGCTTCTCATAATAAAATGTATGTACAACTCCTTTTATTACAGTTTACATCTCTTCTTCCAACAAGGTTTTTCGTCTGCCTGTGATCGAATGTAGCTTGGGATTACTAACAATTCCAATTTTTTTTCACCGTCAGTATTCGGTACATAGTAGATTTTCCAACTCCTGTCATGTTGGAACACATCTCAACAGAGCTTTTACCATTATTATCTAGATATTGATATCTTAAGGCATCATAAACATTCATCGTAATAAGTTTTTCGTTGAGGAACAAATGCCCTGGTTTAACGATTTTGTAATAAATATAGATGTGAAAGCTACATCTTTTGGGTATCTCACTAATCTCAAATAATATATAAAAACAAGCACAAACAAGATAAATCACTAAGGACACACTGTAAGGTGTACTTTGCTCACTGGCAGAAATTAAATTGAATTATCAGAAATTTTATTGTTGCAGTAAATTTATAAATGCTTATAATATTTAAATATAATTAGATTTACGGCAGTTCTCAGTTACCGGGGGCATTGAAGCAGGTACGTTGGAGGTTTCGGTAAGAGTTTTATTACTCTCTCTAGTTCTTGAATAGGGTATAGGAATGTGTATGCTTGCGATCGCCCCTCCCTTCTACAAGGGCTTTCAGTTCAGGATCATAGAACCAATTCTGCCTTTTATATTAGGAATGCCCCCTCCACAGGAACTTTGTATTCAGAAAAATAGAGATTCTGCCTCTTATACTAGGAATGTGTATGTTGATCGCATCCTCCCACCCCCTGTCGACAACTCGTTTTTTCTTGTGATCGCCCCCCCCCTCTCCAAGAGCTCTAAATTCAGAAAAATAGCCCCGGCTCTGCCTTTTACACTAGAAATGGGAATATTGCTGGTCTCCCCCCCTCCCCAGGGACAATTTGCTTTCGCTTGTACTTTTGTGATATCACCGCCCCCCCCCCCCCCCAAGGAGAGAGGCTGGATCCGCCCCTGGTCTAACATGGATTGTATTTTAATATTGCAATCGCATCCTAATATGTAATTACACAGGACAACAAAGGTCAAGCAACAAACCCTCTAATATACTTTCCCAGAGAATTTTGGTGCGCTGTATATGAATCTGGCTTCAAAATTACTCCGTCACGTCAGGTTTTTGAGATATCCTTACCTAAAAGTTAAAAAAACACTGTTTTTCGTCATTTTTGAGGTTACATGAATTCATAAGGTAATTTTTTTTCAAAAAATTAGTAGGAGTATCTGAAAGTATGATCCTTTCTTTTTAAAATCAATTCTAAAATGTCTAGATAAATTTTTTGTTGACGAGATATGCTAATTTGAAGTTTGTGCCTCACCGATCTACTCGAATGCGAGCCAAAAACACAGTACAAGCTACCTCTTGGAGTGTACTTTTCTAAATCTGTTATTTTACTGAAAATATGAGTATTTTAGGAATTGTTGATCTGATCTACCGACAGATTTTGAAAAATCAAAATGGCGGATTCAAAAAGTTTAAAACTTTAAAGAAAATTTATACCATTTGTAACACCGGATTTGTAATCACCACCCCCTAGAATGCTTATAGTTATTTTCATCAAAATAACAGAATTTAGAAAAGTACACTCCAAGAGGTAGCTTGTACTGTGTTTTTGGCTCGCATTCGAGTAGATCGGTGAGACACAAACTTCAAATTAGCATATCTCGTCAACAAAAAATTTATCTAGACATTTTAGAATTGATTTTAAAAAGAAAAGAGCATACTTTCAGATACTCCTACTAATTTTTTGAAAAAAAAAATTACCTTATGAATTTATGTAAACTCTTTACAGAAAAAGTATCCACATGATATCGATTTACACAAATAAAGAAAGATAATCATTTATGTTTTTTCAGAGCCTCAATAGTTACTATTGCTCACGTGAATAAGGATCCTTGTTATTCTAAAATACATAGAGAGATATTGGTGAAATTTAAAACGAAAGAGCTTTCCATTTAATGTTGGGACAAAACGTATTCATTTCCGAGAATGGAGCTGGTTTTACTGACCTTGTCAAATTTCAATCATATTTAGATGAGGAATACAAAATAGTAGTATATCAAAATTGGAGCAAGGGATGAAATGAAAAAATAAAACATAGTAGTTCATTTCTAAATATTTCTCTATGATGATTAACTACCACATAGTAACGGCTAACATCATCAACTTGCTTAAATATTTATATACTATGTAAATATTTCGTAAAAATCCAGTAAGTTGTAGCTTTTTACTAATTATAAAACTTCTAACAAAATATTTAATTCTCTGAAATATTGTATATGCAATTAATATAAAAGATATAATTCTTTGGTATCCCCTTTGTTGTTTCGGAAATTCTGAAATTATTTTCTTCTAAAGTGTAAGTTCTTTAAATTTCCTTTCTTCCATTTTAATTTTAGCATACTATTTTGATCTTTTTAAATTATGTGGAAAATCAAAGTATTTAGTTGTCTTTAAACAATTAAATATTTTTACTATTGAACTACCCTAAATGTATATCAAAAAATAAAAATTTTTAAAATCAATCTTAGCTAAATCATAATCTGTGACTTCACTAAGATTGAAATAGTTTAATCATTACTTACATTTTTAAAAAAAGATTTAAGTAAGAGAAGTGTAAATAGTTTTAGAAATTATTTTTGAAAATGTATGTGTATTCTCCTAGGGACATATATTCACAAAAAATTAATTTTCCGAATAACATTTGACATTTTATTTTTTGTTTAATATAGTAATAAATAATAAAATTTTTCTTATTATTGGATTACCATCTACAAACGAAGTAAAAATAAAAATTCTCTTAAAGGATACTTCATTCATTATGATCAAATTTGATTGTTTGTTCATTGCTATAAGGATAGTGCAGTATGCAGTACCACAAACATTACTACAGAAAGGTTAAAGGTTATGTATCCAGCGAAATCACACATGTAAAAATCTCCATATTTGCTCTATGTAAAACAATATTCATATATGTCAAAAAAAAAAAATGATTTTAAAGAATTTGCACTAAACAAACAAACTTCAGTACAAGTTTTCTTATAAATTAAATTAAAAGCAAATCTTTCTTGTAATTAAAATCTTTTATGTTCTGTAGAGATAAAGATATTTGTTCCATTTGAATAATCCTTCAATACAAGTTTTCTTATAAATTAAATTAAAATTAAATCTTTCTTGTAATTAAAATCTTTTATGTTCTGTACAGATAAAGATATTTGTTCCATTTGAATAATCCAGCAAAAAGCCTTATTGTCATTTCAGCACTCAAACATGTAAGTTTTTTTTATAGAAACTTTCACTTATTCTGTTCTCTTAATTTTTTTTAAATTAAATTCTATATTTTTTAAATACATATGCCAATACTTAGATACTCTGAATAATTATGATAATTTGAAAACTTTAAGTGTAAGTTTATTATCATAAAATATTTCATTAATTTGTTTGAAAGCTTAATTTTATATTAAAGGTGCCTAAATATGTTTCTTACTTTATGGATTTTTAACAAATAGTAATAAATTTGCTGAAATTAGGATCGTTTATTATATTCAAAATAAATGTTATTGTTTTTGTTTACATTTGTAAACACAGCTTGACAACAACAAAAGTTGGGTTATGTTATCAAGTGTCAAAAATAGTTTAGTACATCTAGTTGGCGCTTCAGAGTGAGTCCACACGATAAGAAAAATTTCGGCGGCAGCGTAGCGTAATAAGACATATGTCAAATTTCAAGCATTGTGATTTGTTAGATTTAAAAAAAGACAAAGACCGAAGATTTCCCGCCTAAATCCGCCTTTTCCAAGGTCATTACGCTAAATCATGTTGAACTTTTCAGCGGACTGCTTTCAAAATGGTGGAAACTGTTTATTTTCAATATTTTGTATGAAAACATAACCAATGTTTTTTTTTAAACTTTGTTGTTTTATTTATATATTTTATTTAGCGAGTTTTGAAATAATAGATATTTATGAATTATGTTAAATTGTTTTAATTTATTAAAAATGCTTGTTACCGAAGATCATTACTGCTTGGTCCTCAAAAAAAAAACCATTTTTGTTAATTTTTTTATTAATTTTATAACAATTGCAATAATACAGGTGTTCGTTATATAAATTAAAGCTTATGAAATAAAGGCCATTATATAATACAATTTATATTCAACGACAATCTGTGATATCGAGACGCTAATCCACAGACATGCCCTTAGCTATGGTTACCAGATCAAATAATGAGATTTCCTGACAATATCCCTAATGTTTCTGTAAATATCCGGACATTTTATCTGAATGTTGTATGTTAAGGCAGTGAGATTTTCAAAATTTTTGCAAAACATCAAATGCCAATATCGAGTGAGTCTTCTCATTAATTGGAGCGTAGTGGACTAAGGAGAGACATAGACTGTCTATATTGTTATACGCTTTGCCTTTCGCTGCCACCAATGTTATAACTTTGCTAGTTCTGCTTTTAGTTTATCACTGGTTTCGATGAATTCAAATAAATCTTCTAATATTACTTTTTTAATATTTTATTATAATGTTCACTAAATCATGAGGTAACAACAGTTTTTGTTCTTACTTACTAATTTAATGTTACTATTGTAGTTTTTTGATTTTAGTTCCTCTCGTTTCAATGTTCATGTCCTAGTTACATTCTATTCTGAATCTAAATCTCTGTAAAAAGTAAAGTTTTAGAGTTTCGGAGATTAAGGCATGCTTTTGTTTGAACCTATTAGAACATAAATTTACTTAAGATATAACTATTTCTTAAGGGAGTATTAAATATTAGACTATAATTATCTATTAATCCATAAGAGTAACTTAAAAATATATATACTAATTTAATAATTAATAATTTGTAGTAATAGTTGGTTTACAACAATGTCTTCTGTTAAGGTTCTACTCTAAACACAATTTAACTTAAAGAACATATCATGTGAAGAATGTCATGAAATAGTTATAAAAGTCCAGCAATTGCCAAAAGAAACATCAAGCAATAAAAAGTATGAAACTAAATTTATTAATATACTAAATTAACAATTCACTCATTTTGTTAACGTTTAATCAATTTATTTTTTCTCACTAGAATGATTAATAAATATTTTTTCATTACTTATATTTTCCTCTTAATTTCAAAAAAATACTGCCAATTGCAGTTTTTTCCTTTTTCTTCCTAACAAGGGGCTAAAATTTCAGACATGTCAGGAAAATTCCTGTCGTCTGGTAACCCTACCCTTAGCAAATTTTATATAAACCTATTATAAACAATTAAAAAGTAAAAATTAACATTAATGGAAATTTAATAACAGAAATCCAGTTAGTGTTATACGTAATATATTCTTCTAAAAACTTCAAACAATTGTAATTATTAAAACGATTGTTAAAATGACACTTTATATTAAAGCTTTCGTCTTTGAACTCTGGCAATTCTTTACCAGATAGAAGTGGCAAACTTCGGAAATAAAACTTGCTTTAAAGAGTCTCATATTATCGCACAAGTAACATGACTAATTTCAAAAACACTGTTTACCGACTCGGAATTCGCACTGTTGCTTTCACATGCTGATTTCATCAGCTAAATGTCACAATGTTTTTTCAAACCTTGTAATAAGGGTATAAATGTACACATTTCCATAGCGTGTTTTCTATTTATTGGCCCAACAACAGGTTTTCAAACTCACCAAGAGTAACAGGAAAATATTTTTAAAAAATCAGGATCACTTTCTCGCATTTCTTGAATTAAATCATTAGTATGTCCAAGCCTTTCTCCAATGTTTTTCTCAAAAACAGATCGGACCTAGTACCGACGACTTTTCCGTTTTCTTAATAAAGAATATATTAATAATATCCTTATCTTTGGTAATTTTTTCTTTAGTTTTCTTTTTCTACATAACAACATTGCTGCAATTATTTTTTTTATTTTCTTTCATTTTAATTTATACATAAATTTATTTATGTATAATTAAAATGAAAGAAAATAAAAAAAATAATTGCAGCAATGTTGTTATGTAGAAAAAGAAAAAATTACAAAAGATAAGGATATTATTAATATATTCTTTATTAAAAAAAACGGAAAAGTCGTCGCTACTAGGTCCGATCTGTTTTTGAGAAAAAGATTGAAGAAAGGCTTGGACATACTAATGATTTAATTCAAGAAATGCGAGAAATTGATCCTGATTTTTTAAAAATATTTTCCTGTTACTCTTGGTGAGTTTGAAAAGCTGTTGTTGGGCCAATAATTAGGAAACACGCTATGGAAATGTGTACAGCTATACACTTATTACTAGGTTTGAAAAAACATTGTGATGTTTAGCTGATGAAATCAGCATGTGAAAACAACAGTGCGAATTCCGAGTCGGTAAACAGTGTTTTTGAAATTAGTCACGTTACTTGTGCAGTAATATGAGACTCTTTAAAACAAGTTTTATTTCCGAAGTTTGCCACTTCTGCCTGGTAAAGAATTGCCAAGGAGTTCAAAAACGACAGTTTCAATATAAAGTGTCATTTTAACAATCGTTTTAATAATTACAATTGTTTGTAGTTTTTCGAAGAATATATTACGTATGACACTAACTGGATTTCTGTTATTAAATTTCCATCAATGTTAATTTTTACTTTTTAATTGTTTATAATAGGTTTATATAAAATTTGCTAAGGGTAGGGTTACTAGACGACAGGAATTTTCCTGACATGTCTGAAATTTTAGCCCCTTGTTAGGAAGAAACAGGAAAAACTGCAATTGTCAGTATTTTTTTGAAATTAAAAGAGGAAAATATAAGTAATGAAAAAGTATTTATTAATCATTCTAGTGAGAAAAAATAAATTGATTAAACGTTAACAAAATGAGTGAATTGTTAATTTAGTATATTAATAAATTTAGTTTCATACTTTTTATTGCTTGATGTTTCTTTTGGCAATTGCTGGACTTTTATAATTATTTCATGACATTCTTCACATGATATGTTCTTTAAGTTAAATTGTGTCTAGAGTAGAACCTTAACAGAAGACATTGTTGTAAACCAACTATTACTACAAATTATTAAATTACTATATATATTTTTAAGTTACTCTTATGGATTAATAGATAATTATAGTCTAAATATTTAATACTCCCTTAAGAAACAGTTATATCTTAAGTAAATTTATGTTCTAATAGGCTCAAACAAAAGCATGCCTTAATCTCCGAAACTCTAAAACTTTACTTTTTACAGAGACCATTAGTTTTGTTCATATTGTCATCGTCCCATAAATACACACTTTTTCATTTCAGTAATCATGTAAATAAATAGTTATAAGTTATATTTGTTAGTACGCCTATCACTGTAAAATATATAATTTAGATTCAGAATAGAATGTAACTAGGACATGAACATTGAAACGAGAGGAACTAAAATCAAAAAATTACAATAGTAACATTAAATTAGTAAGTAAGAACAAAAACTGTTGTTACCTCATGATTTAGTGAACATTATAATAAAATATTAAAAAAGTAATATTAGAAGATTTATTTGAATTCATCGAAACCAGTGATAAACTAAAAGCAGAACTAGCAAAGTTATAACATTGGTGGCAGCGAAAGGCAAAGCTTATAACAATATAGACAGTCTATGTCTCTCCTTAGTCCACTACGCTCCCATTAATGAGAAGACTCACTCGATATTGGCATTTGATGCTTTGATTGCAAAAATTTTGAAAATTTCACTGCCTTAACATACAACATTCAGATAAAATGTCCGGATATTTACTGAAACATTAGGGATATTGTCAGGAAATCTCATTATTTGATCTGGTAACCATAGCTAAGGGCATGTCTGTGGATTAGCGTCTCGATATCACAGATTGTCGTTGAATATAAATTGTATTATATAATGGCCTTTATTTCATAAGCTTTAATTTATATAACGAACACCTGTATTATTGCAATTGTTATAAAATTAATAAAAAAAATGAACAAAAATCGTTTTTTTTTTTGAGGACCAAGCAGTAATGATCTTCGGTAACAAGCATTTTTAATGAATTAAAACAATTTAACATAATTCATAAATATCCATTATTTCAAAACTCGCTAAATAAAATATATAAATAAAACAACAAAGTTTAAAAAAAAAACATAGGTTATGTTTTCATACAAAATATTGAAAATAAACAGTTTCCACCATTTTTAAAGCAATCCGCTGAAAAGTTCAACATCATTTGGCGTAATGACCTTGGAAAAGGCGGATTTAGGCGGGAAATCTTCGGTCTTTGTCTTTTTTTAAATCTAACAAATCGCAATGTTTGAAATTTGACATATGTCTTATTACGCTACGCTGCCGCCGAAATTTTTCTTATCGTGTGGACTCTCAGAGTGAGTCCACACGATAAGAAAAATCTTAGCGGCAGCGTAGCGTAATAAGACATATGTCAAATTTCAAGCATTGTGATTTGTTAGATTTAAAAAAAGACAAAGACTGAAGATTTCCCGCCTAAATCCGCCTTTTCCAAGGTCATTACGCCAAATGATGTTGAACTTTTCAGCGGACTGCTTTAAAAATGGCGGAAACTGTTTATTTTCAATATTTTGTATGGAAACATAACCTATGTTTTTTTTTAAACTTTGTTGTTTTATTTATATATTTTATTTAGCGCGTTTTGAAATAATGGATATTTATGAACTATGTTAAATTGTTTTAATTTATTCAAAATGCTTGTTATCGAAAATTATTACTGCTTGGTACTCAAAAAAAAACGATTTTTGTTCATTTTTTTATTAATTTTATAACAATTGCAATAACACAGGTGTTCGTTATATAAATTAAAGCTTATGAAATAAAGGCCATTATATAATACAATTTATATTCAACGACAATCTGTGATATCGAGACGCTAATCCACAGACATGCCCTTAGCTATGGTTACCAGATCAAATAATGAGATTCCCTGACAATATCCCCAATGTTCCTGTAAATATCTGGACATTTTATCTGAATGTTGTATGTTAAGGCAGTGAGATTTTAAAATTTTTTGCAATCAAAGCATCAAATGCCAACATCGAGTGAGTCTTCTCATTAATGGGAGCGTAGTGGACTAAGGAGAGACATAGACTGTCTATATTGTTATAAGCTTTGCCTTTCGCTGCCACCAATGTTATAACTTTGCTAGTTCTGCTTTTAGTTTATCACTGGTTTCGATGAATTCAAATAAATCTTCTAATATTACTTTTTTAATATTTTATTATAATGTTCACTAAATCATGAGGTAACAACAGTTTTTGTTCTTACTTACTAATTTAATGTTACTATTGTAGTTTTTTCATTTTAGTTTCTCTCGTCTCAATGTTCACGTCCTAATTACATTCTATTCTGTATCTAAATTATATATTTTACAGTGATAGGCGTACTAACAAATATAACTATTTATTTACATGATTACTGAAATGAAAAAGTGTGTATTTATGGAACGATGACAATATGAACAAAACTAATGGTCTCTGTAAAAAGTAAAGTTTTAGAGTTTCGGAGATTAAGGCATGCTTTTGTTTGAGCCTATTAGAACATAAATTTACTTAAGATATAACTGTTTCTTAAGGGAGTATTAAATATTAGACTATAATTATCTATTAATCCATAAGAGTAACTTAAAAATATTTATAGTAATTTAATAATTAATAATTTGTAGTAATAGTTGGTTTACAACAATGTCTTCTGTTAAGGTTTTACTCTAGACACAATTTAACTTAAAGAATATATCATGTGAAGAATGTCATGAAATGGTTATAAAAGTCCAGCAATTGCCAAAAGAAACATCAAGCAATAAAAAGTATGAAACTAAATTTATTAATATACTAAATTAACAATCCACTCATTTTGTTAACGTTTAATCAATTTATTTTTTCTCACTAGAATGATTAATAAATATTTTTTCATTACTTATATTTTCCTCTTTTAATTTCAAAAAAATACTGACAATTGCAGTTTTTCCTGTTTCTTCCTAACAAGGGGCTAAAATTTCAGACATGTCAGGAAAATTCCTGTCGTCTGGTAACCCTACCCTTGGCAAATTTTATATAAACCTATTATAAACAATTAAAAAGTAAAAATTAACATTAATGGAAATTTAATAACAGAAATCCAGTTAGTGTTATACGTAATATATTCTTCTAAAAACTACAAACAATTGTAATTATTAAAACGATTGTTAAAATGACACTTTATATTAAAACTCTCGTCTTTGAACTCTTTGGCAATTCTTTACCAAGTAGAAGTGGCAAACTTCGGAAATAAAACTTGCTTTAAAGAGTCTCATATTATCGCACAAGTAACATGACTAATTTCAAAAACACTGTTTACCGACTCGGAATTCGCACTGTTGCTTTCACATGCTGATTTCATCAGCTAAATATCACAATGTTTTTTCAAACCTTGTAATAAGGGTATAGCTGTACACATTTCCATAGCGTGTTTCCTATTTATTGGCCCAACAACAGGTTTTCAAACTCACCAAGAGTAACAGGAAAATATTTTTAAAAAATCAGGATCACTTTCTCGCATTTCTTGAATTAAATCATTAGTATGTCCAAGCCTTTCTCCAATGTTTTTCTCAAAAACAGATCGGACCTAGTAGCGACGACTTTTCCGTTTTTTTAATAAAGAATATATTAATAATATCCTTATCTTTTGTAATTTTTTTTTTCTTTAGTTTTCTTTTTCTACATAACAACATTGCTGCAATTATTTTTTTTATTTTCTTTCATTTTAATTTATACATAAATAAATATTATCAAAAAATCAGAAAAAAGTTAGGTTACCACAAAAAAAACATTACGACTGCACGATAAAAGTTCCCCGTGTGGACGAGACATTTTTAACATAAACGGGCGTAATACGCCTACGCCGAAATTTTTGGTATCGTGTGGACTCACTCTCACTTTAACTGGGTAGCTATTCTCGTTCTTGAGAGAACGATCACTTGATGGAAAGTGGGCGTGGTTCTCACGAAAAAGTATGAAACCATATTCTAGGTAGCTTTTCTCGTTCACGAGAGAACGATTTTCTTGATGGAAAGTGGCCGTGGTTCTCACAAAAAAGTAAAAAACCGTATTCTGGATACGTTTTCGCGCTTTTTCGTGAGAACCACGCCCACTTTCCATCAAAATGATCGTTCTCTCAAGAACGAGAATAGGTACCCTGATCACTTGAAGTTCTTTTGAAGGTATATTCTTTTGAATAATTATCACTTTCAGTTCTATCACTTGAAGTAATCATGACCACTTCGACCCAATGACAAGTAAATGCATATTCAAAAGAACAAGAAGTTATCAGTTTCACTTTGTTCACTTTGATCAGTGATAATTTACTCAAAAGAATACAGCCTGAATATGCATTTACTTGTCATTGGGTCTAAGTGATCATGATCACTTCAAGTGAGAGAACTGAAAGTGATAATGACGGAAAAGAATAGCCCTATTATAAATTAGGTTATATAAAGATTTTTTTGGTGGTTATTTAATTAATGCCGATTGTATTCATTGTATTCTTTTAATTTTAAAATGGATAAATACCAAATTAACAATTAAACGATTTATAAAATAGACATTTTTTAGTTTAAAATCTCATTGGAGATTACCGAAACATATTCAAATAAAAATGTCATAGGCGAATTCTATCTCTCACTAATAAACAATAATAAAGAAGGCAGGTTCGTGACGACAAGAATATGTTACATTATTCAGTTTATATTTATTAGTGGAAGATAAGTTCTTATCATTCTAAAACCCTCATTAAGTTAAAAAAAAAATAAACCATATATCATAAGCTAACTCGTCTATTGGTTGTGATGTAACATCATATGTTCGAAGGTCATTTTCGGCGTTTTAAAGTAAAAACGTGAATTTTTTGTGTTATAAATATTAACATATAAATACCTAAAGTTAACTTTATGGTTAAGTTTCAAACACGTTACACACAGATATTTTAAATTTTTTAAAATTATAAATTATTTAGAACATCAAATCTTAAAAACATAACCTAAAATACTGGTAAAATAAAATAATTTTTCCCGATGACTCTGTTGAGATCGTGTTCCCGATTTTTTCCACAAATCAAAATCATTCGACATTTTTCAAGTGAGAAACCTTGGCAAGAAGTTTCTATTCCCGTACCCTGGGGACAAATAAGAGGAAAATGGTGGGGCCCAACTGATTCAAGACCAATCTTAACTTTACATGGGTGGCAGGTAAGTTAACAATATCGATTTCTTTACACTAATAGTTATTCAAATTTCCTTTAACTTACTAACCAATGCACAATTTTAAGGATAACAGATTCATACTTGCTTAGGGGCTTCGAGATCACCAATAAGTTTCAAAGTCGGTAAAGGGAACTTGTAAGAGTTGACAATAGACTAGAAAATATTGTAAAATTTAATGGACTACTTGCTCAAATTTTTATATATTACCCCTTTATCAAAAATATGACCACACCAACTTGACAAGCTGTAAAACCCTTAAGAATACTGAGCTATTGTAAAATTCATACTCCTCTTTAATTTGCTATAAGGATATGTTAAAAAAATATAACATATATAGTCAAGAACCAGGTATATTTTTCTTTTGTGGAAATAGTAATTATTTCGATTAACTGAAGTGTAGAGAAATGAAGTTGGTTTTTTTCATTTTTGAAGAATACAATTTAATTCTTGGTTTTTCTGTGAAGTAAATGAAAAAAATTTGTATATATATATATATATATATATATATATATATATATATATATATATATATATATATATATATATATATATATATATATACATAGTAATGGACTTTATAGCATTATTCATTTCATAGTATTAGTTTGGGTTTGTAGGGTTTTACGTTAATTTTCTAAGAGTTCATAATATATTTAATTAATTTTCCTTTGTTAATTTCCTCATGAGACATCTGTGGAAAAAGATCTGGAACTTCTATTTCCTTATTTTTAACATAGGACAACGCCTAGGACAGAAGGTCTAGAAATTGCTAGATTACTCCTTTTTCTTATTTTTACTACACCATGTAGTATGAAAATCATTCTAGAAATAAACGAAATCTTTTGGTATCTGGAAAAGGGTATATCAAGGATCCAAATCGACTTTAATTTAATGCCGCTTAATTAGCAATTTGGAAAATTAAATTATTAATTACTCTTGTAAAGGGTAACTTAAAAAAAGAAATTTTTAATTATTTTCTTAATGGATAATTATATTTCTAATATTATCTAGGAATAAAATTACCAACTACTTTATTAATTGATAATTTTAGGAATCAAATTACCAATTACTTAATTTATTGATAATTTTATTTTAAAAATTATCAATTGATGATATAATTGATAATCCTATTAGGTGAATTTATAATTGTTTATTAAATGATGTTTCGATTTTTGAAATTATCCACTATAAAGTTAATTGAAAATTTTGCCTGATAATATTACTTAAAAAAATATTAGTGCCGATTATTGGTTCTATGTAAACAATTTAAAACCATTTTTACTAGAAATTCGAAAAAATTATTAGGTTTAACTAGCTAGTATTAAATATAAGGAAAGTTTGCGTTGACACAGGCATTCTCATCTTGAAGATTATCAACATACGTCGGTAAACATCAATTTTATAAAAAAAAATTACAACTCATTCTAGTTACCAAATTTTTGAAAATTATCGATCATTTTAACAAAAAAAAATATTTCAGCGTTAACATTAAATTATAAATACAAAATAATATTGATTTATTACTATAGTAAGAGAATATAATTGGTACCTAAAATCAATATTAAATAATATTTTAAAAATATTAAACAATATCTTTTTTTTTTCTACTAGAGTATAAAAGATAATAGTAAATAAAAGTTCATAAAAATATTTGAGCAAATTTGCTCTTCTGGTAGATCATCATATTAGGATCAGTAAATCATTTGTTTTTCTAGATATTTTAATAAATATTTGGAAAATGCAAAAAAAAATCTCTTGTTTTTTGCAGAATATAAAAGATATAAGTAAAATATAATCCCTAACAAATTTGAGCCAATTTAGAAACATGGAGCACACGAACACGGGCCCTGGCTGATTTTCGATATTTATTACTAAATACAACAGCTTTCAAGTAGTTGTTCCACAAGTTTTTCATAGTTTTCTATTTTTCTGTTTTCTAAAAACTCCGAAACAATTGTTTTAAAAGAACTCCACGCAGCTGATTCAACATCCCTTAATTTTTGATCAAACTGTTGATCTCTTAGTATTTTTCTAATTTGTGGCCCAACAAATATTTCTTCCTTAAGCTTAGCATCACTTAGTTTAGGAAAAATTCGTTCAAGTTATTTAAAAGCATCTCCTTTATCTATGCTTTAACGAAATTTTTAATGAATCCCAGTTTAATGTTTAATGGAGATAACAGTACTTCTTTGGGATCAACAAGAGATACATTGTTTACGTTAGCTTGACCTGAAATATATTCATCTCTCGGAAGCCATTTTTTTACTTGGTAATGGCTCTATGTTGCTCTACTATCCCATTCTTGTATTTTCTAGAAACGTCGGGTATCGGAAGTTCGAAAAGCGATGGCATATTTGGCGTATACAGAGGCCATCTATAAGTAGATTTTGCTACGGGGCAGAGTGAAATTTGAAATTATATGGGTTTAAACGGGTACTTCTGTTATTTTAAGCCCTAGGGGTTTGAGACTTCGTGGTTGATTTGTCATCCCTAGACACTCCCACGTGGTGTTGCCAGATTGTACACAAATTTTCTAACTTATGGAAAACGTAAATTGGGCAACGTCGCGCTCCGTTATATTACAATTAACATTTTAAAGTAATGTGATTAAAATACTCATTGCTGTAGCATGCGTTCTGTTTTATTGCTAGTGTAGCAATCCCGTATCTTCAGATAAGTTTCCAGTGGTTTCTAATGCCAAATGTATTACTTCTGAAGACAACTTATTCTTACACAAACATATAAGCTACATAATGAATCCATGTTTAATGCTTGGTCATTTTGCGATGAAATGCTTAGTAGTTCTAAAGCATCTGAATAGTTCCATGTTTTCTTTGCAAAATTTGCGATAGGTTTCAGAATATTTAAATATTCTTCTGCTGCGCGTTTAACTCCAATTTTGGATATTTTGTGGTATATGGCGGAATCAATCTCCTTTCTGTTTTCCTCACAGATTTTTAATATTATATACCACTTAGAAACATATATTTCAAAACAGTCAGCAACGCTATTCTAACACTCCTTGGTTGGAACAATTAATGCTTTGCCCCCTCTTTTACTGAATTTTGCTTGGGTTAGATGATTATTACGGAAATATTTAGTTATTTGAGCAATATGTTCTTTAGTGTCTTTTATTTCTAAGTTCTTACACAGCAAATTCAAAAGACGTGCCGAGAAACCATAGGTTACAACTTTAGAACTGGTTCTTTCTTCAGTACTTTTTCTCATGCCAGCTATGTTTACCGCGTTTTCTGTCACGAAAGATTTTACATAGGGTTGTACCTTGATCCCACTCTGAACTGGGGGGGGGGGGTTCATACTAACATGTTGCAGTCGAAACTAAATAGTATTTGTGTTATAATTCGTCATTTGAGAGACGTGCTGACCATGGATAGTGTTCGCATCTTCTATTTTGCACGTGTGCAATCACTAATTATAGTATATTATTCTGGGGATCATCCTCTGGAGCAATGAACATCGTTAGGGCCAAAAAACGCATTGTAAGATGTATTTTAAAATTACATCCAAGAACATCTTGCTAACCTTTTTTAAGAATCTTCAAATTCTTATTGTTCCTTCATTATATTTTTTATCTCTTGTTATGTTTGTTAAGAAGAATCCTAATTTATTCCAAAAGAATTTGCGTCTTTATGGAGAGTCTATGTTTATGGAAACCAGGAGCAGGACGGAGCTGAGTATACCCATGCACAAGTCTACATTTTATGAAAAGGGCTTGGTTTTAGGGCGATAAAGACTTACAGAATGTTACCGATACACATTGCTAATATAAAGGGTGTTTTTTTTTATAGAGGTATAGAACTTTTAAATGGAATAAAACACAGATGAATTTTTTAAATTGACATGAAATTTACTTTATTCGAAAGATAACCTTCTGGCATTATAATTTAAATATGACTTCTGGCATATGACCGCCACGGCTGGCTCGGACGTAGTCTAATCTGGAGGTCCAATTTTCGATGACTTTTTCCAACATTTGTGGCCGTATATCGGCAATAACGCGGCGAATGTTGTCCTCCAAGTGATCAACCGTTTCGGGCTTATCGGCGTAGACTAGCGACTTCACATATCCCCACAGAAAGTAATCTAGCGGCGTTAAGTCGCACGATCTTGGAGGCCAATTCACGGGTCCGAAACGTGAAACTATGCGGTTACCAAACGTTTCCTTCAATAAATCAATTGTGGCACGAGCTGTGTGACATGTTGCGCCGTCTTGTTGAAACCACAGCTCCTGCACATCATGGTTGTTCAATTGATGAACGAAAAAGTCAGTAATCATGGCTTTATAGCGGTCACCATTGACTGTAACGTTCTGACCAGCATCGTTTTTAAAGAAGTACGGACCAATGATTCCACCAGCCCATAAAGCACACCAAACAGTCAGTTTTTCTGGATGTAACGGTGTCTCAACATACACTTGAGGATTATCATCACTCCAAATACGGCAGTTTTGTTTATTGACGTATCCATTCAAACAAAAGTGAGCTTCATCGCTAAACAAAATTCGCTTATGAAAATCGGGATCAACGGCAATCTTGTTTTGGGCCCATTCGCCGAATCTACGCCTTGCTAGGTGATCGTGTGGCTTCAATTCTTGCACGAGTTGGATTTTGTAAGCACGCAAACCAAGATCTTTCCGCAAAATCTTCCATAAAGTGAATGGACACATATCCAATTCCTGTGCACGATGGCGGATAGACTGATTCGGGTCTTCCTCTACGCTATGCTCTACAGCAGCAATGACTTCTTCTGTACGCACTGTACGACGTCTCTAGGGATGCGTATTATCATTTAGAGTAAACGTGGTGCGAAAACGTTCCATAGTTAATCGAATTAATTGCTCTGATGGACGATTATGTTGACCGTAAAATGGACGTAGTGCGCGATACGTATTTCGAACAGAACCATGATTTTCAAAATAAATTTGCACAATTTGAAAGCGTTGTTCAGGCGTCAGTCTATTCATGTTGAAATGCCAAACCAAACTAAACAAAAATCACTTGACAGCTGACAAAATGACCGCCAGTTAAAAAAGTGTTGCCAACTTAAAGTTCTATACCTCTATAAAAACACCCTTTAGAAAACAGGTACAAACTTAGAAAGGCAGTGGAGCTTTTCTTAAGAGAGAAATGTTTCTATTCTTTTGAATTTTAAATTGTATTTGTTTTCAATTGTTTTAAAATGTTTTGTAACTTCTTTTAATGTAATTGTAATTATAGTTTTATATGCTGATTTTAATGTGTTTCATATGAAAATTTTAATGTGCTTAGTTATTCTGGCTTTACTCATCATTATTTACTACTAAGAATTAACTAGCTACTAGAACTTAATTGTTCTCAGTTGCTTTGTGACGTTGCTTGTTTCATTTTCAATGTTTTGGTTGACAATAAAAGATATTATTATTAACATTGATATTTTAATTCACATGAAGAAATTATATCACAACAAAGTTTCGTTAAATGTTCCGAAGTATGACACTTTCCAGAGGTATCAATAGTTTCACAGAGAAATGCTCATCCACCTTCTGTTAGATTAGGTTTGTCTTGGACATTTGACCATCTGTCATTTAGCATATTTACTCATTCTCCTGTGAGGGAAGAGAAACATTTTTCTTTTTCTTCTTCATAAATTTCATCCAAATGAGTAGTTGCTACAGATGTCCTGGAGGGGGGTGGATAGCCAAATCTCAACTTTTCATACTTGCCAGTATTCAGTACAGATAAAGTTCGAGTTAGTAACAAAAATTGCTTTTGCTATTTCCTTATCAATATTACGTTTTTCAGCTGTTGATATACTACTTACAAAACTGCTAATAGGAGAACAAGTTTCGATTCTTTTCTTTCTTGAATTGCCTCGAAAATGTTTAGTGGAGATTTTTCGATGCTGGATATAAAGCTAGAAGTTGACAAAGCTGATAAAGCTAAATTTGTTTTCTCTTCAGTAAGTTGTAAAGTACTCTGTTGCCTATCTAGAACAAAACTTTATATTTAATCTCAAGAAATTTTAAAGGAAAATAGTTCATTTTGATTATCCATATATAAAAATCGAGAAATAAGCTAGCACTGTGTCAAAAATTATTTGCATCGGATAGTAGGTTTTGAAAAAAAGAATAATACCACGAAAATAACGGGACAGTTTGAAACTCGTGTGTCAATTTTGTACAAAACTTTGTTACTTAGCTAAGTTCTTACACTACTTACCTGCATAAATTGCCCTTGCTGCTCAGTAATTTTAGCACAAAACTCGTAATGTGCTTGCAGTTTTTTGGCTATCGATCTAAACCTTTGGACTAATCCTTTAGTTTTTTGCAGCTTTTATAAATTGCTCTACAACCAGATTTTTTGGGCTCTATATTTTTAATATAAAATTGCCATATGTAGTGTTCTTTCCATCCAACCATTTCAACGGAAATAATTATTTGAATAGAAACTACACCACGCCACCGAACCACACCACAACCAGAAATATAACAAAATGAGCACGAATTATTACCTCTTAACAATTTATAGAAAAATAAATAATTCAGTCCTGACAAGAATTTTCTGACAGAAGAGCCGTTAAACCACTAAAGACAGCAAAAAAAAAAGGAAAATATACCTTGATTTTTTAATTCGACGAATGAAAAAATTCTACTTAGTGATAGGTTTTTAATTACAAAAATATTTTATACCTATATCGATAATAGGTAAATTTTTGTTGAGGGATATCAGTAAAAAATAAAAATATTCATTTTCTTAATTTTTCTTACTAAGAAAAAAATATAAGCATATACCTACTTGTAAAAAGAGGTTTACTCATGTAAATATAAATATATAAATAATAAAAATAAAAATATTAAAATAATATTTAGTGAATTATTTAGTGGGTATTTATACTCAATAATAAAATATATTTTATAAATATGATTATATTTTCTCGCCTTGCTCATAATGAGTTTTTCTGTAGAAATCTCAAAAAATAATTAAAAGAATCATGCTTTTTTAAATTAAATCAATGATTTTTGATTTCTAAAAGATAATTCAAAATCAACTCAACCGTTGCTGGATAGCACTAAGTAATTTGAAGATATATTTTTATGGAAAGTCTTATTCAAAACTTTTAGGTTAGACAGCTATAATTATAGTAGAAAATCAGAAATTAAAGATATATGAAGATCTAGTCCAAAGGAAAATAATGTAAAAAAATGACTCGTTAATATTTACTTTTTATTTCTTATTTTGCTATTTGTGTGACAAGAGGTTAATGGCTTTCTTCAGATTATTTTTCGTTTATTCTGTACAGTTCGTTAATAACATTGCTAAATAAGTACCTACTATACTTAAGTTTAAGTAAAATTTTTTAACCCAAAAATTTCTTTGTCTTAATATCAAGTTTTCGTGACATCCCTGGTTTTCTCCCAATAAATCTTTAAATATCTTAGACTTTATTTTTAAGCCTTCAAATGCATTAGCCCGTGGTCTTTATTCTTTTGATATACCAAATTATTTGTTTCAGGATAACTGTGGCACATTTGATCGGCTAATTCCGCTGCTAAACACAGACGTCAGTTTTTTGGCTATCGATCTTCCTGGCCATGGACTATCATCACATTTTCCTATTGGTACTTACTATAATTTTGCACATTATGTCATAACTCTTAAATTTGTAACAAACTATTTTCAGTGGCCTAAAGTTTCCTTTATGGGACATTCTATGGGCGGTATTATTTGTTATACATACGCCATGATATATCCTAAAAGCGTTGATTTTCTCGTTTGTATAGATGGGGTTAAACCATTGATACAAAAGAAAAGCATTTCCGTTCTGTCAAGAGCCCTAAACCAATTTGTAATAACTAATGAGTATGCAGCAAATCCAGCAGAACCACCAAGCTACACTTTACATGAAATTATGAAAAAAATTTGTATGCCAAATAATAAGTCAATATCTATAGAATTTGCACATTACGTTGCGGAACGAAATATTGCTCCTTCAAAAATATATCCCGGAAAATACTATTTTACTCGAGATCCAAGGTTGAAATGTGTTGAATTAAACAATTTTACCCAGGAGGAGTTGGTGGAAAATGCTCAAAATATAACTTGCCCCATTTTTATTACCAAAGCTAAGAACGGTTCTTATTATGAAGATAAAAACAATATGTATGATGTTTTAAATGTTTTAAAACAATCTAGTTCTGATTGTAGTTTTCACTATGTGGAAGGAACTCATCATGCGGTTTTAAATAATCCACAAGATGAGATTGCTGATTTAGTGAGTAACTTTATTCGCAAACATAATACTGAAAACAGAAGTATGGAGAGGCTAAAACAAGAAAATATAGTCACTGAAAGTTAAATTTGTCATCTGCCTTGGCGGTATAGATAAGTATATAAGACGTACGAATAAATATTTTCAAATTACAATTCCACCTGTTTTTTAATATCAATTTATATGCCTATAATTGAGAAAAAAAAATTATAATCTGATATTTCACTTCCCTTCAACTCATTTCCATCGCTTCTGACAGTATCACATTAATGATTTATTTAATTATTTTAAATTAAAATTATTTGCTGGCAGGTAAAGAAAGATTGGTAGAATCATGTAAATGTTTTTAAGGAAGCAAACCTTTATTTCATTAGGGCGGCCTAAGATATACAGTTATTATGCTTGAACCAACTGCACAACCAACCTCGGTTTACTACGGACTTTTAAACCTAATACAACGGTGATCTAAAAGAAAAGTAACAAAAAATAGGCTCTATTAAAAAGTACAAATCGGAACAACGTAATATAAAATACATATAATCGAAGATTTGAAATTCAGTACGATAATAATAAATAATACATATTATGTCAATCTTCAAATACTACGCAAACCTGGTCGCGTGTCGAAAATAAAAATTTCCTAGTCTGCCTTAAGAGCCCCACACCCTTCGTTCATTCTCGACAATTTTATCCGTCAAGTGAAATGGTGGAACGAAGGACTGATGACCCCACACACTGTGGATCGAATAGAATTAACCCTAAACAATGAAGAGAAACATTTATAAGAAGAGCAGTGTTTATAAAATATCATCTATTATGTTTTCTACTCCCTTACTTGGAATCTCCTGCTCAGTTAAAAAGAATAATCAAAATTCCTCAAGTGAGACTTGTATATACAGGGTGTCTATTTAATATTTCGGTATTTGATTACAACTATATCGTTAAATCGATGAAAAATTTAACAGAAGGAATGTTAATGGGGTTAAAAGAGGTACATTTTAAAAATAATTTAGCATGGCGCATACGTCTTATTTTCTTTTTTTTTTTTTTTTGTAATATAAACGATCCACATTTCTTTTATTAAAACCTCTTTTTAAATCTAAAATATTCATCCTATAAAATGCTATATTATCAAATTATTAAATTTTTAAATATTTTATGGTCAAAATCAGTATTCCGCTTATATTTGAATGTCCGCATCACGGTAAAAATTCGTGAGAAATCTAAGCTAGGATCATTTTATCTCACAGTATTTCGAATTTAGTTTTTTTTTATGCATAGTATACAGAATTGTTATTTAAATATTGATAGTTACAATTCCGTTTTATGTTAATTTTTTTTAAGGAACAGCCCGTATCGACAGAATATTTATTGGTCTGTAATTTGATATCAACATGTTTGTCTTTATCTCAAGCAGTTTTTTCAAAATTGCTATTAAACAAAAAATGGCCGAATTTTACCTATGCATTACGACTTTTACGAGTTATGTTTTTTTTGTATATATATATATATATATATATATATATATATATATATATATATATATATATATATATATATATATATATATATATAAGTATAAACGCAATAGGTGCTTTGTAGCTTTATTCAATTCTCGCTTGTAGATTTTCCGGTATAAAAGAGTCAGTATTATTAGTATTAATAAGAATACACAGAAGAATTGATACCTAATACTAATTGAAAATATCAATATTTAAGCCGTTTAGTTGGTATATTAAATTTAAGTGATATTTTTATTTCTGCCAAACAATATTCAAACATTTAATAAATTGATATTTCACAGTTTAAGGTAGAAAAATTTTTGGTTTGAAGAGAAGCTTCAATGAAACTCCAATTTCGATAAAAAAAGTAATCATTTCATTTAAAAAAAAATATGCGCTACGTTTTTTGGGACACCCTAAACTATTTTTAAAATATACCTCCTTTAATACCATTAACATTTCACCTATCAAATTTTTCATCGATATAACTTTAATGCCGCTGTCGAATTGTGAAATACTAAATCAAGACCATGTAGTTTTTTAAATTCTTTCCGAGAAACTAGCGCGTAATAAGTCAATTTTCTTATTTTCTGAAGCAATATTGGCCCTTGGATCTTCTTTCAGTTTTGTAAGCAACTGTTCATGAGCCTCATTCTTTTTTATTCTGTCTTTGCGTTAATCGGATTTTACACCCATATATAGGGCTAGCTTCTCTATGACTTAATGAATTGTAACACAAAATCCCTGTTGAAGTGAGGCAAGTCGGATGCGATGGCGCCGATAGAATAATGTTCTGCGCTTCTGACAAAATAGCCATCCTTCAGAACCGATTAGCCCATACACCTCGTGTTTATCCAACGAGTTGGAACAAAGCCGGTTGGAATTCCAACGTCGCCTGAGATTTCGACAGGTTAACACGTCGGTTTTTGCCTATACATCTCAGTTCTGTAACAATTTTACCCGAATAGTGTTACTCCTCGGGAATCTCGTCGCAAATGAACGAAGCGTATGGGGACCTTATATTTCGACATGATGGGGGTAAACACGCCGGTTTTGTCCATACACCTTAGTTTTGTAACGATTTTACTCGAATATTACTTGACGGGTAACACCGTCAATGTTAAACAAAGTGTATGGGGCCCATTAGACTTTTCGATCGTCCTACACCAATCGGACTTCAATAGTTCGCTAGAGTCGGCGACCTATGCTTCTATATGTCCCCTGATGAATCTGCCTGCTTGTTTGTCTATCAGTAACTACTGAACCGATTTTATTGCAGTTATCACTAATAGATATTTTTCGAGGCTGGTGTAGATATATTTAATTTGTGAGCTAAACAGTAAAATAACTCCCGTAGAAAGCCAGGGCAGGTCCTTACTTACTTATTAACATGTAGTGACAAAACTTTTTAATTTTCTATTTTATTTTACGTAGACCTTTAGAAAATCTTACGGCCACCAAACATATTCTCCGTTCAAATATCTAAGGGTGTAAATACATTTTCCCACATTTTTTTAAACCTATATATCTGTTTATTTCGAATACGACCAACAACTGTTTCATAGTTTCGAAATGGTGTCAGTACATGGAATCCATCACATGCCCATTGTTTCATTTTCTATCGTAGTCTACTTTTCAGGCAGACGAAATATATATTTTTCTTTAGGTTCTTTTAAAATTACTCTTGTTACGCATGTATTATTTTAGTTTCCGTTCTATGCCACAAGAAGTTGTTTTTAAATCAGTTTGATAAGTTTTTATTATTCTAACTGAGCAATCACTGAACGGTGCAGCTTTATACTTATATATATATATATATATATATATATATATATATATATATATATATATATATATATATATATATATATATATATTTTCAGATTTTGGTATCGCTCTTTAAACATTTTTTTTATTTACTTGTTCGCTATGATATTAAAATGTGTAAGGGTTGTACGCTGGCTACCATATAGTATTAAATTACTAAGTACTTTCAGTTTAAATAAATATATTGATGTTTAGTTCTAAAACATTGTAAAAAATTGAAATATATACATACTTTTGTAATTTTGAAAGTTTTTCATTTTTTTCTTACCAGTCCCACGCTTTCTATAAAGATTTTTTTTACATATTGTAGATAGCTAAAAAATATTTTGAAATTTCCAACTTTTTATTAGCAGTATAACAAGATTTTATCAAAATGTTTCAATTTTTTTTGGATTTATTAGTTGCGTTTTTAGGTATTTAATATTAAAATTATACATTATCCGCCGTGGTCTAACTTGCTGACATCAGATGTTATACTGGGTACCCAAGATAAGGAGGGGCGGTATGGAAATTTTGATAAAAGTAACGACATACAGACTTAGTTAAATTGGGAAAAAAAGTTAATTTAAGCGCCAACTATATAATATATATATATATATATATATATATATATATATATATATATATATATGTCTTTTAGTGTATTTAGTTATTTAAAAAAAAACGCAGAATTTTTGGGATTTCGAATTGTACTTTTTTTTAAGTTAATTTAAAGTTAGAGCGAAACTGAAAAAGCTTTTTTACGACAAGTTTTAATGGGCTTTAAGATGACGCTATTAATTTTTTTTGATGTTTGGTCTTCGAGCAACTGTCATCAATTTCATTTTTTTTTAAAGAGGGTCCTGATTATCTAATACAAAACGCTTTTTATTATGACTTCATTAATATAACACATTATGATGTAATTATATTTTAAACCATTTTTGACCATTATTAATTAACTAGAGCAAAATATATGAAAAAACTTGAATCTTTCGTACAGAATTGGATCGAGAAAAAATGTCGATAATCTTCTAGATCGTTTAACATATGTAACTATAAAAAAATCAAGATAAGGTGATTATTCAAGTGTTTCAAACAAATCCACATCTTAATCTGAGACAAAGTAGATTAGCTGGAAAGGGAATACGTGTTGAACTAAATATATTAATTATGGAACGAGGCAAAGACCTTTACTGTCGGAACATCCAAAATCGTTTAGCTCAAGCACAAGAGAACATCGATAGCAATTGGTCAAATGCTGTTTTTACTGACGAATCTTCATTTTGAGCTTGGAGTTATGTTAAGAAAACTTGGTCTACCGCGTTATAGGAAACAATTATACATCATACACAAGCAATAGTCGCCTTTATCAGGACTGAAAAAGAAGCAAGACTACTATCATGAGTGTCTTGCTTCTTCGCCTAATGCAAATCATATTGAAAATGTGTGGGGTCTAATGAAGTTTTAAGTTTGTAAAAAATGTCTATACACACTAAAGCAATTAATTGTAAAAATACGTAGAATATGGAAAAAATTATCACTGAATTATGATGAGAAGTTGGTTAGCAGCATGCCTTGGCGATGTAAGTCAAAACGTAAGACTTTTTTACTTTAACTTTTTAGGTAGTTATATTTTGTCAACGCATTTTTGTGAAACTAATGGTATTTTTATATAAATAGTTGTAGTTAAAATTATAAGGGTATAAAAATCGATTTCCCATAACCATTTCATAAATCTTTACAAATTTGAAACGTTTAATGACATCTTACTTGATGTACACTAATATACAAGAAAACTTTCGAAATATATTTTATTGGCTACGTAGCAAAAATAAATTAATTTGTAAGAAGAAAAATCAACCTCAAGTAAATTAATAATTTTAAAAAACCGAAACGAAATATATATTATACATTATTTTAGAAACAAAAAATATATTAAATATCATAAATTTACGTAATGTGTTTCGTTCAAATTGTACTTTCCATTTTACCACATTATATTTTAAGTTCAAAGTACAATTGTTTCCTATTAATAGATATGTACAAACATATATTGATCGCACTTTGTAACTTAAAGTTGTATCATTGAATACAGGGGCGTCCCTTTAAGATGGTTTCTTAATGTTGAAGGACGAAAATAGACCCTATTTAATGATTTTTTGCAAAGAAACTGCATCTTCATTCATTGTATACATAATAAAGTACCTATTAAAATTTGTAAAATCATTCTAGTCTCTATTCGAATTATCCGAAACAAAAAAAAACGATAAGTTTTGTAAAATGTATAAATATAGTTTGAATATATACCTAAAAAGCTAATTTATTTTTTATCAAAAATTTACAAAATCGGGGTTTAAAAATATGACGATTTTTAGCATCTAAATTGATGCTATTTCTATTCTTTATTCATACAAACTTTTTAATTTATAGATATAAGTTGAACAAAATAAGAATATATTCAATTTAAATTCAAAGTTAAGTGGATTCATCAAGTATTTTTATTGCGATCTTGCACGCCGTTTTGGAAATCATTGTTTTGAGAAAAATCCTTCTGAAGTTTTAGAACAAGGAAAAAGTTTGTGTAAATTTTATTGTTAATTATATACATACCCACTAAACGAATTTACTTCAGTCTGCTCTGCTACATATCAATATTTGGGGCCAATTTGAGTCAAAAAGAAATGTTTTTGAAGCTGTTACACCAGACTACAAGAAAATAATTCAGATTATATATTTTTGGAATTTCTTATACAGGGTGAGCCATTTTAATCTAGAGATCCAAATATCTTTCAAAATACTCCATTTACAGAAAAATGGTTCAGACAAAGATTGTCAAGGACAAAGGGGGTCATTTATCTGCACCAATGACCTTAACCTTGAGGTAAAATTTTCAAGGTCAAGGTGAATTTTTAAATGATAACCCCATATTTTATTGCAGAAATAAAACGCGGATAAATTTTCTATCCAACAGTATTAATAACATAAAGGGTAACATCACATCTAGAGGTCATTTGAAGATCAAATGTCCTCACACCTTGGATTAATGTGAATGAACCAATAATTCGGCAACTCTGAGTCATAGAGAAAAACTTTTTCTACAAAAGTTTCTGGAAATCAAACTGTGTCTGTTAAGGTGACCTTAAATTTGACCTTGAAGGTAATATCAAGGTTATGGTAATTTTTTACATTGAACCCCATACTTTTGAGATAGCGGAAAATTTTACGATCGTATATGGCATTGAAATGACCTCGAAGGTCAAACTCATTTCAAAATCAAATATCAAAATTCAATTAAAAATTGTTTCTGGGAATAACACGCAATGAGGGTGCTTTCAACAAATGGATAAAATGCAAAGGTGTGAGCGGCCTAGACCATCTTCACCTTCGGGTAAATTTTCAAAATCAACGCAGGTCGAGTTCGTTTTCTTTTAATAAAAACCCATATTTTTGACGTCGGATTTGAAAAGAACGGGAAATTTCACGTCACAAATGATATTTTAAAATTTGTTATTCTGTTCTGGAAAGGCCAAATCAAGCTCAACTGTTGAAAAAGCATCCAGAAGTTTTTTAGACGAATCTTAGTGGTTTTCTGATCATACTGAACGTTGAAGGTGCTTTCAACAAATACTAAATGAAATGCACAGGTTTTGACGACCTTGACAAACTTGAGCTTTAAACCTGTTTTCAAGGTTATTGAAGTTTGAGGTCTTTTTTTTAAATAAAGAAGTTCAATTAAAAGAAAACGAACGCGACCTGCATTGACCTTGAAAATTCACCCGAAGGTGGAGATCTTCTAAGTCGTTCACACCTTTGCATTTTATCTCCTTGCTGAAAGCACCTTCAACGTTTGTTATTTCCGGAAACACTTTTCAGCCGAATCAAAGCATTCTTATTTATTTTCTTTTATCATTTGAATTTTTCCAGCTGTCCTAGTTTAGCGAATTTTTCGCAGTTTGACGTTGTGGATGACCCGCAAGGTCCAAGAGGGGATCGCTGAAGGTCATTTTTAAAAGTCAGAATTGTTCACTCTCATCCAAACCCCCGGTTCTCTAATTTTCCCCTAATCCCCAATATCCTGTCTTTTCGAGATTTTTTGATATTTGATTTTGAAATGACCTTGACTTTCGATTGTAAAAATTTTCGCTATCTCCATTTTCGGTGTCAAAAATATGGAGTTTCAGTTAAAAAATTATCATGACATTCAAGGTCAAAGTCAAGGTTAAGTTCACATTACCATACACAGTTTTATTTCCAGAAACTTTTGTAGAAAAAGTTTTTCTCCATCACTCTTGGTTGCCGAGTTTCACATCAATTCAAGGTATGAAGACATTTGACCTTCCAATAACTTTTAGATTTGATTTTACCCCTTATGTTATTCATACCGTCGGATACCAAATTTTCGCCGTGTTTCATTTCTACAATAGAATGTGAGTTTCCAAAAAAAAAAAAAAGAATCGCCTTGACCTTGAAACGACCTTGAAAATTGACATCATCATTAGTGCAGCTAAATGACTCCTTCGGATATCGTGCACAATGTTTGCTGATTTTTGCCGAAATTTAAATATTTGACTTTATTAATTGAACTGTTTACATTATTTTTGTTAAAAATCATTTTTATGTATAAATACCACTTCTCTGCAATGATAACCTCAACCTAAAACTACGACAGAGAATGATTAGATCATACGTCTGGCCGGTGTTACTATATGGAGCAGAGATCTGGACAATTAAGGCTGCCACGATTAATCGGTTGGAGGCTCTCGAAATGTGGTTACACCGGCGAATGTTGAGAATACCTTGGACAGCTAGGCAGACCAACGAAATGGTACTCAATAGGGCCGACACAACTCGTTTACTATTGAACACTGTCAAGTATAGAAAAATTTCATATCTTGGACATATATTCAGAGGGGAGCGATATGGAATTCTTCAGCTAATCATGATGGGTAAAGTAGAGGGATGTAGAGGGGTAGGAAGGAGACAGGCTTCCTGGTTGAGGAATATTCGTGAATGGACAGGTATACGTAGCGCGGGGGAACTGTTCCAGCTGGCGCAGGACCGTGAAAGACTTGCCAACGTCAGGGGGACCTGATATGGCACTTGAAGAAGAAGATGTATAAATAACACATCCAAATTTTGCTTATAAATAATTCAAAACTATTTGGAGGATGGCGTCAAAACTATCAATTTTTCATTTTTGTATTGATAACTACGGTTTTATATTTAAATATGGAAATTAATTTGAAACGACTTGTATTAATATTATCATTTTTTGGTGCAACATTTCTGTAGAGAAAAACTTTTTATAGAGTTTTTCAGCAAATCTAACTCAACGTAAATTAATTTTATTTTAAATAAAACACCTTGCATATTCTAAAATCGATTCTATATACCCATTTTAAACCACTTAACTTTTAATCAAAATAAATTGATTCCGAAACAAAGTCACTGCAGCAGAACTTTATTTTTCAAGGTAATTCCATAAATCCAGATAAACTGTTATTGACATATATAGATTTGTATCATAAAATACTATTAAAATCCCTGCGTGAAAATTATGGTTACGTTCTAAATAAAAAGAAATTTTAATGCATCATACCAGAAGTATTGAACTACTATTAAACAACATGAATTAATGAGCCTATAGATATTCTTAAACCATTAAAAAAAATATAATTAAAGGATATGTAAAATCAAATTCAAAATTTTATTAACACAAAAACACCCCAAAATGTTTTAAAAATTAATCATTCCACAAGCCAAAAATTGACTTTTTGACATAGTTCCTGTTGGATATAATATTGGAAAAAAAACTAGTACCATCAAATTTATATTCGCGATATGTTGTTTTCTACTTCTGTAATATATATTAAATATTATATCCGACACATTACATCTTTTGTGGTTCTATGCAAATATATTTACTTGTAAAATTTAAGAGAAGAAACCGACTCAATCTTATTCATTTATATTCAAAACTAAAAACACACAGTTCTAGTCAGATCGTGTGGTGAAGATGGTTAGAGCATTTAGAAAAAGATTTTAACATACGCCTCATAAAATAAGTGTTGTCATTTGTAATGAATGAAAGGTACTTCTTCCTTTTTTACTATACAAAATTATTTGTTTCAGGATAACTGTGGAAGTTTTGATCGGCTAATACCACTTTTAAACAAAGACGTCGGATTTTTGGCTGTCGATTTTCCTGGACATGGACTATCATCTCGACTCCCTCTTGGGATTTATTATCACTTCACGAACTACCTTTTGACTATAAAATTTTTAATGAAATATTTTGAATGGTCCAAAGTTTCATTGATGGGACATTCAATGGGCGGCATTACGTCTTATACGTTTAGCATGTGTTACCCTGAGCTAGTTGATTTTGTAGCTTGTATAGATGGCGCTAAACCAATGATACTGAAAAAGCGAATTCCCTATATGTCCAAAGCTATCGATAAATTTTTAAGAAGCAACCAGTTTGCAACTAATTCGGTTGAACCTCCTAGCTACACTTGGGAAGAAATGAAACACAAAGTTCATGCACCTAATAATGGCTCAGTGTCTTTAGAATTCGTTCATCACCTTATGGAACGAAATATTGCTCCATCAAAAATTCATCCTGGTAAATACTACTTTACTAGAGATCCAAGGCTGAAATCTGGTGAACTGCTAATTTTCTCACAGTCAGATTTAGTAGAAAACGCGCAGAACATAACTTGTCCCATTTTTATTGCTAAAGCTAAGAATGCTTCTTATTATGAAGTTAAAGAAAACTTTTATGATGTATTGGATGTTTTAAAACGATCCAGTGTGGACTGTGATTTTCATTATGTAGAAGGGACTCACCACGCACATTTAAATAATCCACAAGATGAACTTGCTGATTTATTGAAAAAATTTATTCAAAGACATAATACTGAAGACCGAACTATAGGTGGTTTAAAAGAAGAATGCATCATTACTGAAGAACAGGATCCTCGAATTAATAAAATAGGTAGTTAGTAATGAATTGGAATTAATAAGTGATATAGGTATACAGATCTATATTAACTGTGTATTGTTTTAACCACTGAATCTTTCAAGTCAGATGAATAATGTTAAACCCGTTTTGGTTAATATTATTTTAAATTAATTGTAAATAAAAATGACTAGTTCAATTGTTTCTATGTGTTCCAAATTGTAAATTTAATAGAGTAAGAACGTTTGTGTGTTACAAACCTTGAATAATGGGAACTTTGGCCGGTATCAGGTAGGAAAGGTGTAAAAAAATACCAGGGGCAAACATAATATAAAGTTTTATTTTCGAATGTGTAAACAAACAAGAATATAAGCTCTTATCAACAATTGTTATAGAGTATTCCCGGGGTTTTCTGCCCATAGCTCTCGCTTAGGACACGGAACGTTTTCGATGATTAGTACCTCTTTTTCTAAAACGCTTCATCTCTTTCTAAACCGAGAGCCAACGCGTTTCTATAAGATCCGAGGTCTATGTATGTCTATGCTACTGCCAGACACATCTAACCTGAAAAAAAATGGTGACATTTGCATCATAGAATAAGAGTTGGAATTTGTATGAATAATTCTAACGGTTATTTTGAAATAGTACCTAAACAGCTAGATCCACCTGAAGGATCTAACACCCCCCAAAACACGGAAGGAGGTAAAGTATTAGCGCAAGCGAGAGAACATTATTTCAGTTTATAAGTAAAGTCGATAAGATAAAAATTGTTATTAGACCTTACGTACAGAATAAATGGATTATATAAAAATTAAATACAAAAAATTAATTAATCTTCATTATCGTCATCTCATTTAGTTCGGTAATATGCTACCAATGTCATCAGCGTAACTAAGCAAACATATTACTAGCCTATATGTAATTACATATTACTAGACTTCAACCTATTTCTTTGAAGCAAGTATTTGTTTTACAAAATACAATTCGGGTAAGAGCTTGCTGAGACCTGACTCAACTGTTCCTATATACATGTTGGTGGTTTCTAGACAACAAGCCGGCGATTTGAAAAAAATCATTATTTCCGATCTGTTTCGGCTGAAAATGCTGCACAGGGGTGTCGTCACTCATATTTTATAATTTATATATATATATATATATATATATATATATATATATATATATATATATATATATATATATATATATATATACTATATAGTTAAGTACAGCTTTTAAATTGGAAGAATTTTTTTTTGCAAAAGATAAGTAGCTAGAGGAAATTGTAGTAAATTACTGACGAAGCTTGCAATTGATCACCACCAAACCATTTAAAATGATATTGGTCGTCAGTTAATGTAAAACCGTAATTTTCCGAATAAAATAAATATGACTTAAGAATTTCACTTTTCATATTCCAGAATACACAGTTTAAGTTCTCATCCATTATTATATGTTAGTTTTTCAATAATTTGAATGCTTAATGTGTTTATTTAATTTTCATATAAATACAGCATTGTGCATTAACAGTCACAACACACCCGATCTCGCTTAAAACCAGCGCTAAGCAAACTCATTCATACACTCGAATAATGCTCTCTCGGTCATAGCTGACCTACCGGTTTGAAGGGATGTTATATTATTCAAATGGTCTGGCTGTTTAGGTACTATTGTAAAATATCCGTTAGAATAATACACATAAATTCAAGCCCATACTGTGACGTAAGTGCCATCTTTTTTTTGGTGTTTACATATGTCTGACGGAAGTAAGATCTTGCGAAAAATATGTTGCATTTATTGATAAGAGTTTATATTATCGTCCTCTTAAATATATTCAAAAATAAAACTTTATATTATAAAGTTTATCCCTGGTATTTTTGTGCACCCTAGTACCTGATACCAAAGCGTCCATTAATCAAGGTCAGAAAAAACATTCTTACCACCAAATCCTAAGCCTTATACCAGGAGTCTGGCGAACAAGAGCTCGTAGTCTATAACAAATAATATGAACTAAAATTAAATAATATTATTTTATTTAAATTAGTATAAGATGAATGTGAACATGAATTAAATTTATTAAGTTAGAATTTTGTTAATAAAGCAGTTTTAAAATATTTGAACTTATTTAACTTTTAAGGTAACCTGCGTGTGTATAATTAAAAGTGTCTTCCATAATTCTGTATTATATCTTTGCATACTACTCTACGTTATTGCGTCAACCTAAGTAGTGGACATCAAACGTTATTGTATTATCTACGTCGTTCTTGTACAACAACAAAATAGTCTTAATATTTAAAGAATAGTTTTAAAGCTTAGTGATTCTAATTTTCACTAACAAAATGTTTGATCTGAATAATCAAATCCTTTTTATATGAAACAAAGTTGCAAAAATATTTTAAAAGAGATTAAATATACTTTATTCGTACCAAACTGATCATGGACTTTGCCTATTTAGAGTAAGTACTTATAAAACTAAAGGATTTTAAACGATGACTATGAATATTAGACACTCATATTATTTTATATTAAGAGTGACGCAATTTAAACTTAATCGCATCCTTTTTCATTTCCTTGACATTATAAATGATAACATAGATATATAGAACAAATGTGAAAAGCGAAAATAGTAATAGAATATTTATTTTTAACTGCAAATGATTGTACTTTTGTTTTTTGAGAAGTCCATTTTTAAATACGACACATTTGTAAGCAGATATAGAGTTTTATTTAATACTCACCTTTTTTAGAATTTTTCAAAATTATTGTCTCCCAGTAACCTTATTTTTTCAAATTTTGCTATTTTGAACCCAGATCCAAGTTTTATTATAACTGTTCTATCTCACTATGGCACAAGTAGAATTGGCTAGACAAACCCAGATGATAAGTCGTTCTTACCATTTGGTCTATAAAATTACTATATTTATTTAAGGGATTACATCACCTTGACGCTGGGAAAAATGAGTGTAAAAATAAGAATTTTTTGTTAAATGTGGACTCGGAATGTTTTTCGTTTCTGATTCTTAAAAAAAAAAACATCAGAATTAATTCAGTCTTGTTTAATTGCTGTTAAAGTATGGAGTAGTTTTTGAATTTTTATTTATAAAAAACAACCATCCTTAAATGCTCGCCATCCTCTTCTTCATAATCATTTAGCCTCTAACTGAAATCTTCAATTACTCGCTGGAGCATCGCTCTTGATCGAGTAGATGTTTTCTGTGATTATTTGTTTTAGAACATTTAAGTTGAATGGTAATGGGTTGAAAACTTTACTTTTTATGTAGCTACCAGCAGGTGGTAAATCTGAACTGTGCGGTGGCCAGTTGCTGTCCCTTCGGGTACATCACTCTTTCAGGGAATAAATCATGAAGACCTGCCTAAGAATCATTCGTGACGTGGAAAGTTACTCCATCTTGTTGGAAAAATGTTTTCGGTTGTAGGTAATCTGGTTTTGCACTTCTGAAGCCAAAAAAGTCCGGATCAGATGGCAATAAGATTCGGAATTAACAATCACGGTTATCCTCAAAAAAAATAAAGCCCGATTATTTCTTGGCTTGATATGGCAGCCCAAACGACAACCTTATGTGAGTGTAGGGGTTTTAGATGCAGTTCCAGCGGATTGTCAGTAGCCCAATATCTGCAATTTAGTTTGTCCACGTTGCCGTTAATGTGGAAATTCGATTCATCAGAAAACTATATGTTATTGAAGCTCCTAAAACGGTTTAGCTGGACCATCGAGCTTCATTTCCTGTACAGTAACAGTTTTGTAGGGGTGGAAATGTGAATCTTTGCGAATAATGCAATGGACCGTGGAACTGTGCAAATTTAGAGAAGCTGCGCCGAGCCGTACAGACTATCGTGGATCGTGCGGACTGGCGAACGCGGTCAACATTCCTGTTCGTTCTTGATGTCCTTTTGCTTCCCGATGATTTATCCGACATTGTGTTTCCAGTCTCTTCAAATTTGCACACCCAGTGCTTGATCAAATTCGCACTTGGCACATTTCTCATGGTTGTTAAATTGAAATGTTTCCTGTACAGACGTCGAACAATAGTGTAGGCATCGTTGTTTTTATAAAAGCTCGCAAGTAAAATGCGACACCCTTTTTAAATAGGTTTTTATTTTCCACATAGTATTACTTTTATGAATAATTTGAAGAAAAAAAATAATAAGAAAAATTTAAAAATGACACGAATATGAGCCGCCAAGTCTTTTGAAAATCCTTGCTGATGGTGGAATTTTTTCTCTGTTAGGCATCGTCGGAAAAATAAAAAAATCTTATTTAGAAAGATAATAGCTGAGATGCAGCATAGGAAGATTTTTGATTCAGCTGTCTGAAAAAACTCTGATTTTATCGGAATTTTGAGTTTTAAGGTTTATAAAAAATGAACGCAGCATCTAATCTAGAAAAATATCGTATGCGTCTTAGATAATATTATGAAGAATACGTAGATTAAATTTTACCGAAATCGGTTAAGTAGATCTTGAGATATCTTATCCACCAGTTTGAAAAAAATCGTTTCGAGGAAAACAAAAGAAAAAGTACAGCGTCAGCGTCTCAAAACAGTTTTTTTTTTAAATTACTCACTCTGCGATTCCTGGACTGTACATAAGGTCTTTTCAATTTCCTGACTTTTTTGTAACACACTAGTATACCATTATCAAGTATACTAGCTGCAATATAAGATACAATCTTATCAATTTCCATGCCACTGTAATGAACTTTTGGAGCCATAGACCAAATGACAGCCTTTAGACTTTTTGAATGTATCCTTATAAACAGGTTTCTAACCAACGCTTTCATCGCTCTTTACTGTTTTAGCTGATATACTGGTGCTAGTTTCCTCTCTTTCCATTGAATAAAGATATATCGGGTGATGTGGTTTCTTCGTACTCCAATAAGGATGTCAACTGATTTTTTTCAAAAACTACTCGTTTGGACATTTCATTAATTGTTTTCTATAAAAAATATATAATTTTGGTACTAAACGTAGTGATCTATACACAAAGAAAACTGATTTTATGTCGTTAAATGTTCAGAGTCTAAAATAGTTTCAACTTTATGCACCTGAGTTACTTTTACCTTCTTCTCCAATTCGTTAAAGTAATTCTTATTATTACGGACTGATTCAAAATATCTGATATAAATGAATATTTAACGATAGCCTTTGTCAAGGCTCTGACCGATCACGCACTACAAGAGTTTAAGGCCGACTTCTTGCCGTGTTCACTTCTAATTGATGTAAATTTGAAAATAATTTTAATTTTGAAATTGTTAAATACTAAAAATATTCCCAAAAGTATAAAAAATTTAATCAACTAAAAAAATTTGAATTTGTGAAAATCTCAAGATGGTGTAACCCCTTTATATAGGGCATAATAGGATGCAGCATATTATTTCTTAAAATTTGTTGCTATTTAAAATAACGCTGGCCTTGGGACCATATTTTATTCTTTTATGACAATTTATATTATGCAATGCACTTCTGAATACATGTTTAATTTGAACTTGTACACGTCCCAAATGTTTTAGGATATTTATTCATTTACGAGATACAGAAGTAAGACAACACTTTTTGTTTTTTGATATTTTCGAAATGGTAACCCATTCTATATGCTTCTAAACAATAAAAATTGTTTACTCATTTGGCTTTTCAAAATTATACTAAATATTAATTCTACTACTTCCAGAATTCATAACAGAGTTGCTTCATAAATTTTTCCGATTTTCTTACGCAGCAATAATTATAAATTTCTTTTTGGATGGGATCACCGACCATATTTCCTTCAGGTGCAACACGGCTTGAACATTATCTACTTATGTGAAACTTGACTTTTTTTTAATAACAACCCGCATCTGGTCTAAGCGAAGAAAAATTTAATAGGTCACAAATTTATGCATTCAATCCATTAGTCAAGAAGCAAAAGAGAACATTACAAGCTAAAGATTTTACTGAAATTAATTCTTCTTCTTCTCTCTCTCTTCGTTGGCGATCATTCTGGCCCATATCACTTTATTGACAGCGGCTCAAAATAATTCAGCAGATGTTTTTCCGGTCTATTGTCGCAAATTATGCAGCCACGAAGTTCGTCGTCTTCCTGGGCCTCTTTTACCATCCATCTTGCCTTGCATAACCAATTGTAGGAGTTCATATTTTTGGTTACGCATTATATGTCCAAAGTATGCCAACTTCCTTTCTTTAATGGTCTTCATGATTTCTCTCTCCTTTCGCATACGTTATAGAACAGTTTCGTTGGTTACGTGATGTGTCCAAGATATTCTCATCATACGTCGATAACACGACATTTCAAAAGCCTCAAGTCTTCTACATGCAGCCTCCGTCAGTGTCCAAGATTCCACAACGTACATCAGTATAGAGTATATGTAGCATTTCAGTAAGCGAGTTCTCAGTTGTAGATTAAGTTTCATATTACATAACAGTGTTTTCATGCGATTGAAATAGGCTTTGGCTTTCTGGATACGTATTTTTATTTCTTTTATTTGCTCCCACTTATCATGTAGTTGTGCGCCCAGATATTTGATGGATGATACTGTTTCAATAAGAGAATCTCTGACGCGAAATTGTACATTTTGGAATACGTTTTTGCTTATTATCATAACCTTTGTTTTGCCTATATTCAATCGCATGTTGTACTTTTCACAAATCTCATCTACCCTTTCCATCAGTCTTTGAAGTCCCTCAGTTTTGTCTGCAAGAAGAACAGTATCATCTGCATATCTCAGACTATTGATCAAAACCCCATTTAGAGGGATATCGTCTTTTACTTCTTCAATAGCTTCTCGAAATAGTTTTTCTGAATAGATGTTAAAGAGTAATGGAGATAACACACAACCCTGCCGAACAACCTGACGAATTTGGAATTTTTGCGATTCCTTTCCCTCCACTTGAACAAATGATTGTTATTTCCAATAAAGGTTGGAGATAATTCGTAAATCTTTGTCATCCAATTGATGCTCTTGTAGTGTTTCTATTAGTTTTTGATACTTTACTCGGTCGAAAGCTTTTTCAAAATCAATAAAGCAGGTAAATACATTGCAGTTTACATCACGAATTCGCTGAATTAAGACATTTAAACTAAATAGCGCCTCTCTTGTGCCTAAGCCGTTCCTGAGGCCAAATTGCATATCGCTAATGTCTTGTTTTCGGGTATATTCGTCCATGTATTATTTTAAGAAATACTTTTAGAACATGACTCATAAGACTGATGGATTTATAATCCTCACATTTTTTGGCTGTGGGGTTTTTGGGGATAGGAATAAAGGACGAAACTAGCCAGTCATTAGGAATATTTCCTATGTCATAAACATGATTAAAAAGGTCGGTTAAAATATCTGAATCGTCTTCTTGAATTAGTTTAAGCAAGTCACCACAAACTCCATCTGGCCCTATGGCCTTTTCTTTTTTGAGATTTGTTATTGAATTTGTTACTTCTCCTTTTGTGATAGGAGGCCCTGTTATTATTTCGTTTTCTGCAAGTTCACCTCTGTTTTCGTCATTGAATAATGATTGCATATATTCTTTCGATTTCTTAACCTTATGCTCGGCTTCCACAATGACTAGTCCATTGTCGTCCATAATAATTCCCCTGCCCTTTTTCTTCCTACGCCAGCAGTTTCTTTCAGTTTTTTGTGAAGATTAAACAAATCATGCTGATGGTTTAACAGTTCTGTTTCGTCGTATTATTTATTCAACCAATCTTCCTTTGGTAGTTTTATTTTATTTCTAATCTCGTTGTGGACATTCTTGTATTTTGTTTGATCTTTATTCTTGTATTGTCTACATTCTTCCATAAGCTCCAAGATTTCATCTATTCTTGTATTTTGTTTGATCTTTATTCTTGTATTGTCTATGTTCTTCCATAAGATCCAAGATTTAATCTGTCGTTCATTTTTGTTTCTTTCTTTTCGTGTTTGTTCCAAGTTTTTTTTAGCAGTTTCTTTAATTATGCTCTTGACAGAATTCCATTTTTCTACATCAGTCATATTCTTTTTTATTTCATCGATCTTATTATTTAGATGTTCAGTAATATCGTTCTTGATGGATTCATTTTTTAATTTGTGTGTGTATATTCGTGTGTTATTTTGTCTTCGTTTAGGTTTTTTGGGTTTTAGCTTCAGATTACCAAGCAGTAAGTTGTAGTCGGATGGAACATCTGCTCCGGGGAATGTTTTCAAAGCATTTCGATATCTTTTGTTTATTAAAATAAAGTCGATTTTATTTCTGACGATGTTTCTTTCTCTGTCATTTGGAGACTTTCAAGTGTATAAACCACGAGGGGACAGTTTAAAGTAAGTATTAGAGATTATGAAATGCATCTCTTTGCAGAATTGAATTAAGGCCTCTCGTCATTCATTTGTTATTCCGAGTCCATAATCGCCCATTACGTCTTCGACCTTTCCTTTGCCAACCTTCGCATTGAAGTCTCCCATTATTACAGTCGTTTCTTCTTTGCGTGTTATTAGTGCATTTTCGATGTCGTTGCAGAATTGTTTCAAATCCTCATCGCTACTTTCAGAGGTTGGTGCATATATCTGCACTATGTTTAGTTTGAACGGTCTTGAATTTATCTTAAGAACGGCAACTCTATCCGAGACTGGTATAAAACCGAGCACCGATTTATTTATTTCTTTGGTTATTACTATACCAACTCCATTTCGGTGATGTGCGTTGTCTTCTCCAGAGTAAAAAACCTGATGACCGCCCACTTCGCATTAGCCGGTTCCGGACCATCTCATTTCGCTTATGATTAAAATGTCAATCTTTAACCGTTTCATTTCTTTGATAGTATTTGCTGCCTTTCCGGCCTGAAACATACTTTGGACATTCCATGTGCCTATTTTCTTTATGTTGTTCATTTTCAGGATATTAGCGGACCGGGAGATTCTTCGCACCCTCTCCCCACTGAAAGGGCGCCCGGGATTGAGGGCCTTGATTGTTTTGTTTTCAGCCATAATGATATCCTGGGGAAAGAATTGCCTAGGTAGCTTCCGGTTGCTTTCTTAGGTTTCAGTTTTCAGGCGCCCATTCTGAGTCAGACGCTATTCGTAGCCGCTTCTCTGAAGTCAGACGCTACTATACCAGTTTTGGTCCGCCTCGGATATTTAATTTCTCCGATACCACCCATATCTGGGAGACTTGCCCCTATCCACCTGTTACGGTTAAAAATTGGGTTTAAATAATAAATATTTTTGTTTACATTTTTCAAGATTAAATTACAGGTTCAAATTACTAAAGTCTTAAATAGATTTTTGTTTTGTACGTAAATTTACAGTAAACGATGTTTTCTACTATAAAACTACCTTTTGTTTTTCATTCATTAATATTGGTTTCATCTATATTCAGATCATTCCTTTTGTTTACATTTTGAAATTTTGATTGACATCGAAACTTAACATATTTCTGTAATTTGTAAATTTCATTAGGTACCTCGAGACAATGTATCACATATTGGGAAAAGCGTTTTCTTAATGTTTGGATAAAATAAATAGGATTATTTGCTTTCTTGTGATTATTATTTGATTTTCCTTTTTCAGAAAATATTTGTTTATTGTCACATATCAGCTGTTTGAAATAATCAGGTCCACTCAATTTCTTGAAAAGTTTTTAGGGTTGCCTATAAGATGGCCCATCAGTTGAATATTATCGAAATACTAAATTCGAAATAAAATAGTATCGATTTTTTTATTATGTTGTTTTTAGTTTATTAGTTGAATATTTCTCTTTACTTTACTCGTTAGAATTTTTGGTAATTATAATATTGTAAATTTGACCCTCGAACTAGTTCGAACTAATTTGAACTTAATTGGATTTCATTTTTAAATATTTCGAACCCATTAAGTAGTTTGTTATTGGGTATTCATTTTGTAGGACGAGGCAGGTTAGATTATTAATATATTGGTTGTCTCGGTCTGATTTTAGTACTGGCCAGTTTAAAGTTGAGATAGAAGAATTTTTGCATATATTTTCCGGAAGTAGTTCAAATTGTATGATAAATGTCAAGGGTTCGAGATTATGGCTACGAGATTAAGGTTATTTTTTTTGGATAGATTTTTGATAGACGTTTTTATAAAGTTTTTTTGGTAACTTCCGTTGGAAGAAATGTGCTAGTGATTTGAGAGAAATCGTTCTCTTTTGGCTATCTGACGCAAGAGCGTGAAGATGTGGTTTTAGTCTTATTACTGTCCCAAGTTAAGGGATTTGGTCATAATTGGCCGATTAATGTAACTAAACCGAGTCGGGGTGCAAACAATTTTTGGTGATTTTGGTCGTTTCACTCTACAGCCAGTTTGGCGATTATTTTCTTCAGCCAGCCAGAAACAACGGCTTGTCAGTTAACAGATGCCAACATTTTCTTGAGTTCGAGGTATGTACATATTTCTTTTGAAACAATCAGTTTTTGTGTTTAAGCAAAATTTAGCTAGGCTTTGCGTAGGCCTTTTGTACGACTGATTGAGTAGGAATTTTTATTTCTTTATTTTAGGGTCTTTGGAATGAATATGTCTTAGGAATAACTACTGTATTGTCTTTGGGATAAGTACAATATGTATTTGGAATAATTATGTCTTTGGATTTCTTCAGTCTTTTTTTGGATGGATATTTATAATGTACAGATTGGGTTTCCGTGCTGCACTTCTGGGATTGTGAGCCTCTGAAAGGGACAATCTCCATATTGAGCCAGGTCAACGTCCTTTCTGGGGAAGCCGTCTATGTCACAGGCCTTGTTCAACCACCTGTTTTAAAGTGACTCAGCTAAGTGCCTAATTTTAGCCAAAGTATGTACACAGGAGGTTCTGACTGTTAAGCCTAATGGGTATTAACCCTGTATTTTGAATCGTTTAGTTATCTAAACACAGTTTTCTGTTCGATTACCTAGAGGGCTAACAGGTAGGGGATTCTTGTGTATATGTTTTGAACCTTTCTAATTAATAGACTTTAAATATTTGGACTTTAATATTATATTTTTTTAATGATATTTATCTTTTGGTAATTTACCATATCATATATTTGCGGCGAACCAGTAAACTATGTAAGGTGAAACGCAGTCGACTTCGTTGCGCTACAGCCTCAAATTTAAATGTTTTATTTTTGCGATACTTCACTGTAATTGAGGTTTTTTTATGGTTCTGTTTTAGAGTCCCAGAGTGGCCAAGTACCCATTTAATTATTGTTTAAAATAATGAATATTATAGTGACACATTTATTGAAAATTTCAATTGCTTAACAATTGAATATTTTGGAAACTAGTTATTTTGTACAAATTTGTAACATACTTTTCAGTAAAATTTTATTAAGATTTTAACCACTTGAGCGACAGTTATAAGTTGATTTCTATGATCTAATTTTTGTAATTATCTATCACTTTTTTTTTGTAATTTTCTATTGCTTATATTTTTATTAACTGTCATTTAAACACTCATTATCTCTCTCCTTATCAATTTTCTAATTCTTTCTCTCTGCAGATATTTTTGGTAGTTTTTTGATATTGCTTTTTTTTTATTACTACAAAGTTGATAGTCTCCTGCATTGTTGGGCTTATGGACCTTCATAGTCTAGTTTAAAATAGAGTGTGTTATTTTCTTCTATAACTAGGCTATGTCGACGTAAACCGTCCAAAGGTAGTAGTTGATTTATTTACTTTTTGGATCGGTTTGCCGTTCACTGTGCAGGACACTGTCAAGTTTAATTTATTCTTTTGTTTTAAATATTCACATTTTGCTACGTCATAGAAAGACAATAACTTTCGACTAAGTCAACAAGGTTTTTTTTATTGCAATTTAACATTTGTAATCGCACTTCTATTAGATAGCCCCATTAGAGGAGCTTGCAATAATTCACATGGTGATAACTTTTTCCAGGGGTTGTACTTAATATCTGGGAAGGGGTATAACGTGAGGAATAAATGTATTGGCCTCTATTTAATTGGTTTTATTTCCTATAATTTTAAACTAGGATATTTTTAAGTACTTAGACTCTGCGATTTATTTACTCGGATATGACATATTAAATATTTATTCTTTTCCAAGTTTTCTTTACTACAATTGCTCGTAGTATAATCATTAGGGCTCATTCTAAAGTAAAATTTGGTGGCGCCTTTTTCCCGATTTAGACATTTATAAAACTTACTCAGGCAATATATTAAAAATAGTGGAAAAATATAAAAACAACGAATCTACCCTGAGATGAGCTAGCGTATAGGTAGACTCCAGTCAGCATTAGGACAATCATTAGGTAAGTCTGAACTGAGGTACCTTACAGGGTGTTGCCAGGATTTGGTAGGACGTTCATAGTTGGTAATAATATAGTATATTTCTTGGTAAAAATTTTGAGATTTCATTAGAGAGCAAAAATTCAGAGTTTCACTGGCGCCCACGGGTTTCTTTTTCCATTATTTTTTTAAATAGATTGTGATTTTTAATTTTTTTTATATAAAGCTGATTTTGGTAAATTTTGCTGTTGTAAGTTTACTGGATTTGACATTTTTTTTATGGTATTGTGATATTATTTGATATATTGGTCTTATATTTGATTGATTTATTGACAATTGATCTTTGATTGAGCATATTTTATTTTTGATTTAATTATTTTTATTAGAATATTTTTGTAAATATAAATATTAAGATGTATAAATTAAATGTTGACCGTTTAACCAAAGATGAACTAGAGTATGAAGTTCAGGTTAGGGGTATAGATCCTTCCGGTACGGTAGATTCCTTAAGAAAATGCTTAAGATCTTTATTAAGTTTAGAAAAATCTGGGAACATAGTTCAAAGTTCAGTAGTTCTTGATAATGAGCAGGAGATTGCAGAATGCACTCGGAAACTTACAGAGTTAAAAGATTTTATTTCAAGTTTTTCTGGAACTAGCAAACAAATTTCGAAAATTGAATCAAAATTTGCCCATTTAGTAGGTCGAATTAATAGAATTTCAGATGAGGATATTACTTTTAAAGATAAGCGTTCAAAATTATTAGTTGAATTAACTTCTCTTTTAACTGATTTTGAAACTAAAACAAAGCTGCTTTCTACAGATATAGGATCAGAGCCACCATTAAATCCAAATTTTTCAGATCAATCGGGTACTAGTAATTTAGCTAATTCTACAATGGCTTCTGGTCAAAATTCACCAATACCTAATGTTAATATTGTTAGCAATCAGTCATCTACAAATAATTTAAATTTTAAAAGTGTACCAGTTTATAAATGGGGTATTAAATTTTCAGGGACTTCAGGGTTAAGTTTTAATGCGTTTTTGCAACGAGTAGATGAACTTTGTATTTCAAGGGGTGTTAATAAAATAGAATTATTTCATTCAGCTTCTGATTTATTTGAGTCAAATGCATTAAATTATTATCATTTAATTTCTAAATATGCTACTGATTGGGATTCTTTAATAAAATTAATGAGAAATGAATTTTTACCAGCTAATTTTGGGGATAAATTATGGAATCAAATTTTAAATAGAACTCAGGGATCAGATGAACCTATAGGTATATATGTTGCGGCAATGACACAGTTATTTGATAGAATGCCAGCTAAGGTATCTGATTGTTTACGTTTAAAAGTTTTACGCGCTAATATGTTACCTTTTTATCAAGAACGATTAAGCTTACATGAAATAAATACTCCTTTTGAATTGATTGAATTATGTAGAAAATTAGAAGAAACTAGGTTACGCGTAGAAGAGTTTAAGCCGCCAAAAAAGGGGAATGTCTCTCTTGAACCAGATTTAGATTATCAATCGGTAAAACGTGATTTTACTAAACCAGCTGCTAGTGGAACTGTTAGTGAAGTTCATTTTTCAAATGTTGATAATTTTTCACAAAACTCTAATGCAAATTTTAATAATTTCAATTTTAGAAACAATAATAATAGACAAAATAATATTTCTCAAAACAATAGATTTTCTACTTCACAAAATAATAGAAATAATTCACAAAATGTTAGGCAAAACTTTCATAACAATAATGGACATAACCAAAGAAATTTTAGAAATCAAAATAACTTAAGAAATAATTCTCAAAATCAAAATAATTATCAAAATTTTAGAGGTAATCGAAGTAATGTTAATGTTTCTTGTAATTCTAATCAAAATAATTTTAGAAATAATAATTCTCGTTTTTACAGTAATAGCAATCATAATAATTCAGGAAATTTTCAAAATAATTCTAGTAATAGACAGAATATAAATAAAGATTCAGATGTAAATTTATGTTTCAAATGCAGTCAACCTAATCATTTTGCTAAGAATTGTACTGCTAAGGATAAGAAATGTTTTAATTGTGGAAAATTGAACTGCACTAAGAGAACGTGTCCTAATTGTAATAGTACTCAAATTTCGAGTCAGGGAAACGGGTCAAGAAGTCAAGTTTAGGTCGAGGGTTGACTTCTGACATACAATCGACCACTGATAATTTGGATTTTAAAGATAAAGTTGTTTTGGATTATGTATTGACACATGTAGGTCCTGGGGAATGTCCTTATTTAAGAGTAGATATTTTGGGTTTAAATTTTTATGGACTTTTAGATTCTGGGGCAAATAAAATTTTTGTAGGTAATAAAGGTTGGGATAAATTGAAAACTTTGGGAGTTAAATTGGATGTAAATAAGAGTACGCTTTGTAAAATAGCTAATGATAGTTCTTGTGAATGTATAGGCATAGCAACCGTTCCAGTAAAGGTTAGGGATATAATTAAACTTGTAGATATTTATGTGGTACCTGAACTGCGGCATGAACTTATTTTAGGTATTGATTTTTGGATAAAGTTAGGTATTGTTCCGGACATGCGCAGAGGCGAATGGTATTTTTCATCTGAAGTTTTAGGTAGTCCAGAGATTTCTTTGATGCAGTGTGAATCAGACTTGACAGAGGAGCAGAAAGTTCGGTTGAATGATTTAGTCACAGCTTATTTTGATAAAATTGGGGATCGTTTAGGTTGTACCTCGATGGTTAAACATAAAATTATTACAAATAGTGAGCCTATTAAGCAGAGATATTACCCAGTTTCACCCTTTAAGCAAAAACTTATAGATGAGGAGGTAGACAAGATGTTAGCAAACGGGGTCATTGAACCTTCAACTTCTGCCTGGTCATCTCCAGTGCTTTTGGTGCCCAAAGAAGAAGGAAAACAGCGCTTTGTAGTTGACTTTAGGAAGGTTAATAATGTCAGTCAGAAAGACGCCTATCCTTTGCCTTATATTTCTTCCATTCTAGATAAATTAGGGGGAGCTCGTTATCTTAGCTCGTTGGATCTTCAAAGTGCGTATTGGCAGGTAGAACTAGAGGAAAATAGTAAGCAGTATACAGCGTTCACAGTTCCTGGACGAGGACTTTTTCAGTTTCGTAGGTTGCCGTTTGGTTTGCACAACGCTCCAGCTACATTTCAGAGATTGATAGATACAGTTTTAGGTGCTGACTTACAACCTTATGTTTTTTGTTATCTGGACGATATAATTGTAGTCACTTCCGATTTTGATAAACATTTAGAAATTTTACAGCTCGTTTTTGATCGTTTAGACAAGGCAGGGTTAACCTTAAATAAGGAGAAAAGTAAATTTTGTCGAGCAGAATTAAGATATTTAGGTTATGTTGTTAATAGACATGGTATTTCAGTTGATCCCTCGAAAGTTGAAGCCATCACCAATATTCAGACTCCAAAAACAGTAACAGAAATTCGCAGAATTATAGGAATGTTATCATGGTATCGTCGTTTTGTTCCAAATTTTTCAGACTTAATATCACCTTTTACTCGTTTACTTCGTAAAGGCGCTAAATTTGCTTGGGATAAAAATTGCGAGGATGCTTTTCAAAAAATTAAAAATGTCTTAGTTTCAGCACCCATTTTGACTTGTCCAAATTTTGATCATGAATTTATTCTTCAGACAGACGCAAGTGCATACGGTGTAGGCGCAGTTTTATATCAAGTATACGATGGAAGAGAACACGTCATCTGTTACATATCTCGCAGTTTGACTCGTCAGGAAAAAGTTTATTCTGCTACAGAAAGAGAATTGTTAGCTGTACTTTTTGCAATCGAAAAATTAAGATGTTATTTGGATGGTGCAAAATTTTCTGTTGTTTGTGATCATTACAGTCTTCAGTGGCTGGATAATCTTAAAAATCCTCAGGGTAGATTAGGTCGATGGGCTTTGCGGTTACAACAATTTGATTACAAAGTCATTCATCGTAAAGGCAGAGAAAATATTGTTGCGGATGCTTTGAGTCGTTCTGTTCCAGAATGCGATGCCTTGGAGATTTCTAATATTGATCTACAGGAAGTACAAGACAAATGGTATATTGACCTCAGGAAACGTATATTGAAAAATCCTTTAAATTTTCCGCGTTGGAGAGTAACTGATGGTAAGATTTATAAGTATTTTCAGCTAGATTTTCCGGACTTGCGTGATACTACGGATTATTGGAAATTGGTTGTCCCAAAGGAAAAGCGGCGTGAGATTATGGAATCTTGTCATAGTTCTACAATTGGAGGTCATTTTGGGGTTCAGAAAACTTATTTAAAAATTTGTCGTTTATATTATTGGCCTTGCATGAGAGCTAACATTACCAAATTTGTTAAACATTGCTTAGTATGTCAAAGAGTAAAACCTGAACAAAAGTTGCCTAGTGGTTTATTACGCGATAATTTAATTCCAGAACATTGTTGGCAGGTTATTAGCATGGATTTATTTGGTCCATTACCAAAGAGTAAACACGGTAATATGTATATTTTTGTAGTAACTGACGTTTTTAGTAAATTTAATTATTTCTTTCCTATTAGAAAAGCAAATTCAAAAACAATAGTTAATCTTTTAGAAGAGCGTATATTCTTGGTTCATGGTATACCACAGGTCATTAGGTGTGATAATGGGGTTCAATTTAAAAGTCAGGAATTTCAGGGGTTAACAAAAAAGTATGAGGTTAGAACACTTTTTAATCCAAATTATCATCCATCGCCGAATGTTACTGAAAGAGTTAATAGGGTTTTAAAATCAATGCTTTCAGCTTTTATCTCAGATAATCAAAGAATTTGGGATGAGAATTTAGCAGCATTAGCTTGCGCAGTTAATACCGCCGTTCATGAAGCTACAGGGCGTACGCCATATTTTGTTAATTTTGGTAAAGATATGATACTTCATGGTAGTGAATATTCTAGGGTAACAGATGTAGGTGATCCAAATTTTAAACAGAATAATTTTTCTAAAAGAGTAGAAGCTCTTGCAAAATTAAGAGATTTTGTAAATAAACGTCTTCAGCAAGCTCATCAAAGATCAAGAAATCAATATAATCTTAGACGTCGTGATGTACAGTTTCAAGTAGGAAATTTGGTTTGGAAAAGACTTTTTGCATTGTCGGATGCTGGAAATTATTATTCAGCTAAACTTGCTGGTAAATTTGAAGGACCTTTTAAGATAGTTAAAAAAGTTGGTTACAATGTTTATGAGTTACAGGATATGAATGGAAAGTCCAAGGGAAATTGGCATGTTCAGGATTTAAAGCCATACTATGATCCCAATGATAATTAGGTTATTTGTGTAAAAAAAAAATTATTTCATAATTTTTTTTTCCTTAGAAAAGGGGGTGACTGTTACGGTTAAAAATTGGGTTTAAATAATAAATATTTTTGTTTACATTTTTCAAGATTAAATTACAGGTTCAAATTACTAAAGTCTTAAATAGATTTTTGTTTTGTACGTAAATTTACAGTAAACGATGTTTTCTACTATAAAACTACCTTTTGTTTTTCATTCATTAATATTGGTTTCATCTATATTCAGATCATTCCTTTTGTTTACATTTTGAAATTTTGATTGACATCGAAACTTAACATATTTCTGTAATTTGTAAATTTCATTAGGTACCTCGAGACAATGTATCACATATTGGGAAAAGCGTTTTCTTAATGTTTGGATAAAATAAATAGGATTATTTGCTTTCTTGTGATTATTATTTGATTTTCCTTTTTCAGAAAATATTTGTTTATTGTCACATATCAGCTGTTTGAAATAATCAGGTCCACTCAATTTCTTGAAAAGTTTTTAGGGTTGCCTATAAGATGGCCCATCAGTTGAATATTATCGAAATACTAAATTCGAAATAAAATAGTATCGATTTTTTTATTATGTTGTTTTTAGTTTATTAGTTGAATATTTCTCTTTACTTTACTCGTTAGAATTTTTGGTAATTATAATATTGTAAATTTGACCCTCGAACTAGTTCGAACTAATTTGAACTTAATTGGATTTCATTTTTAAATATTTCGAACCCATTAAGTAGTTTGTTATTGGGTATTCATTTTGTAGGACGAGGCAGGTTAGATTATTAATATATTGGTTGTCTCGGTCTGATTTTAGTACTGGCCAGTTTAAAGTTGAGATAGAAGAATTTTTGCATATATTTTCCGGAAGTAGTTCAAATTGTATGATAAATGTCAAGGGTTCGAGATTATGGCTACGAGATTAAGGTTATTTTTTTTGGATAGATTTTTGATAGACGTTTTTATAAAGTTTTTTTGGTAACTTCCGTTGGAAGAAATGTGCTAGTGATTTGAGAGAAATCGTTCTCTTTTGGCTATCTGACGCAAGAGCGTGAAGATGTGGTTTTAGTCTTATTACTGTCCCAAGTTAAGGGATTTGGTCATAATTGGCCGATTAATGTAACTAAACCGAGTCGGGGTGCAAACAATTTTTGGTGATTTTGGTCGTTTCACTCTACAGCCAGTTTGGCGATTATTTTCTTCAGCCAGCCAGAAACAACGGCTTGTCAGTTAACAGATGCCAACATTTTCTTGAGTTCGAGGTATGTACATATTTCTTTTGAAACAATCAGTTTTTGTGTTTAAGCAAAATTTAGCTAGGCTTTGCGTAGGCCTTTTGTACGACTGATTGAGTAGGAATTTTTATTTCTTTATTTTAGGGTCTTTGGAATGAATATGTCTTAGGAATAACTACTGTATTGTCTTTGGGATAAGTACAATATGTATTTGGAATAATTATGTCTTTGGATTTCTTCAGTCTTTTTTTGGATGGATATTTATAATGTACAGATTGGGTTTCCGTGCTGCACTTCTGGGATTGTGAGCCTCTGAAAGGGACAATCTCCATATTGAGCCAGGTCAACGTCCTTTCTGGGGAAGCCGTCTATGTCACAGGCCTTGTTCAACCACCTGTTTTAAAGTGACTCAGCTAAGTGCCTAATTTTAGCCAAAGTATGTACACAGGAGGTTCTGACTGTTAAGCCTAATGGGTATTAACCCTGTATTTTGAATCGTTTAGTTATCTAAACACAGTTTTCTGTTCGATTACCTAGAGGGCTAACAGGTAGGGGATTCTTGTGTATATGTTTTGAACCTTTCTAATTAATAGACTTTAAATATTTGGACTTTAATATTATATTTTTTTAATGATATTTATCTTTTGGTAATTTACCATATCATATATTTGCGGCGAACCAGTAAACTATGTAAGGTGAAACGCAGTCGACTTCGTTGCGCTACAGCCTCAAATTTAAATGTTTTATTTTTGCGATACTTCACTGTAATTGAGGTTTTTTTATGGTTCTGTTTTAGAGTCCCAGAGTGGCCAAGTACCCATTTAATTATTGTTTAAAATAATGAATATTATAGTGACACATTTATTGAAAATTTCAATTGCTTAACAATTGAATATTTTGGAAACTAGTTATTTTGTACAAATTTGTAACATACTTTTCAGTAAAATTTTATTAAGATTTTAACCACTTGAGCGACAGTTATAAGTTGATTTCTATGATCTAATTTTTGTAATTATCTATCACTTTTTTTTTGTAATTTTCTATTGCTTATATTTTTATTAACTGTCATTTAAACACTCATTATCTCTCTCCTTATCAATTTTCTAATTCTTTCTCTCTGCAGATATTTTTGGTAGTTTTTTGATATTGCTTTTTTTTTATTACTACAAAGTTGATAGTCTCCTGCATTGTTGGGCTTATGGACCTTCATAGTCTAGTTTAAAATAGAGTGTGTTATTTTCTTCTATAACTAGGCTATGTCGACGTAAACCGTCCAAAGGTAGTAGTTGATTTATTTACTTTTTGGATCGGTTTGCCGTTCACTGTGCAGGACACTGTCAAGTTTAATTTATTCTTTTGTTTTAAATATTCACATTTTGCTACGTCATAGAAAGACAATAACTTTCGACTAAGTCAACAAGGTTTTTTTTATTGCAATTTAACATTTGTAATCGCACTTCTATTAGATAGCCCCATTAGAGGAGCTTGCAATAATTCACATGGTGATAACTTTTTCCAGGGGTTGTACTTAATATCTGGGAAGGGGTATAACGTGAGGAATAAATGTATTGGCCTCTATTTAATTGGTTTTATTTCCTATAATTTTAAACTAGGATATTTTTAAGTACTTAGACTCTGCGATTTATTTACTCGGATATGACATATTAAATATTTATTCTTTTCCAAGTTTTCTTTACTACAATTGCTCGTAGTATAATCATTAGGGCTCATTCTAAAGTAAAATTTGGTGGCGCCTTTTTCCCGATTTAGACATTTATAAAACTTACTCAGGCAATATATTAAAAATAGTGGAAAAATATAAAAACAACGAATCTACCCTGAGATGAGCTAGCGTATAGGTAGACTCCAGTCAGCATTAGGACAATCATTAGGTAAGTCTGAACTGAGGTACCTTACAGGGTGTTGCCAGGATTTGGTAGGACGTTCATAGTTGGTAATAATATAGTATATTTCTTGGTAAAAATTTTGAGATTTCATTAGAGAGCAAAAATTCAGAGTTTCACACCTTGGGAGGCGCCCGATGGGGGACTGGTAACCCCACATGGGAAATTAATTGGTATAAATAATTTTTTGCTGATTTGCAAACCCCAGTCTTAACAAAAGAAAAACTGTGAAACTAGCCTTCTAGGGTTTGATGATTGTCTATAAGAAAGTCTCAAAATACTGGTGGCCTGCCTAGTCGGCCGCCCATTAATTTTGCCTATAAACAGATTTAAATCATTAATTTTTACCAAAATGTAAATTTAATAAATAAATTTTACTAGGTTATTATCCATGCAGTTTTCCATCAAATGTAGTCAGTAGAGATATCTAAACAATACATGCAAAAATTTTAAAAATTATTTGTGAATAAACCTATTTCAATTTTATGATAATCAGTTTATTTTCAATTACCCAAATATCCAAAATTATTGTATTTTCATAATCATTAGGAATATGTAAATTTTTTGATATTTTTTCGATGGCTCAGTAATTGAAAGCCTTTTTACCAAAAAAAAAATTATTTTTTTCAAAAGTTGAATAAAATAAAGCAGTTACACTGATATATGATGTGACAAAACCAATTTTTAGTCAAAGGTGCAAAAATATTAAAAAGAAAATTGTACACTGCTCCCTTTTTGAGAAAAGTTGATTTTTATATTTCCACGTTTAGCCTATTTCGTTAATCCCCTTCTCTCTGCAGTGATTGGCAGGGGCACATATTTCGTCTCTTACTAAACTCGTCAGGGTACCGACATGCACATATTTTTGCAAAGGGCAGATCGGAACGAAGTATGCAACATTGAACGCTGCTTCGCCGACTTCCCGCCGAATGGTGTATATATGTTTATGCAACTTTCACGAATTTCTCAATGTTAGATGCCATAGCAATGGTCATATCCACATTATGCTGTTATAGTGCTGAAATCACATTCAGTAAAGGTACTGCAACTCCGAGTGTGAATAAAGTGAATTTCGAACAGTAAATACAAACTTCGTTCCATCATATTCTTTCAGTGTTAGCGGTTACACAGATTAAGATCGAGAAGAAAGCCAGAACTCGATCTCCTCGCTACAGTGGTCGGCATGGGTACATGTTTCGTCTATTACTAGACTCATCAGGATACCGACATTCACCTATATGTGCAAAGGACAGAATGTTGCATTTGATGTTACATACTTCGTTCCAATCTCTCTTTTGCACAAACAGATGCATGTCAATACCCTGATGAGTCTAGTAAGAAACTAAATATGTACCCCTGCCGATCACTGTAGCGAAAAGGAGGAGTTCTGACTTTCGCGATATGGTGATACAGGTAGGCCATCATCTCGATGCTGATAGAATAGAATAAATTGTGTTTTGTCGCAATTTACTTAACCTGTGCAACCGCTAACAATGTTCGTATTTCACGTTATGTATATATATATATATATATATATATATATATATATATATATATATATATAAAGGGTGTTTTTTTATAGAGGTATAGAACTTTAAGTTGGCAACACTTTTTTAACTGGCGGCCCTTTTGTCAGCTGTCAAGTGATTTATATTTATTTTGGTTTGGCATTTCAACATGAATAGACTGACGCCTGAACAACGCTTCCAAATTGTGCAAATTTATTTTGAAAATCATGGTTCTGTTCGAAATACGTATCGCGCACTACGTCCATTTTACGGTCAACATAATCGTCTATCAGAGCAATTAATTCGATTAACTATGGAACGTTTTCGCACCACGTTTACTCTAAATGATAATAAGCATTCACAGAGAAGTCGTACAGTGCGTACAGAAGAAGTCATTGCTGCTGTAGAGCGTAGCGTAGTGAAAGACCCGAATCAGTCTATCCGCCATCATGCACAGGAATTGGATATGTGTCCATTCACTTTATGGAAGATTTTGCGGAAAGATCTTGGTTTGTGTGCTTACAAAATCCAACTCGTGCAAGAATTGAAGCCACACGATCACCTAACAAGGCGTAGATTCGGTGAATGGGCCCAAAACAAGATTGCCGTTGATCCCGATTTTCATAAGCGAATTTTGTTTAGCGATGAAGCTCACTTTTGTTTGAATGGATACGTCAATAAACAAAACTGCCGTATTTGGAGTGATGATAATCCTCAAGTGTATGTTGAGACACCGTTACATCCAGAAAAACTGACTGTTTGGTGTGCTTTATGGGCTGGTGGAATGATTGGTCCGTACTTCTTTAAAAAGGATGCTGGTCAGAACGTTACAGTCAATGGTGACCGCTATAGAGCCATGATTACTGACTTTTTCGTTCATCAATTGAACAACCATGATGTGCAGGAGCTGTGGTCTCAACAAGACGGCGCAACATGTCACACAGCTCGTGCCACAATTGATTTATTGAAGGAAATGTTTGGTAATCGCATAGTTTCACGTTTCGGACCCGTGAATTGGCCTCCAAGATCGTGCGACTTAACGCCGTTAGACTATTTTCTGTGGGGATGTGAAGTCGCTAGTCTACGCCGATAAGCCCGAAACGATTGATCACTTGGAGGACAACATTCGCTGCGTTATTGCCGATATACGGCCACAAATGTTGGAAAAAGTCATCGAAAATTGGACCTCCAGATTAGACTACGTCCGAGCCAGCCGTGGCGGTCATATGCCAGAAGTCATATTTAAATTATAATGCCAGAAGGTTATCTTTCGAATAAAGTAAATTTCATGTCAATTTAAAAAATTCATCTTTGTTTTATTCCATTTAAAAAGTTCTATACCTCTATAAAAACACCCTTTATATATATATATATATATATATATATATATATATATATATATATATATATATATATATATATATATATATATATATATATATATATTTCGGAATCAGAGAAAATATATATATATATATATAGATATATATATAGATAGATATAGATATAGATATAGATATATAATTCAAAAAATGCTAGTAAAATAACTACTTGTGTCAAAATATTACTATTGATATTTCATCTATGAAAGAATAGCAGAAAGCGGGGGAGAAAATTAAATGCCAAAAATGGCATAAGCTACATATATAAACCTCTATTCGACGGTGGTAAACAATGATTTTTAACTGCCTCATGAGCTTCATCTCATACATTTATAAATCATGCTCAACATTGACGAGAAATCGTTGTATCCTACAACATAGCCCTGTTAGTTTACCATGATCATCTGGCTACAGTGGTCACTCGCACCAAAAAAATATTGAACAATATCGATACCTTACGAAACATAGGGAGACTGACTTTCTTGAAATTTGCTAAAGCATTGTCCGATTTTCATACATTGATTAAAGCATGTTTTAGCTATAATTTAAATAAGAACTGTAAAGCATGTATTAATGATTTCGAAAATAGTGATTTAGAAAATCGATCAACATAATGCATGTGGTTTTCTCTCATGTAGAAGAATTTCTCACAAAGTATGTAATGGCTTTAGGATTTCACAGTGATTAGTCAGTGGCCAGTGGAATCTATCCATCATGATTTTGAAGAAAAAATATCAAGAGAGCATAAATCACCCATATTATATGTTACCTGTGCAACGATGTGTTTGTGAGTTCAACGAGATCCAATTATAAAATATGATTGAATTTAAATTGTATATATCATTATATAATTTTATCTTATTAATATGAAAACAACAGTTTCTATAAAAGTTACGATAAAACCAGTTATAACAATTCTATGAATGATAGCCTTTGTCAGGTTAGTTCAAAGGGCTATAGCTCTAAAATTATTAGAGAGAGAGAGAGCATTTTGTTTTAGGCGCGTCGGTATCTATGACCATTTGGCGCCTTTCTGAAATTATTAATTAAATAGGTGGCTTTTATGTTTCACATTATCTATTTTGTTGTTGTTAAATAACATTCACATTCAGAAGTGATAACAATGACATTTGTTATTTTTTATATGTTTGTATACAGTGTAATAAATTTTAAAGTACTTAATTAGCGACATGTTCTTTTTATGGAAATTTTTATAAAAAAAAAAGCAATAAGTAACTACATTTAACAGTATTATCAACAAACATTTAAGAGATAACCAACTAAAACTATATTTAATATATTTTACGCAAATTTATGAAATATGCAAATTAAGAAAATATAAAAATCAATTTTTTCTGAAAAAGAACCTAGCGTCCGATTTTATTTTTAATTTTTTTGCTTCTCTAGTAGTGTGTGGACAACAAAACAGTAGATCAGTGGCGGCTCGTAAAATAGTGCCACAGTGCCATGACACTACCTAATTTTTTCTAAAAATATTTTTTTGATTAATTTTACTTGAAACTTTTCCAAACATTTTTTTCTTCTCTATATTAATAATTTGGACAGTTTGTTATATATGTAAATTCTCCTTTCAGGCAGAGAATATGAAAAAAATATATACAAACAGTTTATTTTCTGCAAATATCGCTCTGGTCCTCTCTCCATACGCGTTTCGATCACCTCATGATCTCGTCAGTGGAGCTGTATCGGACCGAGAGCAACATTAGCAGAAAATAACTGATATAAAAAATATAAATTTCAAAGTACGTCGGCAGGATATTGCACCTGCCATCTACCTGATCAGTCTGACATCGAGGTAGGTAGATGGCAGGTGCAATATCCTGCCGACGTACCTTGAAACTTATATTTCTTATATCAGTTATTTCCTGCTAATGTTGCTCTCGGTCCGATACAGCTCCACTGACGAGATCATGAGGTGATCGAAATGCGTATGGAGAGAGGACCAGAGCGATATTTGCAGGAAATAAACTGTTTGTATATATATATTTCATATTCTCTGCCTGAAAGGAGAATTTCCATATATAACAAACTATTTAAAAACGGCAGAAGATTTCTTTATTTCTTACTGAAATTTTGATTTTTTAAATAATTTGGACGTTTGACAATGGAGCAACTTCTTAAAATGCGCGGATTTTGTATAATCGACCATATAGGATTTATTTATTGATACGATACAGTGGAAAGATCAAGATCTAAGGGGCTTATATGTGAGTGAGAAAGATGGATATATGTTATGTATTAATATGTTCCGTATGCTACTATGATGAAATATGTGCCAGGCACTAAATGACTGGAGTGTCATTTAGTAAAGAAAACACTTGTTACTGGGTGGGAAGTGATATTATTTTTTTATTTTGCCTTTCATGTTTGTTTTGTTTGCATCTGGTGGTTCTAAAAAAATATATTTTATTTTAAATTTAGTTCTAATTATTTATCGTGTGTTTACCCAAGCATTTACATAATCTTTATCTTTCTAAGTCGGTTTATTTTTGTTTTGTTACTAAAAGTTCAGTACAGAAGAGCAAAGCTAGAAAAAGTGCGTCTAGAAATCAAAGAGAGGAAAAATCATAAACAGTAGTACTTAAAAAATCGTGTTTCTTGGGCGCAGAGTCGAAAGCAAGAAAAATTCTTAGAAAAAGACAGAAAACGGACTCTGGGAATGAGAAAATTCAAGAAATTAATGGCAGTTGACTACTACTACTACTAACACTGCGTATCACTGACCACACAATGAGCCCCAGTTCTGACGATATGTTAGTTCTACGGGGGAATTCATTGTAAAGAAAGGTATAGTTAATCCATAAAACATTTCTGTGTTGGCAATGCCAAGGTTCCGACATTTCACGTTAACAAATCGTCAGACATGGGTCGACTCATATGGTTTATTATTTAAGTTTTCTTTTGATTTAAATGTATGTTGCCTACATTTGTAGATGTTGGGTGAACACTTTGTTTAGCGCTGCTACGAGGTAATTTATTAGCTCATCCCTATCTTTCGCTTACACCGCTATATTTTCATTTTTAGAATCATTATATTTATGACTTGAAAATGAAAACAAGAAACCGCTACTTCTGCGATTAACCAAGATCATTTAAATATGTAAATTACGCAGTGCTATTTGACAATTTACAGATTTACGGTTTCAGAGACAGAACGCATCAGTGGTTTGCCTCTTACCTAGAGAACAGAACACAAAGTGCTACTTTTGGAGGTTATACCTCTGATTATTTAAATATCATAAGTTGTACCGCAAGCCTCTGTTTTTGGCCATATATGTTTTTGTATATTAATGACTACTCATTTGGACATCAAACGTGCGTTATGCAGTTTAAAAGTACTCGAAATATATTTACTTATATAATAGATTAAAATTCGAGGGTTACATAAAATTGTACTAAGTTCAAAGCTAACTTCTGGACGCTATGCATTGAGGGTTGATAACAATCAGCATAAACGCCCATTTGATCCATGACGTAATCGTTCAGAAGTCAACAGCTGATTTCAAGCGCGCTTAAGTCAAGTCAACCCTAAATCGTTTCGAGCTTGACTTAATAAATCCAAACCGGCTTCAAGTATAATCTCGCCCATTTAATTCGTTATTTCTAAGCCGCTTGACTTCAAGCGCGCTCTGTTTATAACATTTTCTATCTTGCTAATTCCTTATATTTCTTAATCTCAGGTAGTCTTGAGAAATTTGATAAGTTTTACAATATTCTAAATTTTTTTTTGTTATCTAAAATTTTTATTCTCAGTTCTTTCTTAAGTTTTAGGCCCATTGTAATCAATTTTATTGCAAGCTATATTTTCATATGTTTATATCCTCGATTGCGAATGTATCTGTACAAAACATTCTCATACACCTGTTGTTTAAGAGGGACTCTTAAAAATCCGAAAGGCAGTTAAGCGGATATGTTTTGTATCCATAGACAAAGATATGAAGCTGTAACAGGGTTCTAAACCTATTAAGAAAAAAAAAATAAAAATATGTGCTGAGTGCCTCTCATGACGTTTCGGTGAAATCTCATTCACCATTTTCAAAGCTCACTATACGGCGTCTACGAGCGAATTGACGCCCGCGACTCGGGTGCTGTCGGTCCCGTGTGTACGCCGGGCGCGTTAGTTTTCGGAATGGTTCTGGCTAATTAGGTTGCCAGACCTGCGCGTCATCGGCCCTGTTGCCAGTGTTTGGGGTTGCGTTGCCGAGTTGTAATCTATTTCGTTACTAAGTGCTACTGGTTGATGTTTTGTAAGCAGATTTTTCCAAGTATTAGGCACTCGCTGGCTACCATCTTTGCTATTTAAGTGGTTGGACCTCTTTGTAATTTCGATGGCTTCTCTTATAACTCTCGTGGACAGGTTTTCACATCTTGATAGCATTTTAGTTCCTGAGAAATTTATCTTAGATCCTGTGTTTAACCAGTGTTGGGCCAGTGCAGAAAAAGTTGTTTTTTGCTTGACAGCGTCTTTTTTGGCGCTTATTTTACGGTTGGTTTGGTCTACGTAAGTTGAGCTGCATTTTCCGCATGGAATTTCGTACACTCTCTGGTTTTCTAGAGGGATTCTTTCTTTAGGTGTTGGCAAGAGATCTTTAGAATATCCATCCGGCGAAGCCGCGTTCAGTGGTGCATGCTTCCTTCCAATCTGTCCTTTGCACAGATAGGTGTATGTCGGTACCCTGACGAGTCTAGTGAGAGACGAAACATGTACCTCTACCGTATCACTGTAGCGGAGGGAGTAAGTTTGTTAACTTTCTTCTCAGTGTGGTGGTAGAGATAGGCCACCACCTCGGTGGTGGTGGAACAGGATGAATTGTGTTTTTTAGCAATTTATTCAAACTGTGTAACCTGTAACATGGAAAGGATATGTGGAGCGGAGTTTGCATTCACTGTTCGCATTTTACTTTCATTCACACGCGGAGTTGCATATAGATGTACGTTTGCTGAATGTGATTTCAGCACTACAATAACATAATGTGGATATAACCACTGCTATTGCATCTTACACGGAGGAATCCGTGAAAGTCGCATATATGTATATATATATATATATATATATATATATATATATATATATATATATATATATATATATATACATATATATATATATATATACATATATATATATATATATATGTCCACGAGAGTTATAAGAGAAGCCATCGAAATTGTAAAGAGGTCCAACCACTTAAATAGCAAAGATGGTAGCCAGCGAGTGCCTAATACTTGGAAAAATCTGCTTACAAAACATCAACCAGTAGCACTTAGTAACGAAATAGATTACAACTCGGCAACGCAACCCCAAACACTGGCAACAGGGCCGATGACGCGCAGGTCTGGCAACCTAATTAGCCAGAACCATTCCGAAAACTAACGCGCCCGGCGTACACACGGGACCGACAGCACCCGAGTCGCGGGCGTCAATTCGCTCGTAGACGCCGTATAGTGAGCTTTGAAAATGGTGAATGAGATTTCACCGAAACGTCATGAGAGGCACTCAGCACATATTTTTATTTTTTTTTTTTCTTAATAGGTTTAGAACCCTGTTACAGCTTCATATCTTTGTCTATGGATACAAAACATATCCGCTTAACTGCCTTTCGGATTTTTAAGAGTCCCTCTTAAACAACAGGTGTATGAGAATGTTTTGTACAGATACATTCGCAATCGAGGATATAAACATATGAAAATATAGCTTGCAATAAAATTGATTACAATGGGCCTAAAACTTAAGAAAGAACTGAGAATAAAAATTTTAGATGACAAAAAAAAATTTAGAATATTGTAAAACTTATCAAATTTCTCAAGACTACCTGAGATTAAGAAATATAAGGAATTAGCAAGATAGAAAATGTTATAAACAGAGCGCGCTTGAAGTCAAGCGGCTTAGAAATAACGAATCAAATGGGCGAGATTATACTTGAAGCCGGTTTGGATTTATTAAGTCAAGCTCGAAACGATTTAGGGTTGACTTGACTTAAGCGCGCTTGAAATCAGCTGTTGACTTCTGAACGATTACGTCATGGATCAAATGGGCGTTTATGCTGATTGTTATCAACCCTCAATGCATAGCGTCCAGAAGTTAGCTTTGAACTTAGTACAATTTTATGTAACCCTCGAATTTTAATCTATTATATAAGTAAATATATTTCGAGTACTTTTAAACTGCATAACGCACGTTTGATGTCCAAATGAGTAGTCATTAATATACGAAAACATATATGGCCAAAAACAGAGGCTTGCGGTACAACTTATGATATTTAAATAATCAGAGGTATAACCTCCAAAAGTAGCACTTTGTGTTCTGTTCTCTAGGTAAGAGGCAAACCACTGATGCGTTCTGTCTCTGAAACCGTAAATCTGTAAATTGTCAAATAGCACTGCGTAATTTACATATTTAAATGATCTTGGTTAATCGCAGAAGTAGCGGTTTCTTGTTTTCATTTTCAAGTCATAAATATAATGATTCTAAAAATGAAAATATAGCGGTGTAAGCGAAAGATAGGGATGAGCTAATAAATTACCTCGTAGCAGCGCTAAACAAAGTGTTCACCCAACATCTACAAATGTAGGCAACATACATTTAAATCAAAAGAAAACTTAAATAATAAACCATATGAGTCGACCCATGTCTGACGATTTGTTAACGTGAAATGTATTTTCTTTACAATGAATTCCCCCGTAGAACTAACATATCGTCAGAACTGGGGCTCATTGTGTGGTCAGTGATACGCAGTGTTAGTAGTAGTAGTAGTCAACTGCCATTAATTTCTTGAATTTTCTCATTCCCAGAGTCCGTTTTCTGTCTTTTTCTAAGAATTTTTCTTGCTTTCGACTCTGCGCCCAAGAAACACGATTTTTTAAGTACTACTGTTTATGATTTTTCCTCTCTTTGATTTCTAGACGCACTTTTTCTAGCTTTGCTCTTCTGTACTGAACTTTTAGTAACAAAACAAAAATAAACCGACTTAGAAAGATAAAGATTATGTAAATGCTTGGGTAAACACACGATAAATAATTAGAACTAAATTTAAAATAAAATATATTTAATTAGAACTAAATTTAAAATAAAATATATTTTTTAGAACCACCAGATGCAAACAAAACAAACATGAAAGGCAAAATAAAAAAATAATATCACTTCCCACCCAGTAACAAGTGTTTTCTTTACTAAATGACACTCCAGTTATTTAGTGCGTGGCACAAATTTCATCATAGTAGCATACGGAACATATTAATACATAACATATATCCATCTTTCTCACTCACATATAAGCCCCTTAGATCTTGATCTTTCCACTGTATCGTATCAATAAATAAATCCTATATGGTCGATTATACAAAATCCGCGCATTTTAAGAAGTTGCTCCATTGTCAAACATCCAAATTATTTAAAAAATCAAAATTTCAGTAAGAAATAAAGAAATCTTCTGCCGTTTTTAAATAGTTTGTTATATATGTAAATTCTCCTTTCAGGCAGAGAATATGAAATATATATATACAAACAGTTTATTTCCTGCAAATATCGCTCTGGTCCTCTCTCCATACGCATTTCGATCACCTCATGATCTCGTCAGTGGAGCTGTATCGGACCGAGAGCAACATTAGCAGGAAATAACTGATATAAGAAATATAAGTTTCAAGGTACGTCGGCAGGATATTACACCTGCCATCTACCTACCTCGATGTCAGACTGATCAGTCTGATATATGTATATATGTATATATATATATATATATATATATATATATATATATATATATATATTAACCTACCTTATTCAGTGTTCCCACGTTTTCTGTCTTTAGCTATCCGGGACCAAGTTGTTCCTATCAGTTTTCTGATGTCATAATATTACACAACATTTCTGGGATACATAATTGTGCTAGTGCTCCATCTATTGTCTGTTTATTTTGCTATATGTTCTACCCATTGCCATTTATGGATTTTTTTCTGGATTATATCAGTTACCTGGGTTTTCTGTCGTATCCAATCTATTCTTTTACGATTCCTTTTAGTTATTCCTAGCATGCATTTTTCCATGGCTCTTTGAGTAACTTAGAGTTGCACATTACTTGTGTATGCTCTAGGTTTGGCTTCACTATGTATGTTAGCTAACATTTCTACATATATATATATATATATATATATATATATATATATATATATATATATATATATATATATATATATAGAAGAATGCTTAGGGTACAAGAATTCTGCTATTTTTGTAGGACATGTACATTAGATCCTCCTTTACTCTACATGTTCTTTTATTTGATGACATACTGTATAAACATGTAGAATATCCTAATCTGGATACATTTTAAGGCATAACGTCATATAACATCATTGTTACAACTACTTTTAATTAAAATCACGTATTTTGTTGCATCGTTTTTGTTAGATTTGGTTATAAATATTTTTTTGTTCAAAAGTTCAAAATATTTTTCCCTTGTTAACTCAGTCATGGATATAATATATATATATATATATATATATATATATATATATATATATATATATATATATATATATGTTTTATTTGATGACATACTGTATATAATATATATATATATATATATATATATATATATATATATATATATATATATATATATATATATATATATATTTCGGAATCAGAGAAAATCTATGACGGTAATGATGATCGATACAACAAACCATTTCCCAGAATTATAGTGCATACACATACAATTTTCTAAGATAATTAACTTTGTCATCATAAAGATAAAAAGTGACAATAATATGACTCATTATAAATGTGACTAAGAATTTACAAATCATTTCTCGATGTTTAGTAGTTAGTTTAATGTAATTGACGTCATTTGATTTAATTTGTTACTTAATGCTGCAATTCCTATGAATGTTGAATTCTTCTTAAAGATTAAGTTTGGTTTTTTTAAAAGAAATATTTCAGTTTGACCTACTTTTACTAAATTTGAATTATTTTTAATTATACACCATCTACCTAATTAGAGAGATTATGGAATTCGCTATAATCGCAATTCAGTTACTTTATATAATAAAAATAAATAAATTACTTATTATGAAACGGCGCCTGACTCTATACGTTGTCATTCTATCCCATTTACTTTTATATCTACTTATTATATAGTACATTGCCCTTTCCACTGTTATGCTCATTGTCAGTACCAGACGATATGCGCAAATAAAATGCAGTCGTTATTGGAAAAAAATATGGAATTTTTATCTTTTTTTATATCCAGTTCCTGAGATTCTTCTTTATGGGGCTTCGTGGTAGTCCACAGAAAGGTTCCGGGCCAAGAAAAGGAGTTTTTGCCTTTTATTTTATGAGGCTATCCGCTTCCTCGTTTCCCTTGATTACCGTGGCACTGGCACCTATATCAGTGGTACCCTGATTTTTCTTACCAATTGCTTTAGGGCTTGCCTGCAGTCCGAAATCAACTCAGACTCTTAGCTGTTTGACCTGAGCTTTTAGCGCTGCTTAGCTATCTGACAATATGTATATTTTGGCCTTTTTAGTGTCTATTGAGTCACTAGCACAGATTTGGATTGCATGAATTTCCGTTTTGGAAGATGATAGAAGTGTCGGATTTAGCAAGCCCAAAACTTGGGCCTGATACTTCCACTTCAACCCCTTTTTTCATCTTGTATCCGTCAGAAAGCCATACCATTGATTCCTTCTCTAGTCGAGGTAATCCTTCTCCATTCGCTTGATAGCAGTCAATTAATACTTCATAGTTCGTGTCAAAATCGTATTTGATAAACATGATATCTGTTGGTTTCGATATGGAGTCTGTTGGAATTTGCCTATGACTTATGCCGTTCCCTTCTATAGATATAAAAGTACATAGTCTGCGGAGCCTATAGAAGCACGTTGCCTCTCGCTTAGAAAAAAACAAAGCGAAATTGCACAATGGTACCTCTCTAATGGCGATGGAGTGAGAGGGGATATACAATGACGTTTGAGGTCCCTTGCTTAGCACCATGCATACACAAGGAGGTACTTATTGTCCTTTTTTGCTTTGTCTATTTCTAAACAAGGGCCAACGCGCTTCTAGGACCCTCAGTTTATATTCTTCTATGTCAATGGTCATTTTAAACAATTCCAAATTAGTCTTGCAGATTAAAGGGATTACCTTTAGATCTAGAGGGCTTTCAGGCTCTCTGGGGGGAAACAGAGGTGGAAACTCCTTAGAGGAATTTTTAGAGGAAAATATTTTCCTATAGAAGATTTTTACAGGAATTTCTGGAGAAAAAAAAAACAGAAAATTTTTAATTAAGTCTTTGACTTCTGCCTATAATGTTTATCTAATAAATAGCTAGAATTCGTAATATAATTTCTCAAGATTAATGTCACAACCCGACAATGCTACTTATCATTATGCTGTAATTTACAAGAACAGATAACTAAATAAATGTGCGGAGTACACTCATGTCTTAGAAAAAAAGAAGGAGGAGGACTAATCAGACTTGGTTTGGAATAGTTTTTTATGTACGTATTCACAGGAATTTTGGCTGTAAATAATTGTCAAAGAGATTTTTCATAATCTTTCTAATTGAATGGTTTGGAATAGGCTGAAAGTCTTTATTGTAACATAAAATCTCTTTGTTATATTCTAATAGAAGGATTTATTTGAGTCAAAAAAGATTTATTAACATATAATAAATTTCATATTTGAAGATATAACCAAGCAAGTACTTATTAACAATTAAAAAATCATTCAAATAATTCGATTTTGTTGTATCAAATAAATATTTATTGATAATTAACGATATTTTTTTTTTAAATATCACTTTTAATAATTGATTACTATAGGAATTCAATTTTCAATTAAATTTTGTTTCCTAGTTTTTAAGAATTTTAAATTTTTGAGGAAAACATGTTTTATTGAAAGTTTTCAAAATTGCAACATTTTTTCTTCGCTATCGAAAATTTTATTTTTATACTAATCATATTATCTGTTAATGTATAAGAAAAGGGGGCGGATAATTTTACATCTATCCCGGATGGTAGAAACCTACGGCTGCGTCACTGGCTGAATATAAGTTTTCAGGGGCCAAAGCCTCTTAACGTCCCTTGTGCCAATTTCACAGTCCGTCCACACGGAACGTTTTACATGTTGCAAATAAAAGAATTAATATGGCATAAAATTTTTTCCGTAGTTTCCAAAATAACTTTAATTTTATCTTCACCATATTGTCCAGAAAAATTGCACTATAAATTTTTATCTAGGTACTATGTTTATTAAATGCCATCTACCCCGAATATCGTTGATCCCCCCTTGAATGCTAGGACATAAATATTCAATTTACAGAAAAATCTGAATAAAATGAAAAGCAGCTGCACTTTTTGGCCTTTTGTTGAGACATTATTAAAGATTGTACAAAAACGTGGGTAAAAAAAAACGAAGTTAATTACAAAGTTTTCTCTCAATTTTATCTAAAGTAGTGTAGCGTGATATATAATCACACAAAAAGAGACAACGTCAAAGCCTTTTATCTAAAATGACATAATTATTTTTATTTTTCAGATATCAGGAATAAAAACCTTTTTCCTTTTGCTACTTTTTATTTAATTTTTATAATAATGTTAGTATACTTAATTAACGAATTAAATTCATTATTTTCCTTTTTTATGTTTATATTTTAAAACGAAGTCTCCCAGAAAGATATAAAATTAGCATGTACCGTATAAAAAAAGTGCGCACCAATTAAATTGCATGTCAAGAGTACTGTTGAAAATTTAATGAGCTTAATTATTACATTGTGTTGCCGGATAAGCCATGTTAAATAACTGTAAAGAATTTCAGTAAAGTTTAAAATGTTTTAAATTGCAAAATAAATCCGCTGAAAAAAAGAACCCGTTCAAATGAAGGAAAGTTGTTCCGCCTGCTTGGCGCATGTGTAATGCGAGTCTTCCTTCATCGGCCATGTTGATTTTGACTGCGATAAAAACGTATATTGTGTGGACAATTTTAAAGAAAAACCATGAATAATTAAATACATTTTATTTTTAAAATGTACAGTTTTTAGTGTTTTTTTTAGTGATGTGAAATATTTTAAAAAAACTGTCTGGGAATACGTAATTTCACGACTAGCAGTTTAGGTATGTGTCATACGTTGACAACCTACTTATTTACCTATTTTTGAATATTTATTTACATACCCGAAAGTGATAATAAATATATAATTTATTGTAAACAAGTAACTTCACTTTTGTAGTTTAATTTTCATTGTTTAACGGATTTGTTTTCTAATCCTAAATTTATTAAAAATTTAGTAGAAATAGTGGAGTGCAATCTTCAACCTTGAATGTAACCCTACATGGATATAGATTAAGTACATTGTTTTATGATAAAAGATTATTATTCTACATTCATAGTGTCCAATCAATTATTTTTTATAACTCATTAAGTCCGTACATGGGAGGTATCACAAAGTTTTAAAAAGTATTTTTGTGTGTCAACAACCGATGGAATAAAAATAGGAATCTTGGTGGGGTATCTATGAACAAAAAGGCAATCTATATTTGGGATAGTTACTTCTATGAAAGTATTAAAAACTAAGAATAGGATATTTATTTTGGAGCTATATTGTTGGCTTGTTCAACTGTAAATTTTGACAGCACTTCCCTAGAAATTGTTTAATCCTTGTTTTTTAATATAAATGAAGAAACATTTGTCACGAAAATATAGAGACACACCTTAAATAAGGTAAGGGTCGAACCAACAAGGTTAAAATAGAAGCATACTGTTGAGATGTTCATATCAAATTATTCAATAACTTAGTCAAAAATTACTTTTACCCCCTAGTTCACTAACATGATTTAACTTTAAACCCGGTCTAAGTTGACAGTAAAAGGTTTAAACTGACTGAAGTAACAATAAGTCAAGCAAGTTTTGAACCTTGAAAATACAAGCTAAAAAAAACATTTACTTTTGTTATTAAAACATGGAATGGAAAATTTTATTTATTTTCGGGAACCAACTATTTCTCTTACCAATTTCAAGGCTTTATTGCTAGATTTTTATCCTTACTATCTCTATATAAGCATTTATTTGTTGACCTGTAATACAGATTTTTTACAATATCATAACAAAACAAAGCTGGTCAACTAGAAGATCTAACTTCAATGACATCTAGATCAGGTCTAGGTCTGAAACCTTCTTAGTGAATCTAGCTGTAATGTTTATTAGTAAGCTTATTAATTTTTTTTAATTCTCATAATTTTAACAAATATTTCTCCAGCAATACTATTATTATTTCATTCCGTTATTGGAAATTATTATTTAAAAAAGGGGGCGTCAATATAATCTCCTTTTGTTACATCTGAAAACCTTTACAGCCAGATTTAATAAAGGTTTAAGACTTAGACCTAATATAGTTGTCATGGAAGTAAGATCTTCTTGATGGCTAGTTTTCTTTTGCTTATGGTAGTGTTATAATTTATGAAAAATAAATACTTATATTGGAAAATTAAGGATCAAAACTTGTAAATAAAGCCTTGAAATTGGTAAGTGGAATAGTAGTCTCCCTAAAATTAAGAAAATTATCCATTTTAGCCGGTTTAGTAATACAAAACAATTATTTTTTCTTTTAGGAGATAAGGGTGCTTCTTTTCAAATGATAAAAGCGAGTTCCTGAGTACTCAGACACATATTTTCTGATTTTTCTTAAGGGATAAACTATTTTTTTTAATAACTAAGTTTTTTTTATTATGATATGATGGCTGAATTTAGGATATACGCTTATAAAGGGGGCTGATAAACAAAGATAATTTCGAAATAAAGTTGATATTTACTGCTGAAAACAAAAAAACAGTTGTTTTAAAAACATTCTCAAGAAAAATTAACAGAAATGTAACTGTAAACACATCTTACATCAAATACTATCCTGGAAATATTGCTATAATATTGTTGGATAATGATATGGCAACAATATTCAAAGAGTATTTTACTCATATACATATAAAATAAATACTGATAAAGGCCCATAAAAACAGTGAGTGGAATATAATCTCAAAAATGTGAAACAGCAATATTAAAATTACCTTCAAATTGTTATAAAATTTATGTATTTTCTTAATATTCGATACATAATAAACTTTAAATAAAAGATCATCTTTATATTTAAAGCATGATTTAAAGATAATAAACATCACTATAACCTAACATTTTGTTTAGAAAATCCTTGATGTCAAAACAATTTAAAATGGCATAAAGTCTTCTGTGTTCTTTGTAAATGGCTAGTCCATCAATAAACATTTATTCATTTGTCTCTATTGGCCACCAATATATTGAAGACACCAGTAGTGATTTGCCCTTTTTCTAATGGCGATCAAGTGATGGGGTATCCAGTAACATTGGAGTCTCATGCTTAGCTCCGCCATTAGAAGATTTACTACTCATTAAAAATATTCTGCCTCTTTGATCCTCAGTCTATATACTTAACTTTTATGTGTATGGTTCCAGTTGGCTTGGTAACCTGTACAGATTGGTCAGAGAAGTTGGCATTAACATGTGTGAGGCCAGCAGATTAAACAGCATTCAAACATAACTGAAATTTTAAATAATCCTATAATTCTTACCATTATAGGAGGACCATAACAGTAATCATGAGGTTTTAAAAATTTTTGATAATGAGTTTTGTGATTTTTTTTTAATTTCAGCTATAATAACAATAACTATAATTTGTTGTGTAAGGCAGTGACCCAGAGAATGGAAAAATATTAACTACTTAAATAATGCAGACAAATATATTCAGATAAAAAATTGATACTATTTTTTTAATAAAAATTTAATTAACCTGACAAATGATTTTCTCTTAATTTAATGAAGAGCATTTGTTTTAGCGATTAACAAAAAATGCTATTTTGTCGACGGGATTTTTGATAATGAGTTTTGTGATTTTTTTAATTTCAGCTATAATAACAATAACTATAATTTGTTGAATAGGACAGTGACCCAGAGAATGGAAAAATATTAACTACTTAAATAATGCAGACAAATATATTCCAATAAAAAATTGATATTATTTTTTTAATAAGAATTTAATTAACCCGACAAGTGATTTTCTCTTAATATAATGAAGAGCTTTTGTTTTATCGATTAACAAAAAATGCTATTTTATCGACGGGATTTTGTTGAAAAAAAGTGTACAGGGTGAGTCAACGATTGGATGAAGTACGTTTGTGCCTTTTCGGTGAAATTTACAAAGAAACTATATTTATTGTTTGATACAGTTTATTTTTACGCAGATTTTAAAGATATTTAGGACTCTACAGGGTGAGCCAAAAAACTAGGACAGCATAAAGTTGTATTTTTTTAAATAGAACACCCTATATACGAATCATATTTTCGATTTAGCTCATAATTTTAAATCTTTTTTATTAAGGGTTTACTATAACAAAACTTTATAGTTTCTGAGATAATTAAGTTTAAAGAAAAAAAGTCACATTTTCAAGCATCAATTCAATCCTAAATAACGTTTTCAATTTTGTGACAAATATATTCAAATTTTGAATTTAGCAAGGCCAAGGACAAGTTAACATAATTTTTACCTAATATTTGCAATAAAAGCTACAGGGTGTTGAACACATCGGCTCAAATTTGAACAAGTTTAAATGAAAAAATATCTTTTTTTTTAAATGGTACACCCTGTGTATTTTCATGTTATTTAATAGAGTAATAAAAACCCTAAAAGTTTTGTTCAATATATCCTATACCTATTTATAATAGTTTTTGAGATATTTCAGTTTTTTTTATTTTCCATACTTTTTTACAGAAATAGTCTTCATTATCATAGTAGCCATGGCAAAAACAATGTAAAAGAACATTTTTCTGTGTGTCAAATTTATAACCGCAATCGCTTCTTTTGGTTTTTATGTAGTGTAGTTTGTTTTTTTTTTTGCATTCATCTTATATTGTAAAATGAATTTTCCAAAGAATGAGTTAATAGATATGATTTATACAATAGGAGAGGCTCAAAAAAATTGCCTTCTTGCTCAAAGAATTTACAAAATGAAGTATCCTGATCGACGCCAGCCTAATACCCATACTTTTCAAAACTTAATGCAAAGATTTGATTCTTCTGGTACTGTTGATTATCCAAAACGTAAAGTGGTCAACAAACCAGTAACTAATGAAGAAAAAGAACTACAAGTATTGTTAAATGTTCAGGAAAATCCTTATATTGATAGCCGTCAATTAGCAGCATTATGTGAAACATCACAATCCACCGCTAATCGTACTACCAAGAAATATAGGTATCATCCATATCACATTGAATTACACCAAGAATTGCATGGACAGGATTTTGAAAGTCGTGTAAACTTTTGTCGTACAATAAATGCGGAGATTCAATTAAATCCAAATTTATTATGCAAGGTAATGTTTAGTGATGAAGCTACTTTTAGAAGTAACGGTGCCGTAAATAGACGCAACATGCATTATTATGCCACAGAAAACCCATTTTGGATTAGAGAGGTGCAACATCAAAACCACTGGTCATTAAATGTTTGGTGTGGTATTCATCATAATCGAATTATTGGACCCCACTTTTTTAATGAACCACTAAATGGCCATAGTTACCTGAACTTTCTACAAGAAGAACTACCCCAACTGCTTCAAGGTCTCGATAGGGATGAGCTCGACAGTATGTGGTTCCAGCACGATGGTGCGCCTCCGCCTTACCATCGTGAAGTTCGTGTGTTTTTGCACCAACGATATCCGCAAAAATGGATTGGACGTGGGGATTTCATTGAGTGGCCACCAAGGTCTAGCGACATCACCCCATTAGATTTCTTCCTATGGGGTTATATTAAAAATAAGGTGTATGTTAATCCACCAACAATAGTGGAAGATATGCGAAACAGGATTAGAGATACCTCTAGAACAATAACGCCACTAATTTTGTCCAGGGTCCGAGAAAATCTGCAAAAAAGACTAAATTTGTGCATTGCACAAGAGGGTCGTTTATTCGAACACTTATTAAAAAGAAATAATTAATCTCAGTATTTAATAGGTAATTTTTTTGTTTCAATTTAAAATAAAAGTAAATATGTATTTGCCTTGTCGTTATTGTTGTGTTAATTTTTTCACATTATGCTTAATTAAACTATTGCCGTTGTAATATAACGAATAATGTATTTCATCATATTTAACCACATTCTGTTTGTTTCTGTAGTTTCTTTTTATTATTTTACATGGCTACTATGATAATGAAGACTATTTCTGTAAAAAAGTATGGAAAATAAGAAAAACTGAAATATCTCAAAAACTATTGTAAATAGGTATAGGATATATTGAACAAAACTTTTAGGGTTTTTATTACTCTATTAAATAACATGAAAATATACAGGGTGTACCATTTAAAAAAAAAGATATTTATTCATTTAAACTTGTTTAAATTTGAGCCGATGTGTTCAACACCCTGTAGCTTTTATTGCAAATATTAGGTAAAAATTATGTTAACTTATCCTTGGTCTTGCTAAATTCCTAATTTGTATATATTTGTCACAAAATTGAAAACGTTATTTAGGATTGAATTGATGCTAGAAAATGTGACTTTTTTTCTTTAAACTTAATTATCTCAGAAACTATAAAGTTTTGTTATAGTAAACCCTTAATAAAAAAGATTTAAAATTATAAGCTAAATCGAAAATACGATTCGTATATAGGGTGTTCTATTTAAAAAAATACAACCTTATGCTGTCCTAGTTTTTTGGCTCACCCTGTAGAGTCCTAAATATTTTCAAAATCTGCGTAAAAATAAACTGTATCAAACAATAAATATAGTTTCTTTGTAAATTTCACCGAAGAGGCACAAACTTACTTCATCCAATCGTTGACTCACCCTGTATATAGACATAAAGTTAAATATACTGGTTTCTCCTCTGAAAAGCAACGTCTGTATCCTCTGTTATTTTTTCAGAAATAAACATTGGGTTTCGCAAAAAGAAATCACTTACAATAATATTATTAAATAAAGCAAAAATTACCAACATCCAAGTTTTTTTAATCTATTTTATATTATGTACGCTATTGTTTTTCTAATTATTGGGAAAATGTTTTTTAAAATTGACTAACATTTTACCCGTCAGGGATTCACTCAAAAAATATTTGCATATAAGTAAATGGATTATAGATTGTGGAAAAAGTTTCGCTTATACATTTAGGACTTAATTATGTCTAAAATCATAAGAACAATTACCCGTCGCGGCTTCGCCCGCAAAATATTTGTTTTATCATATAAAAAATAGATTATAAATTGTACAAAAAGTTTCGTTGATATATTCAGGAGTTAATTATGTTTAGAATAATAAAAACAATTACCCATCGCGGCTTCGCCCGCAAAATATTTGTTTTATCGTATAAATAAATGGATTATAGATCCTAGAAAACGTTTCATTCATAGATTCAGGACTTAATTATGTTTAGAATAATAAAAACAATTACCCTTTACGGCTTCGCCTGCAAAATATTTGTTTTAACATATAAATAAATGGATTATAGATTGTAGAAAAAGTTTCGCTCATATATTCAGGACTTAATTATGTTTAGAATAATAAAAACAATTATCCGACGCTGCTTCGCCCGTAAAATGTTTGTTTTATCCTATAAATAAATGGATTATAGATTGTAGAATATATATCACTTACATAATCAGGACTTAATTATGTTTAGAATAATGGAAACAATTATTCAACTAAATTAATTGAGTGCTATTTAATACCATCCCAAAAATCATGTAATTTTTACATCTTTTATCATTTTCACCCTTTCTTATAAAGATATCGCAAAATCCGTTCTTACTGTTAACCTATACCATATCACGAATGTGTGTGCGAAATTTCAAGTCAATATCTTTAACTTTTTAAGATGTATGTTGATCGATCAGTCAAGACTTCTTTTATATATATATATATATATATATATATATATATATATATATATATATATATATATATATATATATATATATATATATATATATTATAGAGATGATTATGAAAGCAGCATCTATATTTTTCCACACCTGTTCTAACCATAGACGTAAAAGAAATTAATATCGTTTAATATAGACTGCGGATCCTGTAGAAGATGCAGATGCTTAAAAAGAGCTAGAGCGTTCTCGAGAAGCAGGACATCTCTTTCTAATTTCGGTCAGGTGACAAGAGTATCCAATGACATTTGGAAATTTCATCCTGGCCAAAAAATGGAATTAACTTGTGATTATTTTTCACAAATTTCAACGTGGTTTATCTCAACAAAGGGCATCGATGAACTTATTTCTTTATATAATAATGAAACACCCACCAGAACCACTATATTTTTCTGGTTTAATGAATTTAATTGTGGCCGTTGTTCCTTCACCGGAGAGTCGCATGAAAACGGTTGCTGTGTGAAACGGTAAACATAGTACAACTTTAGGTATGCGCATTATGGAATGTTCAACTGACCATCCCGGAACAAAAAAGGTTAGCTGACCATTGACAGTACTGAACTTCAAAAATCTATTTGTTTTTATTTTAGCCAAACATAAGTATATAATTTGTGGATCTCATTATACTAAATAAAATACCACAAAACACAAATAAATAAGTTACTTAAAACACTATAAATCGATTTAATTCCCATACAATTTACAAGGCAAAAACCTTAAGACATAAAATTAGCGTCACACCGGTGTGTAGATAACTGTGCAAGCCAACAAGTGATTTGGCGTCCCACGTGTACAATCGCACTTTTTCATCCCTATTTTGCCGTTCTTGGCTTCAACAGCCTGTAAGAGTCTGGATCCATCATGATGGTCAGTGACTGATACAAGAGCGTCATATGACATGTCGTGAGATTCAGGCGTCCCTAGGCATTAGTAACACCAGCGTATATAAAAGTGTTTATTGTCATTTTTGCAATGGTATTAGACATATTGCATGAGCATTTGGCCGTGAAGAAGTTATGTTTGTGTTGAATGCCGCATAATTTGACAATCGCTCAAAAAAGGGCTCGTATCGATTAGTACAAGGAAATACTGAAAAATACGACGGCAACGCTTCAAAAAACGTTTATAAAGTCGTGACAGGTAACGAGTTTTAAATCTACGCATACGAGCCATAAAGTAAACAACAGTCGACCATACGGGTTTTCCACGAGACAAAACCAGCAAAAGTTATTCGCGCATGAAGCACTTCGAAGTAAATGGTGGGCTGTTTTTTTCGGAAAAACTGAGCATGTCGTAACTGTGGCTTTAGAGAATCATAGAACAGTCATTTCTGAGTGATACACAAAGTCTTCGGTAAATAAAATGAGAACAAATCGCATACGACTGATCATTCTCCATCATGACAATGCAGACTCTCACATATCAGTTCCAACAAGTGACTTTTTGAGCATTCAAAACGTCAAATTAATAGATCAGCCGCTGTACAGCCCTGATTTGGCACCCAATAATTTCTTTTTGTTTTCGTACATGCAGGACAAACTGTGCGATCAACACTTTTCTACCTCAGAAACCGCGGTGGATGCGTTCAAGAACCATGTTTTAGAGATATGGGACGAAATAATATTTCATGCTGATGATACATTTCGAACTTCATCATACCAGATCTTCATTGGCTAACACGAAAAGTTGTCAGGCGGCGTTACGTTATGATAGTCTGTTGCATGTCTATACAGATCTAAAACATTTAACTGATATATGCGAATTCATTTATTTTTGAAAAAGATCATATAAAGGGTGTTTTTTATAGAGGTATAGAACTTTTAAATGGAATAAAACAAAGATGAATTTTTTAAATTGACATGAAATTTACTTTATTCAAAAGATAACCTTCTGGCATTATAATTTAAATATGACTTCTGGCATATGACCGCCACGGCTGGCTCGGACGTAGTCGAATCTGGAGATCCAATTTTCGATGACTTTTTCCAACATTTGTGGCCGTATATCGGCAATAACGCGGCGAATGTTGTCCTCCAAGTGATCAATCGTTTCGGGCTTATCGGCGTAGACTAGCGACTTCACATGTCCCCACAGAAAATAGTCTAGCGGCGTTAAGTCGCACGATCTTGGAGGCCAATTCACGGGCCCGAAACATGAAACTATGCGGTTACCAAACATTTCCTTCAATAAATCAATTGTGGCACGAGCTGTGTGACATGTTGCGCCGTCTTGTTGAAACCACAGCTCCTGCACATCATGGTTGTTCAATTGATGAACGAAGAAGTCAATAATCATGGCTCTATAGCGGTCACCATTGACTGTAACGTTCTGGCCAGCATCGTTTTTAAAGAAGTACGGACCAATGATTCCACCAGCCCATAAAGCACACCAAACAGTCAGTTTGTCTGGATGTAACGGTGTCTCAACATACACTTGATGATTATCATCACTCCAAATACGGCAGTTTTGTTTATTGACGTATCCATTCAAACAAAAATGAGCTTCATCGCTAAACAAAATTCGGTTATGAAAATCGGGATCAACGGCAATCTTGTTTTGGGCCCATTCACCGAATCTGCTCCTTGCTAGGTGATCGTGTGGCTTCAATTCTTGCACGAGTTGGATTTTGCAAGCACGCAAACCAAGATCTTTCCGCAAAATCTTCCATAAAGTGAATGGACACATATCCAATTCCTGTGCACTATGGCGGATAGACTGATTCGGGTCTTCCTCTACGCTACGCTCTACAGCAGCAATGACTTCTTCTGTACGCACTGTACGACGTATCTGTGGATGCGTATTATCATTTAGAGTAAACGTGGTGCGAAAACATTCCATAGTTAATCGAATTAATTGCTCTGATGGACGATTATGTTGACCGTAAAATGGACGGAGTGCGCGATACGTATTTCGAACAGAACCATGATTTTCAAAATAAATTTGCACAATTTGGAAGCGTTGTTCAGGCGTCAGTCTATTCATGTTGAAATGCCAAAACAAACTAAACATAAATCACTTGACAGCTGACAAAATGGCCGCCAGTTAAAAAAGTGTTGCCAACTTAAAGTTCTATACCTCTATAAAAAACACCCTTTATTTACTCGTGAGGCTGGTTTTCTATTCTTGTTTCTAATATTTTTATATTACTTACATTATTTAAAATATTTTCTTTTTTTTTCCATATTAAACTCTTATAAACACAAATCTCTTATTTGTTTTATATATAAAGGTTACTGAGCAAAGATGCGTTAGCTTCATTTATTTAAAAATTGTTCAAGAGGAGTTTTAACTAATTTCTTTTACAGTATCTTGAAAAAATGCCTGGTCCACCCCCGCCAGCTCCACCTCCACCTGCTTTTTCAGGTCCAAAAGGTGGAGGTCCTGTAAACACAGATGGTAGAGGTGCCCTGCTTAAATCCATTCAGCAAGGAAAGAAACTGAAAAAGACTGTTACTGTGGATAAGAGTGGCCCTATGATACCAGGTATAATATATGAACATTATTATCTAAATGTATGTTTAAATGTATACAGAGTGTTATTTTAAGTTGGAACTGTTTTTTTTTGTAATTGTAAATCTATAGTAATTGAAATTGACCAATAAAAATTTTAAAAATTACTACTAAATCAAAACAAAAAAAAACTGCAAAACGGGATGAAATTGGTGGTAACTAGTTGAAAATAATAGAAGAAAATAATTACAAATTTATTATTTTTGTATTTTAACCATACATATATTATTTTTTAATTCTCGTCTAAATTCTACGTTTTATCTTCTCAAGTCTGAAATGCAATAAGGCATGACGGTGATAATTTTTTTTTGTGTTTAATAATGCAAAAAAGTATTAAAATCCTGTAATAGCAAAAATAATCAAAATTTGGTAACAATAAAAATAATCACAATGTCAAAAAAAATTTTAAAAATTTCAACATTGGCCTATTAAACTACATACTTAAACAAAGTTTCAAAATATTTTAAAATCAAGTAAGGCATAATTCCTTAACTTTTTGTAGTCTCCTACATTTATACTTCCCATTGAAGCATTTTGAAATCACTAAATCTCTATTTTCCAATTAATTGATGTGATTTGGTTTCTTTTTAGGGATCCATTTAGCACCAACTCGTAACCTGAGATATTTCATGTTCTGTTTCATTTTAAAAAATAGTTTTTAGCGTTAATTTTTCTCATCTTATAAAATTGTCACCATAGAGAAAATTAAAATATTTTAAAAAGTTTTGTTTATTTACAAAAATATTAAAGTTAGTGACAATTTAGTTTCCAAAAAACTTAAAAAGGGTTTATTGTTAGCATAAACATAGTTAAAGCCTATGCTTTTGATTCATACACCCTGCATATCAACCAGGTTTGATTGACAGATACTACATTTTTATTTTATGTCAGAATAAATGATATTAAATCTACATGTTTGTCTCTTTTGTAGGAAAAATAAACAATGTTGGTAATAACAACAGTACTCCAACGGGAGGAAGTAACATATCCAACAGTTCAACTCTGTCAACTCCTAATGGATTACCATTAGGTGGACTTTTTGCTGGTGGAATGCCAAAACTTAAGCCTACAGGACGAATAGGTACTGAAATTTAAAAATTATATTTTTCCATTTTGTGAAAGAATTATAAATAAAACCCTGGAAATAGCAAAACTTGAAGCTAGAGGAAACTATATAAGTAGTCATTATGGAGGGACTGATTAGAATGGGGAAATAAATTTAATTTTTAAAAATGACTAATTATAATGATATTTAGTGAGATTACATGTTTTGTTAATGGCAAATTATTAACCACAACTGGGATATAATAGTGCTGTATAAAAATATGGGTGGTATCACAGTGAGGATCTCTTAATTTTATTACTTTTGGAAGAAGTTCATAATTTCAGTATTTGTTCCAGAAAAACGATCAAAATTCTTATAAAAGTCAAGTAATTGTATGTTTAAACTTCACTAGACATCCTAATGTTATTTATGTTTTAAAAATATACAGTACAAAATAAGAAAAATTGTTCTCTCTTGATGAAATGAAATATGAACTCGATTTTGGTTTCAAAAGATAGCCTATAACAATATCTACAAACCAATTTCTAGGTTTTTTGATAATTGCATTTTAAAAGGAGTAGAAAGGGGAAAACATCGATTTTACGATTGCTCATTAAAGAGTAATTTTCTCTGCAAAAAGTCACGATATGAACATGACTTTTTGGCTTCACATGTTCTGCATATGATTATCCAAAAAGTGAATTCTGCATTATTAAAATATTGTTTTTAAGGGTGAAAAGGGTTAAAATGTGTTTTTATTATTTTGCCTTCGCCTGCTAGTTTTTTCTTTTGGGATGTGGAAATGCTTTTTACGCACTCTGTGTTGGACTCGCGCCTCCGTTTCAGAGGACGCCCTACCCACTAAAACCACACCATGGAGACCTTAAGGAGTATTAAGACTTCTTGGGAGACCTTGCGGTATTACTTCAGGAAGTCTTGGTCCATTTGTTGATAGTTGATCTATCCCTGTCATTTCCCTCGCTTTTTTCTGTCTACTAGCTACTTTGCATACTTCTTTCCAGTTATCTTCAGACTAGAATTCATTATACCCATTTTCCGTTCCAGCGTTCGACTTTGTTCGTTTCATCTTATGGACTTGAAGAAGATGTGCTTTGCAGTATTAGCTCCAGCAAAATAAGGACATTCGTCATTTGCACTAATCTCAAAACGTCTAAAGTAGGCTTGGAAGTATCCGTGCCCAGTGAGTATTTGAGTTAAAAAGAAATCTTCTTCATTCTCTTTCTTTCTGACCATGTTTTAATGATTGGTAAGTCTCTTTGTCCACTCAGCAGTTCCCTCCGCGTTATTCCATTCTTCTTGCTTCATGTGCAATCTCTTTCACTCTTCCTCCTCCTTCCTCTATTTGGGCTCTATTTTTTACTTGGAAGTTGATTGGCGGGATCTTTGCGATAACAAGTATTGCCTTCATTGATGCCGTTCTAAATGCCCCTGTTATTCTGATGGATTTTACAATAGAGCAGATGATTCTCCTGCTTGCTTCTCATGGTCTACCCACCCTAGGTATGAGCTTACTGATACCATTCATTGCCTTGTCTACCTTTTCTGTTTTGCGTACCCACGGTCATGTTTCTGTCAAAGTATATCCCAAAGTACTTGGCATGTTCCCGACTCTGTACTGTTCTACCTTCCATCGTTACCCTTCTGGTCTTTGTTTTCCTTCCCACGACTAAAATGACTGCTTTAGTTTTTTGTGGGGCCAATTTAAATTTTTTGGTGTTGATCCAATTTGTGGCCTCTTGTAAGGCCTTGTTTCCTACTTCCTCCATTCTTTCTGCACCCCTGATTGCTACTAGGATTCCAAGGTCGTCTGCGTATCCTCTCATCGTTACTCCATCTGGGACCTGTAGGTTCATTACTACATTGAAGTAAGCATTCCACAAAGTGGATCCAATCACGGATCCCTGCGGTACCCCACATGATACCTCCATTCTCTCCTTTTCTTCTGTTGTGACTGATCGGTCTTCATAATAGCTTGCAATTATATTAAACAAATAGGGAGTAATTATACTTCTCTTCAGATCTTCAAATATTCCAGACCAAGGAGCTGTATTGAAAGCGTTTTCCACATCTACTGTTATTAAAGTGCATAACTTTCTTCGTTCTCGTGGTATCTGTCTGGTCTCTTCTACTACTTTGCACACCACACTTGTTGTGGATTTCCCCTCTCGAAAACCGTACTGTTTATCAGACAGGCCGCCAGTTCTGTCTATTTTTTCTGTCAGTCTACTGAGTATTAAGTGTACCAGTAGTTTTCCAGCAACATTTATTAGACATATGAATCGATATTTCTTTACCTGCTGGCCCGGCTTTCTCTCTTTGTCAATCAAAACCAGTCGTGTTGTTTTCCATTCTTTCTGATATTCGCCTGATCCGAGGATTTGGTTTGCAAGTTCCAGACATTTCTGCAGATAGTTCTCAACCACCATTTTGATTACCTCCGCCGGTATGTTGTCTGGGCTTTGTTGTCTTTCAGCTTCACTGCTGCATTTCTCAATTCTTCGATGGAGATTATAGATATTTCTGCTACTCTAACTGGTATTTTCTCCCATCTTCCTCTTGGGTGTTTTGGGAACAAGGTTTAAGCTATTTTTAACTGCTCGTCATCTGGCACATTTAAAAGAGGTGCTCCCATATGTCTCTGTCTTCCTAATCAGTAGTTTTGTTCCGTGCCTTTTTCTTTGCTTGTATGATGGATTTTTCAATGCTGTCCTCTTAATTTGGTGGCAGCCTATTTTCCTATTCTCATCTGTACCTTTGTCTGCTCTTACCATGGCTCTTCTGGCGTGTATACATTGCTTCCTGGCTTCAGACCACCAGTATACCGGTTTCCTTATTCGTCGAGTGATTTTATTTTTAAACGTTTTATCGCATGCAGTGCTCACTACAGCAATGAAACTAGCTGCAGTCTCCGTGTATGCATTCTGGAACTGCCTTCCCACCTCCAATGTTATTTTATGCAGTTCTTGCTTGACAATTTTCCAACCTCTTGTGCAAACTGCGCGATTTTCGTTGGCCATGTCGCTGTCTGAGATATCTATTAGTGTATATTGGTGGTAGTGGTATTTTGCTAGTTTCTTCTTGCAGAAAGTTATATGTATATACGATTCACTGTGCCCTCGTACAAACGTTGGTACATCTCCTCTGTTGAGCACTACCAGTTCATCTGCCAGCCATTCAGCAATTACTTCTTCTCTATTATCTTCTACTTTTGAGCCTCATAAGTAAGACTAAAGTAATTCTCACAGGGCTATTGATTTGCGACCTGTTAACATGCTTAGTTGTGTTGAAAAAATCATAGAAAAAGTAATGATGAAACAACTGTTAGAATTTATAGAAGCCAAAAAAATTATAAATAGTATGCAATCTGGTTTTCGGGGTAAGCATAGCTGTGAAACTGCAGTGCAGTATGTCCTTAATGACTGGAAACATAGTTTCGATCAAAATCTTATTACGGGTGCTGTATTCTTGGATTTGAGGAGAGCCTTTGAGACTTTAGATAGGGAAAGATTACTTAAAAAATTAGAAAGTGTCGGTATAAGGGGTGAAGTGTTGGAATTTATGAATAATTACTTAATTAATAGAAAACAAAGACTGAAATTGAATGACGTGGTATCTGACGAGATTGAAAGCAGCATGGGTGTTCCACAGGGTAGTGTACTGGGTCCATTATTATTTCTTATATATATTGATGATATAGCGAATACAACTGGTGATTGTTTTATACATCTTTTTGCAGATGATGTTCTTTTATATTTTGCATGTTCTGATGGTATTCAATTGGTGGTGTTCTTGTAACCAATTAAAAATAAATGTGGAAAAAACCAAAGTTATGATAATCTGCAATGAGAATCATTACAGAACTTTTTCTCGTGGAGATCCTATTATTAAATTAGGCAATGAAACAATTGAAATGGTGGAAAAGTTTAAATATTTAGGAGTAATCATAGATAGACAACTTAAATTTAAAGAACATGCGAATAACTTAATAAAAATAATTTCTTATAAAATTAACTATATTCAAAGATGTTCTAATTTTTTGACAAGATGGACTAAAACAATCCTGTTTAACACTCTGGTATTGCCGCACTTTGTTTTTGCTCCACAATTTTGTTCCCCCTTAATCAAAATGAAAAGGCAAGATTTCAAAAATTGCAAAGTAGAGCCATGAGAGTTATACTCTCATGTACACGAAGAACATCAATTAACTACATGTTGAGAGAAATGCAATGGTTGTCGGTGGAGGACTTCTTTCACTATCAAACATTGATCTTTATTTTTAAAATCAGATCGGGTAGTTCTCCTACATATTTACAAAATCTTATTAATTATAATAGAAATATACATGCATATGGTACTAGAGCGAAGGATGACTTTTATATTCCTCCAGTATTAAAGAGACAAACACAAACCTCTGTATTTTTAAAGATTTAAACAGTTTTAATCAGTTGCCCACAAATATTAAATGTTTAAAATCTCTAAATAAGTTTAAGCAGTGTCTGAAGCTGTATTTTGTTAATAGGATCTGTTCTTGAGGGACATGGACTTTCTTTGTTTTTTTTTTATTTGTGTCAGTTTAGTTTAGTGTGTCCTTGTTCTGCAAAGCTTGACGATGTTTGATTGTTGTTTTTAATTTTAAAATATTTTAGTTGTTAAGATATGTGTGTAATTATATATTAGTCTATGACTAAATAAAGGATTTATATGTATTAAAATTTCCGCCTACTATTATTTCTTTAACATTCCTCCGATTTCAAGATGTAGTAGGTATGTCATAGTAGACAGGTCAAATGTGTAAGAAATATGTTTAATCTCGATGCGTTTCTGTACGCTCAGGTTAGGAACTTGTTTTATTCCTTGAAGGGCCCTCCTCAGTCTAGAGTACAATAGAAAGGATGTTTTTAAATACTTTTTTCTTTAATGAAAGATGAAACAAAAGTTTTTGAGGATTTACATATTTACATAAAATTTACACATATGTTATAAATATAATTTTGAATTTTCCACACCGGGAATGCAATACTATTCATAACAATATCATGAGCAACAAATTACTAATCAGCTGGAAATTTCAACTCGTTTATATAGACTAAGTAAATCTAGGGAAAAATCATAAAATGGATTTTGATCAGTATGATTAGTATTTTTCCTGTATTGGTAGTGTTCACCTAGAATAAATAATAATATATTCTTTAAGTCTTGCAATTTACTAACTTTCTATTTAAAAATGCTTGCGATAATTTAAACGTTTTTTTAGGATCAACCGGGGAAAACAAGAAAATAGAAATTTTACACTTGATTTTCAATTGGTTTTACAGATTCTATATCATTTTCAAGTAAAAAAAAAAAACGTTTTTTTTTAATTTAAAAAGGTGTTATGTAAATTGCCAATATAGGAGAATATTTATAAAATGTTTTTTTTTATAAAATCCTTCCACAAATGTAACTCTTCAAAAACAAAGATTAATTTTATTTTAGGGTCATCAACTTTAAATTCTTCCAATAGTAATCTTAACAATAATGAAACAGATGGTAGTCCAATACCAAAAGTAACCCCTTCGAAAAACTTTAGCAGTATACAACAACAATTAAAGAAACAATTGCACAATCCCAGTGATACAAGAACCAGAGGTCCTCCACCCCCAGCACCTACAAGAAACGTAAGAATTTATTTTTATTAAGCAAATACAAGAATACAATTCTAGTTTCCTAAACATTAAAGATTATTGAATTTCAAATTAAAACATCTCTTTTGTCATTATCCGTTGTCGTTCTTTTATATAGTAATATCCATCACCTCCATGCCTTTGAATTAAGTCAAATTTATATATTTGCTTCCAATGTAAAGCTGTGAAGTATAGAAGTATAAGTGCAATATTAATTTTAAAAATTGCTTCACTTTTCTCTTTTATACAAATTTCTAAGATTAGGTGTTATATGAAATTATACATGTCATTTGTCCAAAAGCACAGTACTGTAATTTTCATCTTAACTTTAAAAAAATGGGTATAATGATCGATAACCTTAAAACTTTGCCAATTTAATGTTTTCTTGTACTACTCATTTTTTACAGTGAATAAAATTAAAACCAGCCATTTCCTAATGGAACCAAATTATTTTAGCATGTGATAGTTGAGGGAATCATAAGATAGTAGTTTAAATTTAACCTTTGTTATTTAATTTCAAAATCATTAATAATGGTTTACATAATCTGCTACGATATTTTTGAGACATATTAAGTGTTGAATAAATCCTTGTTGGTGAAAGTTATTAATTGGTCATGCCCGAATTTAAGCTTTAACTTAAATCAAATAACACTGGACAACAGCCAAAATGTATCTAAAATAAAATCGACTAAATCATACCATTTTTGGTGTGCTAAAATCGAAACTAAACTTATATTTTTAATATTAGTTCACGTTTTAGAGATACGTGATGTCATGTCTCCCTATATATTAACAATGTAACCGCAAGAATGTACGTGATATATTTGTATTGTTATTAAAAACTTGTTCTTGAAAATTGCAACTAAGTTTTTAATTTCATTATCATTTTTTGGTTCAACGCTCCGAAATTAAGAAAAAAATACACTTTTCATACAGGATACATCAAATAAACTAAAGTTTGTTGTGTAATGTAATCAAAAGTTCTGATGTGAGACATAATTTACTAAAAACGCAAAAATATAAACAAGCCTATGGATGCTTTCTTTATATTATTTATAAATTTGAGTTTATGTATCTTAAACTGGAACTGCTTTGCATTACAATGTAACTTTTCCATAAAACAACTTCTCTAATTTATAGCTAATAAATTATTAAAAACCTCGTTTATATCGACGTTTTCGGAACCAGTTTCAATTAATTGTTAGAGGTGATGTATTTTATTCTGTATGAAGTTTTTATGTTGTGTTTTCTTAACTCAATCAAAAATAGATCGCAATAATACACCAATGCACATTTGACATATGACGCAATCGTTCTGAAGTTAGAAATCAAGCCGACTGAGGTATTTATTTAACACTCGAAGCGCGCTTGGTAAAGTCAACGATAACACGTTGCATATAGTTTTACCAATCGTGGTAAACAAAAGATTGGTAATGAAATTTTTGAAAGTTATATGCCTCATACATAAACTCAAATTTACTGTACTGCATCCTTTATATTCTGATATTCCAGATACTTTTTTTTCTATTGTAATAGTAAACATTAAATATTCGTTGCAATTTTAAAAAAGCATTATAAATTTATAATAAAAGGATTGTAAATCAGATTTTTATTTTTTTTTTTAAAGCTGTCAGTAGATGAATCCAGAAATCCAAAACCACTCTCCCTACATGAAAATAGTTCAAATGGTCTTCACTCAAGTCAAACGTCACTTCACGCGAATGTATCCAGCCTTCATAATAGTTCTTTACATCGAAAATCAAAAAGTAATGCCAACCTTAGCTCAATAGATTGTACAGATAGTGTAAATAATAGTGGTTATCAATCGAGCAAACCTGTGATCAATCATGGTAAGCCTAATTTGGCGCCAAAACCACCCGTATTAAATGGTAAGTAATAGCAACATATGGGCAAACTTGCCCCAAATATTACCAACTTTTAATTTACTGATTGTTTCACCTTCTGCATAATAAAATTTGGCCAATTTTAAAGTCTATAAATGTCACTTTTTGTAATATGAAAATGCAGTTTTTTTAATGTTTTGTTTTTTCACTAATATAAAAATTGGTAATTAAAAAATTATTTTTTTATTTCATTTGATTAAAGGTTTTTTTGTGTAGAAAAACTTTATTTGTATAATTTTGTACAGCAGAAGCATTTCAGTGATTAAAAAAAAAAAGTTATTTTATTACATATTACGGGCAAAAAGTATGTAACACTAAAAATTTCCAAAAGCTCTCGTAGAAGTCGATTTTACTTTTTTTGAATGTATTTTTTTTCGTATTGTACAAGATGCAACAAAAAAACTGAACAAATGTCAACTTTGATTTTTAGATTCCTTATAGCCAAATTTAACCTTTGTCAAGATATTTTTTAAATAATTTGCTAATACTAGCATTACTAGGTTATGTTTAAATAGATCTTCGTCGCTTAAGCAATCATTTAAAATTTTACCAGAATCACAGAAAATATGGAAAACCTGGAATTATCATGGAATGTTTTTTCATCATGGAAAAGCCTGGGATTATCAGGAAATTTTTTAGGAACCTAGAATTTTTAAACTTTACAAGTCAACGTAAAAATATTCGTGCCATCGCGTATAAAAAAATAAGATTATGAGTAAACTATGTACTCATTATTCCGTAGCTTCTTCAGAACACACATCTAGTGATTTAGTGAAAGCTTATACTAATAGTATAAACACAAAAATGTTTATTTAAAATTGTTAAAAGATTTACAGGAAATTGAGGACGGCAAAAAAGTAATTAACATAGGTATGTGTTGGTTACATACACACAGTGCTTTTAAAGCAGCTTTCAAAATTGTAAATTGGCAGATTGATGACATTTTGATATCTCTATTTTCTTTGATAATCAACCTGCCATCGAGAAGATTACTTGAAAAATGCCATTGCCAAGCTTTTCCCAATAAATTTTTCGGAGCTGCATTGGCTAGAAGACGACAAAGTAGCAGAAAGAGCACAAATTATTATACCTTCAGTTTTTCAATATGTTACATATGTTAAAGATAAAAAAGAACATTCTTCTAAAAGCCATACAGTAGTGAAAAATAATATTAATGATACATTACTCAAAACAAAATTAACATTTTTCAAATAATTAGCTAAGGAATTGAAACCTTTCTTGGCCGAGTATCAATCAAATGATCTAAAAACTCCATTTATATATTGACTTAAAAAAGGATAAAAATCTTTTGACAGCAGACAATATTAAATTAGATTATGGTACTAAAGTTGCTTTAAAAAAGATGGGTAGGACCAACAATGCTTGATAAATAACGGAATTCAGAGACCAATGTCGGAGAGTTCATAAAATAATAATTACTCAACTCTCGCTAAAATCACCTTTGAATTACCGTTTAATAAAAGGATTTCTTGTCTTGATTCGGCGATAGTCTTGCAATCTCAGATGTAACCGAATCACGTCTTTCCATAGTCATTGAAAATAATCTTTTGCAGGCTAGTAAAGCCGATTAAAAATTGAAAGGGAGTTTAGAAAAATCATTAGCTTAGAAACATCTAAGGAAAGATTGATATCCTTCAAAAAAGGTGCAACTAGTACTGATCACTTTTAGGTTAGTATGATTGAAATGTTTTGGAATAGAAAAATATGCGGGATTGTTTAATGTAATAAAAACTATTATAATTTTGTCACGTGGCAATGCAGCTTTTGAACGTGGGTTATCTGCGAATAAAAAATGTATTGTAGAAAATCAATAAGAGAAATCTTTAATAGCTCAAAGTATGAGGTGGGTTAAATGCAATGAAATATATATATATATATATATATATATATATATATATATATATATATATATATATATATATATATATATATATATATATATATAAATGGCTCATAGTCGGTATCAAGCTGATGTTGAGAAGTAAAAACAAGAAAAGCGGAAGGTGGTAATTTTCCACAATGTGAAAAAAAAAAGAAACTTATGTGTAAAGTTGCCGAAAAAAATCAAAAATTAAACAAAAGTTGTTAGAATTGAAAACGTTTTAATTGTTTATATTTATTAATGAATAAAAGTCTGTAAGTTTATAAACGAATTAATAATTGTTTGAAATGAAAAAATATAATTCTTGAAAGTTTAAATAAGAAGTTTATATCATAGCGTTATTTGAGTTCTAGTTTTCTTATTCTGAAAAATCTGCAGAATTTTCAAAATTCATTTGAAAAACCTGAAAATATGGAATTTTGTGATGGTCATTTTGTTTTAGAAACTCTATTTTAAAAAGCCAGGAAGTGTGTGATTCATCAAATAGAAAGTCTAATGTTGGTTGGTTATGGAGATGGGGCAAGGTCTTCATTACGAAATAAGCGGGAAAATGGTTGGGCAAAAGTTCATGAAATGACAAATTAAATGTTCTCTTCGCGTATCAAATGACACTCGTCAAACATACTCGAAGAGAAATAACACCCATATCAATTAACTGTTGATACGAGTTAAACTTCGAGCGACGTATAGAGTTCTGTGAAACCATGCAAAACATTTGTCACAATAATAAAAATTTGGGTAGAAATATCTTGTTTTCCGATGACGCATATGTAGGTACTGTTCTACTGAAAAACCGCATTGGAGCAAGAGATTTAAAAACCTCAAAAAATCAACGAATGGGCTTTAATTTTAGGAAACATAGGACTTGGGCCTTTTTTTTATAAAACATTAAATAGATACAGATACCTGGAATTTTTAACAAAAAAAGTCCGGGAAAAAACTGCACAAGATAATGCCACCTCTTATTACGCTCTCAAATTCCAAAAATGCTAATTAATAATGTAGAAAATGACTGCCACGCCTAAGATACTGTCAAATTGTGACGACCATCAATTCGAATCTTATTTAAAACCTAACATGGGTTAACTTTAAAACCAATCCAAGTTATCAGTAGTGGATTTAAATTTATCTCATAATTATGTTGAAAATTTTCATAAAACTAATTTGCTGTTTTTCACATCAAAGAATTATTATTAAAATTTTGGTGAAAATTTTCGGCATAAAAATATAGAACGTGTTCTATATTTTTATGACTAAAATGCGGAAAGTGCGCGAAAATCGACGCAGAATAAAATTTGTGAATTGACTACCCGCATTTGGTAATCAACCTAACCTCAATGTTTACTGATTGTTTCTTGCACAAAATATCCCTTATTTTGTGTTTTTTTTTTGATTATATATGTTTGGAAACTTTCATATTTATGACATTTTAAGGTTATCCCCAGATTATTTAACCGTTTGAACGTCACATGTTATGAAAATGCGCATGAGCACCGACAAAATTATCACTAAAATTATATTCAGATTTCTTGTACGTATCAAACAGAGTGGTATTTTGTTGTAAAAATTATCTCCAAAGAATTTTCGGCAAAAATTTGCTGAAAATTTTTGTTATAATTTTCGGAATAATTTTTGTGTGTGTAAAACGGCTCTTAGTCTATGTTTAAGATTGATAGCCAATTTATTTTCCTTTTTTTGTATCGGTTTTTGGGTAGAGACATAAAATATACACTGCAATGGAATGTACCCATATACAGTGTGGCCAAACGATTTCCTCCATTTTGTGATCGATATAAAATAAATATGTCGTAACTAAGTTTGTTTTTCCAATAGACAAGCGTTATTTTTGGCTCATTAATTGAGCGTAAAAATCAAATTTGAGTATTTCAAAAACTATTTTATTTACAAATAGGTTATGATACACGATTTATTTAAATTTTCTTGAGGTATTTGAAACTGCCAAAAGGTTTTAGGGTTATCATTTAAAAAACCAAAGTTGACAACTTTTTTGACATAATATCGGGAAACGTAATATAAAAAATTAACTAAAATCGACGTATCCGAACGGTTCCTTTCTATCTATACTGTATCTCAATCAAATGATATAGGTTTTGGTCCTCATTTGCCTGAATTATATAATCTATAACTGTTACTTACATATTTCACAGCGCTTTATTAACATTTTTCAATCGTTAACAAATAGTCCGAGATCTTGTCTTCAAAACACGCTACAACCGCCGCAACCTCACTCCATTATGCAGATTAAATTTAGATTTTAATTAGAGAATAATTATTAGTCGCTAGAGACCAGATTAAGATATATAGTGGATGGTTGAATTAGTGAAAACCCATTCTTCAATAGGAGCCTTGGAAACACATTTAACACACTTTTCTCTTTGACTGGCCTAAAGAGGTTTCGGGATCAATCTTGCATCGACTTTATTTAAACCCAAATGATCTAGGATTCTCAACTGTGATGTTTTTAAAAGACTACTTCTCGCTGCTAATGCTTCCATGATCTGTCTTGCAATACTGCCTCCTCCACTAACTCGATGTTTTCCTTAGAAATCGCCTTAGACGGCCAGTCTGGACGCGGTTGGAGTTAAATTGGTTTTCTCTTCCTAAGGGCACTATTTTGCCCTTTCTTTAAGTATGACACACGAAGGCGAAAAATCTCCATACATGGTTTCTAAACTCTGTTTATTCTCGAGTGGCATTTTCCATTTTTTAGTGAAAAATGTAATCACTGTACAATACTCTATTTTCAGCATGTTGAAGTTTTGGTTAACAATCTGTATAATAATATATAACATAATATGAATAGTAATCTTTTGTCGTTAAAAAATGGATAGTTAATTAATTAAAGAATTAAAGTTTTGCATGTTTCATTAGTCTGAAGTGAGTAGACTGAAAATTTTTGGACCTTAACATGTATATCGAATAATTAAATCTCCTTAATATACTTCTAAATTACTTAAATATTAAAACTACTTTGAATTACTTTATATACCTAGTTGTTCTTTTACAGTAATTTGAGTAGTTAGAATTATTTGAGTACTTTAAAGTCGCCCCATGTACCAGAAATAATTAACAATTTAATTAATTTTCAGAGTGGAATTAGTGGCAAGATATTGAAAGGAATTACTAAAAAAAACTCCTTGAAATTTAAATTTAAAGTAGCATATAAAATGTCAAGTTTTTTTTAAAAATCAGAACAGAATTTTAAAAAATAGTTTTTACATTTTACAAATATCTATTTAAATTTGATTTTAGTCTACAAATATTCTTTTAATCTAGTTAATTAAAACTATGATAATAGACTATCCTGATAAAGACAAAATACCTTTACTTTCATGTCAAAGACTAGAAAAGCTCTTCCGTTGTCATAAAAATAAATGTTTTTCATTTAATCGGGCTATTTGCAAGAAACAAATGAAATATTTAGTAATTGATAAAAGATAAATAAATAACTACAGATGCACCTAAAATTACACTTTTTAAACAACTTTTCACACTTGTCATACACGCAAGTTATCTGACTTGCGAAATCAATTTCTAGATGTTTCTAAATAGCCAAAAACACTTTATATCTGATTTTTATCATTGTTTAACCTTTTGGAGAACTTTTTCTTTTCACGAAATAAAACAATTTTAGGAAAGCCTACTCCACCCTCTAAGTTAACGATGAAACCAAACAAACCTATAAGTAGAGCGCAAAGTATGCGATCGCCTCGTTCTCCGTCTCCTCAAAGCCCGACGCCCTGTAACGATGCCGGTGTTAAATTTGGAACTGTTAGAAATATGAGTTCCATTATTGGACAATCATTAGCCAATTCGCAAGTAAGTAAGCCCTCTATAAAAAATATTTCCCTTCCAAAACGGTAGCTCAGTGATTAAGAAGCTGCAATTAATTAAATTAAGAATTATGGAAAACTGAGAAATCAATATAACTGTTTAAAAAATTCAACCAATTATATTATTCTTTAAACATATTGCAGTAATAAGAATGTACTTTGCTAATATTTTTCGAACCAAAAAACCATATTACCTTTTGAAATATTTAAATTTTGGATAGCTATTAGTCTTTATTGAATAGGTAAGATTAAATTATTGAACCATTGGAATCTTCTTGATTTAAATTATGCGTTTGTCGCAAACAACTGACCTGTAATTAATTACAGAATGCGCAAAGTCCGAGATCAAGACCATCTTTAACAAGCAGACCTTCAGTTCCCCCGCCGTCAGTGCCTCCGCCGGTTGCACCACCACCACCACCGATTGTGCAAATGAAATCAAGTGCTGTGAAACCACCAAATCATGCTCCACCGCCTCCACCAGGTATGCCACAGCCGCCCAATCACGCCCCACCACCTCCACCCCATAAGACACTGACGCAGTCGTTAACGCAACCGGTCAGACCTCCACCAGCGGTAAGCTCATATTTTTTAATTTAGTAGTTTAATGATGTTCTATATTATAAAGTAGTAAACCATTCATCCTACTAAATAACTCTAGGAAACAAAATACAGTGATTTAAGGATTGTTTATTCTAAATGATTTTAATTTTAAGTTTTATTAACCTTTTAAATTCAACTGTGAGTCACGTCATTATTAAAGGTTTTTTTTAAAGGAATATTACGTCAAGAAAACTACACATTAGCAAACAATAATGACCTGTACTAACCAAGCAGATTACCTATAACTTAATTATATAAAAATAAATCCTGTGTGAATTTTTGCTCATCAATTAGAAAATTCTTAAAATACTAATAAAAATAATGGAATTTAAAAATAAATAGTTTGTAAAGCATTTATCATTGAAATGAAAAATATAAAAAAATTAAAAAATGGAGCTTCATTCGACTCATTTAAATCAGCTGTATAACTATTGTGTTATTTGGCAACGTTGTGCTTTGACTGATTATGTTTATATCCGAAACAGTCCAACCTTACTCTTTCATAATAAATAAGTTGATATGTTTGATCATATTATTCGAATGTCTTATGGCAAAAATGCTGGTGAGTTTATAAGTCTAAAACGTAAATAATGACCTCAGAATATACTGAATGCAAAAAAACGTAAATTAGAAGATAATTTCACTCCACAAGATATGTGTGTCCATATCATATAAAACGTATCACTGATAATTTATAGTGTAAAAATTGTGATATACCAATATACATGTCTTACATGTCATTAAAGAGGAAATTTTTGGGTTAGTAAGTATTTTTACTGTAAAATGCCTAAAATATAATAGTATAAATTTAATTCATACATCTAGTTATGAAGGATATAATTCACGTCATAAACGTTACGCCATTAACTTCATATTAGCTTTGAGTAAATATTAATTTGATTAATGAATTAATTTGCATTATTTCAAAATATAAATGGATCAAGGTTTTCATATTGAGATCTGAAATGCGCGCTCATGCAACATTGCCAAACGTTGCGACTTCATTTTAATGCAGGTTAATCTTAAATTTTATGGTATTTGTTTTAATTGATATCTAAGATATCTAAGTAAACCACACGGTAAGCTAAATATTTTATTGCAAAAAAAAATATTTTCATTATGATCTAATGTTTTTTATTTAACGGGGACAGCGATTGGACCTCTTTAATAAAATATCCATTAGTCCCTTTCTTGCCACTGTTAGGCAACGGTTTTTCATGGACTCTACTATATATGTAATGGATAATTGCATTTCAATCTTTTTCCAAGGCTGCGAAAACTTTTTGCGAATTTAAATATGTTTCCTACCTAATCTTGTTAAAGACTTTGCATAAATTGTGATTATATTTAGATCACGAGATTGGGGTGTCCACTGTGAAACATTTTTTGTTTATTGGAACGACGCTTGATGTATTTTGAGTAATACCAAACCCTAAAAAGCAGATACCATGATAATTAGCCTCCTTGCTTTATAATAAAAGCAGTGTATTAAGGATTAAGTTTTAGAATGGTAGCCTTTATATTTGCGGAATAACAAACAAAAACATATTTATAATTGAAAATGGTTTTATTATTGTTCAAAATGTTCTTATTCCAAAAGCATTTTTGCAACTGTGAAATGTCCCCAAGACATGGTTTTTGAATACGCCTCTTCTGGCGTAGAAAATCGTTATCAATGCACTTTATTCTTCATGTACGGGAATAAAAAGGAAAACATTGGGTAACAAAACAAGGCTGTATGGCGGATGACCCATGGATTCCACGTTTTGAGTGCTCAAAAAGTCAATTGTTGAAAAAACAGGCGACGATTTGCTTTGAAGTATTCATACGCAAGCAACTTCTGTTGATTTTGGCTCATCATGGACCTATACGGTCGACTGCTGTTTACTTTCAGACTCATATGCATAGATGCAAGACTCGTCACCTATCGCAATCTTATAAATGTTTTTTAAACACCGTGATCGTATTTTTTGAGTATTTCTTTGCACCATTCGACGAGCCTTTTTTTGAGTGATTGTCAAATTCCGCGAGATCCAAGACAGCTTCTTCACGGCCAAATGTTCATGTAACATATATTTCTTCTTCTTCTTCTACTTCTTGGAGATCTGTCGATCTGTTAATTCTGAAGCTGCCTCTGCATCTTTTCCTGAGAGGTAGATTGCCAACTATCTTTCCACCTTTTAGGGGGCCTCCCGGGAGGTCTTGAGCCGGGCGGGTTATTTTCTAGGACTATTTTCGGAAGTCTGTTCTCGTCCATCCGTCTTACATGGTTGTACCACTGCCTCTTACGTTGTCTTCCCCATCTCACAATGTCTTGTATCCCGCATTGTTCTCTGATATCTGTGTTTCTTACTCTGTCTCTTCTTGTTTTCCCCACTATTGTTCTCAGTGTTTTCATTTCGGCCACCCTTAGCATGTGTTTCGTCTTGTTAGTGTCCTCACGGACTTCTGTGCCGTATGTCATGATGGGTCTGATACAAGTCTTGTAGATTCTAATTTTGCTATCTTTGCGCATGTACGAGTTTGACCAAACTATATCTCGTAGGCATCCTGATAGTGCGGATGCTTTGTTAATCTGGCTCCTTAGGTCTTTAACTGGGTCGTGGGTGCTTGATATGTCTATGCCTAGGTATCTGAATTGCATCACCTGCTCTATGGGATTGTCCTCCACCACCAGCTTACATCTGAGTGGATCCTTTGCGATTGTCATGCATTTGGTTTTGCTGATAGAAATGTTCATATTGAGTTGGCGGCTTACTTGGAAAAACTGGAAGAGTTGTCTCTGTAGATCGTTTTCTGATTCAGCAATAATTGCTACATCATCGGCGTAGCACACCAAACCCACTCTTTTGTTGCCCAGTCTGTATCCGAGATTGAGACATGTTACCTTGTTTATGATTTTATTCATTAGGAGATTAAACAAAAAAGGACTCAGACTGTCACCCTGTCTAATTCCTCCCAGTGTTGGGATATTTTCAGTGAATTGATCTCCTGCCTTGACCTTTGTTACGTTATTGTTATTTAGGTTATAGATTATCTTCGTTATGTTCGCTGGTGCCTTATTTTCCATTAATATATGTAGAATGTCTCCCAATCGGACTCTGTCAAACGCCATTGTTAGGTCAATGAAGCAGATATACGCTGGCATACTGTATTCTGTAGCCTTTTCTTTTATTTGTTTTATTATAAACACTGCGTCTGTTATTGACCGTCCCTTTGTGAAGCCCTGTTGTTCCTCAGCATTCTTAATTTGTGTTTCCAGTTTGTCCTTGAGAATACTCGTGAAAACTTTCATTACTGTGTTTAAGAGAGTTATTCCTCTATAGTTTTGTGGGCAGGTTTTTAGTCCTTTCTTAAATATAGGTATGGTGATGCTATTATGCCATTCGTCTGGTGTTTCCGTTTCGTCTAAGATTTTGTTAAATAGTTGCGATAGTTTCCTTGCCAGTTCGGGGCCTCCATATTTTAAAAGCTCGTTGGGGATGCCGTCCGGCCCGGGTGATTTTCTGTTTTTCAATTTCTTGAGTTTTGCTTCTACCTCTTCGTCGGTGACAGTTCCAATTATATCTGTTTCGTATTCATTTATATTCGGCATTTCTTCAGCATCGTAAAGCTCTTTATAATACTGTTGCCATGTCCCTATTGGTACTCCTTTGGTCTGCACGAACTCGTTAACTTGTTTTTTTCTGTTCCGAAGCATTTTCCATATTTTCCTTTGAGCGCCATACAAGTCGTGGTCCATGTCGCTGGTAAAATTAGCCCAATGTTCTCTTTTGATTGATCTTATTCGTGCGTTTACTCTGTTTCTTACTTGGACATATTCTGCGTGAGTTTCTTCCGACGGTGCGCTTTTGTATATTAGGTAACATTTCCGTTTTGATTCAGAGAGTTCTTTTACCTCTTGACAAAACCACGGTTTGGTGTGGTTTGTCGCGTTTACATTAATTTTACGCTTTCCAATCGCTTCCTCCGCTGCTTCGTTGATGCATTTCGCAATATTTTGCCAGCTCTCTTCTACTCCCCATTCTGATTTTAAATCTTTCTCTTTTAATTTGTTAGTAATCCTGTTCTCGTAGAGGAGTTTTATGCTCGTTGTTAGGGACTCCAAATTGTACTTTTCGATGAACTGTGGTGGTTTTCTCTTTTGTTGTGGACGTTTTAGTAGTATCTTGCATAGAACAAGGTTGTGATCAGTCCCCAGGTTAGCGGATGTTAGGGCTCTGACGTCGAGTACTTGTGTGGATGTTATCACTCGATTTGTGAGTATGAAGTCTAGCATCGATCTCTGGCCTCGATTGTTATTGAAAGTGTATTTGTGCTGGTCTTTGTGTGGGAAGTATGTGTTGTTGATCCTCATTTCATTTCTAGCGCAGAAATCTATTAGTGTTTCGCCGTTTTCATTAATTATGGCTTCATTATACTTTTGCTTTATACCTGGTATGACATCGTTCCCGATCCGTCCATTAAGATCTCCGAGTATGATAATTTCGTGTTTAGTATTTATGTTGTCCATGACGTTTTGTAGTTGCTGGTAGAAGTTTTCAGTTTCTGCTGTGGGCTTAGATATGTCTGGTGCATATGTGCTTATCAAGTGTGTTGTGGTATTGTTCATTTTTAGGGAGATTTTTAATATTCTGTCGTTGATGTATTCGATGTCTTCGATGCTCTGTGTATATTTATCGTGCAGCAAAATTCCAACACCTGAGTGCGCTCTTTCTGATTTTGCTTTTCCACTGTATATTAGTATGAATTCTCCGTATTTTGATGTTCCCTGCCCTTTTTTCTTTGTCTCAGAGAGCCCGCAAATGTCAATGTTATGCTTCTTCATTTCTATTATGATCTCTTGATCTCGTCCGTTCCACGACGTTATGTTCCAGCATGCGATCCGTGTAGTGTGGTGTTTAGGTTTTCTTTTGCCAATTCGTTTTCCAATTCGATTTTCCAATGTCCTAGCGTGTGTCGTCATCTGATAGTTCCGTCCGGTTTCCGAGGCTGTAACTTCAGTTCTGTGAGCCAGTTGGTTCTTTTTACACTAGGTAGGTAGCTAACCTCGCCTAGTAAACTTCCTCCTTTATCCGGGCTTGGGACCGGCAGTGCCACCCGAAGAGCTACTCAGTCCACCCATCGGATGACCCAGGCGGAGTCAACATATATTTGCTGGTGTTAATTATGCCCATGGATGCCTCAATCTCATAGTATATCTATCACATGACGATCTTGCATTATCAGTTCACACACAGCAATGATTTTTATCGCATCACAACCGATTTTGGACGATTTTTACGCGACTCATCTCTGAGCGAACGAGGGCCACGGTTGAATTCACTAAACCAGTGATATACAGTAGTTTTTGTAGGTGCATCATCGTCATATAACGAATTAAATTCATCGATGCACTCTTGTTGAGATAAACCACGTCGAAAGTTGTGAAAAAATATTCGCACGAAAATGTTCACGATTTAATTCTTTTTTTTTTGACCAGTATGAGATTTTGAAGCGACTGCAAATAATACAAACTTTACAATAGATATGTCAGATGGCACCTAGCAACGCCAGTGTCGGTAATTCTCGAAATATAAACGGCTACCCTCCTAATTATCTTAAGCAATTTGGCAAAGTTGGCCTAGTTTTTACTACCACTGTATATACATCCAACAATTCATTTAACAGAAATTGGCCTGCAATAAATCCTCTGAATAAAGTATTTCCAACACACTTCCGATATTTCGGTACATTTTTTTTTTGCTAGACTGATGCGGAGTTTAATACGATAATTCCGTAACCAGGTTAATTAGTTTTTCTTCAGGCACTTAAGTAATAGCTTAAAAGTTGATTGCACCCAACCAGTGTATGATGTGGTTTGTATGACACAGGTTTTGCAAACAGTCACTGGGAACCAGGTCAGATGAATAAGGTGTCGAAGAAATTCAACGTCTGCTTCCTTAATAGCAGCTATGGCAATACAAGATGTGTGATCGGGCGTGTTATCCTGATAGAAGGCCATACCTTTTGTTAACTTTCCTCTTCGTTCTTTTTGATTACCTCCTGTAACATCGATATAAGTTAAATGAAAATCATAATCTTTACAGCAAACATCAGCCCCTTTTTAAGGTGTGTCACAATGTTTCCGTTCCATACTACTTCTTTTAGTTTCTGGGTCGTACTCATGGACCCAATGTTTCGTCTGTCATTATGAATCTGTCGAAGTATTGTCTGTTCTCTCTAAACCTAGCTAAAAAAATTAAGAGTACAAGGTACCCATCTTGTGAACAGCTAAAAAAATTAAGAGTACAAGGTACCCATCTTGTGAACAGCTTTTTCAGATCTAAATGTATTAAACTGTCAAGACAGTTATGATTCAAGTGCGTTTCTCCAATTAAATCTCCGCCAGCTGTTATCTTTGCACACAAAATAATATACGTGTTTCCTTGAGTTGTAACAGTTACATGTTCGTCTTCGCATAAATTTCTGTCATATTTCTTTTACTAGACGACACTATTTAACAATGTCATGCAGTATAATTACCCAAACTATTCCTCAAGTGCTTATCAATTTGCGTCATACCTTGTTTCTGAAGATGTTTTATGGCTATTTTCCACCACAGACTCCATTTTGATACTACCATACTGCTCATTAATTTACTCCTCCGCCCTGTCTACCAAACAACTTAAATAATAAATATTTCCTTTATTATCAACAAAGTTACGTAGTAATGTAACAAAGCAACGTTCAAAAATGTGTATACTTACAAGTTAAATAGGAACAATATAGAATTCAATAAAATAGTACACAGTTAACGTACAAATTTTTAAAATAATAACCTATTATGTAAGACTAAAAGGTATCTAAAATGAATAATACAAGTCTTTATATAGAAAAAATTAATATAAGATGACTTACTTCACTATTTTGTGAATGTAAAAGAGTAATAGCAATTAGACTTAGCAAATGAAATAGCAGCTCTTCTGCATGCTTGAATGGACGTGATTTCCTTACTTTCTAGTAGCAACAACTGGTAGGCATAAATGGTCATGCAATCAGATCAGAAAATGGCTCGTTGAACCTTGAGATGTGGCATATATATTATAGGATCGTTAAACATGGGTAGAAGATAAATAGAATTTGATAGACAATATTATTAAGTCAGGGGTTGAGCATAAAAATCAATCCTTATATTCAAAAAAATTGTGAAAACATTTAATTTAAAAACAATTTTCAGTCATAACAAAAGGATTTAAATTTTTTGCTTTCCCTTCCCTATGTCAAGTTTTTTGTTTATCCATTAAAATTATCCGATGAAAAGTGTGTATACTCTACTAAATGCTCCATATAAAAATAATTCCTCAGCTAACAAGTTCATGTTAAATTTCTTGAAATACAAGCAATAATAGTAGACTATACAAGACATCTTCCTAATACTGAAATAAAAGACTTTGCATGTACCTTCAACGCAACCGTCAAAATAGAAATCAATACCCTCTTTCAACTATGCAAGGACTTCCTCTGAAGATTCTTTCCAAATTTTGTATTAAAAAAAGTCAGAAAGCCAAATCTGGAATATACGGCGGATCGTCCAAGCTCACAGAAGTCAACGTCATAGAGGACGAGTTCAGCTTTGACTGCTTTGTGAATTGACATATTGAAGTGAAGAAAGAGGACATTTTTGCCACAAATCAGGAAAATTTTGATTAATAGTCGTACGTAATTTTGTTAATATATTACAATAACGGGTGTTACTGTAATGCCCTTCAGCATGTATTCAACAAGAAAAATTTCTGCTTGGTCCTAAAAGACGGTGGAGATGAGCTTTCCAGCTGAAGATTGTGTGCCAACTTTCTTCTTCTTCAAATGCATATCCACTAATGGATGTTTGCGATTACATTTTCCATTTCTTCCCTACTTCTCGCGGTGTGTATCAGTGTCTGAATATCGTGCAACCCCGTCCACTGTCTGATATTACGGAGCCAGGACATCTTCTTTCTTCCAATTCCTCTCTTGCCCTCGATCTTGCCTTCAATCATCAACTGTAGGAATTGGTATCTCTCATTTCGCATGATGTGCCCAAGATAGGCCGTCTTTCTTTTCTTGATTATGTTGAATAGTTCACGTTCTTTCCCAATACGTGATAGAACTTCTTCATTGGTCATTCTCGCTGTCCATGATATCTTAAGGATTCTGTATATCCACATCTCGAAAGCCTCTAATTTATTGATAGCGCTTGTCTTTAATGTCCAACCATCCACACCATAAAGAAGTATTGACCATACGTAACCTTTTATGAACTTCAGCCTTAATTTCAAGTCAAAATCCGAACACGTAAGCACTCGCCTGAGTTTTACAAAAGCCTGTCGCGCCTGTTCAATGCGACATTTTACTTCATTGTCAGAAATCCATTCTTCGAATATCCATGTGCCCAGATATTTAAATTTGGTGACTCTTTCTATGGGTACTGCGTTGAATTTTATGTTGGCATTTTGGAATAAATTGGGATTCCTTGAGATAATCATGAATTTTGTTTTCCCTGTATTGATGTTCAAGCCCATTGATTTACTGCGCTCTCGTATTATGTTGATGAGTTTTTGGAGGTCGTTTATAATGTTAAATATTTTATGAAGTGCCGCGATGCCTCTTTCATTCAGAAGTTTCAATATCTCAGACGGTGTCTCGTCTGGGCCAGTCGTCTTGTTGTTTTTTGAATTTTTTATAGCTTTTTCTATCTCTTCTTTGATGATTGATGGGCCCGTTAAACAGTCGCTACTAGTACCCGCTTCCAGAGGTCTGTCGTCATAGAAGAGTGCTTCTACATACTTTTCCCACACATTATTTTTTTCTGTGCTATCAAGAACTATCTGGTTGTCTTGGTTGACCAATACGCCTGGTCTTCTCTTTCTATATATCCCAGCGGTTTCTTTCAACTTTTTGTGTAGGTTACGATCATCGTGTTGCTTCTGGAGTTGTTCTATTTCAGCGCATTCACCTTTAAGGCTCGTTTTTTGCTATTCTTGTCTTTGATCTTACTAATCGTTGAATACTTTTATATTTGGTCTTATCTCTGTCGTTCCTGTGTTTTCGGCGTTCATTCATTAGCAATAAAATCTCTGTCTCCACTTTTGTTTCTTGTCTTCCTATCTATATCCCAGTGTATTTTTCATGGCATTTGTTGTAATATTTGTTAACCTTGCTCATTAAAGTCTCCCATAATTATATTAACGTCGTGTTTTTTGGTTAACTTAAGGAGTTCCTTGATTTCGCCATAAAACCTATCTATTTCTTGTTCCTATCTTCATTGGTTTTCTAAAGCTTGTCTTTCTGCTTGTATCATTCAAAACCGTTCCCCCCGGAGATCCGAATGGGGAACTATTTAAACCTCCGGAAAATTTTGAGTTGAATGTACTCATGAAATTGTCTTGAGAAATGTAATGAAGGTGGTATCCCGTTGCCTTCCTTCATGCCAACCTTACACGGACTAAAATTTTGTTTATGGATCCGAGTGATATACTCATCTCTCATTGTCACTATCATAAAAAAAAGTCAGGACCTGGATCCAAAAATTAGAAATAATTTTTAGAAACTCGCTGCCTAAGTAATTTTTGTTCAGGGGTCAACTTACCTTGCTGAAATTTTTATGCCAAAGACAATTTATACGCACGCTTAATTTATCATATAGGATTGTCAAGATACTTCAAATATATTTTGATGCTTTTACAATGGTAGATACTTACAAGCGACGATCTTCATGAACCATTGTTTCCACAGAAGGCTTTCTACTTCTACCCATCAAAATCTGCTCAACGGCCGCCCTAGAAGTAATCCTAAACATCTACATATATTTCTAGAGAACATGGCGAAGAGGAGAATTATAGGATGAGGAGAGATGAGGTCATAAAACGAAGGCCCAGTCTCTCATCCAGAAATCAACAAATCTGGGGTATGCCCCAAGATGAAATGAAAAAAAAAATCAACTTTGTGAAATACTTCAACACAAAGTTGAGTCGCGAGAGCGAATGGAACAGAAACACCATTAAAAAACTCAGCAAGAAATCCACTATATATTATACAGATGGCTCCAAAACAAGGGAGAGGGAACTGGAATAGGAGTGTATGGAATCGGCACCAGACACTCGAAAGCCTGGGTAAGTCACCAAGCATTTTCCAGACAGAAATACATGCTATTTTAACAAGGAGAAAACCTATCACGGCCAAGAGATTATCATCATGACAGATAGTCAAGCAGCATCGGTGCGCTGAGCTTGCAAGTTATCAGTTCCAAAATGGTCTGGGAATGCCTAGAGGAACTGAATGATTTGAGTAAGAATAATAAAGTCACCTTTATGTGGGTATCGGGACATACCGGGATAGAGGGGAATGTAATAGTAGACAGGCTCGCGAGAAAAGGGGCTGAGATACCATTTCTGGGACCAGAGCCTTTCTTTGGAATCAGTAGCAGCGTAATGCTGGAAGAACTAAATATAGAAGAAGAAAGCAGGAGATCCAATTATTGGACGGATCTGCAAGGATTGAGACAAGCTGAGATACTTCAGGGTACCTATTCTCGTTCTTGAGAGAACGATCATCTTGATGGAAAGTGGGTGTGGTTCTCACGAAAAAGTACGAAAACGTATTCAGAATACGGTTTTGGAATATCTCTCTCGTTATAATAGGAGGAAATAAAATGCTTTTAAAGTCTTACTAAACTCAAAAGTAAAAAAACGTATTCAGAATACGGTTTCTTACTTTTTTGTGAGAACCACGGCCACTTTCCATCAAGATGATCGTTCTCTCGAGAACGAGAAAAGCAACCAAGAATACTGTTTCATAGTTTTTCGTAAGAACCACGCCCGCTTTCCATCAAGTGATCGTTCTCTCAAGAACAAGAATAGGTACTCTGGAGAACTACGACCAGAAGAGATTCAAAGAATGCATAAGCTTGAGTAAAAACCACCTCAGAGTTCTAACAGACGTCCTTGGGGGGCATTGCCACCTGAAGGGCCACCTCAAGAAACTCGGACTGGTAGAAAGAGAAGAGTGCAGATTCTGTGAGGAGGAGGACGAAACCTGTATTCATATTCTTGCAGAGTGCAGCGCTCTAGAAAACCCTAGAATGCAGTTCTTGGGAGCACACCAAATCGAAAAAGGGGAGCTACCCACTTTGAAGCCGTCGAACATCTTGAGATTCCTGATGGAAATAGGACTGGAGGAGCTGCTCTAGCCGATGAGGTAACTCTTACGACTGAGCAGCAGTAGGGGGTCACAATAGATCTACCAAGTCGCAGTGTACAGACCCCCAACTCTACGCACATACATACATACATTAAAACTAAATACAATGGAGCGTCGTCTCCAAATGTGGCAATCATTCCTTTGAGAATATTTTTGAGACAGCTATGTTCCTCTATAAAAAATTTGATGATACTGCCATGTTCCTACTTCTCAAAATTTGTTTTTTTGGTGCAAAACACTTCATTCCAAAACTTATGTTTTTCATATTTCTTAGGTACCCAATAACAACAATAACATCAACCCTCCTCCGCCGCCACCACGACATTCTTCAATGAGAGATGTCAACCAACCATCACGAAGAAGTGTCGTAGATTTAGAAGAAAAATTCAAAACTGCATTTAACACAGTAGATAAATTTCCAAGGCCACCTCCTTATCGAAATGTTTTGAAATTGTATTCAAATAGACAAGGTCAGTATATAAAACCAGTATTTTAGGGGTATTTTTGTGTGTAATTTATTTAGAGTCTACAATAAAGTTACCAAGGATTAATTTGTTAATAATATCGGTTGGGAAAAACATAATCCTGTTTAGAACCTTGGAGCTTTATTTACAGTAGTATTTTTTGCTTGAAATTCCAAAATCTAGTTTCAATTTCAGTTATATGAAACGGAGAATTCCTTAAGCTTATAATTTAAAACTTTTTTGCCGACTTCTAAAAGAAGGAAGTTCTATATTGGGCCGTTAGGTCTGTTTTTTTTTATGTATGAACGTCAATTACTCCGGAACGGCGACGGCACCGATTTGAATTAAATTTTTTTCAGTATGTTTGGAAATTTTTGCGGTAGTCCTTTATTATTTGACCGAAATTGGTTCAGTAAAATCGCTGATAATTGGCGGACAAAAAAATTAATTTTGTCCCATTTTCTCCAAAATTTCAATTAAAATTTATATATTATTTTTCCCCTTTTTAGCGCTTTTTAGAAGTCGGTTCAATTTATTATATATACATTGATTAACATTTGTTATAAACATTATTTAAAAAATATTTCAAAATGCTGTTTCGCAAAGCCTCTACTACATGACACGCCGCTGGTAGAATAAATTATAACGCTGGAGGTTGCCTTAATAAAAATTTAGTTGTTTTCCTGTTAAGAAATGTATTATCTACAATGTAGCATAACAAAAAAATAAAATTAGTTTTTGTGCAAATGAAAACAATAAAATAAATATTAAAAAATCCCACATTGTTTTCTGTGTTTAGCAAAGTCATTGAAAAGATGTATGCAAAATTTGAACAAAGTCGTCTGAATAGTTTTCAAGATTTTTGTTCCCTTGGTATGAAAAAAAGTAGTTTCGAGAAATATGTCAAAAAAAAAGTACTACCGACTTCCGAAATAGTTACAGAACAAGTATGAACTGGTTTTAATAAGTGCGTTTTATACTTTAAATATTTCATAGAACTTAGAAGGTTCTTAATATTGATCTTGACAAAAGGTGTCGATCAATCTTTAAAGTTTAAAGTAAAAGATTAAGTGAGAAGAAGATCAATTTTTCAAAAAGTCAATATGTGTAACAGAAAATTACCAGATTTAGCTAGCTAATTTTGAAAATTTGTGAATATTTAAATTAGTATCTATTATCAAAAGTTCTGTGAATATAAACAGGTTTTGAAATATCTCTCTCGTTATAATAGGAGGAAATAAAATGCTTTTAAACTCTTACTAAACTCAAAAGTTACAATTTAAACAGTCATTAGAAATAAATTATTAATGAATAACCTTTTCTTGGTAACTTTTTTATAGAGTTTTTAAAGTTAGCTAAATTGTGAACTTTGTTAGAGTTTGAGGTCTACTATGAACAAAATAACGTTGAACTTAAGCTGAATAACAATAAATTTAGCTAATTTTGGGCACTATCAATTTGTGCTTTTGTCTGTTTTGCTGTGATATTTGTAATGATCCATTATTATTTTTTGTGCATGAGTTTTAAATAAATGATTTATGTCGATGTGTTCTCATTTTTGTGTTTCATTGTATTTGAGGTGTCTTTTAAGAATTTGTTTTAATATAAAGCTTATAGTTTGGTCATTAAAATATTGTCATATTTACTATAATGGGTTGGGCATGTAGTGTTCTATTGAACTTCCTTAAGAATACAGTTCGTCCCAATTTAGTGATGAATATACTAAAATGTTGGAATGTATAACTGATCGAAAAGCGGAACGTTTAAAACAATTTTGTTAGAAATTTGAAGGTGCTTGTAAAGTGGTTCTGGCTGTTTGAGTTTTAAAGACATTTTCAAAAATGTATGGTGCATTTTTAAAATCTACTATAACTTTCCCTTTTTTGTTTTTTTATAAATCAGTAAAAACATTCTTAAAACTTTTTTTTTTCAAAGAATGCGTCGGTTTGAAAACGTTGCAGTTTTCTAGAACATTAATTAAAAAGTGTTTTTAGCTTAGGAACGATATATCACACTCTGTTAAAAAATATAAAATTTCAGTTTGCTAGTTGACATAGTATTTTAAACATTTTACATAAAGTCATGTTTCTTCATATCTTTTAATTTGCCGTATTAAATCAGCGTTGTTCATTTTATTAGTTTTAATAAATATTGTATTAAGATTTACAATGTTTAATTTTGTGCTTCTAATATATATTAATGACAAAAAGTGTTTTCCAGCTCTCCAAATTTTTCAGAATATCTCAAAAACGTCAACAGTTCGAACCATTGAGCAGATACCATTAACAAAATTTTCTGAAACTCTCTGTTTAACCATTTTGTTAGTTTCGGATATGGCATTACATCCATAACCAACTTTGAACAAAGGATGCATGATCAATTTATCAATTTTTTGATTCGAATAGAATCACGATTCAATATTGTCTCGTTCGGAATAGCTTCATTGAGAGGTCACACAGTGCTGGAGACCGTTCCTTCAATTTCATAACAGTGCTGGTACTTGGCCACTGAAATAGCCTTCAGCTGGTGGGCTACACTTATTTAAATGTTTTTGAATGTTCCGAAGTGACGTACCTTGAGGTGTTTTTCAATCGGAAAAAGTTACAAGGACTCGAATCAGGCTAATAACGAGGTTGAGGAGCGATAGGAATATTTTTACTGGCCAAAAAATCGTTTATTGAAATTGTGGTGTGACGAGGCGTATTGTCGTGATGCACCCATTTATTCTTGACGTTTGGTCTCGCACGCATGACTTTTTGTCGAGGTTTTTTCCAGAACCTCGCGGTAAAAGTGTTGATTAACCGTTTGAGCTTGAGCCACAAATTTTTTGCGGACGATTCTATGGCTATCAAAAAAGCGAATCAGCATGTATGTGGTCTTCGACTTGCTCATTCTTGTTTTTTTTTGGGGCCATGCTCTGACATTTGGTTTCCGAGTTGTATTCAAACCCCCAAGGCACCATGTCCTTTTGGTCCTGCGAAAGGTTTTTTTGAACCATTTTTCCGCAGATTTTTCTCATCCCCAATTCAGTGGACAAATCTGAAAAACGAGTGAAATTCAACTCTTCCCCCGATCAATCTGACTGTCATCAAATGATGTGAACGCACAAGATCCCAGATTCTGCTTACATTTTCATTATCCTCTGCGTGATTTATCTTCAATCGACTCTCTTCTTTCTGAAAATGCCTTAAATTACTGAAAACCTGGACCCTTGACGAACGAAGTTATCCAAAAGTTTCCATTGCACTGTGTTTAAGTTTGAAGCACACCGTTGCTCGAAAATGATATCTGTGTCACTCATTTTTAAAATGCACTAGAAAAACTGTTTGAAAAATAAATTGTTACTGTCAACAAAATGACACTTCGGCGACTTCAAACCCGTACTGATAACTGAAGGCATATCACATGTTCGCCTGTCGCCCCTCGTACGATTTTTTAGAAATCAATAGAACACAGGATAAATAGTAATGTATGTTTTGTTAACCTTTTTCAATATGGCAAAATTACACAATGAATTTTCAATAGATTCTCATATAGAAAGTGATTGGCTTTATACTAAAATAAAATCTTGTATTTTATTACTTTGTTTTTTGTGTGTAGTTAACGTTTGCATTTTTGTCTTTTTTATTCTAATAATTTCAGTTAGTTATTTTCCATTTTCTTTACTTTAGAATCATCTTGCTAATAAAGGATATCACCGCTGCATGTTTCTTCCATGCATGGACTGGTCTTCAACTACTACTAACCTACTTTTATTTATTATTTAACCTGTTTCTTGTAAATATTCACTCATTTTACAGTATTTTCCATGTATTTTTTTACATTTTTTGCTCTTTTATCAATTATTTTTATATCAGTCATGTTTTGAGTTTAATTAGAAAAACAGCAACACATGCATATTTAATAGTGAATATGCTGTATTGAAAAAAAATAATTTTAATGTTCTATATGTCTACTTATTCAAAACTTTGTAAGCTCAATAAAATTGTACTAACACTGAACAGATGAAACAACTTACAAGATTGTCAGTCACAGATAATTTTATACTTGTTAGTTCAAATTAAATCGATTTTTGAGATTTTTACACTTATGGGAACATTAATTGTGACCAAGTAAATGTTGATTTACAGTCCCTTATTTACACTTCTTTGAAAATCATTCACGAACCTCAATATAAATTTTTTTTGGCCTGATTGATGTAAAAGCTGATAATTTCGTATTATATAATTATTTGAAATTTCAAGAAAAACTCTCGACCTAGGTCTTAAAAGACCTATATTGTTAACATATACTACTTTATAATAGTATGTATGTTATATTCATAGATTAATTTAATAAGAGAAGAAATGTTTATATTTTTTCTGTTATGATGTTTGTCATACAAATTTTGCTTGGTGGACAAGCAGTCTTGGCAATACTGAATTTACCCTAAAACAGATAGGGTCCGAAAATCGTAAAAAAATCCACGTAATAAACCTTTTTGATAATTTAAAAGAGGAAATCCGAAAAAAATTAGATACTGTTAAGTAACATTACGCTTTAAATGTACTGTAGTCGAAAAGATTCTGCTTGAAATTCTACCCCCCGATTTACTAACTTGAAAACTGATCAAGTTGACTATTAAAAGTTTAATTGACAAATTTAACAAGTCAACAAATTTTGAACCCTAAAACAACAGGCGGGAATGGAAGATTTTGTTAATTTTCGGATAACTATTTCTCTTATCGATTCCAATTCTTTATATCTAGGTTTTTATTAAAGAGATTTTAGAATAGTAGGGTCCGTCGAACTTATTTCAAATCATGCAATTGTTTACAACCAAAATTGCAGTGAAGAAAGAACTATACCATTTTATGCATCACAACAAAGTATGGTATTCCACCACTCACCTCTTCTTTTTTTTTTCAGAGATACGTGTACTCCATACATCTATTTATTTATTTTTCTGAGTTACACAGTATTTTACCAATATTTACAATTTAATTCATTTTGTTTCACAAATTCAAACCAATATCTTCAAAATAGCAATAAAAATCGATTAAAATCAAAATGAAATAATGAGTGAAAGAAAAAGAGTGCCAATTGTCACAAATTACAGCGTCATGGCTAATGATAAGCAACATTACCGGGTTGTGCAGTTAATCTGGAGAAGTTAAATGTTGCGAATTCTAGCTATTTGTTGGATAACAAACATTATAGGAAGAAACTAAGGACAAGGAAAAATTCTATACATTCTAAAAATTACTTTATTTAATGTTATTAAATAATCCTTATATCCTAAAAGATTCATATTTCCTTACACACATAGCGCAGACTTAGCAGCAGATCATATCATCACCTGGCAGTTACCATGGCTATACGAGTACTCGTCAGACACTTAACAGCTTGATTTACTAAGGAGATTTAAAACTTAAACTCGATCTAGTCAGGAAAAATAGATCTTCTGGTCGGCCAATTTTGTTTTGCTTATGATATTGTCATAATTTATATTACAGATGTCGGCAAATAAACTCTTATTCGCTCAGTGCGCAGTCAGGGAAGGGAAGCAATAGCGATACTAGCGTGAGGTACGGATAATTCAAGTACTTCGGGGCGATATTTTGTACTTTTGACGTATCAGATATAGGCGTCAATTTTAATTTTAATTTATAAACTAAAAACAATCGTTTTGTAAATTGTAAAAATATTAGCAGACAGTGTAAATTTTATAAATTTCCAGTAGCAAAATGAAAATTAAATCGAAGAAATAATGAATAAGGTTGAGAACGCTAATATGTCACATCTTAGAAGTTCTGATGTATTCTAAGTAATAAAATACATATTTCAATAGTTCTGTTTATTTCAATGGTCAGTCAGGTTTGGTACACCGCAATATATAATAATTTTTATTCCGCGTTATTATTTAGTAGTAGTGTTTTTAATTTTTACATTACTTAACATAAATTCCCATGGGTTTTGGTTATTTCTTATAGAATATATAATGATAATAATAAATTAATCCTTTCATTTGTTTTATAAACCCATGTACCTTTATTAAAACCAAAAAATATATTTTTTAATTGCGAATTTCCATTATATTATACTGTCAATATACACAAATATCGCCCTTTGGTTTATGCGTTAGTTGGCGCTGATGTTACTCACAGAGCCAATATAGGGATGGAGCTTAGCGACAAAGCCTTGAAATATATAAGAAAAATAGTTTTCTCCGGAAAATAAATAACGCTATCAATTTTTGCTGGTTTAGTAATAAAAGGAAATGCTTTTTTTATGCTTGTATTTTTAGGTTTTAAAAGTTGTTTGATTTATTGTTAATCTTGTCGGTATAAACACACTGCTCTCAGTTAGAACGGTTTTAAGGTTAGATCATGTTAGTGAATTCGGGGATAAATCTTTTCATAGGTCGGGAAATTTGGACAGGGTTTTTCTTGTCTGTATCTTTTTTAACCTAAAATCTCTTTGGTTTTTATCCTAAATTAGCATTGATTTTTGTGCAAACGAAAGCATATTGAAATTATTTTATATCAAAAAATTGTCAATTAAATTGATAAAAAGACATCCTGTGTTACATTTTAGATAATTTCATTTAAAAAGAAACGTCACAGTTTGACCAAAATCGGCATAATAGTTTTCAAAATATTTATTCCACTACTATGAAAAAGGTAGATTCAGAAGAAATACAAAAAAAAAGTACTGCTTACTACCAAGACTTGTCCAAGTTATTGAGCAGAAATGAACCAATTCTATAAATGCCTTTTATAATTTAAAAATTCCATTAGATCAAGAGGGATCCTATTATTGCCTGGAATAAAAAATATCATTTAATTTTTCTTTGTTATCACACCTGCAACGTTTTATCTGTAGATTCTTATCCTCAATTTTTTCCTATAAAGGTTTGTTTGTTGACACATATATTGTTATAGCAATATCGGATTTAAAAGTTAAACCTTTTTAGTGATCCTAGATGTTAATGTTTTATATAAACATATAACATATTGTTGTTACAGCTACTTTTAATTAAAATCACGTATTTTGTTGCATAATTCTTGGTAGATGTGGTTATAAATGTTTTTTTTTTGTTGAAAAGTTCAAAATATTTTTTCTTTGTTAGCTCAGTCGTGGAAATACAGTGTATATATATATATATATATATATATATATATATATATATATATATATATATGAAGTAAAATGCAAACTCCTCTCCATCATATCCTTTCTGTGTTAGAGGTTGCGCAGTTAGAATAAACGGCATAATGTGGATATATCCACTACTATTGCATCTCACACGGAGGAGTCCGTGAAAGCCGCATAGGCATATATATATATATATATATATATATATATATATATATATATATATATATATATATATATATATATATATATATATATATATATGTTATATCGTAGATTTTCACGGATGGTAGAATGAATAGTTTGGTTATTCCGGGTTTCAATCCGTTCGTTCAAAAAATCGTTTTCACGACGTTTCGCCAAAATCTCATTTGGCATTTTCAAGTGCGGTTCGTCTCGTTACTCAGTCAGTTCTCAGCGAGTAACGAGACGAACCGCACTTGAAAATGCCAAATGAAATTTTGGCGAAACGTCGTGAAAACGATTTTTTGAACGAACGGATTGAAACCCGGAATAACCAAACTATTCATGTATATATATATATATATATATATATATATATATATATATATATATATATATATATATATATACAGTGAACTCTCTCTTGAATGGACAGCACTTGTGTAGCATAAAGTGTCCTTTGAATGGAGGTGTCCGTTGAATGGAGAAAATAAAATAAACTTCAAATATTTAAACATGTATATTACGTATATGTAGTCAATGTTTAAATGTTAGTTAGCAAAAACACAAGTTTTTAATACTAAATATGTATATAACCTATGTATATGTAATTAAAATATGCACATAAATCATTTGTTATTTAAAAAAAAAAACTTTCAAGGGTGGTTTGCTTAAGGCCATTTAATTTATTTTTAACAATTTGGGTTTCTACTGAACTTACAGCTTGGGAGATTTGTTGTGCAATGTTAGAATTTCCCTGTAATACAAAAAATGTTTCAATGTCTTTTAGTTTTTTGTAGGCTTCATTAATGTCTTTTATATTCGAAGTATTCGTTTCTTCGTCGTCACTTTCACTTTCAGATAATGTTTCAACAACCTGATTCACCTGAAACTCACGTACACACTCTTGAATACTTAAATCGGGATTTTCAGTCAACAAAGTTCCATCAATTTCCGTATAACTTAATAAATCAATGGAAAATGTTTTTTTTTTTTCCATAATTCAGAAAGTGGCAGATCGTCCTCGGAATCTTCTTCAGGCTCAACGTTGTCCTGTGTACCGAATCCAGCTTTAAGAAAGCAATTGTTGATAGTTTTCGGTTGTACTTCCTTCCATGCAGTTACAGTCCAAATCAAGGCATTGGTAACGTTAATAGACTTCTCAAGTTCCCCTATAGAATCAGACTCTTCTATCGCCGATAGCAGTCTTCGGATCAATAACTTTCTGTAGTAGCTTTTGAAACATTTTATAATCCCCTGATCGAGGGGCTGGCATTCAGATGTAGTATTAGGCGGCAGAAATATCAATTTAACATTACATAATACAAGTTGTGGATGAGACGCAGCATTGTCTAGGAACAAAAGTACTTTTCGATTTTCTCTCTGCATTTTTCTGTCAAATTTATTTAGCCAATCTGTCATGATTTCTCTTGTCATCCATGACTTCTTATTGTAATACCATTCGATAGGTAATTTTTCTACATAGGAGTTCTTGAAACAACGAGGATTCTTGCTTTTTCCAATTACCAGTGGCTTTTCTTTGTTTCCAATCATATTGGTGCAAAACAGAATTGTGAGTCTGTCTTTGGAAGCCTTACCTCCAGTGCATTTTTCTCCTCTCAGAGCATATGTTTTGTTAGGCAAGGCACGAAAAAATAGTCCCGTCTCATCTGCGTTAAAAATATCACGAGGAGAGTATTCTTTCATTATAGTAAGCAGTTTTTTCTTCCAGTCAGCAACCACTGATAAATCTACAGCCGCTGCTTCGCCACATATAGATTTGAAGGAAATATTGTGCCGCTTACAAAACTTCTCGAGCCATCCGCTGGAAGCCTTCATGTCAAAATTTAGTTCCGTTGCAACTTCTAATGCTTTTTCTTGAATAATTTTACCAGAAACAGGAATGTTTTTAGAACGCACTTTACAAAACCAATCGAAAACAATTTGATCTAATGCAGCACCCTCAGTTTTCAAAAATTTCCTTTTCTTTTCGGTGTTTCCGCTCTCAGAAAACTGCTTAATTATATCACTCTTACGTTTTAAAATTTCACTAGCTTGACTTTTTCCAATTCCAAACTTTTCTGCTAACTGTCTAACACTTAACTTATTCGTATCCGCATAATGGATTACATCGACTTTTTCTGCCAAACTTAAAACTTTCTTTTGTTGGTAGCCATGTTATTCGCGTCACAAAACGTTTATGCAACTAAAATGATATTATCCTTTCCGCAGCAGTTTTAACAATACGTACATAATAAAGTAAAATGTGCTTAATAGAATTCACGTGCACCAATAAAATTCCTTGGAAAACCCTAAAACCCTAATTACCTACCAATATACCTGGCTGCCGCCTATTTTGTGGGTATTTACGCAAATAAAATGTGTCTTTAATAAAATTTAAAATTTAGGCAAATATTGAAAGGAAAATAGTAAAATATTTGTCCGTTAGAATTATTTTTTATAAATAATTTACTGTCCGTGTCCGTTGTTGAGAGCGTCCATTGGAGGGAGGTTTAAAAGTACAGACTGGTATATACGAATGGTTTTTGTCTCAAAAATTGCCCATATAGAAGAGGTGTCCATTGAATAGAGGTGTCCGTTAAGAGAGAGTTCACTGTATATATATATATATATAGGGTGCGGCATTTATTAAAAAATGTTTTATACAAAAGTTATAGGGTGGCTAACTAGTAGCGACCTGGAAAATAACCCTTGACCTTGACATTCATGGTTATTTGAAGGTCAACCTTGGAATTTTAAATGAGACCCCCCAATTTCGACTCCGGGAATGGAAAAGGCGCAAAATTTTACCATCATATATGACTTTGACCTCGGTAAAGGTCAAATATCGAGATCAATTCAAGGTCAAAACAAAAAGATCTCAGTTTTTCGTGCAAAAGTTGTTTGATGACACGGGAGCTAAGTGGTAGTGAACTTTAAAATAACATTGCCCTTAGCCTTCAAGGTCATCTGAAGCTGAATTTCAAAATATGAAAAGGAAACCCCCGGAAATCAAAAGACCTATCAACTTAAAGTAATTTCATCATCAGATATGACCTTGACCTCAAGATAAGGTCTAATATCAAGGGCATTTTAAGATCAAACGAAGATCTTCAACGTCATTATTTTATAAAATGTTTCATACTAAAGTTATAAGATTGCAAAGTGGCTATAACATTACCTTGATCTCAATCTTCAGGGCTATTTGAAAAAATTCATTCGTTCAGAGTTGTTAACAAAAACTGTACTACTTAGTACGACTATGTTCATGATTACCTACTTTTAGCACTACCCACGAACAACGACGTGGACGTAGTAGTTTTTGTTCGGGGTGCTTGTTTAAGGTAAGTCATCTCGCCTTTCACCATCGAATTGCTTATTTTCAGTGAGTCCCCTCGCCTCTCACTATTTGTTTTCTATGAGTCCCCTCTTCCCTTATCATTTTATATGATTATGTTAAAGGTTTCATAAGAATTTATTTCAATAAGTGTTCAAAATTGTTACCTTCAACTTCAATACACTTATTGCCCAGCACTTCAAAAGATCGTACACAACTGCGGAGCATTTCAGGTGTTATTTTGGCACAAGCATCTCCGATTCGCTGCTTCGTGTTTTCACGAGTTGTTGGCACGTCTTTATAAAGTTCGCTCTTCAAATTATGCCATAAACACAAATCTGGTGACGTAATGTTTGGCGATCTTGCGGGCCACTTTACTAATCACCGTCCGTTGAATTCGCGATCCAACACTTTGGCGAAATAATGCGCTGGACATCCATCGTGTTGAAACCATATCTGTTGTCTTACATCTAAGCACACATCTTCAAGCAAGAGTGGAAGTTGATTTTCTAGAATATCGCCATATTTTGCGCCGTTCAAATTACCTTTTGAAATTGAGCTTCAAATAACCTCAGAGGTTAAGATCAAGGACATTTCTAGAATATCGCCATATTTTGCGCCATTCAAATTACCTTTTGAAATTGAGCTCAAGTGACCTTAGATGTTAAGATCAAGGACATTTTCAAGTAATAGTGACCACTAAGCCCCCGTGCCACCAAACAACTTTTATAGGAAATACTGCTATCTTTTTAGTTTTGACCTTTATATTTGACCTTCACCTTGAGATCAAGACCATAACCGATGGTAAAATTTCCCGCCTTTTTCATTCCCGGAGTCGAAATTGGGGGGTCCCATTTAAAATTCTGAAGTTACCTTCAAATAATCTTGAAGAACATGGTCAAGATCATTTTCCAGGTCACTACTAGTTGGCCTCCCTGCCACCCTATAATTTTTGTATAAAACATTTTTCCAAAAAATGTAATTATATATATATATATATATATATATATATATATATATATATATATATATATATATATATATATATATATATATATATATTTATTTATTTTCTTGATTCTTGAACCATAGATTATATCATTTTTCTTAATTTTGTATTTCTTGGGTTTAGGTTCTATAATTAATAAAACACAAAACGATTGACGTTTCGCCCTTTATTCAAGGCATTATCAAAATTTATTCCTAAAAAAATATATAATTAAAATACATCAATATAAAATGCCTTGAATAAAGGGCGAAACGTCAATCGTTTTGTGTTTTATTAATTATAGAACCTAAACCCAAGAAAATACAAAATTAAGAAAAATTATATATATATATATATATATATATATATATATATATATATATATATATATATATATATATATATATATATATATATATATATATATATATATATATATAATGTAGAAAAACTAATAGAGCTAAAACCCCTAAATGTATTTAATTGAAATGGTAATATTCTGCACGATCTTTCCTAAAATCGAATTAGAAATTTTTGATGATTTTACGCCTGAAGCTAGAAGGGAAATTATCCTAGAAGTGCAATTTTATTGCTTACAAAAGTGTAATAGTGGGGGTAACTGTGACAAATATTTTTAACTATTCGAGAGTTATTATTTTAAAAATATAGAAGTACTTTATATTTTACTTGCATCCACTTTAGAGGAAAATATAAATATAATACCAAAATCAGACATACTCCGTCTTGTTTTTTAATGCCCCTATCCTACAATTCTTGTGATAAAAACAATATAAATAATAGTATGGATCACTTTTGACTAAAAATAACTGTTTAAATTTATATTTAGAGACGAGACGACAGACAAACTACTTATAAAACAGCTTAAAGAATGTGTAAAGGAAATAACATGGAGATCTTCTTTTAATATATTATTTATCCATGTTAAAAAAATTACGTTATTAAAAAAACATTTAAAAATAGAAGGTATAAAGGAAAATTTGGTCTTGTAAACTTCCTATATATGTATTTTTCCTTCTTAACTTGGACTTTAAGAAAAGCTTCTGCAGACGAAGCATGTCTCATTGGTGGAATTTCTCGGGAAATATATCTTTACACAAGTTCAAAAATCTTATCGTTCAATATATGTCTTTAAGAGCCTCATGAATAATAATATCTGTAGTTCTCACAGCCCAGGTAATGTTGTATTCATATGTACTCAGCTGTCAGCTAATCAACTAACCATAGGATTTGAATAATATTTTTTTTATATGTGTTTTTCTTTAAATTATGATAATATGGTTAATTCAGATTAATGAATGTTTCGTTGTCTTGATTTAGTTTTAATATGAGCAAATATTACTTAGAATTGGATATTGTTCCGCGCGAGGACGCTAAACGCAGCTAAAAATCTACAAAATCACATGTTGCGAAAAGTGATCCAAATTATTATTAAATAATAAAGGGCATATAAAAAATCTTAGGTCCTAAATTGCCATTTAAAAACGTAAAATGCTTGAAAATTTTACCGTTTATTTTTTAGAATAGTTAAACAATACATTCAATTGCTATTGTCAACCAGAGACTGCCATTCGGTTGATAACTTATGTTTAATATATTGTTTGACTATTTGCTGTTATTTATAGCTATAACTAAAATCGCTCAGAGGCGACTTTTGTCATTTACAGTAAGTTTAACCCGTTTGCATTTTCATAATAAGTCCAAAAATCAGAAACTTTGTTATTTTCTATTTTTATTTAATTAGCTATATTTATGGAAATGAGTTACTGGTAAAGCATCATGAACATATTTTTTACCTTTATATACCTGTTCATTATAACTACTAATCTTGCATAATATTTATAATAGGGCAGTTATTAATGTCTTGCCAGTAACTCGGCCATTCTACTCGGGTAATATCTAATGTAATTTGGGAACATTAGTAGCTTTATTTTGTATATTATTATTTTGAAAGGTAATAGGTCTTTGTTTTTATGATAATTTTTAATTTAAATACTGGCATGGTTACATGATTATGTCTGGAAACGAGTTCTACTCTTATAGTAAATAAAAGACGATTATAAGTCAAAAAACAATAGCCATGAATTAATAGGGGTTTTACTATCTCCACAGTAAGCTGCTCCTTTATATAAAAAAGTTCATACGCATTATACGTAAAAAATTGAAAATTTTTGTGTTTAATTCATTACACCTGTATTTTGAATATGGTCAGATGAAAATAATTTCATTGATCTAAATCATCCAGAACACTATATTTATAGAAAAATTCGTCTATTGGGTATTGTAGATAATTCGTTTTTAAATTAAAGCGAATTTTCTAACTAAAACAACATTATTAATGTTAACATACACCATTTTAATCTTATTAGATTAAAGTGTTTTAATGCATTACATCAACTTAAAAGAAAGACCTGTTAACCTCTTATTTTTTCCTAGTCATTGTAGTTACATTATTAGCCTTATTTTTTAGTTTTACTTCCAATTTATTTTAAGCATGAGTAAATAATTCATTATGTGTGCGTGTTATAAATAATACCGCCATGACGTATTCCTAATGGAGACTTTTTGTAACTATACCTGCGGCCTACCATTTGAAAACATGCTTTATTTTGGCTGTAGCAGATAAAAAGCAAATAGCTGAACAAATATTTTGATTTGAATTAAAAAATTAGTTAATTTTATTATAGATTATTTTTCAGACTTGCCAATTTCATTGGGCTACCAATATTAGTTACAAAAAGTATTCATAATATTGTTACCTGACTTACTATATTTTGTGCTTCCTTTTTAATTAATATATACTTTTTACTGTTTTAGGGATCATAAATATTAGTTGTTAACAAATGTGTCTGTTTCATTTTTCCTTCTATTTTAACCATAAAATTCAGTTTCACTACAAAAAGGTTTAAAGCTAATGGTGCTTTTATCTTCCAAAAAGCAATATGAATAATGGATAAAATGTTCTAAAAGTATTTGTTTTTTATGATTACAGCAAGGCGGGCGTCCTCTATTTTCTCACTTTTCTCATTGTATATTGTTGCTGTCTAGCATCACCTCAGTTACAAAAATTCATATTGGTATTACATTTTTTCGTTAAAAATATTTAATTTAAGATTATCATTTGAGTTATCAGGGTGATTGATTTAGCTTACAGCTTTGAAGCTCAATTGAATTACAAACAGTCAATCAGGGGTTTGCCCAAATCCAAATCTCAACTTTTTTATTGAGTAGTTTTAATAATTAACTTTCAGAAAAATTTTAAACTAATACCTTTCAAATACTTTAGTCTAACCTTTTTAGTAAACATAGGTGTTAATTTAAAAATAATTAGTCAAATTAATCTTCATTTTGTTCTTTTTTTTTCAATAATTTTCTCACGTGTTTATTTATTTATAATAATGCATGAAAAGGTAGGTTGAATTACTAAGATAAAAATAAGTTGTTACCTTAAATTATACAAGTGTGACTCAATAATGTATCTGCAAGACCGAAAGGACTTTTTTTGTTATATTTTTGTACTATTGACTATCCTTGTGGCATTTTTTGAAATTCGTGGTGTTGAGCGCGAACATAACTTAATTGCGGTTTTTAGTTAATTCGCATTTAATAAAATATTTTTTTCGAAGCCATCGGTGAAAGATACGATTGCGCTCCTATTTCTAGTAATTAATCGACTTCTAAAGAAGAAGATTCTACATTCGACCACTATGTATCTTTTTTTCATGTAAGTACGTCGATTATTCTGGAACAGTGGCACCGATTTGAATGATATTTTTTTGTATTATGGTCACGAAGTTGCTGCATGGTCCCATACTCAGTAAATCCCATAAGTTTTAAGACTGTGGCTGTAAAGACACAAAAAACTTTTTTTAACAAATATTTTATTAGAAATGGTCTCCAGTAGAAGCAATACACGTATTGGTACGATCTTTCAACCTTTTCAAGCCTTTCAAAAACTCGTATTTTGAAATACTATTTAACTTTATCGTCACGGCTTCTTATGTCTCGTCTACCGACGCAAAATGGTTCCGTTTCAAGTCGATCTTTAATTTGGGGAACATGAAGTAGTCAGGGGGACTCAAATCAGGCAAGTATGGTGGATGACTGAGCGCAGGAACTATTTTTTTTTGGCCAAAAATTTAGTGTTAATCGCCGCAATATGTGCTGGTGCGTTATCGTGCCAGAGGAAAAAAGAACGATCTCTCCACAGCTCGGGTCTAACTCGCGCAGTTCTTTTGCAAAGGCAATCCAGCACTTGTTGCTAGAATGAAGCTTTCACAGTAGTACCTTGAGGAACAAATTCTTTGTGGGCGATGTTTTTGGAGAAAAAAAACAACATTGTCTTAATTTTTGATTTTTGAAAACGCAATTTTTTTTACTAGTTTTAAGCAAAATTTAATCGCAACATGTTCGTTATTTTCATTCATCGTGAAACTATGACCGCGACCACTTCGATAATACCACGGTGCATGTGATCCGATGGCCTTGAAACTTTGTATGAGGGAGAGGTAGGTTGTAGTAATTAGTTGCCAAAATTTCACGAAGATGGCGCTAGTAGTACCGATTTTATAGCCCCAGTCTTAAAACTTATGGGACACACTGTATATCTAGCTTGGAGAAATATTATGCCGACAGCTTTTAGTATTCTGGGTTCTGTTTTTTTAAAGGCCTTTTACTGGCTTTATCAACATTTTTTTAATATATTTGATGTTGGTTACCAACACTCACCTTTTTATGATGTTTTATGACAATGTTTTAAATTTATTTTATGTCCAGCCACTTCTGGTCGGATTTTTAAACCCTAATTAAGTATTACCCGTTGTTTATAAATTAGTTTTAGTTGGCTTTGTCAATAACAGTGTATGGGATCTTGGACAATAAAGCATATTTAATAATAATAATAATAATCCAATATGGCGGTAATAATGTGGCGGACAAAAAAAATTAATTTTGTCCGACTTTCTTCAAAATTATTATGTGGAGTTTTTCGGGGTCGTATATAACGAATCTAAAATTATTTTTAAATAAATCAATATGCCGAATCCAATATGGCGGATTTCACATCTCTTGATTTTGTTCAAAATTTGTTGCTGGGAGGTTACTAAAAGTGCCAATAACGAACTTAAAATTGTTTAAAAAGAAATCCAACATGGCAGATGGCGGTCTAAAAATTCTATATTTACCAGATTATGTCCAAAATTGGTACTAGGGGTTTTCGAGGATGTAGATCAAGATCAGATTAAGATTTTAAATTTTTTTTTGGTGGGTTAAAAATTTTACCTAATTTACTTTTTTTCAAAGTTAGTATTAAGAGGGTTTTCAGAATCGGAGGTTACAAATCCGAAGTTAATTTTTTTCAATTCAGTATGGCAGATACAATATGGCGGACTAAAAATTTTGTATTTTTCCGATTTTGTCCAGATTGATATTAGGAGTTTCTCGAGGCGTATATTACGGATCTGAAATTAATTTCTTCAAACTCAATATGCAGGATAAAATATGTCGGACTAAACAATTTACATGTCTCAAGTTCTTTCAATATCAGTGTTGGGAGTTTTGGGAGCCTAGGATACGAGTATAAAACAATTTTGTTAAAATTGAAGATAGTGAATTTACTGTAGCAGACTAAATATTTGTTTAGTACAATTTTGTTCAAAACTGGTATTTGGGGAATTCTCAGGATCCAAGACTTTTTTGTGGTTCAATTTGGCGTGGTCTACAACTATGGATAAAATGGGTAAAAATCAAAAAATAAAATTTTTATAAAAAAAAAGTACACCGACTTCTAAAAAAGCGCTGACAAGCGTAATATAACAAGTTTTTTATATGGAATTGAAATTTTTGATGTCGGCGCCGAATTATTACTAAATGAAACAAATAACCACTAACACGAGATACATACAAGCTATTTGTAAGAAAACATTTTGTCAGTAATTAATTTAGCGTTGACTTCAAAAATTTCAATTTTATTCAAAAATTTATATTGTTATATTTCCCTTTTCAGCAATATTTTTATAAAAGAAAATTTATTTTTGAAATTTTTTTTACACTGTAGTGACACCAAGGGATTATTTGTTTTATTCATTGTTTAAATGACTAACGATTTTTTGTTTTAAAAGAACTTAAACGTCGATTATTTGAGGAATAAACCAAACAGTATTAAAAATGAGTTTAATGATTACATAAGCCTGGCAAACATGTCTTTTAGCGGCTCATATTTCGCGAATAATGTAACTAAGAAAAAATATTATATTTGCACTCCATTTTTAAAGATGTCATTTTATTTCAAAAAGAAGTCTATGTTACATATGCTATTAAAAACCTTTCAGATGACGAATCCAGTGACAAGGATTTTTATACGTAAATTTTTAGTCCAGAATATTTTCTCTAGACATATTTTAATATTACCCTAAAAAATAATTACACTCTGAGAATACTTGAAAACAAATATTTTTATCATAAAAATCTCTAAATTTTTTAATAGAAGTACGGTTTAAGGTAACAACATTTTCAGTTTTTCTGGCATTTCAACGTTTGTTTCTTATTTAATTATTTTACAGTGACCAACAAACAACAAGCACCACTTCCCCCTCAGTTACAACCATCAAATAGAATATGGAATCCAACGTCAACATGCTAGCATCAGGTTTCTTAATTGTATAAACAGTGTTTTTATTGAAAATTAAGCGACACTCATATGTTATTATGTATCTTTTTAACAGAAGAGATAAAGAAGTTTTAAGTAATTTCTAATCATTTCATCAAAGGTGAACCTGGATTGTTATAATACGCATCATCCAAAAAGTCTCCATATTTTATGGTCCGCTTTCTCTAATTGACATAAAAACCACTACAGAAAAAATTTTATCATTTTCTGATTTGTTAATTTTTAACAGCATGTTAATTTATTGATATATTTGAAAGGTGAGTTTTGAAATTAAAGAATGAATAAAGCTGATCAAAAGTAACAAACTGTTAAAAATCTGACTGTAGCTGCAAATTTCTGGTATTAAAAAAATCAGTATATTTTTATGTCGCATATATTTCAAAACTATTTTTTTTTTTCAAATTAGATGTTAGGGAATTTGTCAGCAGTACTCGTGAAGAACTCGACAGAGTTTGTGAGTACAGTATTTGGGTGCCTTAAATATTGCTTTTTATAATGTTTGATCATTTTTACCCCTACACCCTGATATCTCAGGTATTGTCAATCCAATTTTAGTCAGTTTTGTCAAAATTTATATTTACAGATTTGATAGATTTATTCCATAGACGTACAGGGTCATCAGGAAAAATAACATAATTTTTTCATAATACTTTACACCACATACAATATGCCTTTTTCAAGAATAACCAATTTTTTTTTCATTGACTTTGCACGATTATGAAATAAACTAAATTTGTATTTTTGTCCCTTTTAAATCGCCTAACTTCTGCCTAAGTTCAACTAATACTAACTCTACTACAAGAATGTAGCAATGAAAAAGTGCATCACAATGTAGATTTCATGTTTCATTGCTAAAACCTAAAAAATTTTAATTTAGCTACTATTTTACTCCCTGGGGTGTCCTTAAATAAAAGTACCATGAAGTAACAGACAGTAAATTCTAGACGTAGGTGATGCGAAAGCTTTTTTATATCTTAAACATTTTTAAGATACTCACATAAAAATTACTGAATAAAGAGTTTTGAGGGTAGAAAATAATCTGTTTAACAATTTTGATATACTTTCCAATGGGAGTAACCTCACTACCTGTCATAAAACGTTTTGATATATTTGGATACGAATTAATAGAAAATAAAAACAAATTAGGTGTACTTTCTTGTGTTGATAATGCAATCATTTGCGAGATATTTCTTTCTATCCAATGCATAATAATGATAATTGATTAAATGAGGAAATAATTTCAAAATTTTGATTTTAAAATGATATATAATTACGTTTTAAAATTTCTATATTTAATACCTTTATATCAGTAGATATAGTCGTTCTAATTTACACTCAAAATGCTCGCAAAAACGAAGTCACGTGGTCATAGCGATGTCATAATGTTGTAAACAAACAGTAGTCTACGATTAGATTCATATATTTAGTTATTTTCAAGGAAGTTGGAGGAGGTAAAAGGAAGGCGAATACCGTAAAATAAATTCGATCCGGCATGTAAAGCTGTACTCCCCTTAAAGGGGCTATACTGTACTTGCGCAGGGAGTCAGGGGACAGGACTGGACTTGAGCAACCTTTTATTACATTATTATATTGGAAAAATTACAATTTAAAGTTCATTATTAAATGATTAATAAAATAACTACCGACATAAAATAAATTTGAACATAATTCTCTGGGTAAACATTTGCATTATGGGAAATCTAGGAAAACAAGGTTTTTTTGAAAAAATTTCGGTACTTCTTCTGTTTCGAGGTCGTAGAACACGATTCTGGCCTCCGTTTTCCATTATTTTTCCTCAGTTTTGCGGAAAACAGTGAAAAACACTTTTCACTTTAGGTTCAATTTTTTGTACTAAATCGTTAACATTTTGTTACAACCACAAATTCCACAGTGATAGAAGCCACTTGTATTATATAAAAATTCATAAATTTGCACATTTTTATTGGAAATATCAAAAAACAAATTAAAACAAAATGGCTTTCGCCATTGTATATTGGTGTTCCTAAAACCCGAAAAATTAGCGCTGTTGCCAGATTGCTAATACGATTTTTGTGAAATTCAAAAATATATTTTTCTTCCACAGATTGTCTCGCCTTCACTGATTTTTAATCAAACATTTTTGATGGTTAAGATTAATTTTACGCTTTTGTATACATTACAAAAATTAAACTATGTTGTTATATGTCATGGGTAAATTTTATAGTTTATTTTACGAAAGTATAAGTCTAGGTCAATTTAAGTTAGTTCAGATTAGTTTCAGTTTTACAAATTGACCAAAAGGTTAATTTCTCCTTGTGACTATATAAAACATTACAAAAATTGAGGTATATTGTTGACTGATATTGTCAAATTTTGTAGTTTATACCACGAAACTATTTTACATTTAGCAACGTGTCAAACGAATATCAGTGGTTTTTACGAGTCTGATGGTCGATGTCGTATTTTTGATTTTTCGTTAAAAATACAACTTTTTTAAAATTTATTCACTAGAAATTGTGGAAAAATAGCTGAAATATATTACATATATGATATTTTAACTAGTACCATTGAAAATAAATATGTAAGTTCGGTTTTTTCTTCAGAATTAAAATTGCTTGGTGAAGTGACGCTTGGCATTTTTTGAGTTTTCCGAGAAAGTGAGAAAAAATAGTGACAAATCAAAGCCGAAGTCGTATTCTACGTACTCGAAATAGGGGATAAATATCGATTTTTTTCCAAAAAACGTCGTTTTCCTACATTTACAAAAATGTAAATATTTACCAAAATATAAAAAACGTACTTCCCGAAAATAATGAATTAACGTGATTTACAAAACAATACCATACACTGATGCATTGTTATGAATAAAAAGTTTGCACAAATGTCTCGATAATGTACACAAATATAAATTCCGAAATTTAACAATTGTTACTGCGCGGTACAACAAAAAAAAATCAAGAGAATTTTAAGCGTCGGGACGATGACAAACGACCACATTAAATACAAAGAATACGTCGGGATCCCGCACTTTCGCCAAATCCGGCTCTGTTTTCTGGTTCTCGTATTGCCAACCTCCTACAAGAAATTTACTATGAACCCATTGCCACTTGATGTCAATTTATGACATTTATTTTCTGCATGTTGTGTTAATTTTTTAGGCATTTAACATATTTTTGTAGTTTTCCATATCTCCTTCAACTTCCTTGGTTAATTTATTTATATTTATTGGACCAAATGGATTACAAATAATATGTAGTCAGTATACTAGTACATTAAAACTCCAAAAAGATATATAGAAGATTATAAATCTTCCATCGAACGAAAAAATCAACAGAAAATGGTTTACTGTAAAGATCACTTTTGTGTAAGTATATCTGTTTCATTAAATCAGTAAACCTATTTTGTGGATAAGTTAAATGACTTGTTTAACATTACCTCTAATTTTATCTATATATTAGCTTGTTTTAATTTTTTTCTATAACATCGAAGTAACATAATTTTATAAATGTGCATATACATAAAATTTTCCTAATTTATTGACTGCGGCATAAAATTTCGGATTAAATTTGAAAAATTGTCCAACCACAAATTAACATTATTGGCAAAATGATTTTTCATTAGTAAAAATAATGTAGCTTAGATAGTCGCTTTGAATCTAACTAAGATAGCGATAATCATCGAAATAAAATTATGCGAAGGAAAAAATTTGACAATTCTACGTTTACTCCATCGTAATGTTACCGGAAGTGTAAACAGTCACAAAGTGTTTTAACCATGGATAAAGGCAGGAAAATTTTAATATTAATTTAAGTTTTATATATAAATTTTTAATCCTTTTTCTAAAAAAAAAATAATAAAACAACCGTTTCAGAAGAAATAAGTTGTAGTTATACATATTTACAATGTGTTTTTAAAGTAGTTATATACCGTGTTATTATCATCAATATATAGTGTTAGTCATTACTAAAATATCTTTATCACTAAAACTTGCGTTCTGTACCCATATTTTCCCTTAACCAAGTTTTTTCTACATCTTTTTTCTTTATTTTTTAATACTTTTTTTTTATTTTAAGACGATTCCTTGGATTTTTCATTTTTGTGTTTTTATTAAGAAGCAAACACTTTCCATTATATTTCACTGAGTAAAAATTACGCGTCTTATTAGACGACTTCATTTTGTTTTCATATCTCATAATTTCTAAGGATCCGGCATAATCTTAAAAGTGCATATAAATTGGCGAGTCGCGCCCGTGATCAGTCTCCTTTGAATTTTACGACTTCGGCGGCCAGCGTCAGAGGAGATAATAACAGCGTCATCATATTTCTGTTTTTTGTAAACAGCATGACCGAGGCTTGCAGTGATCCATTTTCTGTCCGTTTTTGGTGCGAATTCAAAGGTTTTTTTATCTAGTTGGACGGCTTTTTGGTACGCAATTTTTTTAAAAAAATAGTTTGTAGCAAGACCGAAGTATCCCAGAAGCTTTTATTATCCCCTTTGACGCCCTGCCACCGCACGCACAAGGGTTTCATCAGAAATTCACATGGTGAGCTCGACATCAATCGAAGTCGGCAAAATTCAAATGAGGCTCGTCACGAGCGCGACTTTCCATATTCATACGCACTTTAATATATTCAGATGTAATAAATTATCTCTCAGAATAATTAAGTAAAAAAATAAAGTTCTTCTGGTGTATAAATTATACTGAAATATATCAACCGCCTGCCGCTGCCAGATTGCGGGCACAAAAACGCGTGCGAGAGTTTAGCCAGACATGAGCCTTTGTCCGTTATTACTTCAATATGACGAGTTGAGTGGAGCATGGTGTTATTGACCGCTCGCAATTCTCCAACATTCCCCAATTAGTTGCCTGATTTTGCGTTTCTTCAAAACAAACTAGCTGTAACAGCTATAAGAATTAAAATACTCCTTTTTGATCGCCCATCAGTGTCGTAAAAAACGACCCCGCTGTGCGGGGGGAGGGGGGAGGCACAGCCAATCCAGGGGCGCCCTCAAGTCCCTTAATGAAAATGAATAAATACAAAGGATCAAGATGGGTGCAAAATAGTAGGGCACAATCAATAATCTACGGGGTCGAGCATATACTTTTAGTTACGCCAGTGTCGCCCATGTTCATTTTTTTTATATTTCACCGACGCATACTATAGTAAATGGTTTATCAAATTATTATATATTAAAAAATTATATATTATTATATATTAAAAAATATTTTAAAAGCAAATATCTCTAACCGATTAACTTTAGTGATCTAAATATGTATAATTTAATAAAAATTTAACTTGTAACACCCTTTATCTCATTAATATGCAACTAAAAGATATTTTACTTAACTGAATTTCTCTGTTACTCCATGATCCATAACGGACACCCTGTATAAAATAATTTTCAACATTATGTACAACTGTAATATTTACTATTTTTGGAACATCAAAATTCACTTTTTTGACGAAATGTATGGTATTCGTTTTCCATAGCATGTAAAATATGAGAGGTTACATGGAAAAATTGTAATATTTGTAGTGAAGAATACCCTAAAATATTCCATAATAGCGGTGAGGTCATCCAATCACCCTTATGTAATATATAAATCTACCAAAAATTATAGACCTCTTGTATCAATACATTATTACAATGCCTGGTAATTTAAATTTTCCGGTCCCTTCCTGTTAATCAAGAAAAATGTCTACGAAAAAACACTACAACTTCTAGAGGAAATACCATTTTTCCAACATCCCTTAAAAATTATCAAAGTAAATTTTAATGCAGAATGCCTAGTATATCTGTATTTTTAATAGGGTGTCTAATTTAAGGAATAGGTAGTCGCCCTTTTTAAATAAAAACCTATTTTTACCTTATGCTCTTCTCAAATTTTACCACTACTGTATATTTAAAATATTCCCAGATTTACTTACGAGTGTAATTTAGATGCTGTAGAAAACGAATATCTCAGACTCATGTTTTTACTGAAGATATTTTCAAAGAATTAAGGAATTGTCCTCCCCAAGGACATATAATTAACAAACAAACCTTAACCAAATATTCTCGATAGATGGATATAAAAGTTGAAGAAAGAACCAACAGTAATTTTTTTCCTCTTTAATTATTGATTTTAATAGTCATCGTAATTTACTATGGTTGGTTTAATTTTCTTCTTTTTTTTTCATCAGTAATATAATTTTATTTAAATTTGTTACTACAAAAACTTTGGAAAAATTAGGTATTATTTGGTAGCCACAGTTTGGTAAGAATGTTACATAGTTATCTATATTTTCTACACTCATGATACTTCGTAATAATTTTGTTCGTGATTGAAAATTATTACCGTGACAGCAGTTTAAAAGTTTTAAGTTCCCTATTTTAAAAATAGCGAAGGTGGCATAAAATAGGCCGGATTTGTTTAATTTCAATCATAGAATTGGGGTTAATTTTACATTTAATGTCTTATGAGCTACAAAACCAGTCATATGTATGAATTGAAAATACGATGTTTAATAACTTAGACATCCTTTTATAAAAAAATATAGCTTTTAATAACGGTACACTTTTGTTTGTATAGGTATATTTTGTTAGAAGTTTACACAACTGGATCTAATTACTTCTAGGTCGAACGTTTTTTTAAACAGGTACCTATATTCTAAATTTAATGGATTAAAATTAATAATAATAATTAATTTAAGAACTAGACTCACGCAATTATTAAATTCAAATTTCTACTTAAAAAAATCAGTAAATTAAATATTAAATAAAAGATTGCATTATAGACAAAAAGTAATAAATATGGGTGCTTGAACTCTTTAGAAACAATCATGTTTGCTCAAAGATGCGGTTTTTTTTAAATCATCATGAATATTTGATTTCTTTATATATTTATTTTAAGTAGCATCTAATAGTGAACTGGACTGTAAGCTTTTAGTTTTGTAATGTTTATTATTACTATATGTTTATACTTATTTTTAAAAAATTGAAGTCACTAATAGGGAATATTAATTAATGCGGTTCTTGCTTAATTTGAACTAGGTGATCCCGTAAAGTCGCGAATCGAATTTATTTTGTTCGGGTACATCACCGTTTGGTCACATATTTATGGGATTAATATTGAAGTAGCTTTAATATTTGAATAAGTTTTTTAATTACTTGCTTTAATGTAGTGTTTACAAGTAAATTAAAACGTATTTTACAATTGGAAAAATTATTTTAATAAAATTTGTGTCATGAAGGAATAAGCAATATGTCTAACCTACTCTGATAGAAAGCTTTGATTATGGTATTGTAAAAGACGACCATTCAAGAAAACTTTGTTTTCAGTTTTGATGTGTGTCCTTTTTTTTTAGTTTAAGAAGAATTTTATGTTAACCTATTTTCAAGGTCTGAAAATAATTGTTATCGTTAATTCTCGCAGCTCATATCTCTACAGGTATAATTATATTTCAGTTTGTTTGAATTGTCTCCGGTTATCGGTATTTTTTAGATTATGTATGTGTGCTCAAACCCAAACCGGTATCTTTGCTAACTTTATTATAAGAGTCACGAGTTTGATTTAGCAAATCAATAGATTTTTGCACTGATTATAATGGTCATTTGCTAAACCATCATCATTACGCGATATATATAGAAACTGGTTGAAACTAGAACAGGTTTTTAATAGGATTTTCCATATTCAGTTGTTATTAATTGTATCTAAAATTCCAATATATTTTGTATAAAACATTTTTCCAAATTGAATAAAAAAAATTGTCAATTCTTGCCCTTCGATAGGCTGTAAATATCTTATGGTAGAAAAAAATTAAAATATTTATAAATATACAGAGTAGGTCAAGGAAACGTAGCAAACGAAATATCTATTTTTTAATAGCACTCCCTGCATTTATACTCTTTTTAAATTTTGCACAAAATTTTAGAAATATTTTATTGGAAATTTATAGTATTCGAGATATTCCCGTGTAAATTAAAAAATATATATTTTTAAGAATTTTTATTAATAAACCACTAGATGAAATTGGCTTAAAATTTTCACATGTCGTATTGAACGTTACAACAAATAAAATAAATGTATTGGTGCTGTCTATTCAATATTTATAGATTTACAAGCGTCACTATGAGGCGCCTCGCTCGTCTGTGGTATTCGGAAACAAAAAAAAAATATTTAATTCCAGCATATCGTTGTTCTGCTTACACGATAAAATTGTTAAGTCGATCGAACAAACCTTTTTAACTTATGTGGTCCATCAGTTTAAAACAAAATGCTGTGGAGATAACTGCGTTTTAGGTTTAAAGAAAATTACTGACTTTAAGATACTTACAGATACTTTAAGCTAGGCAGCTATTTCAGAGCCATATAATAACCCTTTCTCTTCCTTGACCGCATGTTTTCCTTCCAGTTTTTGTGATCTGCTCTGAAGTGCAATTCTGGGAGACAAAGCCCTATCGGTTACTTCCGCGGGCTACTTGGTTGCTCGCAAAAACTCTATCTATCTCGCTTAGAGAGCGAATCTTGATTTGAAACTTTGGGAATGAATTACCGAGATGTTTATCTGTGGGTTTCTATAAAAAAGAAATCGATTTTCGGAACTTGTTACACGCAAATATCATCTTAACGGCCCAACGCTAAAATCATTGTCACATTTCTGTTCCAGTTCAGCTTTTGTTTTGATTAGATGAAAAATGCTGTATTATTGTCATTCATAAACTTCTCCTTACCGCTTGTAGTTCTAAAGGAATAAATCACATATCCCAGTACCACCATAAAGTTATACATGGACCAAAACACTCACTAAGAAATTCATAAAAAATTACTGACCTAAAGTACCCGTGTAGCATAAGGAGCATATTTTTTTAATAAATATGTGGTTATAGCGTGCTAGCTTTTGCCCCGGGGCTGTTCCACTTCCTTTGTCATAGCTTCGTTGTTCATACATTAAAGCTTTTGTTGAAATACTCTCTCAACAAAAATAAAAACTGTGTCAAAATCTAACCTGTAGATTTATAAACGGACAGTTTAAATTTCTTTGAGACCGACAAACTTTGCGTTTGATTAGTAAATACAATCTAAATGATAAATGATCAGGAAGTATTTCATATTTAATGATATGTCCTAAAACATTTTCTTGAATAATTAATAATCTGTTTACCAGGAGTGTCGAGTTGTTTATTTATATAGTTTTCCTGATTACATTAAAAGTAGGGATGGTCTTTTAACCCTATTTGCATCGCAAGTAAAGTCATCAAAAATTTTTAAAACCAAAAATTTATTTTTAACCTATTTTAAGAGCTTTAAAAAGTATTAGAACGTACAAAATGTCTATCATATACATCTTGCGACACCGATAAAGGACATTAAAATATAAGAAATATGCCTCTTAGAACTTATACTAAAATGCATAGAAAAGGAAATAGTATGCACAAAATGTGGATGCAAAACTTCCAATTATCAACTTAACTTAAAACATTTTACCTGTTACCAAATTTAGTTACAAAAAGAGCACTCCAGGGGAGAGTTTTTGGAAAAATTAAGGAAAATTACCACTTCTGGGTTGTGGAAATTTTATGCATTTAATATTATATCCAATAAAATAATATATTTTAAAATATTAAGCAGAACCGAGAAAAATTAAGGTGAATTTTTTACGATTGTAATTCAGTGGTAGTTTCAATTTACATAATATACTTTTATTTGCATTAAAAATTGACAATTCAAGAAATTTAGAACACCATCTTTAAAATTGTATATACATAGTTGTTTTTATAAAATGTTCCACTTTATTTACCTTTGATACTAGCTATTCTGTAACTTTGAACTAGCCGTTATAACATTAATAATTCATTTTAAAGATTGTCACAACATTTGAAAGAAAATTGAGATGTCAAATTCTAACATACATAAATAATTGTTTGTTTTTATGCGGTAATTCTTAACGCGAACACATACTCTTCCAAAAAAGTAGTGAGCTAAACGTTTTTTACTTAAAGAAGCAAAAATAAAGCATATGAAAATAAATTTCGTGACAATATAACAAACAAGTACTTAAAATATTGTCAGGTAATAATTATAAGTACTTCAATAAAATAGGGACAGTTGTAAAGTTGCAGAATGGCCCATAATAAGTATAAAATTAGGATTTAACTGTTGAGACTGAAGATACAAATAAAACTTCAAAAATTGTTACATAGTGCCTTTTATGTACTTTTATTCTTGGGATATAATTTTTTGTGATCTATTAGTTTTTTTTTCATTTGGATTAAATTACCAAAAATATTAATTCAACAATAAAGAAGAAATGAACTAAAATAAATCTGAAACAATTTATTGTTTACTGATTTAAAAATATTAGAGCTCTAAAATATAGCGAAACGAAAAACGCACGTTTTTGATTCACTACATAGATTTGAATTCTTTAAATCAGGTCCAACTTAACAATTTAAGTTTTTATAATGACAGGTACAAGAATAGGCCTCTAAAGTTTAATATCAAACAGTAAAAATTACAATATAAAATGTAGAGAACCCAATTGATTAAGAATGACGCACTAAAATGAGACCTCGTACTCTGAATTCTATAAATGAAAAGCTTCCAAAACTGGTTTAGTCTAGCCCCTTCTCATGTATAACGAACTAAACGCAACAAAAAAAAATATTAACAATTATGTTCATCATATAGCTATTAGAACTGGTTCTGCTTAATAGAAATAGGTTGAGACATTCAATATATGAATATTATTTGAATAAACTTAATATATCAAGCCTGCGAAATTAAGCCCGAGTCCGAACTTATCCAGAAAAGAATCGCTACCAATAAAGCAAACTGTTCCAGAAATAACCTTTTTTTAGGACAGGAAAATATAAGTTGTATATTTGTGCCAAAATTGTTGATTCTTATGACCTTCAAAGAATTCAATTTAACTGTATGAGGATCTCGAATCTTTATGTCCTCCGCTGGAATGAGCAAATTTAATTTTAAATTCCTTAGCACGTAACTCGATTGTAAAGCTTTTTTGGACTTATTTTAGTAAACCTACACTGGTATTATAAGATGTTAATCAAGGGTGAATGGCGCAATAGATGAAAATAGCATGAGAAAAGATATATTTTTATTCCTTTGCTCGTACATCATTCTAGGCTAAATGTTAAAAACGTTTTAAAATTGTGATCGGTTACTCTCGAAGACATACATACGAGTCCATAAAAAATCTTGCACAAATTCAATTAACAGTCAAGTTATAAATTTTAAAAAAATATCAGACACATGGAAAATTCAGATAACAACGTTAATATCACAAAAACTACCATTTAATTTACATATTATGTGATATGTTACGTGAATCATGCTTGGAAACTTACATACAATTTGTTTTTAGTGAAGTGGGGCGTTCCATTTAAAAAAAAAATCTTGTCAATGGGTAACCCTGTATATGCTAAAAATGCTCATATCTAGAAGATCTTTTAGACGTTGAGATAAATGATTTATTTAAACACGCCGTTAAAACATTTTTATTTTTTCTTTCTTTCAGAAAAAAGATCTTCCCCGTTCGTTTGTGTATAAAAAATAACTAAGCAATAGTTACTTAAAAGGGGGAGAACTAGTCGATTTTGACGGCAAATGACATAAAAATTATATCGACCATATGATATAGAGAGATCGAAATTTCCCTAGGTCAGTAGATTATTGTGACACATTCTATAACTGCAAAAAATTTCAATCAAGTTTTAATAAAAGAGTTTTGATATTTATTCAACATATAGAGCCTCTACTACTTTGTAATACAATTATGGTCTAGTGTTATTTGTATTAAGAATTATTTCTTTTAAAAAATATTTTTTAAACCAATTCTGTTTTGGAAAAAGTGGAACATTTTTGGTCGTTTTAGGACGAAATATTTGACGGGAAGTCAATTGTAAAGAAAAGGTATATAGCAACAAATAAATGGTTAATATTTATTGAATAAATAACAATGTTCAGTTTTTCTTTCCAAACTTCGTATTTGGAACATGAACTTATGATATTTTTTAATTAAATTTTCCTAGTTTTCTTTTATTCTGATAGAAAAACGGCACTTCAGGTCAATCCCAATTTTCAAATGACTTTTTAAGTAGCATACGATTTGACAGATTATCATTTCTTAGTTATTTGTTACGCATAAAATAATGCTGGGGCCATCCTTCAAAAAAATAAAATAGTTTCCCTTATGGAAACTTTTGCAGATTTTTTACGGACACCAAATTCGTACTCCAAGGATCCTTACCCAACTCTCATTAGATTCTATAAATGACAGAACCAAACATTTCGCTAGGTACTGTTGTCATTTCAGATAATTTATCTGTTTTAGTAACTTCGACAATTAGACCTTTTGAGTGCCAAAGTTGCCTAACTCTATTTTCAAATATAACGACATCTTTGTCAAGACTTACTTCCTTTTGCCACATTGTATGGTCTATTTCTTTAATAAAGAACTAATAAATTATTTCGTATTTACACAAGTTAAATGGGCATAATGTTATTGATATGTTGTGTGAGGGAAAAAAATATTTTGAATTATAAAGTGTGACTACCATTAATATTTATTAATTAAAAAAAACTGATATTTTCTGGTTATTAATAATGTCCAACTGAAAGACTGTGGGGCCAGGTGATTTACTCTAAATTTTATTTATTTTTGTACGCCCTTCTACTATAGTATTTTCTCTTTATATTTAACAGACCTTCCTATCAATTTAATGTATACACTTTACTATTTAATTCGCCTGACCAATTCTTGATTTTTAATGTAGAAAATTTTGTTACAGAATTGAATTTATTGACAAAATTGTAAAAAAATATATGTTATATATCTGAAAAGAACAAATTATCAAAAACTTGCTTATAGAAAAGGTGAATTTTAGTCACAATATCTATGTGTTACATTTACATGCTTAATATTTTGGTACGTGTCAGCACTTAAAACACCGACATGTTCTATTCGAAAGTTTCTAATGGCCCCTTGTCAGTATCCAGTCAAGCTCACCTACATATTATCACAGAAAATCAAGTTTAACAATTTTGTGGCTTGGACGACTCTAGTTCTGAACCGTGAAATGCGAAGTTCAGATTATATTTTGTAGCAACTGAGAAAAGTGAAATGTAACTAAATTTAAAAAATGGTTGGAGGCAGTTTGTTTTTTTTTTTATTAATTTTAGAAATAAGAAATTTATTTTAGTGGGACATTCTTTGTTGCCTCTCATGTTTGACTACCCGGTACACAATTCGTATTATTAAATTTTTTTCATCTAGTAATTTAGGAAATTTTAAATGTTCATATACAGGTACTTCTATTAACGATACTTGTACTATTTATTGTTCTTTCATTTTATTAATCAAAGGTATATAGCTCGGTGAACTTTTGAGTAAAGTCGTTTATGTATTTTTTTAGGATTTAGATAATAGTATGAATGGTGTATCACATATTTTTCATTTAAATCTTTCATAACCGCAATAACAAGTTTTATCATCCAGATCTTAGCAGATGACAAAAATAAGGAAATTTGTCATAATATAGAAAGTTGGTTACCAACGTGTAGCCTGTGATAAAGTTTACGTAGCAGTTGTATTAATGAGTAATATGTTCCACATTATTAATGGAACTGGATACTTTTTTTAGTCATGTTTATGGTGAATTAATTTTAATGTTTAAATGTATTTTATTTTAAATATTATACATCATGATTATTTTAAATCTTAGGTATGTTTAAATTGTTAGGTTTAAAGATTTACGATACTTACTAGTCACCTGTTAACTTTCATGTAGTAAATATTTCAGTGCCTAAACTAGTAAATTATTTAATGTGTAAATAACTGTAAATATCATGTACAAATTAGAACTAAATTAAATACTTCTAATATTTTGGTGATTGTTTTATTTTATATCCCCTAAAAGATATATGAGTGTTAGGTTTAGGTATTTTCTGAGAGCTCGTATGTTACATTTTTAACGATTTTGTGTTAACATTGGATCCATACCCTTTGTATGAACACCTACTGATTCGGCGCCATTTTTTACGGCTATTTATGATTTCAAATTTTTCATTAATTTGTACACTCTTTTCTTGTAACAATGCGTAATTAAGAATGTTGTGTACTGTGAGACTTTCTTTAAAAAATATGACTTCGAATCCAACGAAATTATCGGATTCCATTGCATCCAATAGAAACTTGAATCAGAACCGCTTATTATGTGAATATCGAGGTCTATATTACTACATTGAAATAACTCTGTTTATTTTTGCTCATCTAATTTAACAGGTATTTTTAACACTTAACTTTTTTTTATTTTAAAAACTCCACAAGAAAATTACTTAAGTTTTCTATTTTATAGGTATCTATTAATTTATTTTAAAAAAAAATATTTTACTTTGCCTTATTGAAGCAAAAGTTGCAATTTATGTCAATTTCGTGGGTTTAATATACACTCAGATTCACTAATTGTCATGGAAGTTAGATCTTCTAGCTGATCAGTTTTATTTTGCCTGTGCAGTCATTTATATTACATATGTCAACACACCGACACTTATATGGGAGTGTCAAGTATAAAAACGTAGAGATAAAACCTTGAAATCGGTAATAGAAATAGTTGGCTCCCTTATATTTTGAAAGTTCAAAACTTGCTCGGGGCGTTTAAAGCCATCCTCAGTACTACGTTTTTCTGAGCTTCTAGTCTCTTAGGGTGTATCGCTTTCAGGTCATTTTCCAGCTCCAGATTATGCTTAGCGCATTCTCTAGTCTGGATGTGTGCTAAGTTTGTTTTCAGATTGGTGCTGTATTTTTCCCTATTTGTTTTCCTACGATTCCTTCTGAGGACTTGCTTACGAATCGAATTGCCTCTTACAAAAGAGTAAAAGTTGTAGGGAAGCACCTTGGTGCAATGACCATCTGTCAGGGCTAATACCCGAAGCGTGCGAACTCTTTAATAGGGTTAAGCGTGACAGAGAATTCTGGCAGAGCTACACCGAGAAACTCACAATCTACAACAAGCAAATTAGAAAAGCTAAAAGAAACAGCTTCAAGAAATTCTGTGAAGACATTCTATCTACAGCTGCCGCAACGAGACTACACAAAGTCATGGCGAAGAGTAGGGCTGTTACCGCAAAGGCACTCAGAAAGCCATACAGAGCGAGGAGAAAAGAGCATTAATCTTACTCAACACTCACTTTTCGAGGAGCAAGCCCAGCACCGCGAATGGCGCAATGGAATACCGTGAAAGACCCACCTGAGAAGCTATAGCAATGGCTAAACCCATATGCAGTAGCGGTGGTCTAAAATGGATACCTTCCAACCATTTAAAACCTCAGGAGTCCATGGAATAATCCCGGCCCTACTCCAGCGAGGATAGGAAGAGATTCTACCACATTATAGTATGTATTAATCGAAGTTGCCTGGAATTGGGCTACGTACCAGAAATATGGATACCTTCCAACCATTTAAAACCTCAGGAGTCCATGGAATAATCCCGGCCCTGCTCCAGTGAGGATAGGAAGAGATTCTATCACATTATAGTATGTATTAGTCGAAGTTGCCTGGAATTGAGCTACGTACCAGAAATTTGGAGAAGGGCCACAGTCACCTTCATTCCGAAAGCGGGGAAAAGGACACTACATACCCTAAATCCCTGTGACCTAGCAGCCTCGCAACGTTTATTTTAAAAATGATGGCGCAAGCAGTTCATAACCATATCAGAACAGAAATTCTTGAACAGGTGCCACTGCACCCTCATCAACATGAGTATCAAGCGAACAGATCTACGAAAACCTCACTGATAACAATTAACGGATGAATTTGGAAATGCCTGGAACAACAAGGAAACCGTAGTATATCCCTTTCTTGATGTAGAAGGGTTTTTTGACAACACTCCACGTGAGCCAGTCAAAAGAGCACTTGATGACAGGGGAATTAATGAAACTACATTCAAATGAATGGCGTGACTTCTCTCCACCAGAACAGCACAGACAGAGATAGGACAGGACACTATCGCCCTCTATACCACCAAGAGATACCCTCGAGGGGGGGGGGTAGCTTCTCCACTTACGAGAAGGCTACTTGTAGATCGAATCCTCTGTGATCTGACTTACTTCGGCATATCTTGTCAGACCTATGCCTCTGCGACTTGAACATACTAAAGAATGACTCCAGATGATGGGACTAAATGTCAACCACACTAAAACTACCTTAATAGTCTTTACAAGGAAAAGAAATCTTAATCTGAAAACCATCAAAATGGATGGGAACGTTATTGAGTAGAAATCGGAGGTTAAATATCTGGGCCTGACCATAGATAATAAACTTCTCTGAAATAAACACGAAAAAGAAGTAATCAAAAAAGGCTACAAAAGCTTTGATGCTCTGTAAAAACTTCACGGGAAAAAGCTAGGGCACAAACCCAAAAATCCTGCAGTGGATATACACTGCAATAATGAGACCAATCATCACACATGGGGCAGTGCTTTAGAGTAAAAGAACCAGTCAATATGAGAGCTAATCTCTTGAAAGTTCAAAGACTGGCCTGTGTATGTATAATTGTAGCAATGAAAATATGCCCAACGGCCGCGATGGAAGTAATCCTAAACCTTACACCTCTACATTTATTTGTGGAGAGTATGGCGAAGAAGGATGATGAGAGATGGTCATAAAACAAAAACCTAATCTCTTATCCAGAAATCAACAAATCTGGAACATGCCGTAAGATGAAATGAAAAATAAGTTCAACACAAAGTTGAGTTACAAAAGTGAATGGGACAGAAATACCATTAAAAAACTTAACATAAATTCTATTAAATGGTATACAAATGGCTCCAAAATAACGGAGGGAACTGGGATAGGAGATAATGGACCCAGTACCAGACTCAACAAAAGTTTGGGTAGATCACCAAGGCGGAAATATACTCCTTCACGAAATGCATTCAATTCAACAATGAGAAAAACTATAGCGGTAAAGAGATTATTATCATGTCAGATAGTCAAGCAGCCATCATTGCGCTGAGTTCTCAAGTAATCAGCTCCAAGATGGGCTGGGAATCCTAAAGGAATCAAATGAATTAAGTAAGAATAATAAGGTCACCCTCCTGTAGGGACACCGAGATAGAGGGAAATGAAATAATAGACAAGCTCGCGAGAAAGGGGCTGAGACACCATTTGTGGGGTCCGAATCTTCCTGTGAAATCAGTAACAGTGTAATGTTGAAAGAACTAAAAAGAGAGGAAGAGAGCAGAAGATTGGATGACTGGACTGATCTGCAAGCAGTGAGGCAAGAGAAAATACTTCTTGGAAACTACAACCCAAAGAGGACTGGCAGAGAGAGGAGAGTGTAGATTTTGCGAAGAAGAGGAAGAAATCAAAATCTACATCCTTTCAGAGTGCAGCGCTTTAGAAAACCCTAGAGTGTGGTTCCTGAAAGCACATCAAATAGAAGAAGGGTAGCTACCCACTTTTAAGTCACCCGTTTACGATGTCTCTTTCTAATTTCGGTCAGATGACAGAAGTATCCAATGGCTTTTGAATTATCGTGCTTAGCTCCGCCAATGAGAAGAGAGATTACTACCCATCGAAAACGCTCCATGTCTTTTTTAGCGTGAGCCAACTTTATTCTATGGGATCCGCGGTCAAGTATCTTTATCGTGTTAGCCATAGATTAAATAAATATAGTTAGCCAATCAGGGGATTAATTTATAAGCCGAACGTAACCGAACAAATGTTTCATTTTGATTGGAATAGTCTGGTGTAAACTAGACTAAAATTTTTGTCGGATCTTTATATGTTAAATATATTTCCGGACAACTATTGATATTCTGCTTGAACAATTATAACCTCTGTTTTTACGAGTTTATTCACTTGTATTTGGAAGTGTGTTATTTTCTGTTTTTCATATTAAACAGAGAAATCGTAATACATGGATGAATTCTTAAAAGTAAAATGGTAATAATTACAACACTTTTAAATATGAAAAGCAGATATGTTAATTTAATAAACTACGATACTTGTTAGAAAAACAATAATTTCTCTGTGCCATCATTTTATTTATGAATTATGTTTTAGGGGAACAAAAGATTTAAATGCATTAGAACAGCGAGCCCAAGTTGGTTTTATAGCTGAAGATGCTGTAGCTGGTTCTGTAATATATAAACACTTTCATAATACATCTTTAATCAGACTGAGTGTAAAAAACACCAAACCAATATTTAGTGAAAAAGTATATACCCCAGGTGATGGCTTTAAATTACTAACATATACTAAGTCGATGGTAGATGAATGGGCCCAAGAGCACTGTTTAAAAGCATTAAAATTACTTCAGTCAGGAAAAGATCTGTCTTGTTTTACAACAAATGAACAATATTATTTAGAAATTTTTAAGGTAAGTTATATCATGAAGATCAATTACTTTAATATGTGTTTATGTTCAGATACGGAAAAAATTACCAAGGTTACAACCTGTCATTACTGTTACATGAGTTGTTATTATATAATACTGAGTGTCTAATTTTTATATATCATAAAAATGGTAAACATTGTATACTAAAAGTACTGAGAGGATTCGTCAATTTCTCTGACAAAATGAGATTGATCAGGTAATATAGGCAGTTTTAAATTTCCCTAAATAACTTATTGTACTGAAATTATTATTTTATTGTAGTGCTTTGAACTCACTAATAATTTTCTGTATTTTATGCTATCTATTTAATGTCTTAAAGTGAAATCATTTTATATGAAATGATGGAATAAATTTAAAGTCTAGTCATGAACTTTATACCAACTAATAAAGAATTATACAAACCAGCACGTGAACTCTGTTACACAATAGACATAGAAAAGAAATAAAGAAAATTTCTTCCTATTAATGGAACCTACTCTCTATATTTTCCTTAAAGCTTTGGGCTAGCTCGAATAGAAAGAATAACCTACTACCATCTTTAAAAAAATTTACCTCTTCTAAGAATTTTATAATTAAAAAAAAAAACTAAATTTATTTACTTTAATTTGTTTATAATTTTTGAGGTTAATTGAGTATAATTTTTTTATGATATCTCGTATTTTAAAGTACATAACTCCTGACTGAATGATCAATTACACATTAGAAAAATATTGATCTGATATTTATATAATTTGTATAAGACGCTGTAGATGAAGAAGAGAGGGAATTCATGAGACTGGGGAGGAGGAAACATTTGTGAGATCACAGTAATGTTTTTGCATCACCTGAAGGAGAATTTAGAAAATGTTTCCATCTTAGTAGAGATTTAGTATGAAACCTAATAGAAAAACTTATACCACATATGGACAGTGGCTCCCGAAATACCAAAGTCCCTGTTACAAGAATTAGGGGGGCATTGAGATTTATTCCACAAGGATCCTATCAGAGGGACATTGGTAATGAAAGACATGTACCTATGCCTCAACAGACATTTAGCAAAGCCCTGTCAGAAGTTTGTGCAATCCTTGATGCTATTGCCCCTCATTCTCAAGTAGAAAAAGAAAGAAGATTCTGTTGTGTCCTTAAGGAAAGGGTTCTACGGTATCATCCCTTTAAACTAAAACAAATTGTGTATGCTCTCAGTAAATTACATAATATATGTATTCAAGCAAATATTTCTATGGAAGAGGATGTTGATGTAGAAGATAATGAGGATACAGATATAGAATTTTAGTTAATGATTTTGTTGTTAAAGTTATCTTAGCTTTAGGAGAGCAGCGTAGAGATCAATTAATACAGGTTTATTTTGTAGAGTAAAACCGAATCAAATTGTATATATAATTTGTATATATTTATTTTTCCTTAAATTAACTCTAATTATTCATTATTGTTCTAATGATCACTTAACTTTACTAAATAAACAGAAATAAAAATAATAGTAGCTATTTTGATATTTTTTTACCTATATAACGTGTAAATCTATATTTTAGATATTTCTATGTATATATATATATATATATATATATATATATATATATATATATATATATATATATATATATATATATATATATATATATATATATATATGTACTGGTGTTTTTTCCGGTTTGAATTCAAGGACATATATAGAATGCTTGACTTGGACTAATTTTAAGTAAGAACTGGATTTGAACTGTACATTAACTGTGAAGTAATATAATTATATAGATCTGTTGATAAATAGGTACAACTGTTAGCAACACTCCATATAATTGAAACAAATAATACAAAGAAAATATTTCTTAATAATTATATCACAATGTTTTCTTTTTAAACGGTCTAAAATGGTAATCACAGATTAAATATATGCTAACAAATCGACAATTAATCCTAATGAGGAAAAAATGAGATAAATTTATGCAGTCTTCAAATTGCTTTGAGAGAGGTAGAAAACAGCAACAAGCCAAAGACTGTTTCTATTTCTATAGCACGATTGCCTATTCGAACATATCCGACTATTGCCGAAAATACTTAGGATAATAGAAAGAAATAGCAAAGAAATTTCTTTTCTATCCTATTACGGAGTTCGCGTGCAAAACTACCCAGGACTGTCACTAATGTCATATATCTTTCTAAGTTTATTCATGACTATACCATTTTATCTTTCTTAATTTTTGAGGTATTCAAAAATTTTACTGAAACCCCAATTTTTTTTTCCTTTAATTATACCAGAAGTTAACATTTTTAGATAAAACATAAAAAAGTATGATAGGAATGTACAACTCTTTATTTTTTTTAGGTTACACTGTTAAGATGATATAATTGGAAATATTTTTAGGAAGAATAAGAACTTTCTTTTAATTTATATTTATTAAATATGAAACATTGAATTTGCATGGTGGTATTTTTTCTATATTTTATTTTGCTTATTTCAGAAATATAAACCTAAGATTATAGATGAAAATTCAAAGTTTCAGTCATTTGTACAATGTCAGTGGGATTTAAGAGATAAGAAAAACATTTTCCGGATTAAGCCAGGCTTGATATCATTTGGAAGAAAAGTTTGGCAGGACAAATGGAAAAAGATTGTTTTATATCCCCAATTTTATAGAGAGAAATCCACATTCAATCTAACGTTTAATGAAACTGAAGACATAATTGACTTTAAATGTATAAATAATGTATTAGAACTGGTAAGTAGTAAGATCTAGACAAGAAAAAACTAATATTATGAAAATATCCACAATTTTGACATTACATTAAAAATAACATTATGTTTATCAGAAGATAATGGTAATAATACCTTTAATGAATTTATCATTTTTATAAAAAAGGCGCATGAACATTGATAAAATTGTTTCAGGTTTTTAATTCACTCGTATTGAAAAGAATGGAAGAAAGCAGTTTAGTTTAAACATATAAAAAGTACTTAGTCTTTATATAAAACTTTTAAATAGTGATAAAGAAATCCTAATACATTATATTTAATATTACTTTCTAACAGTGCTTTTGTAGAAATGGTTACCAAAATCCTAATATGTAACTCATCGATAAAACATTGCCCACTAAATATATTTCATTTTTTTTACTTAATGATATATCTCAAATAGTATTTTGCTTTCAAAATGGCAGCACTAGAGACACTTTTCTCAGTTTGAGTTGTCTCCAATTTGGAGTCCCTAGTTCTTATTTTTAGAAAATTACTCAGTAACTTCGAACATACCCCTGTAAAATTAACATAACGTCAGAACTAGGGACTGGTTGTTTGAAAGCTGAATAACGTAATAATATTTTTGTTTATATTTGAAAAAGTGTTAATAAACAGTAGATATTTCCTTTCTTGGTCCACATGTACCGATTTTATGATATCCTTTTTTAAGTGCATAATCGGTATACATCAATTCTAGAATACATAAAAGGATCAATTAATGATTGCCTAAATTATTATTATTGTTATTTTCAATTGTAAACAATATTTACCAATAAAATAAGTTTTTAAATTCCCATTTGTTAATATTAATTGCAAACTTCACATTTATAGTAATTTCTAACACTTAAAAACCCTGAAACAAGCAATTAAATTGAAAGAAAAGGTAAATAAACATGTTTATGTCTGTCAAACATCAAAAGGCCTCTCTCCCACCGACCATAAAGAGCCTTCAAAAAAATCTATATGGTATGATCGTAGCTCAGTAGTTTAGTTAAGAAGATTTTTTTACTATTAATGTATTTGTACATTTATATCTCACTAATATCCATTTTTAAAGCAAATTTTCACCAAGAAATTAATTAAATAAAAAGCACCAAAAGTAAAATAGCCGTTGTGTAGTACATATTATGAATTATCTAAAATTATCAAAAACACACATTTTAAGGTCATTTTTTTTTTTAATAAACAAGACAAGGTACAGTAAATAGAACATTATTTAAGGAAATTTATCGGCTAATTGAGTTTCTATATATTTTCTTGAAACCTTGGGTATTCATTGTTGATATAATTTTCTGTTAAAACTGCAGAATGTTAAACACCTTGCTCATCTAATAGTCGAGATATTCAAAATACAAATGCAACATTAAACAAAACAAACAAAACTTTTCTATTTATTATTCTAAAAAACAAATATTATAAGGCATCATATACTACAAAATGGAAATGATTAGCCTCGTCGTTAATTCACAGTACTAAAATAAACTTCGTTATCTTAAAATATTTCGAGCGGATCGCCTGTGAAAATGATTGTAAAATGGGCAACACCGCTGTAATACAAAGCAAGCGGGCGGAACCAACATACTTCAGCCGAATTAGGTCCAATATTAGCCTCGATTTGGTGTAGCAAGAGGTGGTTTTACTTTCTGCCAGGAATGATAACGCAGGTCTACAAGGTTCTGTTGTTAAGCAGCTGTTCCGAAGTAATTTGCTGCATAGAATCCGAATCCGAGGTCAGAATTGACCCCATCACATCAGGATTATGAGATATTTCAGTTATATACCCGATAGTTGGGTTTTTTGGCTACTTTTGAGGTGGGATGCACAATTTTTTTTTGGTCTTTTTTTCTAGTTACATCATTTAATACTACTCTTACCCTTCAAAATACGCTATTAAGCGGTCACCTACGATTTTTTGTGCAATGTTACGGCCATTTTAAGTTATGAAATATATCTCGACAACGTCATGAGCATTCACATTAATCCTTTAAGACATACATTTTTCTACTACTGTATACATTTCTCTCGAAATTTACAAGAAATTATTTTTGTATCTAAAAAATTTTACTTGAGATTTTCGGAGACGCTGATTACGAATGTTATGTCAGAAAATAGAAATTTTTATTTTTTAGATGGTGATCTTAAAATGGATCGAAATTTGCAAAAAATGATATTGGTCTCTCTCTAAAAACTACTAACCTGTACTCCCATATTGATTCTGTCTGTATTAAGCTGTTCTCAAAAAAATATGCTGTGTTGCAACTAAGAAATCACTTAGGTGTTAAAACGCTTAAAATATTTTATTACTTAGCCATAAACCCGATATTCTCGTATGGCTGGCCGGTATGGGGTAACTTCGCCCATCTATGCAGAGTTTTAATCAGTCAAAAGACAATTTTAAGAATGATGTACAAACTAGAGTTCAGGAAATCGTGTCGCCCTGTATTTATAAAGGAAAAAAATTCGGATTATGATAAATTTGTATATTTTGCAATGCAGTTGTTACGTTCATGGTAGATCTGACAATTGTGTAAAATGTGGTAATATTAATGCCTACCAGACGACAAATGCAAAATAACTTTACATACCTAGGGTAAGATTAAAACAGGTTCAGACGTGGCCTAATATTACCTCTTTAAAAATCTGTAATCATTTACCGCCCCATTAAAAAATATAAATAACCAAAATTACTTTAAGAAATCTCTGAGGATCTTACTGGCTCTTAATCCTTTTTATTCAATAGATGAATTTCTTAATTTTACTTTTTGATTGTTACTTTAGTAAAATTGTTCTGTTTTTGTTTTTGGGTCTTGTTAATTATCTCTGACAATTCCAATATATACTATGTATGTCTGTGGAAATATACCATTTGAATTTACTTAAAATGACCAAAAAAAAACATTTTTCGAGTACGTAACACATTTCTCAAGATCCTGACGTGATGGGCCAATTCTGACCTCAGATTCGGATTCTACACAGCAAATTACTTCGTAAATGACCCCCAGTTGCTGAGCAACAATCATGACCCCATTTTTTGTAGACCTGTGTAATTGACTAAGCGCCAGTGTGAAAAGATGAAGCGTGAAAAATGATTAACTAAAAGATGTCAAATAGCGACGATTTTCTTACCAATTTTTTCATTATATCTCCGTAAATATTAGTCCTAGAGCAAAATATTATAAGACATAATTTGTTCGTTGGAAAATTTTCTTTTGATCTATGTTATTCTGGTTTTTGAACTTTGCAAATTTACATAGCAAAATGGGAAAATACGCGAAAGAAGAGGAAAAAAATATTTTATCAAGTGAATGCCAAGCAATTTTAGAGCCAGCCAGTGTCCTGGGCTTAACATATTTAATTTCATATTGCAATAAATAAATCCCCCAAAAATTGTCCCGATCGATCAAATATACTCAACATTAAATAATTTTTGCACACTGCACAATCAACAAATAAATGTTTAATAATAGTTTCATTAGGGCGCCTATTTTTTGGTATATATAAAATAGCTCAGGTTTAAAAACTGTTAAATTTTTCCAATTTGGACAAGTAGAAAAGCCTAGGAAATTTTTTGAAATTTTCTTTACTTATCAACGAATTGTGAGTATCGAACGAAATGCTATAAAATAAATATAGAACGAAAGTACTCGGAAAGACGCTTCATTTAACGAAAGATTTATCCCGATCCAATTAATAGCTTATGGGATGTAACACTTTAAAATCAAGTTAACTTTGTCCCGACAAAACTAAAATTGAAAGTTCAAAATCGCACCGCGCTTTAAAAAATTCATTATCTCGAAATCTATCCAGCAGATTTGTATGATTCTTTTTAAAATGATATTCCGTCAATCGAGGAGAATGACTTTTATTCTCAAACGTGTAGCTTGTATAGTCCTGAGATGTACATGGTATTAAGATTTTTTGCAACAAACATAGCTTGATAAAGGATACTATTACGTAAAGTTTTAATCGAATCTGGACGAATCTTCCGTTGAATGAAGCATTTTTTCGCGTATATTTAGTTTATAGCATTTCGTTCAATAATCGCAAAGTTAGTCAGTTTGTTTATAAGCAAAAAAAAAGAGAGTGGTTTTCAAAAAATTTCCTAGTTTTCCTACTTGTCCGATCTAGAAAAATCCAACGCTGTTTTGAAGCTTCAGTTGTCTTATACAGTGTCCCACGACTTTGGAAAATGTTTAAAATTTAGCAATTCACTAAAGTCGATGGGGGCAATTCACCTAAAATATTTTCAAGATGGTGGGTGACACTTCGTGGTTATACCGGAAGTTGATGCCTTCTAGCTTATTTTAAACGGAACCTTCCATATGTTATTTCATATTTAGATTCTACGCAAAATTATAGACATATTTCATATATGATGTCCTACACCTACGTCTAACCGTTTTTGACATATTTTAAATTATATGTCAAAAATGGCATTTGCAGGCCTAAACATAACTCTAAATTTCTCCTATATGAAAGCCTTTATTATTTAATTGGGTTGGGTTCCTTCTAGAAGGGGATCTGTGTGTACTGTGTTGATATTTTCATAATAAATAAATACAGAGTGATCAAAAACTAACATTACTTGAAAAATCGTTAAAAGTCAATTTTTTTAAATGTAAACCCGCTATTTTTAATGTTATCTTATTTACCATTTAAAATACGGGTGACTTTGAATAAGGTTGCCTATTCGAAAAATTTGTAGTTTTTGAAATATTGACAATTGACCATTTTTGTATTGTAAAAACGCTATAAGGCTTTTAAGTTTTGTTATTAGTTGGCGATAAGGTGAAACGTGACGAAAGGAAACAATAGAGTACTACAGAAACGTCACTCTTTCTTGTCATTTGACAATTATTAATAAAAATCATGCAGGATATCTGTCAGCAAGTGTCGCATGTTCTTGATAAAACTTTATTACATTCCCCATAGATAATAAACAAATTTAAATAATCTTCGTGCATATAATTTAATCGACTTTATAATAATTCAAAAACTACGAATTTTTCGAATAGGCAACCTTATTCAAAATCACATAACATTTTAAAAATGGGGGTTCAAATTTTAAAAAATTGATTTTTAACGATTTTCTCAAGTTAATATTTAATGTTAGTTTTTGACCACCCTGTATTCATTTATTATCAAAATATCAACCCAGTAGTAGATCCCCTTGTAGAAGGAAACCAATCTCAATTAAATAATGAAGGCTTTCATATAGGACAAATTGATAGTTATGATTAGGCCAGCAAACGCCGTTTTCGACATAAAATATGAAATCAGAAACAGTTAGATTAAGGTATATGGGATGTTCCCTTAAAAATAAGCACGAGGGCATCGACTTCTAGTATAACCGGAAGTGCCACCATCTTGAAAATATTTTAGCCAAATTGGCCCCGTCGACTTTAGTAAACTGCCTAATTTAAAAAAATTTCTGAGAAATCGATGGCGGGAGTTCGTCGTGGGACACCCTATATATATATATATAAAAAATTGTGTGAAAATTATTATGAAACATTTATCGAACATTTTTTAATCGCGCAGTGACCTCGCGCCGAGGTAGATTAACAAATTATTGTGCAAAAACTATTTGATCGTTCGGGATCATTCCTGGGGGGAATTTATGTGCTGAAATGCGTAATTCAATGTATCCATAGGCTAAAAACATTGACTGGGCTTAAAATTGTCTCTTGAAAAAATGTCTTTTTCAACAAATTATGTTTTATAACATTTTACTCTGGGATCGATATTTACAAGTTACAATGAAAAAAAAAGTCAGAAAATCGATTTTTGGCTTTTTTATAGTTAATAATTTTTCACATTTGGAGCTCCTGTTTTTAGACTGGCACATAGGTCAATTATCAATACAGCTACCTCGAGATATAATTCCATCAGACTAATACATTCATATACATAGCATACTTTGTTTTCACGTTGCTTATTAACACTAACAAACGCTTCCCAAAATACTTAACACTTTATTATTATAACGAAAATAGTTCTACCACCAAAGGTTATCTAACGCGTTAGATGCTGTGAATACTACCATAGATTTAGTGTTTGAATCTGAGATACTACTGACCACAAAACACGAAAGACTAACACGTATGACTCATGTGAAGTATAAGCAGTGTTGCCGAATCATCACCTCCTTATTCATAAACGACTTGCTGGTGCAAGAGGATATAGTCAGCGTCAAAAGTTCGGAAGTGAAGTAGGGGGCGTGTCGTATGAAAGACTATTGATACTTTGGTTAGATCCATAGACGTAAGAGAAATTAATATTACTTAATATAGACAGCGGATCCTATAAAAGAAAGTTGGCATACGCTTTAAAAGAGATAGAGCGTTTTTGCGGAGTGGTGTCTTTCTTTCTAATTTCGGTCAGGTGACAGGAATATCCAATGACGTTTGGATTATCGTGCTTAGCTCCGGAGCTAAGCACGATACTCCAAATGTCATTGGATAATCCTGTCACCCGACCGAAATTAGAAAGGGAGGTCCTGCGCAGTCTATATTAAGTAATATTAATTTCTCTTACGTCGATTGCTACATCCGATAACTTTAACCTCAAATCAGGCATGAATTTTCTTAAGATGGTGTTGAAAAACAGTTGATGTTGGTAAAAATAATAGGCTTGTTCGTAAAGAATTCACCAACCAATGAGTGCTAGTTAGAATTTGCGAAAACAGTCAGGTGATAGTTGGCGAACTGTTTTTAGGCAATCTGATTGGCGCCGAGTAATTTCTGATTGATCTGCCAACGAAGCTAATATTTTCATATTGACAAGCTGACTTGCATTTTTTAGGGTACACTAGCACGATTTTCTCATCCTCACTTAAAAAGTCCATGCTACCTTAAATCTGTAACTTTACCATTAGAAACAATTGAGGAAAATAAATATGTATATTCCAAGTTACCAGGTAAGAAATAATTACATATATATGCGGTATACGGAAAGTACTGAGAGAACTCGTCGATTTGGCAGACAAATTTGTAAAAAAAAGAGCTGATATTATTGTTTTATTGTAGTGCTCGTTAATAATTTTGTGCTCAAATAAATGCAAAAAAAAATTTTTTTCCTGTACTTTAATCTTTTACTGTATGTATTTAATGTCTTTAATTCAAATAATTTTAAATAAAAGTTATATATCAGTTCTAATTTTATTTAGTATTTTCACTATACAGGGTATTCAGGAAAATGTGGAAAATCTCCCGACTATGAAATAAGCACGCTAAAGAAATACCAGAAGTTCATATAAACTTTTTTCGTATAGGCACCCTTTTCGTAGATATGGTTCTCAAAGAGCTGCAATGGAATCAAGTTTTTTACACATAATTATTGAACCACCAGGTATATTTCAATTTTTTTTTAATATGATGTAAAATCCTTCAAATTACTATCCAAGAAAGTGTTGTGAGTTACTCACAACTACAGGGACGAACTAACTATGACACTCATGACCCCTTTTTGTTACGCTCTATATGATAAGAACTTTGGACAACGTTTTTTAAATACCTTTAACGATTAACTAAAAATTAAGTCTCTTCTGTCATGTCGCAATTGTAACCGTTTTCGAAAAAAACGTGATTTTATGTACATCATATATTGGGCGTATTTCGATAATAATACATCTTTGTTCCCATCAAATGTTCAACCTTCAACCTTATGATAAAAAAAAAATTGGATCCAAAATTAGAGTTTACTTCTTTAGTTAAAAACGTCTAATTGTGTGAATTACAGTTCGACCTAGGTTCTTCTCTTTTCTCACCAACATCAGTTCCAATCAATTAATGTCTAAGCAGGAATCATTGGCAATTTTTTGATTGGACCATTCGTATTGCCGGCACGACTGACTGGGGATCTTTTTTTGGAGTTCGTCCAGAACGCTTTTCACGATCTAGTAGAGCACTTACCCCTTAAAACCCGCCGAAACATATTACAGGCACATCATTTTAGCCTTGCTGTTCACACCTGAATAACGTCTATCCAAACTGTTGGATAGGTAGAGGAGGACCTATTGCCTGGCCTCCTCCATCTCCCGATCTAACTCAGATGGATTTTTATCTGTGTGGACACCTCAAATTCTTGGTCTATTCCACTCCGGTCGATAGTAGAGAGGAACTTCTACGGAGAATCACGTTTCATTGTGATCAAATAAGGAACAATGCTGAGTTAATGTAACGGGTACAGCAGTCCTCAGTGTATCAGACTTCACAGAGCCCATGTTGAACCCTCCTACGAAGTTTTTAACTAAGCAGTTATTTTAACTTTTTATTGAATCTATGGTGACAGGGGAAAATTCCTCTTTTTCATATTCATCACGACAGAAGTTAGGGGACTATCAGTATAAATAAAATGACGTTTTTTTGAAAACAGTTAAGATTAGCGATATGAATGTTAAGTTCTTACCATAGAGAGCGTAAAAAAATGGGGTTTAGTGTTACAGCTAGCCCGTCCCTGCAGCTGTGAGTAATTCACAACACTTCCTTGGATAGTAATTTAAAGGGTCTTACTTCGTATACATCTTATTAAAAAAAATTGAAATATACCTGGTGGTTCAATAATTATGTGTAAAAAACTTGATTCCATTACAGCTCTTTAGCAGCCCATATCTCCAAAGAGGAGGCCTATACGAAAAAAGTTTATATTTACTTGTAGTATTCCTTTCACGGGTTTTTTTCATATCCGGTAGATTTCCCACATTTTCCCGGATACCCCGTATATTGCTTTAAAAGATTGCTGCGAGTAGCCCTATCTGGCATATGGCACTACACTAAATTTGGGAACTTGACACTAGAATTACTACATGTTTCCTAAAATTTGATGTGAAAAGTTTAGCTTTGTTTTCATATTAAGAAAACGTTTTTAAATATAATTCATTTCTTATGATTTTTTTCTTGCTAGTTTATTGAGAAGCTTTAAGTGCATTTCAAAAATGGAAAAATAAGATAATCGCTAAAAAAGTGCTACCTTTTTAATCCTCCACTGCATAACTTTAAAGTTATTTTCATTAATTTTACTTTTTCATTGATATTTCATTATTTGGGGAAAATGTGTTGGTCATTTGATTCAATTAATAAGCGTAATCTAAACAATTACTTAATTTTATTATCTTTCCTAAAATGACACGTTCTTTTTAGTTAGTCAAGATCAAAATATCAACAAGATATTAGAAGATAATGATATTGATCTCGTTATATCCGCAAGTAGTTTAAAATGTCTTACCGACACTAGTGATATAAAAAGGAGATGGATGATACCTGTTGTCGTTAAGAGTGTAACAATAGAAATAGGTAATAATACATATATATCGAAAGGTAAAATATTTTACATAGTCTTGTTAAAAACCTAATGACGCTCCTCATCGTTTAGAAAAACTTTAGTGGTGGCCCTAGACTTTATTTTTGCAGCATTGTAATATTTTTTATAATAAAAATATTAATAAAAAGTAACCTTATTTACAAATGTTTAATTGGGCTTTAAATGTTTCGCTTGTGAAAGTTTAATGTCAGGAAAGACATGTCTAAAAAACAACATGTATCTTTGTCACGGAAAAAATATTTTCAACTATTTTATTTTAGTTATAAACACCATAATTTATTGAAATAACCTGTATATGTACTAATGAGATTACTACTAAAATATTTAGGCTTACAAGAGTTCCGTATTTTTGTTCCAGTCAGATAATATATATAGTAATTATTACAAATATATACTTTTTTGTTATAATAAATCAATACGAATTTCGGTATTTGAATATGTAAATAATTTCCTAGTTTTTTTCCAGGTTCCGATAAGTAGTAAAAAATATTTTAGGAAATATTGGCATTAAAATCTAGTATCGTAGCTTCAGGAATGGTGTTTGAATGTAAGGAGGTACTGGATAGTCTGACAAAAAACGGCTGCACAATCAGATTCATTTGGATCCCGGATCACTCGGGTGTACACGTGAACGTTGAGTCCTTGATTGAACCATACGGACCCCAACCAATTCTACCGTTGATAAGAGGAAATTACAACTATTACTGGAAAGCAATTTCATCAATATATATATATATATATATATATATATATATATATATATATATATATATATATATATGGGACCACCGTAGCAATTTCCTGAATATAACGTAAAAAATTTCATTCAAATCGGTGTCGCCGTCGCCGTAATCGGTATACATACATAAAAAAAATATACATACTCGACAAATTGAGAACCTCCTTCTTTTAGAAGTCGGTTAAAAAGACTCAAGTTGTATACGAAATCTCATGCACCAACTTCAATGGAGTTTACATAGGGCAAGGAGGCCCTTAGATTGAACAATGCCAAGGAGAACTGGTAGGACTACTGACAGAACATCGTCACTTGCGAGGTTATCTTCATGAGATTGGTATCATATGTATATGCAGATGGTCTTTGAAGGAGGATATAAATAACTGTTAACCATGTCCTCAGAGAGTATCTAGCACTCAACGGACTGAGGCGGAGATATAATAATATGATCACCTGAATCCGTTCGGCAAGTTCAGTTAACGAAGCTGCTTGACACTGTGTGATGTAAAGGGCGCAACGAGACTTAGGCTTTGAAGGTCAAGTATCATCACTTTTAATCACGCATTCATTCAATTATCTTTGGGGTGATCAAAAGTAGGTAATAAAAATATTTTTACATATAATTTTATTTGTACGAGATAGTATTTTTGTTCATTTCAATAGTACGGAATAAAAATTTATTTCTTCATTATACTACGTCGAATTAATCTATCAGAAGACCTAAAATTATGTATAGCAGCAGCACATCAACAGGGTGTCAGATATCTCCAAACGTAGGAGGCTTTTCCTTTCGAGAAATTGGTCTTAAACTTCAAAAACTATTTAAAAATTTTCTACTCAAAGTCCTTTTTTGTTATCAAGTAAGATAAAAGTCAAGATTGTGGAAATGGGATTACAGGTGGTAGGTTCGAGAATAATTCGCCGTAGATTGATAAAAGCTAGTTTATTTTGAAGGAGATCAGTGTTGTAAATCAACTATTTATCATTATTATTTCATTATATAATTACAATATCTTTAGGTTACGCCTATGGTTTAATGCACAATGGTGACCCAGTAATTAGTAAATTCTTATTAAAGTATAACCTAAATAAACACATTTATTAACCAACATGAATAGAATAAATCCCAAACCAATAAAACCATTAAACCATCCTTTCTAAAAAAATCCATAACTTTGTTCATGACGCCCTTTTGTCGCATATCAGGTAGAATTTGCAAATAGGTTGTTTGATCAAGGGTCAATAAGTTAGATTAAGTGCTCCTATGACTGAATGGAGACAGAAGAAAAATACAAATTGGGCTCAAGGAGATGAAAAGCTCTTTTATTATGGTGACGTTAGAATAAGAAACATCGTAATTACGAGTGCGTCGACAAAACTATTTCCGGCATTTTTACAATTATAAGAAATTTTAATATCCTTATATATATATATATATATATATATATATATATATATATATATATATATATATATATATATATATATCTTTGATTTGTTTTGTTTTTCTTGGGATTATGGTCCGTAAAGAATGTGATAATAGTGTTATATTTTTTATTTTACATTTTTTAAAGATTAACGTTTCGGTAATTTATTTTACTTTCGACAGAATATACAGTGTGTAGCTAAAACGAGAGAGTTTTTTGTTGATATACCTATCAAATTATTTACATATTGCATATTTACTTTCAAGGTAACAAGCCGAGTTTTTTATTAGATTTATTTAATAGCATTCCAGTCATTTAGCACCTGGCACAAATTTCATCGCTTACATCCAAGCCCCGTTAGATCTTGGTTTTTACACTGTGCCATTTCAATAAATGGCACAATCCTATGTTGCCGATTGTAGAAAATTCGCACTTTTCAAGCTGTTGCTCCGTTGCCAGACGTCCAAGTTATTAATATAGAAAAGGAAAAAGTATTCGAAAGAGTTTAGAGAAAAAAAGTAAATATTTCTAGAAGAAATTAAGTATGCGATACTACCTTAAGAGCCGCCACTGAGTTTGTTCATCCACTTATGACCAATACTGTGTTAAAGTTAAATTAGGGTTGTTAAGTGACCTTTTTGTTTTAGACGGTGGAAGCACATTTCAAAAGAATGTAGTATTTCTGGACAAGCCATTTTCTCAAAATCAAATTTCACATGTGGATTTAGCTTATATTGGTTACAAAAGGTTGTTAAAAACAAATTTTTGTCAATTTGAAGCATTCTGGTAAGTAAATGAAAAAACATATTTTTGATATTAATCTTTTTTTAGATTATTAAGCAAAATATAAAAAATCGATTTTCTACTATTTTCTTTTGAGTAACTTAATTGCTTACAAGATCATTAAGGTTTACAATGATTGTACGTCTTTTTGTTTTTGCGACATTTCAATGTTTGAATTTAATTTATTGGTTTTCTATCAGTATTATCAGGTTCTGTTTGGTTCACAGCCAAAAAATTCTACTCTGATCTAGAACAGATTGTGAAATCAATAACATCAAACATAATACCCCTTTAGTGATGCGAGACTTTAATGCCAAACTTCACTCAGAAAATATTGTGGGTATATAGGTGATTATAGTTTAGAACAACGAAACGAACGTGGTTATCGTCTATTACAATTTAGCCAAACGGAAGAGATGGTAATTCCTAACACGTTCTTCAAACTGTCAAAACGAAGACTGTATATGTGGAAGTCTCTTATGGATCGAAATAGAAGGATAGACAGAAATAAAATGGATTTTATACTTATTAGACTATGATTCCGAAATTCTATACTTACAATTTAGGCCTATACTGGAGTGGACATTGAGTCAAACCATGGTCAGATTAAAAATAAAACTGAAATTGAAAAAATCTAATAAGAAACAAGTTTAAATAAGGATATTGAGAGATCAGGAAACAACAACAAGGACCATTAATCAAAATATACAAAGTATTAAAGAACTTTAAAGTAAACTGAAAACTGACGAGAACATAACACAGAAAAGAACTTGTTACGGATTAGTAAACGAAGATCATACAAATGACCTAATCAAATACAGAACAACTGACAAATTGATAGAACGGAAAATAAAAGAAACCAAAGAGAGCTGAAAAACTAGAAAAAAAATATGACAGCTTCAACATTCATAAAGAGATTAAAAAATAACAGGAATGAGAAAATCAAAACGGATTTAACTAAGAGATGCAATTGATAAAATTGTAACAGATCTGAAACAAAAATTAAATAGATTAACAGAATTATAATCAATCTTTTTGAATACAAAGACAGGGGTGAGATTCCAATTGAATACAGGGAAGACATTGGGCCAGATATAACGAGAAAGGAAAAAGAACGTGCACTCAATCAAGAAATGAGAAAAAATGTGGGCTCAATAAGGTTCCTGTGAAACTAATCAGATGACTAAATGACGAATCTGGGCCATAACAGATCTCTTCAAAACTATATATAGATATAGAGTAATACCAAAAGAATAGCACCAGTCGATCTTCATTGCGATTTTAAAGAAAGCTAGTGCTAAAAATTCGATGAATATTAAATCATAACCTTGATGTCTAAAATGTTAGAACTGTCCTTGAAAACGATATACAACAGTATATTTAAAAAGTTGAAAGAAGATATGAATGATATTCAAATGGGATTTAGAAAAGGAATCCAGAATATCAGAGCGAATTTCATGGTTGGCAAAATAAAATTCGAAAAAGAATAGACTTATAGAAATTTTATATACGTGGATCACTTTTGGCACTACTTGAAGAAAAGAAATTAAAAGTCATATTGAAATATATCGAACAATCTTTAACAAAATGAGGAAATTTTTCTGCAATCATCATATTAACATTAAACTACAGATGCGAATGTTACGCTGCTATGTTTTCTCAACCCTTCTATATGGAGTCGTGGCCTGAACATTAAAACAAAACAACATTAAAAATATAGAAGCTTTCTAGATATGGTATTACGGATGGATTCTCTAAATAGCATGGTCTGACTGGGTAACAGATGAAGGTTACTCCAACCAATTACATTTTGTAAACATCATAAGAGGGAGGAAACTGGTGTATCTGGGCCATATCATGAGGAAACAAAAATACATAACTTAGAACATCATGTAAGGCAGATTCAAGGGCAAAAAAGCCTAGGTTTGGATGCAGCTCAATTAATCTGTTTAGACGAACGAGAAATAAAAGTTATACTTGCAATGATGATATGCCATCTCCGTTATGAGCGGCACGTAAAGAAGAAGAAAAGGCTTTATTTCTAGCAGCTGCATTAGAAATTTGGGGTTATTATTCAGGTTATATTCTTTAGCGAATCTTAAGGAGCAATAGTATTTTGAGCACTTAAAAATTAAAGATATTTCTAAGAATTTTTAACGAAGGAAAGAAAATTGATATTGAGTTTGACAACATATATATATATATATATATATATATATATATATATATATATATATATATATATAATCCAAGGATTTCGGGCATCCCGTGTATGTGCTGAGTCCCTCTTAAGACTGTAAGGCAGCTGACGTTTCGGTGAAATCTTATTCACCATTTTCAAAGCTCACTGTATGGCGTCTACGAGAGAACTGACGCCCGCGACTCCGGTGCTGTCGGACGCGTTCGTTTTCCGAATGGTTCCGAGACCTGCTGCGCGTAATCGGCCCTGTTGCCAGTGTTTGGGGTTGCGTTGCCGAGTTGTAATACGTTACTAAGTGGTACTGGTTGATGTTTTGTAAACCGATTTTTCCAAGTATTAGGCACACGTTGGCTATCATCTCTGCTATTTAAGTTGTTGGGCCTCTTTGCAATTTCAATGGCTTCCCTAATCACTCTCGTGGACAGGTTTTCACATCTCGATAGCATTTTTGTTCCCGAGAAATTTATCTCATGTCTTGTTTAACCAGTGTTGGGCCAGAGCAGAAGAAGTTGTTTTTTGCTTGACAGCGTTCTTATGTTCGTCTCTTCTGGCGCTTATTTTACGGTTGGTTTGGCCTACGTAAGATGAGCTGCATTCTCCGCATGGAATTTCGTACACTCCCTGGTTTTCTAGAGGGATTCTTTTTTTAGGTGTTGGCAAGAGATCTTTTACTTAACGATCTATGGTGAAAATGGTTTCAATGTTGTGTCTCCTGAGAATTCTTGCGATCTCTTCTGTGGTGGTTCTTACATAAGGAACAAAAGCTTTGGAGCTATTCTCTTAGTTATCGCGATTTTTTGGGGCCAAGTGTTTGTTTTTTAGAGCCTTGTCTATATGTTCTTTTTTATAACCATTCTTTGTTAGGGCGTCTCTTTGTGATAATTTTCTGGATCTGTAAGGGACTGCGATCGAAACGCAAATGATTTCACTATTGCAAATAATTGGGCGGGGTGGTGATGTGAATCGCCGTTGAGGTACCTGTTGGTGTGAGTGGGCTTTCTATAGACAGTGTGCGAAAGCAAGCCATCCTCTTTTCTTTTCAATAGAATATCCAGAAACGGTAGTTCTCTTTCCTGTTCTGTCTCCATGATGAATTTAATTTTAGGATGTATACTGTTTACGTGTTCCAGGAAACTTTTGAGATTTTCTTCCCCATGTTGCAAGATAACGAATGTGTCATCTACGTAACGTAGCCACAGTCGTGGTTTGTGTGAAGAGGTCTCCAAAGCTTTTGATTCAAATTCTTCCATAAATAAGTTAGCGAGTGCAGGAGATAGCGGCGATCCCATCGGGGCTCCCTCGACTTGTTTATATCGTCGGCCTTCATAAGTAAAATATGTGTTATCAAGACAGTATCTAGCTAATTCGATGATATATTTTGGCAGATTGTATTTGTTCTTTATTACAGAAAGAGCCTCTTCAACTGGCATTTGTCTGTCAAAACTAACTAGACATTCTCTTTCTCTCTGTAATTTTCTGAATTTTTGAACAAGAAACCAAACTTTTTCATAAAGTACATTAAATTTGCTAGAGTAGTACAGAGTAAAAAGTAAAATGATTTTTTGGAGAAATGCTAAACATTTAAGTGAACAATTTTTTTTTCAATGAAAAATTCAGCAGAAAATTGTTAATAACAAATTTATAACCAATCACAACACTCCTGTGTTGAAATTTTAATGTAGTTTAAGAAATTACTTTTTTTCGCTTTAGCTTAAAACAGTCCTAAAATTTCAATAGGGTTGTTAAAAATAAAGCCTGGCCACAACCAATTATCCCAACAATATATCAGTTTTGCATGTTTATCTACTCAAACAGAAACATTCCGAAATATAAAATTCAGTTACTAAATTTAAGAATAATAATTCGTTTAGATAAATAAATAAAAGACAATTTGCAAATTAATAAGACAATATTTTATAACTCTCTACTCTACTAACTTAGTCATCAGTCACACTTATATCCAAATTTGTCGTGGTTTTAAATTTTTTACTCTATGTCACTACAGAGACAATTGCCGGAATAAACTTTTTTAATATTCTAATATTACAAATTTTTCCATATGGAGCCAAATTTTTGAATATCTGTTAGAACCATTTTGTATTGAAAGTTTTTTTTTGTATAATGTCTTATGTACTAGTTTTTCGCACCACCCATATATGCCCTGAAATCAGTAATAGGAATAGTTGCTTCCTGAAAATAAATAAATTTATCCATTTGTGCCAGTTCAGTAATAAAAAAACGATTTTTTTTTATTCCTGTATTTTCAAAGTACATAATTTGATTGACTTATTGTTCCAATCATCAGTTTAAAGTCTCTACTGTGAAATTAAACCGATTTTAAAGTTAGACCATGTTATTGAATCAGGGATAATTTTTAGTTCCAATCAACCGAAACTCCATCATCCTTTACAAAATTACCATATTTGGTTAAAGCACGAAAAGCAAGGATAGTGACATGCAAGCCCTTCGAATTTAAAGTCTATCAAATTTTGAAAAATTACTATTTTACATGTGAATGTCTATACATGTTATATAAAATATATCTATAATTATTCATAGAATTTTAAAATGATGTGGTTGATCAGATTTTTCTGATTTACAAAATCATTTGATGATGATATCTATATTTTTGTGGCATCCAAATATAGCCAAGTAAAGTTTGCTATTTTAATGGCAGTAAAAGTTTTTATGACTTGTTGAATGATTGTCTTTCGCCCAGTATAAATTTTATGATAATGCAAATGAATCAAGCGGTCAACTTATTTTTACATGTGTCAATGGTTTGGCATCATTACATTTTTTCGTTATAAATGATCCAAATAAATAGTCTTCAAAGTTTCAGCTTGATGCAGATACACATTTTGGGATCTTTTTTTTTATATATACACCAGGCGCCGCTGTTCGTTATTAGTCCGGGTGTGCGCTGGCAGCATTACATTTTCGTGTTAAGCGTCATCTTAATAGCCTAAAAAACGCACTCTAACGTTAATGCTAATAAGGCACTAAAAACTGTCGCTAGCTCCCAAGTTATTAAGTGTCTCATGTAAAATTTTTTAGCTATTTCTGATTATTTTCGAGAAAGTCATATAGTTTGGGACATATCGTATACATTTTTTTATATATAAAATAATATACGTTTATTTATAATAAACCTTTTTTTCAGTTACAGCAAGGAAGACTCCACCTTAAAAGAAGAGGACAAAATGGACTATCAATCAGCGTTTGATTCTAACTATGGTAAGTAACGGAAAGGCCCAAAGCCATTATTTTCACATTATCGTGCATCGAAATATCTAAATAAATGATAACCTGAAAACTTGTCATATTTTGGCGGTGTATCGAAAAAAAATTTTGTGTGGTATATTTCCAATTCAATATTGTTGGTTTATTGACGTTTAATATTGCTACAACGCCTAATATAGTTAACAGCCGTTTATTTCTAGTACTTTTTTTAACCGGTTATTGTCAGTTGTGACAAGTGTTTTACTTAATTTTTATACGTTTTAATTTTAGATTACAATATGAATCGAAAGAGCTCAAATTCATAGGATCTCTTTTATTTTATTTGTGGACAGTTTACTTCAAGTTCAAATTGAGAACGACCTACGCCGTTACTACAGAACATTTAGAGTTCTATTTTGGTTTCAAAATTCCTGAGTGTATTAATAACCTTGAGCACCTAGTTATTTTTGCTTAACATGCGTACGTTACTTAAGAGGATGGTTTAAAGGTACTCACTCATCAATGCCCTTTTTTAAACTTATAATTTTGAGGGAACAAAAAGAGCATGTGACTGACTGTTTAACGAAACTGAAGGGATATACTTATAAGACAAAAGATAAAATCGTATATCCTGATGTGGAGTCAGTAACTAAACCGCTTCCTCATACTGAAAACTGCCCACCTCTCCAATCTCCAATGAAGGTAAAAGTTGCAGAGGATATCGTATTAGGTGACATCGAATCAGAATCTTCAATACAAACCACCTCTCAGTTACAAGATTTTGCTTTGAATGAAAGTAGATCACATTTAATACGTCAAGATGTGTGTGTCCAAAACTCAAGCTGAACTCTTAAGTTCCAGGCTCCAACAATGGAATTTACTTCATCCAAGTACACAAGTTTCAGTGTTTTGACAACGCGATGCTGAATTTGTAGACTTTTTTAAAGAAGAAAGTGGTCTTCCGTATTGCAGTGATGTGCTGAGGCTTATGAATATTTTAGGCTATGACGACTCACAATTTTTTTTTCTGCTCTGCAGGATCGGCAGCTTGTTGAGTGTGGATCGTCGACTTGGCGCGAAACTTGTTCGGCGGTTTACGTTCGATAAGCAAAAAATAGTTCTGCACCGAGTACTGGTGGAGGTAGAAGTCCTCCAAATGCTGTGGTAAAGTGTACCTTCAGTCGCTTTACTTCTGTTGTTTGGTCACCGCATCTGTTTTTTCCCCTTCTGTTCTTCTTTTCAGTCAGTTATCTCGTCGTGACCTATATTTTCTGTATCATCTCTTTATATCTTCGTTTTTCTTGTAACTTACCTTGTCGTTCACATTATGTGAGTTTTTATTCTCTTATTTTCTTGTCGCGTAACTTTACCTGTGCTGCAGGATGGGCAGCTAATTGGGTATGGTTCGCCAAATTGGCGCGAAACTTGTTCGGCGGGTCATGCTCGGTTGGTAAAGAATAGTTCTGCACCGAGTACTGGTGGAGGTAGAAGTCCTCCAAATGCTGTGGTAAGGTTACCTTTAGTGGCCTTACTTCTGTTGCTTGGTCACAGCATCTTTTTTTCTCTTTTTCTTCTTTTCAGTCAATTATCTAGGCGGTGATCTGTATTTTCTGTATCATTTTCTTATATCTTTGATTTTATTGCGTAATGGCATTGATCTATCATCTGTATCTTTAGCACATGGCATCCACACAAAAGAAACATACGCTAATTTAAAAAAAATCTACTCGAGAAAATTCGGTACAACAGTCATTCTTGGAAAATATGTGCAGATCTTAAAGTTGACGCAATATTGCTTGGGTTGCAGGGAAGTTACACGAAATTCTGTTGTTTTCTTTACGAGTGGAACAGCACAGCTACAAATCAACACTATATAAAAAAGAATGTCCATTGAGGATTAATTTCATTCCTGGACAAAATAATGTTTCTGAAAACCTCCTAGTAGACCCAAGGAATATCATTTTACCGCCCTAGCATATCAAATTAGGCCTCATGAAAAACCTCGTTAAAGCCATAGATAGAAATGGAGAAGGTTTTCCATATTTAAAATCTTTGTTTCTTAGACTGAGCGAAGCAAAATTAAAAGAAGGGATTTTTGTAGGGCCGGATATAAGGAAGATCATGAAGGATTCAAATTTTATTTCTAAATTAAAAACAGAAGAAAAAATAGCATGGTTTTCTTTTGTTAAGGTGGCAAAATTTTTTTGGGAAATAGAAAATCTGCAAACTATAAAGAGATGGTTTCGAAGCTACTACAAGGTTACAAAGTCTTAGGATATAATATGTCTTTGAAGATTGATTTCCTTTATTCCCGTCTGGACTTTTTCTCTGAAAACTTAGGTGCTGCAAGCTACGAGCAAGGGGTGAGATTTCATCATTGCCATGGAAACAATGTACCAAGGAAAATAGTCATCGAGAATGCTTGGAAATTTTTGCTGTGCATTAAAACGAGATTATCTATGATACAGTTATAAGAAACAAGCCAAATGAACCAAAAAGTCTTCAGAATAATTTCTTTTTAAATTAAATCCATTACAAATTAGATCTATTTTGGTTTTTTTAAATAAACATATTTTTCTAAGAAAATGGTTGTTTCGATTTTTTCTACACGCATATTTTAACTAATCTCATGCCAATGTATGAAAAAACGAGTGGCGAACAACGGCAAAAAAAAATTGTTGTCCAATGTATTTATAGAAACTTGCTATTAGTAATTTTAAGTTTTTAAAGTTTGAACAGTATGATATCTAAAGCCGGTTCATAATCAGTAAAAATTTGTGTTTTGTGTTGAATTACACATACTTTTTAGGTACTAGTATATCGATTATTCACGGACCATCTTGCATGTTTATCTTAATGGCCATGGATTCCAAATTAATGAAATTTGAATTGTCTGTTATACAATTTTTAATGACAATGGCAGTGTCTCTTTAATGGTTGGTTTTGTCATCTTGTAGGTAGTGTAGTTTTTAATGTTAAATTTGATGATCAGTCTAAGGTATATTTCTTGTATGAATGGCTATCTCGATGTTATTTTCTAGCATGAAGTCGCTAAATTCGTATTTTTTGGGATATACTGAATTCGAATTCCTAGTTATTATGAAGAAAGTTTTCGTCTTAATTTGTATCGCCATTATTAAGGAAACATTTGAGGATGGGGTTTGTGCTGATTGTATCTGTATTTGGCCTTTTATTGATTTCTTGTGTGTCCAGGCATAACATTTTAAGTAGCAGGATGTTTGTGTTGCAAGTTTACCTTTTGTGGAGTTTTGTTTGTTTTTTATTGTTTGCTTTGTTTGCCGGTTTGGAGGCTTGTATTTGTGGTTTATTTTGTTTGTCACCTCGGTGAATGTGGTATCTTCAATTACTTGTTTACTGTTGGTTTTGTTTTTTGGGTTTTTTGTTATCTTCTGTGACTGACTGGGTAGTTACCTCCGCAGTTGCAAAAGATTGGAAAATGTAATAAGTTTTTATGACGCAAACTTTATGATACTGATTGCTTGCATTTGTGGAGGAGCGGTTGAAGGTAGCAGTTGCTTTCAGAATACCCGAATTTTTGACATTTGCAGCACTGTCTAGTGTCTTTTTTGTTTTTTTAGATTAAGTTAATATTTTTACCTTAAAATGGTTCATGTGTTTAATATTAAAAAAAAAACTTTTATGGTTTGAGGGTTATAATTTTGAAGTGACCTTACTCTTTGCATACTTCTGTACCCTTATTTCGTTTTAAATATTCTCTACCCTAATAAAAAATTTACTCTATTTAATTGTTTATTTTAGGGTCGAACTTTATAGTTGTAAATTTATAAATATAGTAGTAATAAATACTTGTGGCCCAGAAAGTTGATGAAATATTTATTTTCGAAAAAATTATCATTAAACATTTTAGACGCATAAAGCAATAATCATATAATTATATCTCCCAAGCTCAAAATCTTTTAGTTTATTTTATTCATAAATAAATACATGCAAGGCATTTTTACAAGTCAGACCGTAAAATAAATATACTTATGCAAATAATAAAATGTAAATTAAAATAAATACAAAAAATTTAAACTTTACAACACTTATACAAAAATTTAGTATTTAACCCTAGGTATAAAAACCTTTATTATTATTAGGTATGGCAAATACCAATTGACTTTGATTATTTCTTAATTTTTATGAAGATCGCTAAAGTCATTCAGGAAATAATCATCAAAAGAGAAAAACTCTTTTAAGATCAAATATTTTTTTAATTCTAATCTTAAATGATTTTAAATTAACACTTCTAAAAGTAGTAGGGAGAAAAATAAAGAATTTAACAGCATAATACTCCTCACCTCACATATATATATATATATATATATATATATATATATATATATATATATATATATATATATATATATATATATGAAGTAAAATGCGAACAATAATGCAAACTTCGCTATTCCACCACCATCGATATATATATATATATATATATATATATATATATATATATATATATATATATATATATATATATATATATGTGGCGGCTTTAGGCCCCTCATACTCTTTTGTCAAAGATATTTTCTATACCTTTTCATTTTACTATTTGTTATATTTTGTTATCCTGTTGTATAGATTCAATATTCTTTATAGTTCATTTTACTACGCTGCACTGAAAACGTGATATTTCTTACTTTGCTAAAATAACCTATACTTTTTCGCACAATAGTAGTGAACATTACCCGATTCGCTCTATCCCCCCCTCCTTGACCCTGACATTGCCCCCTCCTACGTCAAGAGTAGTTATTCTGGCGATATAGACCGGGCCCCTTTTTTTGAATCCTTTCCGGGAGCCCCATTTTCTAGTGCTCCACCCGAGTACCCCATAGGGCTCCGCTAAAGTTCCGTCCGGGATCCTTATTTTTCAAAGCCCCTTCCGGGTTCCCATTTCCTAGTACTTCACCCGGGTACCCCATAGGGCTTCGTTAAAGTTCCGTCCGGGGACCCCATTTTTTAGAGCTCCTTCCTAAGTCCCCCTTGTCTAAGCTTCATCTGGGTACCCTATAGGACTCCTATAAAGTTCCATCCAAGGGCCCCATTTTCTAGAGCTTTACCCACGTGCTCCATAGGACTCAGTTCAATTTCCGACCGAGGGCCGCATTTTCTAGGTCTTCACTAGCGGATCCCATTCAAGCTCCGGCTAAAGGCCCAATTTTTCTCTGAACCCCCTCCCAAGGGCCCCATTTGGGCGTTGGCTTTCGCATTTACATCAGCTGTCAATTGTTATATACGTCAGCTATCACTTACATTAGGCTTTAACCCCACTTTTTATTAGGCCCTATTTAATAGAGCGAAAATAAGCTTTTCAGTAAAAAATAATCTATTAGAATTTGAACAAATATTTCATTCGATTTAAAGACTTGTAGACAATCTGACAAGGAAATTCTGTAAATAGAGAACTTACTGTGGACCGTGGTGATGCAAACACGCCATTTTACAATTTCATTTTAACAAGTTTGTCGCTAATTGAATAGATGATGATAGGAATACTGTATTTCCCTTATTTTGTATGTCCTATTTTTAGGATTAAGCCCCCGGAGTCCCATTTTCTAGTTGTTATCTGTCATACGTCAGCTGTCATGTCAAATAATGATCGCGCGTTAAAGTTTAGAGAGAACACCATTTGATATATATTTTTTTACTTTGAAAAGGTAAAATTTGGACAAAAGAGTTGATACGAAGCTACGAGACATATGAATTTTATGTAATAAAAAGTGGAGTTATACGATATGCCCCTTAGAGCGCACGGGGAAAATAAAACAAATATATACTTCATTTTTATTTCATCAAACATTATTGTTTACTGTAATATAAAGAGTGAATAATAAATAAATATTTAGCTGGTAAATCAACAATGTGAATTTATATTTAGGGCCCCCTATGGCAAGCAATTTCGAGTTATAACCTTTTTTTGACATATATAATAGGTAAATCTAAATTACTTTAATAATAATTGAAAACATAATATTTTAATTTATTTTTTCAATTTATACAAACATATCCTTAATCTGATATATATTATCACATATTTAGATTTTATTCCTGGGTATAGAATGTTTAGGACTGCAGGAGGAGGACCATCCACAAACCAAATAGTTTCTTCAATCGATTTTCACATCATCTGGAAGGTCTTTGTCAGCATAAGGTATGGTATATCTAAAAGAAATAAACAATTTTTAGCAAAAATAATTAAGTTGGATTTCCTTTAACCATAGGTGCCTCGTTTTATTTAATGTGATAAAAAGTTAATAAAATATCGAAAAAAGTAAAAAGTGCTTAAGAGGAAACTGATTATTTAAAATACTAACATAATGGTGAGAGTTATTAAAGAGATAAAAAGTAATCTAGGCATGAGTTTTTGTTTATGTCTCTTTTAATTCAATATAATAAAAAATTTCAAGATATGTATAAGCAAGGTTTTGAGCATAGATATATATAAAATATGAAATAAACTATTTAACAGTGTACAGCAAAACCACAAGTTTCATTTATCATGATGAGCTAATGGTTCAACGAATCGATAATAGCCTAACTAACTCACTGATATGCTTTTCTCTAATTTTCCGTGAAATATGAAAGTGTTTTTTTATTTTGCTATTTTAAATACATAATTTCCTACCAAAAGTTGTATAAATAATATGAAAATATCAGAAAGGTTTCTTACTGCATTGGAAAAGACATAAAATTATAAAAAAAAACTATAATAATGGGTTAAGTATTAAAAATGTGTAATTTGAAAAATTAAAAGCTCAAGTGATGCCTTGTGTAGATTTTTATCCAAAAATATAGTGTTTTCAGGAGAGAAATTAGTCACAGACTAAGTAATATGGACAATAAATAAAAGGTTCAAGTATATCTTGTATAGATTTTTTGTATAAAAATTGGGCATGTTCTGTAGAATACTTTAAATCGTGGATCATAATTTCGTTTAGATATGAGTTTAAATATTAAAATTAAAACCACTGTGATGTAAGAAATTAAATATTTTGCCTTTTGTTGACTTCTCAAAAATTCATCAAAAGCTGTACAAAATAATTTGAAAAATAATGTCAAAGAGATTTCCTACTGCATTGGAAAAGACATAAAATTACAAAAAAATGCTATAACAAGTGGTTAAATCAACTGTTAGAAATGTCTAATTTGAAAAATTACAGGTCCAAGTTGCGTCTTGTGGAGATTTTTATACAAAATAGAGCGTTTTTAGAAGAGAAATTACACATTGACTAATTGATATGGGCAATAAATTAAAAGGTCCAAGTGTATTTTCTGATTTTTAATATAAAAATAGGGTATGTTCTGTTAGATACTTACAAGAAGGGTTATTTTGACATGTTAAAATGTATAATTTGAAAATTAAAGACTCTTGAAGTGTCTCTTACGAATTTTTTATACAAAATATGGTGTTTTCTGGAGAGAAATTGTACCCTAAGTGATGTTGACAATAAACTAAAAGGCCAAATGTATCCTATATAGATTTTTTATATAAAAATAGGGTATGTTCTGTAGAATACTTAAAAAAAAAGTTATTTCGTTCTGTTAAAAATGTATAATTTGAAAATTAAAGACCCATGAGATGTCTTTTATGGATTTTTTATACAAAATATGGCGTTTTCAGGAGAGAAATTGTACCCTAAGCGATATGGACAATAAATTAAAAGTCCAAATGTATCTTGTATAGATTTTTTATATAAAGATGGGATATGTTCTGTAGGATACCTACAAAAAGGGTTATCTTGATATGTTAAAATGTATAATTTGAAATTAAAGACCGCTGAAATGTCTCTTATGGATTTTTTATACAAAATATGGTGTTTTCTGGAGAGAAATTGTACTCTAAGTGATATGGACAATAATTTAAAAGTTCATATGTATCTTGTCTAATTTTTTATATAAAAATGGAGTATGTTCTGTAGGATACTTACAAAAAGGGTTATTTTGATATGTTAAAATATATAATTTGAAAATTAAAAACCCCTGAAGTGTCTCTTACGAGTTTTTTTATTCAAAATATGTTGTTTTCTGTAGAGAAATTGTACCCTAAGTGATGTTGACAATAAACTAAGAGTCCAAATGTATCCTATATAGATTTTTTATATAAAAATAGGGTATGTTCTGTAGAATACTTAAAAAAAAGAGTTATTTCGTTTTGTTAAAAATGTATAATTTGAAAATTAAAGACCCATGAGATGTCTTTTATGGATTTTTTTATACAAAATATGATATGTCTCGAAAGAAATTATACATTAAGTAATATGGACAATAAATTAAAGGTCCAAGTGTATCTTGTGTAGATTTTTTATATAAAAATAGGGTATATACTGTAGAATACTTACATAAAAGGATATATGTTCTACAACAAATCCTCATAAAGTTCCAGAAGGCCAACACAATCCCAAGTAGCATATATTTCAATATTCTTTTCAGTTCTATTATGTATCTCTTCTGGACGTATTACGTTTACCTACAAAAAAATTTTAACACAAAATATCAGTTAACTATTAAATATATAGTTATCACAATGAGTTGATGGTTTAATAAATCGATAATAGTCATAACTTACTTACAGATATGTTTTTCTCTTTTTTCCCTAATAGAGACGTGTAAGCCATGTTTCAACGTTAATACTTTAGTTGCTGTTGTTGTCGAAACTGCTGCCACAATAGAAGTATTCACGTATTTAGATTTTACCTAAAATTAGAAAAGTTACAATATTTTTCTTCAAATTAACAAAAAAACCATACCACTAAAATTGTTACTTACAAAAAGGGTTATTTCGTTCTATTAAAAATGTATAATTTGAAAATTAAAGACACGTGAGATGTCTTTTATGGATTTTTTATAAAAAATATGGTATGTCTCCAAAGAAATTATACACCAAGTAATACGGGCAATAAATTAAAGGTCCAAGTGTATCTTGTGTAGATTTTTTATATAAAAATAGGGTATATTCTGTAGAATACTTACATATAAAGGATATTTGTTCTACAATAAATCCTCATAAAATTCCAGAAGGGCCACACAGTCCCAAGTAGCATATATTTCATTATACTTTTCAGTTCTATATGTATCTCTTCTGGACGTATTACGATTACCTACAAAAAATTTTTAACATAAAATTTCAGTTAATTAGTTATCAAAATGAGTTGATGGTTTAATAAATCGATAATAGTCATGACTCACTCACAGATATGTTCTTCTCTTTTTTCCATAACAGAGAGGTGTAAGCCATGTTTCAACGTTAATACATTAGTTACTGTTGTAGCCAAAACTGCTGCCACAATAGAAGTATTCAGGTATTTAGATTTTACCTAAAATTGGAAAAGTTACAATGCTTTTCTTTAAATTAACAAAAAAAAAATACCACTAAAATTGTTACTTTTTATTAAATTAAAAATGAAACTTCTTGTTTTAAAATTGATATTTGCATCAAAGAAAAATTTATATCATATTAATAAGTTTTCCACTATACAGTACTGATAAGCAACTTAAAAATTGACCTTCATTGGTTTGCTGCGGGCATTGTTGTGATAAATGCAAATATGTTTGACTAAATTCAAGCTTATTCTAAAAAGTTCGAGTTAGTAAAAATTAAATAGCAATAAGGTGTATAATTTTTAAATAACAAATAAAAAGCCAATACATTAGAGTAAAATTTACGCAGTTGATGATTAGTTGTCCTATTACTTTTTATGGTTTATTGGTAAATAGGCTGTCATTCTTGACATCCTCGTCGTCCTACCACCACAAATAAACGAAACAAATGTCTGCATATTTGATTTTTCTCTCTCAAAATTGACTTCAGATATTTTTATTCTTGTCTATCTGCTTCTATATGCTGTTTATTTCACATCGGGAGTATTCGTTACATGCCAAATTCTTTCTTGAATGTATTTCTGGCCCATATGTAAACCATTTGCGATATAAAGTACGGCATATCTAAAAAATTAACTTTTTCAAAATTTTTTATTAAGAGGAGAGAGTAAAGCTAGAAGAAGAACACCCTTTTGCAAAATTAAGAAAATCATTATTTCTGTTTTAAATATTTCCCAGCCCTCATTTTTACAAAGTAGTTCTGCTTTTTTATACCTTTACATAGACAAAAAATGTGCTTATATGTCTCAAATACTATTAAAAAGTAATTTTTGAAATTCACTCATCGAAAAATTTTCTAAGCTGACATTTTAAGATAAAAATGTAACCAAAGCTACCTATTAAATTTTTTTTAAGTATTTTATCAGAAAAACACTAAAATGTACCTGACATAAAAAAAAATCAATGACGTAATTTGAAAAAATATTTCATTTTCGACAAAAAAAAATAATCCAAAAACTTATCTGTCTAAATTTTAAGCATTATTTCGAATAGAAACTAATTGAAATGCTCTCTAAACATGAATAAATCATTCACCATTCGTTGAAACTACAAAATAGAAAAAAATAAATCCGCCATTTTTAGACGCCGATGTCGTGCAAGCTATACTTTGCACCAATCAGATATTTAGTACAAAAATTACTATTTAACTACGTAAATTGAAAATATACTGTTTTTTTCTAACAGAAAATAATTAAAAATGCACGCTAAACATATAGAAATCAATTAATATTCGATCAAATTGTAAAATAAAAGAAAATAAATCCCAGAGCTCTGTTACCGGCATCCATTGAGCGTGCCAGCCATGTAAGCCATTGCAGACATAAAGTACAATCTAAAAATTTTCTGGGTTCCTCATTGTCAGATTTGATTAATTTACAGAAACTATATCTTAATACCTTACTAACGCAGCAATCACGCTATAAAAAATGCAATAACGCTAACGGTTTAATTTCCTATTACCGATCTTTAAGATATCATCTTGTTAGATTTTATGAATAAAAATAAAACGGTTTTTTATAAGACCATTCGCCCTGGAATTATATCAAAATTTATTTTAAAACTTACCTCTTTCAATTTTCTTAAGGGTTTAGTCGAACAAAAACTGATTAAAAATGCACTCAACATATAAAATTCAATTAAAAATTCACTTTACACGCTTAAAATTTGTAATAAAAAGAATATTATCGGCCATTATGGTTGCGGTACGAATATTGACATAATACTGACACACTTTTTAAAAGCAGTTCTACCGGCGGATCGATAAAAAGATCGGGTCTGTTACCTGCCTTCACATCGAAAGTTCCATGAATTACATACAGTTCCGATCGCCCTTTTCAGTACTGGAAATCATATTTTTTCAACAAAATAACATTGGGGAACTCCTAAGTAGACTATAATTTATTTTAGATTGCTAAGTTAAAGGTGAAACACAATAAACAAGCATGTAAAATGTGTGTCTTTGGGTAAAATAGGTATAAACTACAGTTTTTAGAGAGTACGACCAGTAATAATATTTATTTAAATTATAAAATCAGATGTTGCTGTAATGAAATGTAACGAAAATTTTCGTTGTTCGAGCTGTATTACTTTTTAATAAAAATAATGTAATTAATACTGATTTGTTTTTATATAACAGTTCCAAAAATCGGATTGTCCATTGGGTGTAATTCACCCCTTCCACGCCTTAAACTTTGTCACGACCTTAAAAAATATACGAGTATCTGCTAATGTCTTTGAAAGCTGGCGTGATAATTCACCCCCACTCTTTAAACTTAATCCACGCCTTGAAAATATGCACGCTTCCTCGATGCCTTGAAAACTGGCACTCGACCTAACATATGTGATGAATATATATGACGTCATTTTACCCTGAAGTATACCATTATAAACGCCCATGCGCCGAGGAATGATTTTTATATTCACGTTGATATCATAATTTTAAAATATTTTTTTGTAGTACATATTTTAAAAGTGATTGTTGTTACAGGTAATTTTTATTTAATACATTTTTCCACAGCCAGTATTTCAAAAATTTTTTAATAATTTGACTTTTTTTTTCTTACCAGTTGAGTTATTTTAATAAATTTCTGTGTACTTTTCAAAAATAATCTTTTATTAAGGAATTATTCCCAAAAAATACGCCCAGAATTTCCTTCGCTGTATTTGAAGGAGAAAAATACAACAGCATTTTGTTCTTATAGATCCTTTTTAAAGTCTGATTCTTTAACTTTCTGTGTATAAGCTAAGTTCAGAATCTTGTACTTCTCCTACAGAAACCAAGACATAAGTTAAATAATGTCAAAATAAATGCGAAGTATCTAAATTCAATGATTATTTCGCCTTTAGTGCTCTAATTTCTTTGTTTTCCTGGAGAAGTTATAACAAAGGTATCGAAATTGCAAGATATTAGTTAAAATAAATCCAATAATCTTTGAGATATTTTCTTATTTCCCTAAAAAATGGATTTCGGGGAGTAAATTAATACAAACTTTTGTGACATTCTGTCTATAAGCTAAGTTCATAATCTTGTATTTCTCCTAAAAAAAACAAGGAATATAGGTTCAATAAAATCGAAATAAGAACGAAAGATCTAAATTCAATGACTATTTCGCATTTGTTGCTGTAATTTCTTTGCTGTTCCTAGTTAACCTATAAAAGAAGTATCCAAAATGCCGGATTTTTAAAATATTATAAAAACTAATATTCTTAGAGATATTTACGTATTTCCATAAAAAGTGGACATCGGGAAGTAAATTAAGAAAAACGGCCCAGTTTCGATTATCTGTCTATAAGCTAAGTTCAAAATCTTGTACTTCTCTTGTAAAAAAAAAATTATATGTTAAATAATGTTGAAATATGAACGAAATGTCTAAATTCTGTTATTTTTCGCCTCTTGGTGCTATAATTTTTAATATATTTCGGCAGCACAAGTACAAAAATCTCTGAAGGATTTAATTTTCAATTATGTTTGGAATATAGAATTTTACTTTAGAGTGAATAAAATCTAAATATGAACGGAATATCTAAATTTAGTTACTATTTCGTCTTTGGGGTTATGATTTCCTTGCTTTCCTAGAGAAGTTACAACAAAAGTATTGAAAAATGCAGGATTTTTAAATAATATACAAAATAAAACTAATAATCAAAGAAATATTGTTGTATTTCCCTAAAAAACGGCATTCGAAAAGTAAATTAATATAAACGCCACATTTTTGACTTTCTGTCGATAACCTAAGTTCAGAATCTTATACTTCTATAACAAAACAAAAAATATAGATGAAATAAAGTTGAAATATGACGAAACATCTAAATTCTATGAGTTTTCGCCCTTGGTCCTATAATTTCTAATATATTTCGGCAGCAGAACAACGAAAATCTCTAAAGGTTTTAATTTTCAGTTATATTACGAATATGGAATAGCATTTTAGAGTGCAGAAATAAAAATATTAACGAAATATCTAAATTTAGTAATTATTTCGTCTTTGATGTTCGTCTTTCGTATCAAATATGCAGAATTTTTAAAATATTATGCAAAATAAAACTAATAATGAAAGAGATATTTTCATATTTCCAAAAAGAAAAAAAAAATAAATGAAATTCGGGAAATAAATTGATACAAACGACTCATTTTTGACTTTCTGTCGATAAGTTAAGCTCAGAATCTTATACTTCTCCTGCGAAAAGAAAAATATAGGTTAAATAAGGTCGAAATAAGACCGAAATATCTAAATTCCATAATTACTATGCCTTTAGTGCTATTATTTCCTTGTTTTCCTAGAGAAGTTATAACAGAGGTATCGAAAATGCAGGATATTATTTAAAATAAATTCAATAATCTTTGAGATATTTTCGTATTTCCCTAAAAATTAAATTCCGGGAGTAAATTAATACAAACAGCCCAATTCTGAGTTTATGCCCATAACCTAAGTTCAGAATCTTGAACTTCTAAAAAAACCAAGAAATATAAGGTTAAATATGGTCGAAATAAGAACGAAATGTCTTCAATCAATGATTGACGACCTTATTTAACCTATATTTCTTGGATTTTGTAGAAGCACAAGATTCTGAACTTAGGTTATGGGCATAAACTCAGAATTGGGCTGTTTGTATTAATTTACTCCCGGAATTTAATTTTTAGGGAAATACGAAAATATCTCAAAGATTATTGAATTTATTTTAAATAATATCCTGCATTTTCGATACCTCTGTTATAACTTCTCTAGGAAAACAAGGAAATAATAGCACTAAAGGCATAGTAATTATGGAATTTAGATATTTCGGTTTTATTTCGACCTTATTTAACCTATATTTTTCTTTTCGCAGGAGAAGTATAAGATTCTGAGCTTAACTTATCGACAGAAAGTCAAAAATGAGTCGTTTGTATCAATTTATTTCCCGAATTTCATTTATTTTTTTTTTCTTTTTGTTAATATGAAAATATCTCTTTCATTATTAGTTTTATTTTGCATAATATTTTAAAAATTCTGCATATTTGATACGAAAGACGAACATCAAAGACGAAATAATTACTAAATTTAGATATTTCGTTAATATTTTTATTTCTGCACTCTAAAATGCTATTCCATATTCGTAATATAACTGAAAATTAAAACCTTTAGAGATTTTCGTTGTTCTGCTGCCGAAATATATTAGAAATTATAGGACCAAGGGCGAAAACTCATAGAATTTAGATGTTTCGTCATATTTCAACTTTATTTCATCTATATTTTTTGTTTTGTTATAGAAGTATAAGATTCTGAACTTAGGTTATCGACAGAAAGTCAAAAATGTGGCGTTTATATTAATTTACTTTTCGAATGCCGTTTTTTAGGGAAATACAACAATATTTCTTTGATTATTAGTTTTATTTTGTATATTATTTAAAAATCCTGCATTTTTCAATACTTTTGTTGTAACTTCTCTAGGAAAGCAAGGAAATCATAACCCCAAAGACGAAATAGTAACTAAATTTAGATATTCCGTTCATATTTATATATAGACAGAATGTCACAAAAGTTTGTATTAATTTACTCCCCGAAATCCATTTTTTAGGGAAATAAGAAAATATCTCAAAGATTATTGGATTTATTTTAACTAATATCTTGCAATTTCGATACCTTTGTTATAACTTCTCCAGGAAAACAAAGAAATTAGAGCACTAAAGGCGAAATAATCATTGAATTTAGATACTTCGCATTTATTTTGACATTATTTAACTTATGTCTTGGTTTCTGTAGGAGAAGTACAAGATTCTGAACTTAGCTTATACACAGAAAGTTAAAGAATCAGACTTTAAAAAGGATCTATAAGAACAAAATGCTGTTGTATTTTTCTCCTTCAAATACAGCGAAGGAAATTCTGGGCGTATTTTTTGGGAATAATTCCTTAATAAAAGATTATTTTTGAAAAGTACACAGAAATTTATTAAAATAACTCAACTGGTAAGAAACAAAAAGTCAAATTATTAAAAAATTTTTGAAATACTGGCTGTGGAAAAATGTATTAAATAAAAATTACCTGTAACAACAATCACTTTTAAAATATGTACTACAAAAAAATATTTTAAAATTATGATATCAACGTGAATATAAAAATCATTCCTCGGCGCATGGGCGTTTATAATGGTATACTTCAGGGTAAAATGACGTCATATATATTCATCACATATGTTAGGTCGAGTGCCAGTTTTCAAGGCATCGAGGAAGCGTGCATATTTTCAAGGCGTGGATTAAGTTTAAAGAGTGGGGGTGAATTATCACGCCAGCTTTCAAAGACATTAGCAGATACTCGTATATTTTTTAAGGTCGTGACAAAGTTTAAGGCGTGGAAGGGGTGAATTACACCCAATGGACAATCCGATTTTTGGAACTGTTATATAAAAACAAATCAGTATTAATTACATTATTTTTATTAAAAAGTAATACAGCTCGAACAACGAAAATTTTCGTTACATTTCATTACAGCAACATCTGATTTTATAATTTAAATAAATATTATTACTGGTTGTACTCTCTAAAAACTGTAGTTTATACCTATTTTACCCAAAGACACACATTTTACATGCTTGTTTATTGTGTTTCACCTTTAACTTAGCAATCTAAAATAAATAATAGTCTACTTAGGAGTTCCCCAATGTTATTTTGTTGAAAAAATATGATTTCCAGTACTGAAAAGGGCGATCGGAACTGTATGTAATTCATGGAACTTTCGATGTGAAGGCAGGTAACAGACCCGATCTTTTTATCGATCCGCCGGTAGAACTGCTTTTAAAAAGTGTGTCAGTATTATGTCAATATTCGTACCGCAACCATAATGGCCGATAATATTCTTTTTATTACAAATTTTAAGCGTGTAAAGTGAATTTTTAATTGAATTTTATATGTTGAGTGCATTTTTAATCAGTTTTTGTTCGACTAAACCCTTAAGAAAATTGAAAGAGGTAAGTTTTAAAATAAATTTTGATATAATTCCAGGGCGAATGGTCTTATAAAAAACCGTTTTATTTTTATTCATAAAATCTAACAAGATGATATCTTAAAGATCGGTAATAGGAAATTAAACCGTTAGCGTTATTGCATTTTTTATAGCGTGATTGCTGCGTTAGTAAGGTATTAAGATATAGTTTCTGTAAATTAATCAAATCTGACAATGAGGAACCCAGAAAATTTTTAGATTGTACTTTATGTCTGCAATGGCTTACATGGCTGGCACGCTCAATGGATGCCGGTAACAGAGCTCTGGGATTTATTTTCTTTTATTTTACAATTTGATCGAATATTAATTGATTTCTATATGTTTAGCGTGCATTTTTAATTATTTTCTGTTAGAAAAAAGCAGTATATTTTCAATTTACGTAGTTAAATAGTAATTTTTGTACTAAATATCTGATTGGTGCAAAGTATAGCTTGCACGACATCGGCGTCTAAAAATGGCGGATTTATTTTTTTCTATTTTGTAGTTTCAACGAATGGTGAATGATTTATTCATGTTTAGAGAGCATTTCAATTAGTTTCTATTCGAAATAATGCTTAAAATTTAGACAGATAAGTTTTTGGATTATTTTTTTTTGTCGAAAATGAAATATTTTTTCAAATTACGTCATTGATTTTTTTTTATGTCAGGTACATTTTAGTGTTTTTCTGATAAAATACTTAAAAAAAATTTAATAGGTAGCTTTGGTTACATTTTTATCTTAAAATGTCAGCTTAGAAAATTTTTCGATGAGTGAATTTCAAAAATTACTTTTTAATAGTATTTGAGACATATAAGCACATTTTTTGTCTATGTAAAGGTATAAAAAAGCAGAACTACTTTGTAAAAATGAGGGCTGGGAAATATTTAAAACAGAAATAATGATTTTCTTAATTTTGCAAAAGGGTGTTCTTCTTCTAGCTTTACTCTCTCCTCTTAATAAAAAATTTTGAAAAAGTTAATTTTTTAGATATGCCGTACTTTATATCGCAAATGGTTTACATATGGGCCAGAAATACATTCAAGAAAGAATTTGGCATGTAACGAATACTCCCGATGTGAAATAAACAGCATATAGAAGCAGATAGACAAGAATAAAAATATCTGAAGTCAATTTTGAGAGAGAAAAATCAAATATGCAGACATTTGTTTCGTTTATTTGTGGTGGTAGGACGACGAGGATGTCAAGAATGACAGCCTATTTACCAATAAACCATAAAAAGTAATAGGACAACTAATCATCAACTGCGTAAATTTTACTCTAATGTATTGGCTTTTTATTTGTTATTTAAAAATTATACACCTTATTGCTATTTAATTTTTACTAACTCGAACTTTTTAGAATAAGCTTGAATTTAGTCAAACATATTTGCATTTATCACAACAATGCCCGCAGCAAACCAATGAAGGTCAATTTTTAAGTTGCTTATCAGTACTGTATAGTGGAAAACTTATTAATATGATATAAATTTTTCTTTGATGCAAATATCAATTTTAAAACAAGAAGTTTCATTTTTAATTTAATAAAAAGTAACAATTTTAGTGGTATTTTTTTTTTTGTTAATTTAAAGAAAAGCATTGTAACTTTTCCAATTTTAGGTAAAATCTAAATACCTGAATACTTCTATTGTGGCAGCAGTTTTGGCTACAACAGTAACTAATGTATTAACGTTGAAACATGGCTTACACCTCTCTGTTATGGAAAAAAGAGAAGAACATATCTGTGAGTGAGTCATGACTATTATCGATTTATTAAACCATCAACTCATTTTGATAACTAATTAACTGAAATTTTATGTTAAAAATTTTTTGTAGGTAATCGTAATACGTCCAGAAGAGATACATATAGAACTGAAAAGTATAATGAAATATATGCTACTTGGGACTGTGTGGCCCTTCTGGGATTTTATGAGGATTTATTGTAGAACAAATATCCTTTATATGTAAGTATTCTACAGAATATACCCTATTTTTATATAAAAAATCTACACAAGATACACTTGGACCTTTAATTTATTGCCCGTATTACTTGGTGTATAATTTCTTTGGAGACATACCATATTTTTTATAAAAAATCCATAAAAGACATCTCACGTGTCTTTAATTTTCAAATTATACATTTTTAATAGAACGAAATAACCCTTTTTGTAAGTAACAATTTTAGTGGTATGGTTTTTTTGTTAATTTGAAGAAAAATATTGTAACTTTTCTAATTTTAGGTAAAATCTAAATACGTGAATACTTCTATTGTGGCAGCAGTTTCGACAACAACAGCAACTAAAGTATTAACGTTGAAACATGGCTTACACGTCTCTATTAGGGAAAAAAGAGAAAAACATATCTGTAAGTAAGTTATGACTATTATCGATTTATTAAACCATCAACTCATTGTGATAACTATATATTTAATAGTTAACTGATATTTTGTGTTAAAATTTTTTTGTAGGTAAACGTAATACGTCCAGAAGAGATACATAATAGAACTGAAAAGAATATTGAAATATATGCTACTTGGGATTGTGTTGGCCTTCTGGAACTTTATGAGGATTTGTTGTAGAACATATATCCTTTTATGTAAGTATTCTACAGTATATACCCTATTTTTATATAAAAAATCTACACAAGATACACTTGGACCTTTAATTTATTGTCCATATTACTTAATGTATAATTTCTTTCGAGACATATCATATTTTGTATAAAAAAATCCATAAAAGACATCTCATGGGTCTTTAATTTTCAAATTATACATTTTTAACAAAACGAAATAACTCTTTTTTTTTAAGTATTCTACAGAACATACCCTATTTTTATATAAAAAATCTATATAGGATACATTTGGACTCTTAGTTTATTGTCAACATCACTTAGGGTACAATTTCTCTACAGAAAACAACATATTTTGAATAAAAAAACTCGTAAGAGACACTTCAGGGGTTTTTAATTTTCAAATTATATATTTTAACATATCAAAATAACCCTTTTTGTAAGTATCCTACAGAACATACTCCATTTTTATATAAAAAATTAGACAAGATACATATGAACTTTTAAATTATTGTCCATATCACTTAGAGTACAATTTCTCTCCAGAAAACACCATATTTTGTATAAAAAATCCATAAGAGACATTTCAGCGGTCTTTAATTTCAAATTATACATTTTAACATATCAAGATAACCCTTTTTGTAGGTATCCTACAGAACATATCCCATCTTTATATAAAAAATCTATACAAGATACATTTGGACTTTTAATTTATTGTCCATATCGCTTAGGGTACAATTTCTCTCCTGAAAACGCCATATTTTGTATAAAAAATCCATAAAAGACATCTCATGGGTCTTTAATTTTCAAATTATACATTTTTAACAGAACGAAATAACTTTTTTTTTAAGTATTCTACAGAACATACCCTATTTTTATATAAAAAATCTATATAGGATACATTTGGCCTTTTAGTTTATTGTCAACATCACTTAGGGTACAATTTCTCTCCAGAAAACACCATATTTTGTATAAAAAATTCGTAAGAGACACTTCAAGAGTCTTTAATTTTCAAATTATACATTTTAACATGTCAAAATAACCCTTCTTGTAAGTATCTAACAGAACATACCCTATTTTTATATTAAAAATCAGAAAATACACTTGGACCTTTTAATTTATTGCCCATATCAATTAGTCAATGTGTAATTTCTCTTCTAAAAACGCTCTATTTTGTATAAAAATCTCCACAAGACGCAACTTGGACCTGTAATTTTTCAAATTAGACATTTCTAACAGTTGATTTAACCACTTGTTATAGCATTTTTTTGTAATTTTATGTCTTTTCCAATGCAGTAGGAAATCTCTTTGACATTATTTTTCAAATTATTTTGTACAGCTTTTGATGAATTTTTGAGAAGTCAACAAAAGGCAAAATATTTAATTTCTTACATCACAGTGGTTTTAATTTTAATATTTAAACTCATATCTAAACGAAATTATGATCCACGATTTAAAGTATTCTACAGAACATGCCCAATTTTTATACAAAAAATCTATACAAGATATACTTGAACCTTTTATTTATTGTCCATATTACTTAGTCTGTGACTAATTTCTCTCCTGAAAACACTATATTTTTGGATAAAAATCTACACAAGGCATCACTTGAGCTTTTAATTTTTCAAATTACACATTTTTAATACTTAACCCATTATTATAGTTTTTTTTTATAATTTTATGTCTTTTCCAATGCAGTAAGAAACCTTTCTGATATTTTCATATTATTTATACAACTTTTGGTAGGAAATTATGTATTTAAAATAGCAAAATAAAAAAACACTTTCATATTTCACGGAAAATTAGAGAAAAGCATATCAGTGAGTTAGTTAGGCTATTATCGATTCGTTGAACCATTAGCTCATCATGATAAATGAAACTTGTGGTTTTGCTGTACACTGTTAAATAGTTTATTTCATATTTTATATATATCTATGCTCAAAACCTTGCTTATACATATCTTGAAATTTTTTATTATATTGAATTAAAAGAGACATAAACAAAAACTCATGCCTAGATTACTTTTTATCTCTTTAATAACTCTCACCATTATGTTAGTATTTTAAATAATCAGTTTCCTCTTAAGCACTTTTTACTTTTTTCGATATTTTATTAACTTTTTATCACATTAAATAAAACGAGGCACCTATGGTTAAAGAAAATCCAACTTAATTATTTTTGCTAAAAATTGTTTATTTCTTTTAGATATACCATACCTTATGCTGACAAAGACCTTCCAGATGATGTGAAAATCGATTGAAGAAACTATTTGGTTTGTGGATGGTCCTCCTCCTCCAGTCCTAAACATTCTATACCCAGGAATAAAATCTAAATATGTGACAATATATATCAGATTAAGGATATGTTTGTATAAATTGAAAAAATAAATTAAAATATTATGTTTTCAATTATTATTAAAGTAATTTAGATTTACCTATTATATATGTCAAAAAAAGGTTATAACTCGAAATTGCTTTCCATAGGGGGCCCTAAATATAAACTCACATTGTTGATTTACCAGCTAAATATTTATTTATTATTCACTCTTTATATTACAGTAAACAATAATGTTTGATGAAATAAAAATGAAGTATATATTTGTTTTATTTTCCCCGTGCGCTCTAAGGGGCATATCGTATAACTCCACTTTTTATTACATAAAATTCATGTCTCGTAGCTTCGTATCAACTCTTTTTTCCAAATTTTACCTTTTCAAAGTAAAAAAATATATATCAAATGGTGTTCTCTCTAAACTTTAACGCGCGATCATTATTTGACATGACAGCTGACGTATGACAGATAACAACTAGAAAATGGGACTCCGGGGGCTTAATCCTAAAAATAGGACATACAAAATAAGGGAAATACAGTATTCCTATCATCATCTATTCAATTAGCGACAAACTTGTTAAAATGAAATTGTAAAATGGCGTGTTTGCATCACCACGGTCCACAGTAAGTTCTCTATTTACAAAATTTCCTTGTCAGATTGTCTACAAGTCTTTAAATCGAATGAAATATTTGTTCAAATTCTAATAGATTATTTTTTACTGAAAAGCTTATTTTCGCTCTATTAAATAGGGCCTAATAAAAAGTGGGGTTAAAGCCTAATGTAAGTGATAGCTGACGTATATAACAATTGACAGCTGATGTAAATGCGAAAGCCAACGCCCAAATGGGGCCCTTGGGAGGGGGTTCAGAGAAAAATTGGGCCTTTAGCCGGAGCTTGAATGGGATCCGCTAATGAAGACCTAGAAAATGCGGCCCTCGGTCGGAAATTGAACTGAGTCCTATGGAGCACGTGGGTAGAGCTCTAGAAAATGGGGCCCTTGGATGGAACTTTATAGGAGTCCTATAGGGTACCCAGATGAAGCTTAGACAAGGGGGACTTAGGAAGGAGCTCTAAAAAATGGGGTCCCCGGACGGAACTTTAACGAAGCCCTATGGGGTACCCGGGTGAAGTACTAGGAAATGGGAACCCGGAAGGGGCTTTGAAAAATAAGGATCCCGGACGGAACTTTAGCGGAGCCCTATGGGGTACTCGGGTGGAGCACTAGAAAATGGGGCTCCCGGAAAGGATTCAAAAAAAGGGGCCCGGTCTATATCGCCGGAATAACTACTCTTGACGTAGGAGGGGGCAATGTCAGGGTCAAGGAGGGGGGGATAGAGCGAATCGGGTAATGTTCACTACTCACAATGTAAGAATTGTACCAATCTTCTATTCTGCTCTGTTCCATTCCTGTTCTCTACTAGTCATACTCCTTTTACAGTGATTTCCGTCTTCAGTGCAAGCAACAACATAATAAACATTGTTAAACCATTTAAAACGCGTTGTTATTTCACACTTACACGCATACTAAAAATTATAAGTTTAGCGCACACAAAACCGCTAAATATATAAATATACAGGGTGATTCAAAAATCGATCACGAAACTTAAGGGGGTGATTCTACTTGACAAAATAAGGGTAGAGCTTCATATAATTTTTTTTCAAAATGTCATTCGTTTTCGAGTTACAAGCCGTCCAAGTTCAAGTTTTTATTTTTTGTTTTTTGAATTACTCGCTTACAGGAAAACCGATTTGACTAATATTTGAAAAATAGGCTAAGTCTTCTGCGCTTCATCATTTTAGTAACAATTCATATTGATTGTTTGCCGCTAGAGGGCACTTTACCTACATTGAAAATTGTTTTTTTGTCATAATTTTTTAGTGTTGACAGCTACAGTAGTTTTTGGCATAATTTCTGAAAGACTGATGCCAGGCCTTTAAAAAAGGTGCTCTTTATTTACATCGCTAAACCCAACGGTTTAGACGTAAATCACCCTTAAAAATTAAGTGGTAAATTTACTTTTCTCATTTCATTACCACCAGCTACCAGGTAAATAGCTTTCAAAGTATACTAGAGCTGTCAGTTTAACATCAAATAAATTCGCTTTTTAAACTATTTAATTTATAATCTTAAAATAACTAATAATGGCTAATCACCAATATTGAAATATCGAATATTGTGATATCCATTTTTGTTATGGAAAAGCAAATGGTAATGCAGAGTTGGCAAGAAGATATTATATGGAGAGTTATCCGGAAAGAAATATCCCTCATGCTCAAACATTTTCCAGTGTGCACAGGAGGCTTGCGGAATGTGGTTCCTTTAAAAGTTATAATGGAAATAGGGGAAGACCTAGAACTGCTAGAAACGTGCAACAAGAAGAAAGAGTGCTTGAAATTATTGAAGATAATCCAGGTATTAGTACTAGAAAAATTGGGAATGAAGTGCGGCTCTGTCAGGCTAGTTCATGGAGGATACTAAGAGAAGAACAACTCTACCCGTTTCATTCAAAAAAGGTGCAGGCTGTTTATGATGATGATCGGCCGAGACGGTTGGAAATGTGCAATCAGATCCTAGCTAAGTATGAACACGATAATCGATTAATTGGCGTCATATTATTCACTGACGAAGCTGGTTTCACTCGTGATGGCATAACAAATCTACACAACATCCACACATATGCTTACGAGAACCCAAACAATGTGGTAGAAACGAAACATCAGCGTAGATTTTCACTAAATGTGTGGGCAGGGATAATAGGAGATTACCTTATTGGTCCTCATTTCTTTGATGGCCCATTAACTGGTGACGTATACTTAGATTTTATCCAAAATTGTCTCCCATTGTATCTGGAAGATGTGCCATTGGAAGTAAGGGCCAACATGTGGATCCTCCAAGACGGAGCTCCGCCCCACTTTAGTATACGTGTCCGACAGTATTTGAATGCAACGTATCCTGAGCGATGGATAGGACGAAGTGGACCATTGGCATGGGCAGCGAGGTCACCAGACCTTAATCCTATGGATTTTTTCTCTTGGGGTCATTTGAAACAATTGGTGTACGATATTCCAGTAATCAACGTCGAGGATCTTCGCTTCAGGATAATCGAAAAGTGCCAAATTATTAAAGAAACACCAGAAATTTTTCATCGAGTTAGGCGACATTTTTTGAAGAGTGTTAGGAAATGTATTGAAGAAAATGGGGGACATTTTGAGAATCTTTTTTAGTTTGTTTAGTACTGTTTCATTAATTTTTATCAATTAAATGTATATCGCAATAATCCATAATATGAATATTTACTGATTAGCCATTATTAGTTATTTTAAGATTATAAATTAAATAGTTTAAAAAGCGAATTTATTTGATGTTAAACTGACAGCTCTAGTATACTTTGATAGCTATTTACCTGGTAGCTGGTGGTAATGAAATGAGAAAAGTAAATTTACCACTTAATTTTTAAGGGTGATTTACGTCTAAACCGTTGGGTTTAGCGATGTAAATAAAGAGCACCTTTTTTAAAGGCCTGGCATCAGTCTTTCAGAAATTATGCCAAAAACTACTGTAGCTGTCAACACTAAAAAATTATGACAAAAAAACAATTTTCAATGTAGGTAAAGTGCCCTCTAGCGGCAAACAATCAATGTGAATTGTTACTAAAATGATGAAGCGCAGAAGACTTAGCCTATTTTTCAAATATTAGTCAAATTGGTTTTCCTGTAAGCGAGTAATTCAAAAAACAAAAAATAAAAACTTGAACTTGGACGGCTTGTAACTCGAAAACGAATGACATTTTGAAAAAAAATTATATGAAGCTCTACCCTTATTTTGTCAAGTAGAATCACCCCCTTAAGTTTCGTGATCGATTTTTGAATCACCCTGTATATATATATATATATATATATATATATATATATATATATATATATATATATATATATATATATATATATATATATATATATATATATATATATATATATATGTATGTATATTTATATATTTATTTATATATACATATATATATATATATATATATATATATATATATATATATATATATATAAAAATAAAGAACTTATTTACTATTTTTTTCCCTAATTAATTATAATAGATTTACAGACAAGTACTATTTCAGTATCAAAATAACTCGAGCAGCGTTTTATCCGAGCAGCCAGAATAGAATGACGACACATCTTTCTTCCAAAAGCAATAATAAAAATATATCAAATATCACTACGTCGTCGTATCCCTATTCCCGCTGACCGGCGGCGGCTCATGAAAAGAAGCAATATTGTAAACAAAATAAAAACAAGTCTATCTTGGAACCATTTTTAAATATCGGGTTATTCTCACAACTGTCAGGTTTCTAACACGGCCATTCTGACATGAGCGACGATCTCGAAGCTCCATTCCAAAGTTCTGTCCAAAAGAAGTCACTAAACGTGCGAACCTGTACCAGTGCTCACATCTTGTAGCTTCTACCAAGCTTCTTTGGCCACTGCCACCTACTGATTACAGCATGTTACTTATCACGTAGAGTCCGCAGTCTCTACTTGGCTTTACTATTTATACGACCAAGGCTAATAAATGGTTATTATTAAAAAAAAAATAAATTAAATTAATATACAAGTATTTTTCAACATGAAGGGACCGCAGTCACCTTCTGGCTCCACCTCAGTCGGGACAGAGACCAAAAATTTAACATTCACACGTATGTGGAGACCTCAGTCACCACTTGGCTCTACCTCTAACGGGACAGAGACCAACAACTTAACATTCACAAACATGTGGAGACCGCAGTCACCACTTGGCTCTACCTCTAACGGGACAGAGACCAATAATTTAACATTTACAAACATGTGGAGACCTCAGTCACCACTTGGCTCTACCTGTAACGGGACAGAGACCAATAACTTAACATTCACAAACATGTGGAGACCTCAGTCACCACTTGGCTCTACCTCTAACGGGACAGAGACCAACAACTTAACATTTACAAACATGTAGAGACCTCAGTCACCACTTGGCTCTACCTTTAACGGGACAGAGACCAATAACTTAACATTTACAAACATGTGGAGACCTCAGTCACACTTGGCTCTACCTCTAACGGGACAGAGACCAATAACTTAACATTCACAAACATGTGGAGACCTCAGTCACCACTTGGCTCTACCTCTAACGGGACAGAGACCAATAACTTAACATTCACAAACATGTGGAGACCTCAGTCACCACTTGGCTCTACCTCTAGCGGGACAGAGACCAACAACTAAACATTCACAAACATGTGGAGACCTCAGTCACCACTTGGCTCTACCTCTAACGGGACAGAGACCAATAACTTAATATTCACAAACATGTGGAGACCTCAGTCACCACTTGGCTCTACCTCTAACGGGACAGAGACCAATAACTTAATATTCACAAACATGTGGAGACCACAGTCACCACTTGGCTCTACCTCTAACGGGACAGAGACCAACAACTTAACATTCACAAACATGTGGAGACCTCAGTCACCACTTGGCTCTACCTCTAACGGGACAGAGACCAACAATTTAACTACTCAAATGACTCACCTGGGTCATTTAATTTACCTGCTTCATTGATTTCTAAGGACTCCAATATTTCTTCCATATCGCAAGAAAGATACCAGTGAGTTGGCCATGGTCTTAGCTGCTCCCTCACTGTCTTGGTAATGATATTGGTGCCAACCTTCTTGATGTCGTAACGGTCATTGTGCAGACATTGTATCACTTCATATGGTCCAAAAAAATTCTTATTCCCTTTTACTTCCGTGCATCTGTGAATTCTAATGCATCAAAACGAAATCACTCGCCAAGAACCGAACACTATCTCTTCGCTTTCGATTTCTTTTAGATTAGGCTTCAACGACAATCTTTACGCAACACGTTGTCTATTCAGCTTCCGATTGCGAATTGGATTTAAATCAGCTGAAAGATTTTTCAGTAAGGCCTGAAAAATGGGGTTACGCTTTTAACTCTAAGCAAAAACTGCAGAGAAGTAGTTTTTGTAAATTTCTGAATGCTCGTATTTAGACCTAGTTGGATTTTCCACATTCCACTCGGCCATTCTGACTTAATTTTAGTTTCTATCCTCAAGAAATTTCTACAGTTCGCATATACCTTTTAGCTTGGCTGTTATCTCGATGAACGTCTGGCGTCATAAATTGATGCTCAATTTTCCACTGTTCCAAATATTTCGAAAAAGTAGTATTTTAAAATGATGTTTCATCATCCATTTACCCATTATAATCTTCTTAGGTGTTCCAAACAATGCTAAGATACTTTGAAATTTCTCACGAATTTCAGCAGTCGTTACCGATTTCATAGATATAAGGATGAAATATTTAGTAAATGCATCAACTATTACTAAAATACGTTTGAACCCATCTAAAGACAAAGGAAGATGGCCCAAATAATCCATATGCAACCTACAATTTTTTTTCTTGCTTCTGTAGCGACATTTGTGCTTCCTTTTAATACAATGCTGCAAGGAAACAACTTTTGCCTTGAATAGTTCTAAAAATTTCTCGGAAATGAGAAATAGATCTGTACTTGTGTCAACTAAACCCCAAAACTGATGTCCATCAATGACAACCTCCGTAGCCCCAAATGGCTTCTTCGTGCGGCAAAAATTTATAATTCAGCGTTTATCAATCGCTGCTTTAGTAAAATAATTGAAATATTATGACCAAATTTAGCACAAAATGCGCACGCTTCACTCTGATCCAAGGCAGATACTGTAGATGAAGGTGGTCGAGAAGATGATTGCCCTTGATTAATCCTTTGTTGTTTTTTTTTTTTTTTAACGTGACAGTTTGTCTTAACATGTCCCAATTTACCACACTGGAAACACCGTTTGAGAGAATTCTCGGAATTTCCCAAATGTTTTTCATCAAAGGAATATTTCCTTTTATAAGTCGAAGATTCGCCAATTTTTTTTATACAGTTCAAGAAAGTCTTACTTACAACGGGCTTTACAAAAGATGACAAGAATATCAAAAGTTCAGATTTAGTTTGACAATTAGCATTTATTGCCGCAATACATACATTTAGCTCAGAAATCCCGTGCAGAATAAGTTCCACTAAATCATTTTCAGTCCAATTTGCACGTAAATTGTTTAACATAGCTGATTTTCCGTGAACATACGTTTCATATATGTTTACGTGAGAACTCTTGAACCTCGCTGCCTCTTCAAGCAGGCGCCCTAAATCCTATTTTGCAGAAAATGAATCAGTAAATTATTTTTGAAAAGTAACCCAGTCTCGGGTTTCTGGATTCCATCTTTCAAACCATAATTTTGCGTCATTTATCAAAAATCGACCCATCCTGGCTAACGTCTGTACATCAGACCAATTAAGTTCGTATTTTAGAGCTTCAAAGTGACTTACCCATTTAATGGATTCATTTACCTCCGATCGAAAATACGATCAAAGTCGACTTGTTCACTAGATCTTTGAGATTGCAATGCTCTAACTAATTCACTAATTAAAACTTGAGCAGTCACTAGCACTTTCAAGAAGCTTCATAACGGATGTCCACAAAATTACTTAAGTCGCACAGTTTCTTTAAAACAGTATCACAGTCCACAAATAGTCTTTGGATACTATCCCACTTCTGATGTTAGAGGGAAAATAAAATATAAAAAAATAAGGAACTTATTTACTATTTTTTTCCCTAATTAATTATAATAGATTTACAGACAAGTACTATTTCAGTATCAAAATAACTCGAGCAGCGTTTTATCCGAGCAGCCAGAATAGAATGACGACACATCTTTCTTCCAAAAGCAATAATAAAAATATATCAAATATCACTACGTCGTCGTATCCCTATTCCCGCTGACCGGCGGCGGCTCATGAAAAGAAGCAATATTGTAAACAAAATAAAAACAAGTCTATCTTGGAACCATTTTTAAATATCGGGTTATTCTCACAACTGTCAGGTTTCTAACAATATATATATATATATATATATATATATATATATATATATATATATATATATATATATATATATATATATATATATATATGCATGGAAGTGTAAGTATGCTCAGCCTTTGGAAACAACCCCCTACAGTTTTATCTGTAATTTAAATTAAGAATTATCCTATCGCACTTACGTTGGTGCGTAAAGATCTTATTTGCATGAGCAGAGTGCCCCCAGACAATAATTGAATAGGCCATATTTGCTCCAAATAACCCATGGTAAGCTGACATAAGTATCTTCAACGAAACAGTTGAGGATAGGTTTCTAATTAAATATATTAATTTTGACAAGTTAGCGCTTAAATGGATAACACGACTTTTCCTTGTTAGTCTATTGTCAAGATAAACACCAAGAAATTTGACTTGGTTTATGCAACTTGACACAAATTCGTTGATGTTTGTGTTGCCATATCTTAAAAAGAAATTGATATTCTGAGTTTTTTCCGAATTAAGAGAAAGTTTATTTGCTAAAAGCCATTCCGCGATGTTTTTTTATGTTTCCATGATACCAAAGTCCTCGATTTGTGAGGGATGATAAGCTATAACGAACGTAGTATCATTTGCAAAGAGTATTAAATTTTGCTGATCATCATGGTTTACCAGATCATTAATGTACACAAGAAAGAGCGTTGGGTCAACTACGGAGCCCCGAGGAACTCCGTACTTGATTGCCTGCTGTTTACAAAAACCATTAAAAGAAACAAACTGTGTTCGATCAAATAAGTAAGATTTAACCATGTAAATGCTAGATAATTCAAAGTTGTAAAACTTAAGTTTGGAAATCAAGATGTCATGTGACACACAGTCGAAGGCCTTGGTCAAATTAAGGCAAGAGACAAAGGTGTCGAAACCTTTCTCAAAACCTTCGCGTGAAGGTCTGTGAAACAGTTTATAGCCAGGACAGTTGACTTCTTGTGTCTAAACCCAAACTGATTTTGGGAAAAAAGAGCGTTTGACTCAAAATATTCACAGAACTGGGATTTTAACACAGTTTCGAAAATTTTTGATATAATAAGCAGCACCGAAATCGGTCGGTAGTTGGAGAGGTCCTTTTTTAGTTTATTATTTAATCTTATGAATCTTCGCAATTTTTTGTTTTTTTTAGCTTTTGATCACCCCAGAAATCGTCACCATAATAAAATTCATCACAATGCAAGCTATAGAATATGGAACATTAAAAAGAGTGACTGTCAAGGAAATCTCATGAAAAATAAAAGAAAGACTGTTGAGTTTAATGTATTAATTAGAAGCAAATTGGATGCTTGTGAAGTAAGTATCTAAATAAGTAATATTACCAAAGTACAAGTTAGGTTTGAATTGTGACTGAAACTTTTGTAGAATAAGTTTTTTTCCATCATTTTTAGTTATCAAGCTATTGGATAATTTACACCAATCCATCTTATAAAAATATTTGGCTTTCAAATAATCTCCAGATGGGATTTGACTCCCTATGTTATTTATACAGTTGGATAAGAAATTTTCTCCGCTTTCCATTTCTGCAATGAAAAAGGGGGGTTTTTATTTAAAAAAACTCAACCTTCGAATGCGCTTATAAATTGACCTCAAGGTCAAAATCGCGAGCATAGATGGGTGACCATTTTTCGGTGTTGGGCTTACTTATGGAGAAATTTGGATGCATTGAATAAAATGACCTACTCTATATATATATATATATATATATATATATATATATATATATATATATATATATATATATATATAGTTATTTTTTCCAATCAAAATTTTTAATGAAAAACAAAATTATCGTAGGAAACTAACATATTCTTTTACAGTACCTGAAGCCAGATCGTAAAATTCAAAGAATATTTTTGCGAAAATTAGATTTGTTTAAAAATATTCTGATAAGATTAAGTTCTTTTACAGTACTTTATAAAATATTCAAAAGAAGAACTATATGTGCATCAAACCAAAAAAATATATAATTCTAATAAAAATGTTACATGAAAATTTATAATTACTTATTTTATCATGAAGCATAAACCGCTCAACACCGTGAGTAAACCATTTAATCTTGATTATATTTATTTCTTGAACAAAATTATCAATTATTTCAGTGCAACGAACAAGGTGCTCTGCAACCTGTGATATTGAAACCAAAATTAGAAATGCAACTTAGGTATGGGGCAAATATACCTTCAAAACCTGAACTTGCTAAAGAGTGGACATCCTTGTTTTTTACTCCATTTTCAAATTTGTATAGAGGTAGGTAACAAAAGAATTACATCCAAAATACGTTAAATAACGGACTTTTAGATGTGTAAGTACACCAATAAGAAATCCTAAAAAAACTAGAATAATATAGAACATATTTAGATATATAAAATCTCGTCTAACAATCTGTGCTTTTATTTAAATTAATAAAAAAAAATTATACTACTATTACACATAATTTATATAGGCGAAGTATTGAATAAACTTAGAAAAGATATACAATACTAATAACAGACTAGAGTAATCCTGGTTATATAACTTTTATTAGTTGGTATCAGGACCAACCATTTTAAATACTTGAAACCATTAAATCGATAGCGTAAAAGTAATCTATATATAATACACTAATATGTATAAGAAAAAACAACTTTTGTTGTTTATTTACACATAAAATTAATAACGAGTTCAAAGCACTAAAATAAAATAATATTTTCAGCTAATGAGGCTCACAATAATCACACTGTTCTGCATGAAAATCCTTTCCGCCAAACTAGTGTGTTATTTCCATAATTTCTACTTATGTAACCCTTACAATGACTTGTAAATTTTCGTATCACGTAGCAAAATCTAGAGAACATCATGTTTTGATTGATTGCAAAGCAGTTATAAGGATGTACTATACGATATATAAGTTATAGCATATCGGGGTGCGGCGTTGCCAAATCTACATTTCTCTAAGTTTAAGTTTAGGGAAATTGTGCACAATATAGCGACATTACATGGGAAGCGTCTGGGGATGACCCTCCTTCTACGAAGTCACAAGCACCTAGAGCTTAAAATAACGGAGATACCCATTAAATCCCTTGTAATTCCAAATTTCACCATACTCCGTAGTCGTCGAAGGGTCATCTACTTATCGAAAAGCCCCTGTATATCGGAATTATGTCGTCACATATGATACTCTCGATACTCGATGTTTCTAGAAAACGCCAGATGTACAAAACGGATATATAAGCAGCCGACCGGCCGGCGAAGGATCAGTACTGGATATACGAGCATAATGCAGAGGACTAGCTAATAGTAATAGCGTTATAGTAATGCTATTATTTTCGCTGTATGTAAACTATTTCGTCGCGATCCTATGTGAAACCTTGAGCCCACTTGTAAGAAAAACCTACGACTTATATTTTTGGTGCAAAGCTGGCGATCAAGACAAAACTTGGGCTCCCAAAATTTGCTGCCACACTGCTCAAAAACCTTAACCGGATGGTTACTGGGTACTCGCAAGTCTATGAAGTTTGGAGTGCCATTGATTTGGCGGAAATTCCAGAATCATGTTGATGATTGCTACTTTTGCCTAAAGAAAATCCTGGGGTTTTCTAATAAAAGCAAACATAAAATTGATTATCCTAACTTCCTTCTGCCATGAGATCTGTACCTCATGACGCTTCTAACAAACGTGTGCCTAAGCCTTCAGAAAAATACGGAATTGACTCAGAGTCGGGTGAGCTAAATGACTTTGAATTAGAAGCCGAGACGATTACGAATGTAGTAGCAGTAAAAAGCCCCATTTTATATCTCAGGAAGAGCTCAACGATCCTATGCGTTGAACAAAGTCACAGCTGCTTGAATCTCGTTTAGAGCAGTGAAATATCTTACAAAAAGGAGTAAAAATCTCCATGTTTCAGAAAAGGCAGTCTATGCTAACATTATTTTTCTCATTGGTAAATGACTTAGTTTGCTATCATGATATTTCGCGTTTAATTAACGAATGCCCTTTATTATAAACCTACCTAGTGGCGACAATTTATTGACTCTTCGAAGACAAGTATGAAGGCAGTTTTATTATTTAATATTAATGAACAACCATCTGTTTCCGTGGGTCATGCTGTAAATGTGAAAGAAACGTACAAGAACATGCGTATATTACTCCAAAGCATAAAATACGAAATAAATGGAATATCTGTGCCGATGTAAAAGTTATTGCACTACTTACAGGAGTGCAGAGTGGCTACACTAAATATTGCTTTTTATGCGAATGGGACATCAGAGCCAGAAACCAACATTATGTCGTTAAAGAATGGCCGTTACGTGAAAACATTGTGAACCCTTATTAGAGCAGTAGGAAATTTATTTACCTCATCTGCACATAAAACTAGGCTTATAAAAAAATTTGTTAAAGCCTTAGTGAAGGAAATGCTTTCTTTATTTGAGACGGAAATTCTCGCTTATAAGTAGCAAGTAGCGGAACTTTTTAAAGACGAGAATTTTGAAACTGCACTTTCGAGAAAAGAAAATAGGGTTTGAACTGCCTTCAGAAATGTATGTAGCCATTTTCTAGGTAACGAGAAATCGGAGAACTACAAAGATCTTGTTGAAGGACTTATCCAATCTTACAAGACGTTAGGTTGTAACATATCACTTAGGGTGTATTTTTTTCCATGTCATTTGGAGTTCTTCCTGACAATTTAGGTGTAGTTTCAAACGAACACGACAAAATATTTCACCAACAAATTGTTCAAATGAAAAAGCGATATAGTGGAAACTGGATCCTAAGCATGTTAGCTGACTACTGTTTGACCCTGAAACATGAGATTGATCCCAGCGAATATAAGCGAAAAAAGACAACAAAATAATTTATTGCATCACATTATATTTTTTTCAATATAAGTCACAATTTTCAATGTTTTGTAAAATTTTATTATCGAAAGTATGCAATTAATTAAGTTGTATTGGTATAAAGAACAAATAATATACACATTTTTTGTTTGTTCTCAAAAATTATTTGTGTAGATATACTAACATATCTCTTATTTATTAGATATTAATACCTCACTTCGTGCTCGACTTTATTACCATTCTCACGCCCTATAAGCCCTTAAATTTTGAACTACAATCAATAATTAATTATAGTGATGGATTATGTGGTAAGAAAAATATTCGCAATAAAATATTTTTGAAACATCTAGATTATTAGTTGCACATAATTAATTTCTACTCTCGGTATAGTGCCTTCAAATAAAGAACTGGCTTCGTTATAGCTTAGTAATGTGTTTCTGTCATTTGTCTGGTTAGTCTGAGAAAAATCGCCTGATCCAAACTGACACTTCCTTCTTTTTTAATAGCTGTACACTCCGCATGCATTCGCACGGACGCTTGAATGAGTCCCTGAATTTTGCTTCATCCATTATTGAAATCCGATCTCTACTAATAACATAAACACTAAAATATTATAAAAAGTAACTTTTTTTTGTTTCTTAGATGTATAATAGTTTAGATTTTCATAAAATACTTTAAACATTAAATGTGAAGCAATTAGTTAAAATATCACAATTTTAAATTCCCTATTTTTCAGATTTAATTACGTCATAACTTTTTACTCTGACTTATTTTAAAAACTAGTTTTTCTTTATTAATTCATTTTATTCAAAATTAGATAATCAAAAACTGAGTCAATTTTACGAATTGCCGTTTTTTTTTACGAGAAGATTCACTTTGATTCTGCGATATGCTCCATTAAGGTCCTTTGTATTATTTGTTATTATGTTGGATTAAAAATTAAAACAATATTTTTCCCTTCTCAATAGTCGAGCGCACCGATATGTGGGTGATATGTGAAATGTTCACGGTTCAGAGTTGGAGTATTATTTTGATAGAAGTCGGAAAAGATCTGCGAAGTGTTTAAAGGGACAATTTCTTCAATTTATCTTTTAAAGTGTATAGTTTTCGAGCTATTTGTAATTTTTCGTATTTTTCTGTAATAGTGAAAAAGAATTGGTTTGTGGTATAACTTTGCTAAATAAGCCAATAAAAAAATTTTTTTTGGTGTTAAAAAAAAGAATACTGACTGTGCTATCACAATAAAAACAATCCGTAGTGATATGTTGTTATATTTTGCACTCTCTACTATGATCGAATAATTTGTTATAAACAATTAAAACCAAAAAATTGTTTCGTTTTTTTTTGTTTATAAAATCAAAACTTATTAAGCAATCTTGATGGTGTAAACAGATGAATTGTAGAAAATAAAAATACCATCAAAACAAGCCCCGCATCGACTTAGTTGGATCATTAGTACCAGATAAAAACAGGAATATTCAGCTTTTTTAAAAAATCATATTTTTAATTTATATATACTCTATTCGTGCTGAAACCAAGTTCTGTCGGTTCATTAGTTTTTGCACAATTGCCATTTGAAATTTTAAGTGCACTATCTTTCAGCGCGCCTAGGTGTGTCATGGTTGGTTTGATTTTAATTTTGTAAAAAGATTTTAAAAGTAATATCATTCTACAAGCCTATGTAGGGTGTCCGGTAAGTACCTCCTAATTTCTCTGGGCATACAGGGAAGGACAAAATAACCCTACTTTGTCATAGAAAAAAAATTCCTCCTTAAGGGAGCTACAGAGCCCTAAAGGGGTACCCAGCCATTTATCTTATCGGCTCTAAGTTTTGAGTCGACTTGTACAATTTAATGAAATTTTAATATTTTATAGAGGCCATAAATACTCATTAAACCATACTGCGAAACACAAACAGGTAAAAATCAGGTTGTTATTGTTAATACCTACAGAATGAATTACTATTGACGGAACTTGTTAGATCCGCCTTCAAGTAAAAATAATTTTAAAAAATGGAACAATATTCTTACCCAGAGTATGCTGATATGCATTTAATTTATGATGAAGCGCTGTCAAATTCTTCGAAGGAGCCTCTATGTTGAAATATTTCCAGCTCTAACATTGCCAAGTCTAGAAGCCTTTCAAAAGTTGATCGAAGCTTAAGGGAAAGAGATAAAAGATGATTAGAAAATAATTATTAGAGTTAACGAATTAATTTTTTATATGTTTTATTCAGAGTAATTTTTGCCGCGACCTAGCAGTGAGGGACGTCCCAAGAGAACACGAGACCCTCACGTAGAGGAACAAATTTTGCAAGATATTGCTGACAACCCTTCAAACAGCATAAGAAAGCTCGCGACACAAAACAACGTTACAAAATGGATTGTACATGAAATTCTAACAGAACAGTACTTCGTCCGTGGCACGTTGAAAAAGCACACGCTATGTCTCTAGATGATTATCCCGCAAGACTTTAATATTCCAAGTAAACAGCAACACAACCTAAATCTAAATTTTTCTAATTTTATTTTGTTTACCGGCCGGTTTTATAAGAGATGGTATAATAAACTCACATAATTTACATTTTTGGGCTCATGAAAACCCGCACACTATAAGTCCAAACACACACCAACAAAGATTTATTGTAAATGTTTGGGCTGGCATCATCGGAAATAACCTCATTTGTTTTGGAAGAAATACCTCTTGATAGAAGAATGCAAATGTGGTACATGCATGGTGGTGCTCCACCTCGTTTTAACGGTATAGTACGTCAACACTTAACTAACTTTTTTGGCCCTCGTTGGATAAGTCGAGATCGGCCTGTTTTATGGCCACCAAGGTCTCCAGACCTAAATTTCTTAAACTTTTAATTCTGGGGATATATAAAAGAACTAGTATATTCAACACCAGTAAATACTATTGAAGAACTACTAGCGAGAATAGCACAGCATTCTATCCAAGTCCGTACTAATGCCGGAATATTATTTGCAGTTCAACGGGAAAATATTCAAAGAATAAGAAAATGTACCGAAGTACGTGGAGTCCATATTGAACATTTGACAAAATAACATTTAAACGTTTTCACTATTTTTGCATTTTAATAACATCGTAAATTAATTGAGCCCCGGTCAACCCTTTGAAAAGTTTCTGCCCATATTGAACATTTGACAAAATAACATTTAAACGTTTTCACCATTTTTGCATTTTAATAACATTGTAAATTAACTGAGCCCCGATTAACTCTTTGAAAGGTTTCTGGATTTGACAATGTCTGAGCTGGAAATCTTTCAGCATAACATATTCTTCCCTTCGAAGAGTGAGACAGCGGTTTCCCATAAATTAAAGCACATCAGCACACCCTGCGTATTTTATTTTTACCTGTTTGTGTTTAGCATTAGTAACTTTGGAGTTTTTCGCATAAAAACCTATTAATCTCGAAAACCGCCAGTTTTATCGAAATAAATTAAGAGTACCTTTTTTGAAGAGGAACGACCAAAGTATTTTAAAAATCAGTTTTCAGCTCTGTAAAATGATACCTGTCAAAAAGTAGGTTAAATGAGTGTGGCCGCAACTCCGTTCCTGACTTTTCTGAAGATCTATAAAACATCTACTGTAGTATGGTTTAATGAGTCTTTATGGCCTCGATAAAATATTAAAATTTCATTATATTATACAAGTCGGATTAAAACTTAGAGCCGGTACCCATTTAGGGCTCTGTATCTCCGTTAAGAGGCACTTTAAGAATTTCTTTTTCTGTGACAAAGTAGGGTTATTTTGACCTCTCCTGTATGCTCTTGAGAAATTAGGAGGTACTTACCGGACATCCTGTATTTTCATTTTGCATCAGTCTGTGAAATATGTGACCATTGCTCGGCTACTTTCACAAGCTCGACCGTATTTCACAGACTTTTTGATGCAAAATGAAAATATAGGCTTGTAGAATGAAATATTTTTACAAAATTAAAATCGGACTATCCATGTCACATCTGGACTCGCTGAAAGATAATGGATTCAGAATTTCAAATGGCAATTGTGCACAACTAATGAACCTACAGCACGCGGTTTTGACATACATAGAGTACACATAAATTACTATTATTTCTTGAAGGGTCAGCACTCCAAGTTGAAAATTGACGGAGATATGAACTTTTGTAAACTTTCCTGTTTTTCTCCGTTACTAATGATCCGATTGAATCGACCCAGAGTTCATTTTGTTGGTATTTTAATTCTCTACAATTCATATCTTCACACCAAGAGATGGCTATATTAGTGTTGATCATAGTAGAGTGGCACAGTCGGTATCCTGATAGTATTTTTTTCCACAGTATCACTTATTTTTTTATCTATTGATCGACTTATAAACATTTTCTTTCTTCAGCGTGATTTCAACTGCGGTAAAATTCGGCGCGAAGGTTACCTGCTCCATAACAAGAACATGTAAACTCGGCGCACGGATTTTAGGGTCATTTTAATCCAGGTAAATTCTGCGCGAAAATAAATTATTGTAAAGAGGCAACTCAAGTTTTTTCAGGAATTATTTTTAAATCGGCTTATTAAACAACTAAACTAAAACATTAGATACAATACCCTTTAGTACCATCTGATAGTTATCACCCTGCCTTGTGTTTTTGAGTGGATTATGCCAATGGACAAGATTTATTGGACTATGATAGTTTCTATTATGACTTTAAAAATGCAAATTATCATAATATAAATAATTTTTTGGGTGGGATTTCCTGGGAACTATTATTTCAGAACTTAGATATAAATATTGCTGTAGAATAGTTTTTATCAGTATGTAAATGAAGCTATTGAATGTTTTGTTCTCAAATTGCGATCAAAAAATCCAAAGTTTCCTAACTGGTTTAGTTCTGAACTTAAAGAATTGATATTTAATAAAAAGATTGCTCATAAATAATTTACGACTACTAACTCTAAGACTGATTATGTATTATTCTCAAACTTGAGGTCTCAATGTAAGATTGTATCTAGGTTGAATTATGAAGAATACATTTCTTCCCTGCAAAACTTATTGGGTGGTGATAATAAAGAGTTTTGGAAGTATGTAAAAAACCCCACCACTAAATAGAATGTGCATTTTAGCTAATAAGTTATCCCGTGATCACATTGATCTGGACATCTTTAACATGTCCTTAAATAGTTTCAAAAATTTTTTAAAGCGATATCTATAGTGCATATTTTAACTTTTCACTGTTCTTCGTGTGGTTTTAAATTGTGAGCGTACTGGAGTTTAATGGAAACTTTGGATTTGTTTATTTATTGTTTGGTAATTTTGATCTGTCTGACGGCCTGTTTGTAAGTTACAAAGTTTTATAAATTTTAAATTGGTTTACTCTTTAATAAATATCTAACAAAGAAGGTACCTGTTCGGCTCCGATTTTAATGAAACTTCAGTATGTTGTAGAGGGTACAAGAATAAGAGACACTTGTTTTTTTTTCATTATCACGGAGTGAAAATCGCCCCTAAAGTTCACTCATAAAAAGAGTATTTTTAAAATATCCCAGGTTTTAAGTGAGTTGGCGAATTTCGAGGTTTCCAAAAATAGATTAGTAAAAGAAAGTGAATCACCCCAAGTACTTTTTTTAATATCTCAAGTTCTAATTAAAATTTCTCTAGAAACCAAAATGAAAATTACCTATTATTCTAAATGATGTTAAACTATGGTAATTTACAACCCCAAGAATATCATTTCTTGTTTTTTATTAGAGTGAACCATATATTTGCGCACGTAATTTAATTCTAAAAATTACGCAATTTTACGGAATTTTTGAAAATATTTTTTTACGAATACCATAAGTAACTTAAGTTGATAGGTTGATTAGGTACTTGTGGTATTCGTGAAAAAATATCTTAAACCAATTCCATTAAATTTCGTAATTTTTAGAATTAAATTATGTGCGCAATGCGGTTTACCCTCATAAAAAATAAGGGATGATATAGCTGTTTGATCACATTTTGTTTAATTGGCATTCCTAGAATTATTCTTTGTTACTGCTACTACCTAAATCTTTACAATTATGATCTATAATAAAACCATTAGTATTAGAAATAGTTATTTATTCAAAATAGGACCAATTAGAATCATTTTGTGGAAGAGTTCAAAACAAAGCAGGTAAAATATACAGGTACTAGATCTATACTAAATAGTCACTCACTTCAGTACAATTTTGTTGTTATACTTGAAACATCGTTAGTGTCGAGTGCTAAATATGGCGGCCATAGACTTTATTCTCGCCAGTGATGAAAGTTGCTTAAAAGATATTATTATGTCGGGTGACTATTTTTTTAAATTCAAGGAAGTAATTTCGGAGCATACGCTGCTTTGGATATGCATGGAGAATGGCTGCCCTGCAAAGTTATTCACTTCGAAGTCCAAAACAATTTCAGGAGAGATATATAGTCATAATCATAGAAGACTTTTTGAGGAAATACCAGTGAAGAAAACGGTCCGCAGAAAGACTAAGAAAACGATCGGGAAAAAGACTAAGAAAACAGACTTCAAGAATTGCTCCACATTTCAAAAAGCTAATTCACGGACCAAGATATGAACCTGGAGTTACATCCAACAATTAATGCCCCTAAGATTAACACAAATTCCACAAAATTAGATATAAATACAAAAACAGTGTCAAAATGAAAGAAAGAACCATTAAAAATCAAACATGATATTAGATCTACGTTGATGACAAAAATGCTAACTATGAAAGAAGATCAGCATGATGTGGCTTCTTGTTAAATACTTTTTACATACTTGTAAATATTTTTGTATTTAATTTTTAGTGTAAATTATGCAAGTATTAAAATAAATGACAACTTTCTAGTTGTAACTCTTTTTTTTACATCAGCCGGAACAAAATTGAAGACTAAAGTAATGAACTAAATGCCATAAAATATAAAAATTGGTTTTAGTATGTTGAATTAGGCATGCGTCATCGTTGTTCACGATATTATAGGGCTAAGTACAAAAAATCGACGGAAAGTACTAACATCATGTATCAGCTCTTAGATTTTATACATAATGTACCATTTAATTGTGGTATTAAATAATTTTACATAGGCGCACTTTATTACGGCCTTCAGCACTTGCTAACAAATATCAAATTAATTTTTTTGCCTGCAAAGTATAAATCAAAAATTACTAATATCTCATATTTAGCTACATATACAGCAAAGAACTATTTTTTTATAAAAACATTATCTGCTTTACAAAAAAAAAAGTATTTTTCTATAAACTAACATTTTTTCCTTATTTGTATCTTAACCCATTAATGCCCAAACGTGATAAAATTTAGACCATCTTTCAACGGTATTTCTAATTAACAAAAGGGTAGGAAAAATATACGAAAAGTACCTTTCTGACTATTTTCGAAGATACCTGTTAAGAAATTATTAACTAATTATATATGTAAAATGTTTGCAAAATAAAATTTAAAAAAAAAAGTTTTCAAGCTTATTTATTTTTAGCTTGCTAATTTTATCTTGAAAATAAGTTGAAATCTTTCAAAATATATGACAAATGTGATCTCGACACCTATACTTGAAACCCATGTGGTTGCAATTATTGAAACTAAACATGACGACTACAAAGTAACGGTTATTCCGTAAAGGTTTTTGATTTCATGCAAGTTTTTTTGCCTACCCATTTGATTTTTAATTGGGTGAATAAGGGTTTTTAAGGTCTCTGATTACAGATCCGAAGACTAATTTGCAAAATTCAAGATAGCGGACCAGAAATTTTAAAAATTCTAAAACCTAGATTATAAGGGTTTTTCAAGTAGCTGATCACGAATCTGGGAACAAATTTGCCAAATTCAATATAACGGTTCCAAAATAGCGAACTTGAAATTTAAACAAATTCTGTTCTATGCACAATAGCTACATGTAAAGGTTTTTGGTCTGCCTTCTTGAATTTTACAAATATGATTTGTGATTTATGATCATCTACCCCAAAAACTCACAAAATCTCACTAATTAAGATATCTTTACAAAACAACATGGAAATTACTTTTTATTTGAAATGATATTGAACTATAGTATTTTTACCACCGAAGATATCATTCGTTATTTCTTATAACGGTAAACCATCTATTCGCGAACGTAATTTAATTCTAAAAATTACGAAGTTTAATGAGATTGTTTGAAAATATTTTTTTTTCAAGAATATCATAATTACCTCAAGTTGACATGTTTCGGAGTTTCAAAAAATGAAGTAAACGAGGGCGAGTAAACCCCCAATACTTTTTTTTTAATATCAAATTCTAATTGAGATATCTGTACAAAACAAAATGGAAATTATTTGTTAGTTCATGGTGTAAAAAATCGTTATGCTTAAAACATTTATTTTGAAGATTTCCATTATTGTGAAACATATAATCCATAGTATTACAATAAGTTCTGTAAAATATTGTATTATATAAATAAATATTCTACTTTTGTATTTAAACATTGATTTCTAAATTATTATGATTCGCGATATATAGTAATTTCTAATTATCTTATTAATTAATTAAAACAAAGATTTCAGTAAGCTCTGTTAAGTTTATATCAATTGAAATATGTCAATTTTAAGAATAATAAATGTATGAAATCACATCCTTTGAATAATATCCTTGAGGGTGAAAATACTATAGTTTAACTTCATTTCAAATCACGAGCAATGTCCATTTTGTTTTGTAAAGTTATCTCAATTAAAACTTAAAAAAAATATGTAAGGGTGGCTCACTCTCTTTTACTAGTTTATTTTTAGAAACCCCGAAGCCCGTCAACTTAAGTTACTTATGGTATTCGTGAAAAAATATTTTCAAACAATTCCATTAAATTTGGTAATTTTTAGAATTAAATTATGTGCGCAAATATATGGTTCACCCTAATAAAAATAAGGGATGGTATTATTGGTCGTGAAAATAGCATAGTATATCATCATTTCGAAACAGAAGTAATTTCCATTTTGTTTTGTAAAGATATATCACTTAGAACCTGAGATATTTTAAAAATACTCTTTTTAGGGGTGAACTTCAGGGGCGGTTTTCACCCTGTTATAATGAATCTCCACAGATAAAAAAAAACATGTATCTCTTATTTTTGTGCTCTATACAACATATTGAAGTTTCATTAAAATCTCAGCCGGACACTTAAGTTACCTTCCTTGTACAATATAAAGACTTAAATCCTTTAAAATCTTTTGATAGGATCAGAGAAAAACTGTTTTATCACATTTTGTTTAATTGGCATTCCAAGAATTATTCTTTGTTGCTGCTACTACCTAAATCTTTACAATTATGATCTATAATAAAACTATTAGTATGAGAAATAGTTATTTATTCAAAATAGGACCAATTAGAATCATTTTGTGGAAGAGTTCAAAACAAAGCAGGTAAAATATACAGGTACTAGATCTATACTAAATAGTCACTCACTTCAGTACAGATTTTGTTGTTATACTTGAAACATTGTTAGTGTCGAGTGCTAAATATGGCGGCCATAGACTTTATCCTCGCCAGTGATGAAAGTTGCTTAAAAGATATTATTATGTCGAGTGACTATTTTTTTAAATTCAAGGAAGCAATATCGGAGAATACGTTGCTTTGGGTATGTCTGGAAAATGGCTGCCCTGCAAAGTTATTCACTTCGCCGTCCAAAAAAATTTCAGGAGAGATATATAGTCATAATCATAGAAGACTTTTTGAGGAAATACCAGTGAAGAAAACGGTCGGCAAAAAGAATAAGAAAACGATCGGCAAGAAGAGTAAGAAAACAGGCTTCAAGAATTGCTCCAGATTTCAAAAAGCTAATTCACGGACCACGATATGAACCTGGAGTTACATCCAACAACTAATGCCCCCAAGATTAACACGAATTCCACAAAATTGGATGTAAATACAAAAACGGTGTCAAAATGAAAGAAAGAACCATTAAAAACCAAACATGATATTAGATCTACGTTGATGACAAAAATGCTAACCATGAAAGAAGATCAGCATGATGTGGCTTCTTGTTAAATACTTTTTACATACTTGTAAATATTTTTGTATATAATTTTTAGTGTAAATTATGCAAGTATTAAAATAAATGACAATTTTCTAGTTGTAACTCTTTTTTTTTACATCAGCCGGAACAAAATTGAAGACTAAAGTAATGAACTAAGTGCCATAAAATATAAAAATTGGTTTTACTACGTTGAATTAGGCATGCGTCATCGTTGTTCACGATATTATAGGACTAAGTACAAAAAATCGACGGAAAGTACTAACATCATGTATCAGCTCTTAGATTTTATACATAAATTGCCATTTAATTGTGGTATTAAATAATTTTACATAGGCGCACTTTATTACGGCCTTTAGCACTTGCTAACAAATATCAAATTATTTTTTTTGCCTGCAAAGTATAAATCAAAAATTACTAATATCTCATATTTAGCTACATATATAGCAAAGAACTATTTTTTTTTATAAAAACATTATCTGCTTTATAAAAAAAAAAGTATTTTTCTATAAACTAAGATTTTTTCCTTATTTGTATCTTAACCCATTAATGCCCAAACGTGATAAAATTTACACCATCTTTCAACGGTATTTCTAATTAACAAAAGGGTAGGAAAAATATACGAAAAGTACCTTTCCGACTATTTTCGAAGATGCCTGTTAAGAAAATTATTAACTAATTATATATGTAATATGTTTACAAAATAAAATTTAAAAAAAAAACGCTGTTTTCAAGCTTATTTATTTTTAGCTTGCTAATTTTATCTTGAAAATAAGTTGAAATCTTTCAAAATATATGACAAATGTGATCTCGACACCTATACTTGAAACCCATGTGGTTGCAATTATTGAAACTAAACATGACGACTACAAAGTAACGGTTATTCCGTAAAGGTTTTTGATTTCATGCAAGTTTTTTTGCCTACCCATTTGATTTTTAATTTGGTGAATAAGGGTTTTTAAGGTCTCTGATTACAGATTCGAAGACTAATTTGCAAAATTCAAGATAGCGGACCAGAAATTTTAAAAATTCTAAAACCTAGATTATAAGGGTTTTTCAAGTAGCTGATCACGAATCTGGGAACAAATTTGCCAAATTCAATATAATGGTTCCAAAATAGCGAACTTGAAATTTAAACAAATTCTGTTCTATGCACAATAGCTACATGTAAAGGTTTTTGGTCTGCCTTCTTGAATTTTACAAATATGATCTGTGATTTATGATCATCTACCCAAAAACTCACAAAATCTCACTAATTAAGATATCTTTACAAAACAACATGGAAATTACTTTTTATTTGAAATGATATTGAACTATAGTATTTTTACCACCGAAGATATCATTCGTTATTTCTTATAACGGTAAACCATCTATTCGCGAACGTAATTTAATTCTAAAAATTACGAAGTTTAATGAGATTGTTTGAAAATATTTTTTTTTCAAGAATATCATAATTAACTCAAATTGACCTGTTTCGGGTTTTCAAAAAATGAAGTAAAGATGGCGAGTAAACCCCCAATACTTTTTTTTAAAATATCAAATTCTAATTGAGCTATCTGTACAAAACAAAATGGAAATTACTTGTTAGTTCATGGTGTAAAAAAAATCGTTATGCTTAAAACACTTTTTTTGAAGATTTCCATTATTGTGAAACATACAATCTGTAGTATTACAATAAGTTCTGTAAAATATTGTATTATATAAATAAATATTCTACTTTTATATTTAAAGATAGATTTCTAAATTATTATGATCCACGATATATTGTAATTTCTAATTATCTTATTAATTAATTAAAACAAAAATTTCAGTATGCTCTGTTAAGTTTATATCAATTGAAATATAGCCATTTTAAGAATAATAATAAATGTATGAAATTACATCCTTTGAATAATATCGTTGAGGGTGAAAATGCTATAGTTTAACTTCATTTCAAATCACGAGCAATTTCCATTTTGTTTTGTAAAGTTATTTCAATTAGAACTGTAAATAAAAAAAAATATGTAAGGGTGGCTCACTCTCTTTTACTAGTTTATTTTTAGAAACCCCGAAGCATAATTTTCAAACAATACCATTAAATTTGGTAATTTTTAGAATTAAATTATGTGCGCAAATATATGGTTCACCCTAATAAAAATAAGGGATGGTATTCTTGGTCGTGAAAATAGCATAGTTTAACATCATTTCGAAAAAGAAGTAATTTCCATTTTGTTTTGTAAAGATATATCACTTAGAACCTGAGATATTTTAAAAATACTCTTTTTAGGGGTGAACTTCAGGGGCGGTTTTCACTCTATTATAATGAATCTCCACAGATAAAAAAAACATGTATGTCTTATTTTTGTACTCTATACAACATATTGAAGTTTCATTAAAATCTGAGCCGGACACTTAAGTTACCTGCCTTGTACAATATAAAGACTTAAATCCTTTAAAATCTTTTGATAGGATCAGAGAAAAACTGTTTTATCACATTTTGTTTAATTGGCATTCCAAGAATTATTCTTTGTTACTGCTACTACCTAAATCTTTACAATTATGATCTATAATAAAACTATTAGTATGAGAAATAGTTATTTATTCAAAATAGGACCAATTAGAATCATTTTGTGGAAGAGTTCAAAACAAAGCAGGTAAAATATACAGGTACTAGATCTATACTAAATAGTCACTCACTTCAGTACAGATTTTGTTGTTATACTTGAAACATTGTTAGTGTCGAGTGCTAAATATGGCGGCCATAGACTTTATCCTCGCCAGTGATGAAAGTTGCTTAAAAGATATTATTATGTCGAGTGACTATTTTTTTAAATTCAAGGAAGCAATATCGGAGAATACGTTGCTTTGGGTATGTCTGGAAAATGGCTGCCCTGCAAAGTTATTCACTTCGCCGTCCAAAAAAATTTCAGGAGAGATATATAGTCATAATCATAGAAGACTTTTTGAGGAAATACCAGTGAAGAAAACGGTCGGCAAAAAGAATAAGAAAACGATCGGCAAGAAGAGTAAGAAAACAGGCTTCAAGAATTGCTCCAGATTTCAAAAAGCTAATTCACGGACCACGATATGAACCTGGAGTTACATCCAACAACTAATGCCCCCAAGATTAACACGAATTCCACAAAATTGGATGTAAATACAAAAACGGTGTCAAAATGAAAGAAAGAACCATTAAAAACCAAACATGATATTAGATCTACGTTGATGACAAAAATGCTAACCATGAAAGAAGATCAGCATGATGTGGCTTCTTGTTAAATACTTTTTACATACTTGTAAATATTTTTGTATATAATTTTTAGTGTAAATTATGCAAGTATTAAAATAAATGACAATTTTCTAGTTGTAACTCTTTTTTTTACATCAGCCGGAACAAAATTGAAGACTAAAGTAATGAACTAAGTGTCATAAAATATAAAAATTGGTTTTACTACGTTGAATTAGGCATGCGTCATCGCTGTTCACGATATTATAGGACTAAGTACAAAAAATCGACGGAAAGTACTAACATCATGTATCAGCTCTTAGATTTTATACATAAATTGCCATTTAATTGTGGTATTAAATAATTTTACATAGGCGCACTTTATTACGGCCTTTAGCACTTGCTAACAAATATCAAATTATTTTTTTTGCCTGCAAAGTATAAATCAAAAATTACTAATATCTCATATTTAGCTACATATATAGCAAAGAACTATTTTTTTTTATAAAAACATTATCTGCTTTATAAAAAAAAAGTATTTTTCTATAAACTAAGATTTTTTCCTTATTTGTATCTTAACCCATTAATGCCCAAACGTGATAAAATTTACACCATCTTTCAACGGTATTTCTAATTAACAAAAGGGTAGGAAAAATAAACGAAAAGTACCTTTCCGACTATTTTCGAAGATGCCTGTTAAGAAATTATTAACTAATTATATATGTAAAATGTTTGCAAAATAAAATTTAAAAAAAAAAAGTTTTCAAGCTTATTTATTTTTAGCTTGCTAATTTTATCTTGAAAATAAGTTGAAATCTTTCAAAATATATGACAAATGTGATCTCGACACCTATACTTGAAACCTATGTGGTTACAATTATTGAAACTAAACATGACGACTACAAAGTAACGGTTATTCCGTAAAGGTTTTTGATTTCATGCAAGTTTTTTTTGCCTACCCATTTGATTTTTAATTTGGTGAATAAGGGTTTTTAGGGTCTCTGATCACAAATCCGAAGACTAATTTGCAAAATTCAAGATGGCGGACCAGAAATTTTAAAAATTCTAAAACCTAGATTATAAGGGTTTTTCAAGTAGCTGATCACGAATCTGGGATCAAATTTGCCAAATTCAATATAACGGTTCCAAAATAGCGAACTTGAAATTTAAACAAATTCTGTTCTATGCACAATAGCTACATGTAAAGGTTTTTGGTCTGCCTTCTTGAATTTTACAAATATGATCTGTGATTTATGATCATCTACCCCAAAAACTCACAAAATCTCACTAATTAAGATATCTTTACAAAACAACATGGAAATTACTTTTTATTTGAAATGATATTGAACTACAGTATTTTTACCACCGAAGATATCATTCGTTATTTCTTATAACGGTAAACCATCTATTCGCGCACGTAATTTAATTCTAAAAATTACGAAGTTTAATGAGATTGTTTGAAAATATTTTTTTTCAAGAATATCATAATTACCCCAAGTTGACATGTTTCGGAGTTTCAAAAAATGAAGTAAACGAGGGCGAGTAAACCCCCAATACTTTTTTTTTTAAATATCAAATTCTAATTGAGATATCTGTACAAAACAAAATGGAAATTATTTGTTAGTTCATGGTGTAAAAAATCGTTATGCTTAAAACATTTATTTTGAAGATTTCCATTATTGTGAAACATATAATCCATAGTATTACAATAAGTTCTGTAAAATATTGTATTATATAAATAAATATTCTACTTTTGTATTTAAACATTGATTTCTAAATTATTATGATTCGCGATATATAGTAATTTCTAATTATCTTATTAATTAATTAAAACAAAGATTTCAGTAAGCTCTGTTAAGTTTATATCAATTGAAATATGTCAATTTTAAGAATAATAAATGTATGAAATCACATCCTTTGAATAATATCCTTGAGGGTGAAAATACTATAGTTTAACTTCATTTCAAATCACGAGCAATTTCCATTTTGTTTTGTAAAGTTATCTCAATTAGAACTTTAAAAAAAAAAATATGTAAGGGTGGCTCACTATCTTTTACTAGTTTATTTTTAGAAACCCCGAAGCCCGTCAACTTAAGTTACTTATGGTATTCGTGAAAAAATATTTTCAAACAATTCCATTAAATTTGGTAATTTTTAGAATTAAATTATGTGCGCAAATATATGGTTCACCCTAATAAAAATAAGGGATGGTATTATTGGTCGTGAAAATAGCATAGTATATCATCATTTCGAAACAGAAGTAATTTCCATTTTGTTTTGTAAAGATATATCACTTAGAACCTGAGATATTTTAAAAATACTCTTTTTAGGGGTGAACTTCAGGGGCGGTTTTCACCCTGTTATAATGAATCTCCACAGATAAAAAACATGTATCTCTTATTTTTGTGCTCTATACAACATATTGAAGTTTCATTAAAATCTCAGCCGGACACTTAAGTTACCTTCCTTGTACAATATAAAGACTTAAATCCTTTAAAATCTTTTGATAGGATCAGAGAAAAACTGTTTTATCACATTTTGTTTAATTGGCATTCCAAGAATTATTCTTTGTTACTGCTACTACCTAAATCTTTACAATTATGATCTATAATAAAACTATTAGTATGAGAAATAGTTATTTATTCAAAATAGGACCAATTAGAATCATTTTGTGGAAGAGTTCAAAACAAAGCAGGTAAAATATACAGGTACTAGATCTATACTAAATAGTCACTCACTTCAGTACAGATTTTGTTGTTATACTTGAAACATTGTTAGTGTCGAGTGCTAAATATGGCGGCCATAGACTTTATCCTCGCCAGTGATGAAAGTTGCTTAAAAGATATTATTATGTCGAGTGACTATTTTTTTAAATTCAAGGAAGCAATATCGGAGAATACGTTGCTTTGGGTATGTCTGGAAAATGGCTGCCCTGCAAAGTTATTCACTTCGCCGTCCAAAAAAATTTCAGGAGAGATATATAGTCATAATCATAGAAGACTTTTTGAGGAAATACCAGTGAAGAAAACGGTCGGCAAAAAGAATAAGAAAACGGTCGGCAAGAAGAGTAAGAAAACAGGCTTCAAGAATTGCTCCAGATTTCAAAAAGCTAATTCACGGACCACGATATGAACCTGGAGTTACATCCAACAACTAATGCCCCCAAGATTAACACGAATTCCACAAAATTGGATGTAAATACAAAAACGGTGTCAAAATGAAAGAAAGAACCATTAAAAACCAAACATGATATTAGATCTACGTTGATGACAAAAATGCTAACCATGAAAGAAGATCAGCATGATGTGGCTTCTTGTTAAATACTTTTTACATACTTGTAAATATTTTTGTATATAATTTTTAGTGTAAATTATGCAAGTATTAAAATAAATGACAATTTTCTAGTTGTAACTCTTTTTTTTTTACATCAGCCGGAACAAAATTGAAGACTAAAGTAATGAACTAAGTGTCATAAAATATAAAAATTGGTTTTACTACGTTGAATTAGGCATGCGTCATCGTTGTTCACGATATTATAGGACTAAGTACAAAAAATCGACGGAAAGTACTAACATCATGTATCAGCTCTTAGATTTTATACATAAATTGCCATTTAATTGTGGTATTAAATAATTTTACATAGGCGCACTTTATTACGGCCTTCAGCACTTGCTAACAAATATCAAATTATTTTTTTTGCCTGCAAAGTATAAATCAAAAATTACTAATATCTCATATTTAGCTACATATATAGCAAAGAACTATTTTTTTTATAAAAACATTATCTGCTTTATAAAAAAAAAAGTATTTTTCTATAAACTAAGATTTTTTCCTTATTTGTATCTTAACCCATTAATGCCCAAACGTGATAAAATTTACACCATCTTTCAACGGTATTTCTATTTAACAAAAGGGTAGGAAAAATATACGAAAAGTACCTTTCCGACTATTTTCGAAGATGCCTGTTAAGAAAATTATTAACTAATTATATATGTAATATGTTTGCAAAATAAAATTTTAAAAAAAACGCTGTTTTCAAGCTTATTTATTTTTAGCTTGCTAATTTTATCTTGAAAATAAGTTGAAATCTTTCAAAATATATGACAAATGTGATCTCGACACCTATACTTGAAACCCATGTGGTTGCAATTATTGAAACTAAACATGACGACTACAAAGTAACGGTTATTCCGTAAAGGTTTTTGATTTCATGCAAGTTTTTTTGCCTACCCATTTGATTTTTAATTGGGTGAATAAGGGTTTTTAAGGTCTCTGATTACAGATCCGAAGACTAATTTGCAAAATTCAAGATAGCGGACCAGAAATTTTAAAAATTCTAAAACCTAGATTATAAGGGTTTTTCAAGTAGCTGATCACGAATCTGGGAACAAATTTGCCAAATTCAATATAACGGTTCCAAAATAGCGAACTTGAAATTTAAACAAATTCTGTTCTATGCACAATAGCTACATGTAAAGGTTTTTGGTCTGCCTTCTTGAATTTTACAAATATGATTTGTGATTTATGATCATCTACCCCAAAAACTCACAAAATCTCACTAATTAAGATATCTTTACAAAACAACATGGAAATTACTTTTTATTTGAAATGATATTGAACTATAGTATTTTTACCACCGAAGATATCATTCGTTATTTCTTATAACGGTAAACCATCTATTCGCGAACGTAATTTAATTCTAAAAATTACGAAGTTTAATGAGATTGTTTGAAAATATTTTTTTTTCAAGAATATCATAATTAACTCAAATTGACCTGTTTCGGGGTTTCAAAAAATGAAGTAAAGATGGCGAGTAAACCCCCAATACTTTTTTTTAAAATATCAAATTCTAATTGAGCTATCTGTACAAAACAAAATGGAAATTACTTGTTAGTTCATGGTGTAAAAAATCGTTATGCTTAAAACACTTTTTTTGAAGATTTCCATTATTGTGAAACATACAATCTGTAGTATTACAATAAGTTCTGTAAAATATTGTATTATATAAATAAATATTCTACTTTTATATTTAAAGATAGATTTCTAAATTATTATGATCCACGATATATTGTAATTTCTAATTATCTTATTAATTAATTAAAACAAAAATTTCAGTATGCTCGGTTAAGTTTATATCAATTGAAATATAGCAATTTTAAGAATAATAATAAATGTATGAAATTACATCCTTTGAATAATATCCTTGAGGGTGAAAATGCTATAGTTTAACTTTATTTCAAATCACGAGCAATTTCCATTTTGTTTTGTAAAGTTATTTCAATTAGAACTGTAAATAAAAAAAAATATGTAAGGGTGGCTCACTCTCTTTTACTAGTTTATTTTTAGAAACCCCGAAGCATAATTTTCAAACAATTCCATTAAATTTGGTAATTTTTAGAATTAAATTATGTGCGCCAATATATGGTTCACCCTAATAAAAATAAGGGATGGTATTCTTGGTCGTGAAAATAGCATAGTTTAACATCATTTCGAAAAAGAAGTAATTTCCATTTTGTTTTGTAAAGATATATCACTTAGAACCTGAGATATTTTAAAAATACTCTTTTTAGGGGTGAACTTCAGGGGCGGTTTTCACTCTATTATAATGAATCTCCACAGATAAAAAAAAACATGTATGTCTTATTTTTGTACTCTATACAACATATTGAAGTTTCATTAAAATCTGAGCCGGACACTTAAGTTACCTGCCTTGTACAATATAAAGTCCTTTAAAATCTTTTGATAGGATCAGAGAAAAACTGTTTGATCACATTTTGTTTAATTAGCATTCCAAGAATTATTCTTTGTTACTGCTACTACCTAAATCTTTACAATTATGATCTATAATAAAACTATTAGTATTAGAAATAGTTATTTATTCAAAATAGGACCAAATAGAATCATTTTATGGAAGAGTTCAAAACAAAGCAGGTAAAATATACAGGTACTAGATCTATACTAAATAGTCACTCACTTCAGTACAGATTTTGTTGTTATACTTAAAACATTGTTAGTGTCGAGTGCTAAATATGGCGGCCATAGACTTTATTCTCGCCAGTGATGAAAGTTGCTTAAAAGATATTATTATGTCGAGTGACTATTTTTTTAAATTCAAGGAAGCAATATCGGAGAATACGCTGCTTTGGGTATGCATGGAAAATGGCTGCCCTGCAAAGTTATTCACTTCGCCGTCCAAAAAAATTTCAGGAGAGATATATAGTCATAATCATAGAAGACTTTTTGAGGAAATACCAGTGAAGAAAACGGTCGGCAAAAAGAATAAGAAAACGGTCGGCAAAAAGAATAAGAAAACGGTCGGCAAGAAGACTAGGAAAACAGGCTTCAAGAATTGCTCCAGATTTCAAAAAGCCAATTCACGGACCAAGATATGAACCTGGAGTTACATCCAACAACTAATGTCCCTAAGATTAACACGAAATCCACAAAATTGGATATAAATACAAAAACAGTATCAAAATGAAAAAAAGAACCATTAAAAACCAAACATGATATTAGATCTACGCTGATGACAAAAATGCAAACCATGAAAGAAGATCAGCATGATGTGGCTTCTTGTTAAATACTTTTTACGTATTTGTAAATATTTTTGTATATAATTTTTAGTGTAAATTATGCAAGTATTAAAATAAATGACAATTTTCTAGTTGTAGCTCTTTTTTTTACATCAGCCGAAACAAAATTGTAAACTAAAGTAATGAACTAAGTGCCATAAAATATAAAAATTGGTTTTACTACGTTGAATTAGGCATGCGTCATCGTTGTTCACGATATTATAGGACTAAGTAAAAAAAATCGACGGAAAGTACTAACAACATGTATCAGCTCTTAGATTTTAAACATAATGTGCCATTTAATTGTGGTACTAAATAATTTTACATAGCCGCACTTTATTGCGGCCTTCAGCACTTGCTAACAAATATCAAATTAATTTTTTTTGCATGCAAAGTATAAATCAAAAATTACTAATATCTCATATTTAGCTACATATACAGCAAAGAACTATTTTTTTATAAAAACATTATCTGCTTTACAAAAAAAAAAAGTAATTTTCTATAATACTAAGATTTTTTTCTTATCTGTATCTTAATACATTAATGCCCAAACGTGATAAAATTTAGACTACCTTTCAACGGTATTTCTAATTAACAAAAGGGTACCGACTATTTTCGAAGATGGCTGTTAAGAAAATTATTAACTAATTATTTATGTAAAAAATTGGTAAAATAAAATTAAAAAAAAAAACGCTGTTTTCAAGCTTATTTATTTTTAACTTGCTAATTTTATCTCCAAATAAGTTGAAATCTTTCAAATGTGATCCCGACACCTATACTTGAAACCCATGTGGCTGCAATTTTTGAACATAAACATGATGACTACAAAGTAACTGTTATTAAGGTTTTTGATTTGATAGCAAGTTTTTTTGCCTACTCATTTGATTTTTAATTGGGTGAATAAGGGTTTTTAGGGTCTCTGATCACAAATCCGAAGACTAATTTGCAAAATTCAAGATGGCGGACCAGAAATTTTAAAAATTCTTTTTAACGCATTAAACCTAGATTATAAGGGTTTTTCAAGTAGCTGATCACGAATCTGGGATGAAATTTGCAAAATTCAATATAATGGTTCCACATTAGCGAACTTGAAATTTAAACAAATTCTGTTCTATGCACAATAGCTACATGTAAAAGTTTTTGGTCTGCCTTCTTGAATTTTACAAACATGATCCGTGATTTATGATCATCTACCCCAAAATCTCACTAGTTAAGATATCGTTACAAAACAAAATGGAAATTACTTGTTAGTTCATTGTGTAAAAAATCGTTATGCTTAAAATACTTTTTTTGGAGATTTCCATTATTGCGAAACATACAGTCCGTAGTATTACAATAAGTTCTGTAAAATATTGTATTATATAAATAAATATTCTACTTTTGTATTTAAACATAAATTTCTAAATTATTACGATTCACGATATATAATAATTTCTAATTATCTTATTAATTAATTAAAACGAAAATTTTAGTATGCTCTTTTAAGTTTATATCAATTGAAATATAGCAATTTTAAGAATAATAATAAATGTATGAAATTACATCCTTTGAATAATATCCTAGAGGGTGAAAATGCTATAGTTTAACTTCATTTCAAATAACGAGCTATTTCCATTTTGTTTTTTAAAGTTATCTCAATTAGAACTTTAAATTAAAAAAAAAATATGTAAGGGTGGCTCACTCTCTTTTACTAGTTTATTTTTAGAAACCCCGAAGCACGTCAACTTAAGTTACTTATGATATTCGTGAAAAAATATTTTCAATCTCATTAAATTTCGTAATTTTTAGAATTAAATTATGTGCGCAAATATATGGTTCACCCTAATAAAAATAAGGGATGGTATTCTTGGTCTTGAAAATAGCATAGTTTAACATCATTTCGAAAAAGAAGTAATTTCCATTTTGTTCTGTAAAGATATATCACTTAGAACTTGAGATATTTTTTAAAAAACTCTTTTTAGGGGTGAACTTCAGAGGCGGTTTTCACCCTGTTATAATGAATCTCCACAGATAAAAAAAAACATGTATCCCTTATTTTTGTACTCTATACAATATATTGAAGTTTTATTAAAATCTGAGCCGAACACTTACCTTCCTTGGTAGGATCAGAGAAAAACTGTTTTATCACATTTTATTTAATTAACATTCCAAGAATTATTCTTTGTTACTGCTACTACCTAAATCTTTACAATTATGATCTATAATAAAACTATTAGTATTAGAAATAGTTATTTATTCAAAATAGGACCAATTAGAATTATTTTATGGAAGAGTTCAAAACAAAGCAGGTAAAATATACAGGTACTAGATCTATACTAAATAGTCACTCACTTCATTACAGATTTTGTTGTTATACTTGAAACATTGTTAGTGTCGAGTGATAAATATGGCGGCCATAGACTTTATCCTCGCCAGTGATGAAAGTTGTTTAAAAGATATTATTATGTCGAGTGACTATTTTTTTAAATTCAAGGAAGCAATATCGGAGAATACGTTGCTTTGGGTATGCATGGAAAATGGCTGCCCTGCAAAGTTATTCACTTCACCGTCCAAAAAAATTTCAGGAGAGATATATAGTCATAATCATAGAAGACTTTTTGAGGAAATATCAGTGAAGAAAACGGTCGGCAAAAAGAATAAGAAAACGGTCGGCAAAAAGATTAAGAAAACAGGCTTCAAGAATTGCTCCAGATTACAAAAACCTAATTCACGGACCAAGATATGAACCTGGAGTTACATCCAACAACTAATGCCCCTAAGATTAACACAAATTCCACAAAATTGGATGTAAATTCAAAAACAGTGTCAAAATGAAAGAAAGAACCATTAAAAATCAAACGTGATATGAGATCTACGTTGATGACAAAAATGCAAACCATGAAAGAAGATCAGCATGATGTGGCTTCTTGTTAAATACTTTTTACGTACTTGTAAATATTTTTGTATATAATTTTTAGTGTAAATTATGCAAGTATTAAAATAAATGACAATTTTCTAGTTGTAGCTCTTTTTTTACATCAGCCGGAACAAAATTGAAGACTAAAGTAATGAACTAAGTGCCATAAAATATAAAAATTGGTTTTACTACGTTGAATTAGGCATGCGTCATCGTTGTTCATGATATTATGGGACTAAGTAAAAAAAAATCGACGAAAAATACTAACAACATGTATCAGCTCTTAGATTTTAAACATAATGTGCCATTTAATTGTGGTACTAAATAATTTTACATAGCCGCACTTTATTACGGCCTTCAGCACTTGCTAACAAATATCAAATTAATTTTTTTTTGCATGCAAAGTATAAATCAAAAATTACTAATATCTCATATTTAACTACATATACAGCAAAGAACTATTTTTTTATAAAAAACATTATCTGCTTTACAAAAAAAAAAGTAATTTTCTATAATACTAAGATTTTTTTCTTATTTGTATCTTAACCCATTAATACCTAAACGTGATAAAATTTAGACTACCTTTCAACGTTATTTCTAATTAACAAAAGGGTACCGACTATTTTCGAAGATGGCTGTTAAGAAAATTATTAACTAATTATTTATGTAAAAAGTTTGCAAAATAAAATTTAAAAAAAAAACGCTGTTTTCAAGCTTATTTATTTTTAACTTGCTAATTTTATCTTCAAATACGTTGAAATCTTTCAAATGTGATCCCGACACCTATACTTGAAACCCATGTGGCTGCAATTATTGAACATAAATAAACATGACGACTACAAAGTAACGATTATTCCGTAAAGGTTTTAGATTTCATAGCAAGTTTTTTTGCCTACCCATTTGATTTTTAATTGGGTGAAAAAGGGTTTTTAGGGTCTCTGATCACAAATCCGAAGACTAATTTGCAAAATTCAAGATGGCGGACCAGAAATTCTTTTAATGCATTAAACCTAGATTATAAGGGTTTTTCAAGTAGCTGATCACGAATCTGGGATAAAATTTGCCAAATTCAATATAACGGTTCCAAAATAGTGAACTTGAAATTTAAACAAATTCTGTTCTATGCACAATAGCTACATGTAAAAGTTTTTGGTCTGCCTTCTTGAATTTTACAAATATGATCCGTGATTTATGATCATCTACCCCAAAAACTCACAAAATCTCACTAATTAAGATATCGTTACAAAACAAAATGGAAATTACTTGTTAGATCATGGTGTAAAAAATCGTTATGCTTAAAATACTTTTTTTGGAGATTTCCATTATTGCGAAACATACAGTCCGTAGTATTACAATAAGTTCTGTAAAATATTGTATGATATAAATAAATATTCTACTTTTGTATTTAAACATAAATTTCTAAATTATCACGATTCACGATATTTAATAATTTCTAATTATCTTATTAATTAATTAAAACGAAAATTTCAGTATGCTCTGTTAAGTTTATTTCAATTGAAATATAGCAATTTTAAGAATAATAATAAATGTATGAAATCACATCCTTTGAATAATATCCTTGAGGGTGAAAATACTATAGTTTAACTTCATTTCAAATAACGAGCTATTTCCATTTTGTTTTGTAAAGTTATCTCAATTAGAACTTTAAATTAAAAAAAAATATGTAAGGGTGGCTCACTCTCTTTTACTAGTTTATTTTTAGAAACCCCGAAGCACGTCAACTTAAGTTACTTATGGTATTCGTGAAAAAATATTTTCAAACAATCTCATTAAATTTCGTAATTTTTAGAATTAAATTATGTGCGCAAATATATGGGATGGTATTCTTGGTCTTGAAAATAGCATAGTTTAACATCATTGCGAAAAAGAAGTAATTTCCATTTTGTTTTGTAAAAATATATCACTTAGAACCTGAGATATTTTTAAAAAACTCTTTTTAGGGGTGAACTTCAGAGGCGGTTTTCACCCTGTTATAACGAATCTCCACAGATAAAAAAAAACATGTATCCCTTATTTTTGTGCTCTATACAACATATTGAAGTTTTATTAAAATCTGAGCCGAACACTTACCTTCCTTGTAAAATATAAAGACTTAAGTCCTTTAAAATCTTTTGATAGGATCAGAGAAAAACTGTTTTATCACATTTTGTTTAATTGGCATTCCAAGAATTATTCTTTGTTACTGCTACTACCTAAATCTTTACAATTATGATCTATAATAAAACTATTAGTATTAGAAATAGTTATTTATTCAAAATAGGACCAATTAGAATCATTTTGTGGAAGAGTTCAAAACAAAGCAGGTAAAATATACAGGTACTAGATCTATATTAAATAGTCACTCACTTCAGTACAGATTTTGTTGTTATACTTGAAACATTGTTAGTGTCGAGTGCTAAATATGGCGGCCATAGACTTTATTCTCGCCAGTGATGAAAGTTGCTTAAAAGATATTATTATGTCGAGTGACTATTTTTTTAAATTCAAGGAAGCAATATCGGAGAATACGCTGCTTTGGGTATGCATGGAAAATGGCTGCCCTGCAAAGTTATTCACTTCGCCGTCCAAAAAAATTTCAGGAGAGATATATAGTCATAATCATAGAAGACTTTTTGAGGAAATACCAGTGAAGAAAACGGTCGGCAAAAAGAATAAGAAAACGATCGGCAAGAAGACTAGGAAAACAGGCTTCAAGAATTGCTCCAGATTTCAAAAAGCCAATTCACGGACCAAGATATGAGTCTGGAGTTACATCCAACAACTAATGCCCCTAAGATTAACACGAAATCCACAAAATTGGATATAAATACAAAAACAGTATCAAAATGAAAGAAAGAACCATTAAAAACCAAACATGATATTAGATCTACATTGACGACAAAAATGCAAACCATGAAAGAAGATCAGCATGATGTGGCTTCTTGTTAAATACTTTTTACATACTTGTAAATATTTTTATATATAATTTTTAGTGTAAATTAAGCAAGTATTAAAATAAATGACAATTTTCTAGTTGCAACTCTTTGTTTTTACATCTACCGGAACAAAATTGAAGACTTAAGTAATGAACTAAATGTCATAAAATAGAAAAATTGGTTTTACTACGTTGAATTAGGCATGCTTCATCGTTGTTACCGATATTGTAGGACTAAGTAAAAAAAATCGACGGAAAGTACTAACAGCATATATCAGCTCTTAGATTTTTTACATAATGTGCCATTTAATTGTGGTATTGAATAATTTTACGTAGCCGCACTTTATTACGGCCTTCAGCACTTACTAACAAATTTCAAATTAATTGTTTTGCATGCAAAGTACAAATCAAAAATTACTAATATCTCGTATTTAGCTATACATACAGCAAAGAACTATTCAATTATAAAAACATTATCTGCTATACAAAAAAAAAAGTATTTTTCTATAATACAAAGATTTTTTCCTTATTTGTATCTTAACCCATTAATGCCCAAACGTGATAAAATTTAAACCACCTTTCAACCGTATTTCTAATTAACCAAAGGGTAGGAAAAATATACGAAAAATACCTTTCCGACTATTTTCGGAAATGGCTGTTACGAAAATTATTTATGTAAAATGTTTGCAAAATGAAATTAAAAAAAAACTCTGTTTTCAAACTTACTTATTTTTAACTTGCCAATTTTATATTGAAAATAAGTTGAAATCTTTCAAAAAATATGACAAATGTGATCCCGACACCTATACTTGAAACCCATATGGTTGCAATTATTGAAAATAAACATGACGACTACTAAATAACGGTTATTCCGCAAAGGTTTTTGATTTCATAGCAAGTTTTTTTGCCTACCCATTTGATTTTTAATTGTGTGAATAAGGGTTTTTAGGGTCTCTGATCACAAATCCGGAGACTAATTTGCAAAATTCAAGATGGCGGACCAGAAATTTTAAAAATTCTATTTTATGCATAAAACTTAGGTTATAAGGCTTTTTCAAGTAGCTGATCACGAATCTAGGATGAAATTTGCAAAATGCAATATAGCGGGTCCAAAATAGCGAACTTGAAATTTAAACAAATTCTGTTCTAGGCACAATAGCTACATATAAGGGTTTTTGGGTCTGCTGAATTTTACAAATCTGATCTGTTACACCTTGTGCATAGAACAGTTTTTTTTTAATTCAGGTCCACCATTTTGAATATTACAAATCTGATCTCAGTTTCGTGATCAGCTACTTCAAAAAAAACCTTATATTATTGATTTTAAGCATAAAGTAGTACTATTCAAAATTTCAGTTTCACCATTTTGGATTCACCACCTTCAGTTTTACAAATTGGTCTCCGTATTCGTAATTAGAGACAACAAAAAACCATAAATATACAGGTATCAATCAAATGGATCGGTAAAAAATCCTATGCTACAAATGTATTTTAGGTTTAAAAATCTTTACGGAATTACCGCCATTTTGTAGTCGTCATTTTTTTTTCGGTAACTCCAACCACATGAGTGTCAAATAAAGGTATCGGGATTACTTTTATCATGCCTTGTTGAATGATTAAACTCATTTTCAAGTCGAAATTATCAAATTAAAAAAAAAAATACTTTGAAAATAGCGTTTTTTAGCTTATTTTGCAAACATTTCGCATAATAATGAACATTCAAAGCTGTCATAACACAGTTTTTTGAACATAGACACCAAGGTAATAATTTTATACAAAAATTATAGATAATTGGAAGACCTTTAATTTGAGCCCTAATAGATTAAATGAAGGATTGTCCAAATAATGAGGTGTGTGGAAGGTGTAGTCGCTCACATGCAACAAAAGATTGTAACAGCAATACATCCAAGTGTGTAAATTATACACTTGCTAACCAAAGGACCAAATCAAACGGTCCTATGGATCATACTGCGTATTCACTCAAATGCCCGTCATACATGAAAATGGTGGCTAATGGAAAAGCAAAGGTTGATTATGATACAGCATAGCAATCACAGTTTCAACTTAAACTATTTGAAGCAGAGACGGCTCCCCCTAGCGTGTTAAATAATGGTGTCGATCAATATTGTCTTAATATTGTGTATCAAAATGTTCGTGGTTTAAATACTAAAGTGGATGAAGTTTTTAAAAACATTAGTGCAACGTCAGATGAATATGACCTGGTGGTGATGACTGAGACCTGGCTTCAGGAACATGTTAGCAGTACCGAGTTTTTCTCAGATGGTTTCAATGTGATACGGAAAAGCAAAAATTATGAAGCAACTGGTCTAAAGCGGGGTGGTGGTGTACTCGTAGCCTGAAAGCACCACTTACATAGTTGTCAAATTGATCTTAACTTTGTTAATAATGACATGGATATATTGTGTGTTAAGATTGAGATTAGTAGCCACAGTTGCGTTTATTTGTTGGCTGTTTATGTTATATCAACTTGTACATGTGTTTCATATAGAAAGCTTTTTCACTTTATAGTCAATTTTTGTGTGATAAAAAATTTCTAATTATGTGAGACATAACCTTGACCAACTTGAATAGGTATTATCACGATGATGATGCGGATGACTGTGTGGGAGTCTTTAACAATTTTTGAATTTCTATGACTGTAATCAGGTCAACAAGGTTGTTAATGTCTGTAATCATATACTGGACGTGGTAATAACAAAAATGAAATGTAACGTTTTGCGAAGTGACTTTGCTCTTGTTGCTGAAGACAGTCATCATCCCACTTTAAGTGTGTCGGTATTTCTAAATGAACCCAAATTAAAAGAATGAACTTTAGAACCCTCAAAATACAACTTTAGAAAGACTGATTTTATAAGTTTGTATACTGTATTGGTTAATACTGACTGGCAGTTCCTTGAGAGATACACCGATGTGAACGCTGTCGTAAATGATTTTTATAAACAAATTTATGGACTGTTCGATGTCTGCATCCCAAAATCAAAGAGAGCCAAAAAATATCCGGCTTGGTTTAACTCTCAAATAATAAGAGATCTTAAACGGAAATATAAGATCAGTAAAAGATATAAGAGCACAGGCAATATTGAAATTGGCAGAGACTTCAGTCAATTGAGAGCTAAAATTAAAAATTATATAGAACAAGCATATCGTATGTATATTATTAAGATTCAGCGGGACATCGGTGTGGATATCAGAGCCTTTTGGTCATTTATAAACAATAGAAATGGTAGCGTTCGCGTACCAAAAATATGTACTTAATAATACAGAATTTAGTAAGGGTGAGGACATATGTGATGCCTTTCCAAGGCACTTTGGTAGTGTTTATGCGGATGACCGCGGTGAAAATCCGAATATTGAAGAGTGCCATTATGCGGGACAGGTTATTCTCAATGCCATTACCGATGGTGATGTAGTGGATGCTGTAAAATACTTACGAGATGGTAAAGCTGGCCAGATAATGTGCCCTTATTCATAATTAAGGGGTGTGTTGACTTATTTAGATACCCATTGCGAATTCTGTTTAATCTAAGCCTTAAGAGCGGTATACTTCCAAATGAGTGGAAAAGAATAAAGATTTGCTAATTATCGACCAATTGCGGTATACTCTCGGCACCGGCTAAGATATTTGAGAGTATAAATTTCAAAAGTATATACTCTTTGGTCAAGAGGCGCATTTCTATACATCAGCATGGTTTTATGAGTAGGACATCCACAGTCACAAACTTAGTTAATTTCACTCAGAACGTGTCGGATCCTTTGAATAAGCAAGGTCAGGTGGACGTTGTATACACTGACTTTGCCAAAGCCTTTGATTCCGTGTCCCACACAATTTTGATATCAAAGCTTAAAAAGGAGTTTGGATTTCATTCTCGCCTTGCTGATTTTGTTGCTGACTGTCTTTCTGACAGGCAGCAGTGGGTGGTTCTCAGGGGATTTTCTTCGATGTCATTTGTTCCTACTTCTGGACTCCCTCAGGGATCCAATCTAGGTCCATTGCTTTTCCTGCTTTTTATAAACAGTGTTACTGAAGTTATTACGAATGATTCCTATTGTTTGTTATTTGCAGATGATCTAAAGATTTATAACAATGTGAGTACAATTAATGATAGCAATGACTTACAGAAAAATATTGATAATATAGTTAAGTGGTCAAATGATAATAAGCTCTATTTTAATATTATCAAGTGTAATGTGATGTCATTTTCTCGTAAAAACCAATTAATTCCCTTTAATTACAATATGCAAGATGGGGCGTTGGATCATGTTGGTAAGGTGTGGGATCTTGGAGTGGTATTTGATCCTAAGTTGACATTTAACAATCCTGTGACCTTTTACTACTATAAGGCCGCTAAGGTGTATGGTTTCATTGTGCGAAATACAAAGCTTTTTAATAATCTAAATTGTATACAACAAATGTCTATTTCATTGGTGAAAAGCTTACTTGAATATGCATCTTTGATATGGAACCCATATTACCAATTTCATAATTATTACATACAGAGTATTCAGAATAAACTTGTTTATTACATGTATTTTAAAAAACGGAGTATCTATGATGCACCTACTTCTTGGATGTTGTGTGATAGGTACAATCTTGTAAGTTTGGAAAGGCGTAGAGAATTTTTTGATATAATTTATATTTGTATAGAGTTATACATGGACTTATTGATGATAAAAGATTTCTATCGCGACTTTATTTTACTATTCCAACGTATAACATGAGGGCTGTCAATACTTTTTATCTTGCTAGTGCGGCACATAGTAATAATCAGCTGAACTCACTATTGTACCGCATTTGTATGTCATATAATAGCGTGTGACTTATTTCACTATAGTTATGTAAAATTTAAAATTTAACTTGAAGATATTTTTAGCTAAGCTAACAAAACCTAGAAAATTTTCCTTTTTCTAATTTTTAATAAATGAGAAGAAATCCCTTGAAATTCTGAATATTTTTTTTTTAAATTTTGATCATTTTGAAATTATTATTAGTTGCTGAGATATCTTAATTTGTTTATCCCGAGACGCTTTCGCAAAATAAAACGTACTATTTGTTAACAAAGTCTCCGACCCAACATCTCTTCGACGCTTCTACTTTCATATGGTAAAATTCAATACATCTACATACTTTATTTATAGCTTTAAAAAGTGGGGTATTTTATGTAAACTAATAGAACCTTGTAACGAAGTTACTACATTTTTGGGCAAGTGTATGTGCGCCGGGATTTAATTTATTTAATTTACGTCCGAAAAATCTTATTCTTGCGGAAAAGATTGCTTAACGTTTCAATATTACCGACATATAATTAGATTTACCGCGCTATGCCGGGAAATATCATTTTCCGAGATTTTCAGAGCTTCCGACCATAGTAATCGCGCGCCGCATACAGCAGTATCGTATGCGCGATCACCGCACACCGTCACACGTCAGCGTAGTGGGAGCTCGGGCCGTCTATTTAAGTCCGAGCAGACCATTATTTCGCGGAGAACTACACGTTCTCCACCCGGGTCAACAGTCCAAACGGACTGGACTGGGTCGCCTGCTGGACCGCTCCTTCCTGGTCTAGTAGTAGGTGAAGAAATAGACGAGTTTTGTATTTCAGTGTATGTTTTTATTAATATCGGCCAAGCGCTTTCGGTCTAACAGACCATCCTCAGGGCTCAGACCCTAAAAACAAGAGAATATGGTCAGCAAATAAGCTTAGTACTTACCAACCATACTCACTCGTCAAAGGGCACACCTTAACCCTGCCAGTTTGAGAGCAGTCGCCAGCCTCCACACAGAACAAATTGTATACAACTAAAAAATTTTTAAAAAACTTTGTCACAAATTAAAATTAAAACAAAACATTCAACATACTTGTACATTAACACTGTTAAAACAATAAACCTCTTTAATAAAAATCCAAAAGAGTGAGGTTATGCCACCCAGTCATAGCATAGCATAGCAATAAAACTGTCCAAAAAAATTAAATTATATACAAGTATGTGTAAGCCTGAATAGAGATTTTCTGTATTAGTTCTATTTCAGTTTATTGTCAATTGTATTTCAAATCAATAATTCATTGACAATGAGCGAAAAGAGAAAAAAAGGGCAGAAAGAAAGGGCAGTAAAAGTTTATTAACCTACAGCGTTGCTGTTATCGGTCATTCTGTGATATATTTCGAACACTTGGGTTCAGTGGCGTGAAATGATTTCCATTTTTGTAAAAAAGTAACAAATTACACGAACATAGGTATAGTTGAAATTAATAATTTAAGAAAAAAGTTTGAAAATGGGGTTGCGGTCATTTACGTTGTTCATTCTTATATTGAGGCAATGGTCGGGGTTTCTCTTTATCTCCCTGCATATTTCAAGATCCTCTCTGTAATCCAAGGTTTTTGAGTTATTACCCCTGGAGTGGTATAAGATTTTACTATTATGTGTTGGAGAGAAACTGTGTTTGGTAAAACTAATATGGTGACCAAACACAGAGGCCTGAGGTTTGTTAATATGTTCTCTAATTCGGACTGCTAATGGTCTAATAGTTTTTCCTATATACGTCGAAGGGCAGTTTGGGCAAGAAAGTTGATAGACCCCACTTTTTTGTATATGAGATATCAATTGTTTGTTATTGACCAGATGGGAACTGAGTTGATTTACACTCTTAAATGAAATCTTCACATTTTGAGTGTGGTTTGTTAGAGTCCGTGCTATTTTATTAGAGAACTGACCTAAGTACGAGAGTGAGAAAAATTTTCCTTGCTGACTTTCATTGTAAGAAGTCGAGCTGTAAGCCTCTTGGGATTCTTTCTTGTTTTTAATTTTCTCTATATATTTGTCGATGATTGTATGCTCATACCCATTGTTTACGGCAATTTGTTTGAAAATATTGACCTCGTTGTTGTAATCCTCCGTTGACATGGGAATGTTGAGCAATCTATTAACATAGCAGTTTATTGAGGCCATTTTATGTTGTAAAGGGTGGTTAGAATTAGAAGAAATTATGTGGTCTGTTTGGGTGGGTTTTCGAAAGATTTTGAAACTTAGAGAATTATTGGTTTTTCTGATAGTTAAATCTAAAAAATTAAGTTTGTTTTTCGGTTTCTATTTCTAAGGTAAATTTTAGAGCAGGATGTAGAGAATTAAGACTATTTAGAACATCAATAGCCTGCTGTTCATTGCCCAGAATAATTGTAAAACAGTCATCCACATAACGAAGCCAGTTAATTATCTTGCTCTCAGAAATCAATCTCGGAATTAATGCATTTTCCAAGTTATCCAGGAAGATGTCTGCTAAAAGAGGAGATAGAGGATTCCCCATTGCCAACCCCGAGGGGTAATAACTCAAAAACCTTGGATTACAGAGAGGATCTTGAATTATGCAGGGAGATAAAGAGAAACCCCGACCATTGCCTCAATATAAGAATGAACAACGTAAATGACCGCAACCCCATTTTCAAACTTTTTTCTTAAATTATAAATTTCAACTACGCCTATGTTCGTGTAATTTGTTACTTTTTTACAAAAATGGAAATCATTTCACGCCACTGAACTCAAGTGTTCGAAATATATCACAGAATGACCGATAACAGCAACGCTGTAGATTAATAAACTTTTACTGCCCTTTCTTTCTGCCCTTTTTTTCTCTTTTCGCTCATTGTCAATGAATTATTGATTTGAAATACAATTGACAATAAACTGAAATAGAACTAATACAGAAAATCTCTATTCAGGCTTACACATACTTGTATATAATTTAAATTTTTTGGACAGTTTTATTGCTATGCTATGCTATGACTGGGTGGCATAACCTCACTCTTTTGGATTTTTATTAAAGAGGTTTATTGTTTTAACAGTGTTAATGTACAAGTATGTTGAATGTTTTGTTTTAATTTTAATTTGTGACAAAGTTTTTTAAAAATTTTTTAGTTGTATACAATTTGTTCTGTGTGGAGGCTGGCGACTGCTCTCAAACTGGCAGGGTTAAGGTGTGCCCTTTGACGAGTGAGTATGGTTGGTAAGTACTAAGCTTATTTGCTGACCATATTCTCTTGTTTTTAGGGTCTGAGCCCTGAGGATGGTCTGTTAGACCGAAAGCGCTTGGCCGATATTAATAAAAACACACACTGAAATACAAAACTCGTCTATTTCTTGATTTCTTCGGTGTACAACCTGTTAATAACTTAGTAGTAGGTGAGGCTAGGCTTGTGTGTATATGGTGTTTACCATACATGTCCTTCTTACGTCCTACCCCTCTAATGGCCAGCATTGCCGAGGACCCTTATAAGAACGGGCAATGTTGTGTCATCCTACCGTCACTGTCGAGGACCCTTATAAGAACGGGCAGTGACGGTTCCTATATATTTAAGCGCATTTCCTTTTCTACGTCTCTCTTACCCCCATTTAGAACGTCGAGTTCTGTTCAACACTTCCTGATTCCTTGATCCATTCCTATCATTTCATCAGATCCTTACTCGGTTAATTTTCTAAGGTTTTCTCTCTGCCAATACCTATTTATTTTATTCTGGTTAACAAATTTTTTCTTGGTCTACCTTCTCCTTTTTTTTTATATTTTCTTGTTTCTATTACTCTCTTTACTGTTCTATTGCCTTTTATCTTCTTTTTGCTACTTCAAGGTCCAGTTTTCCGGCACTTGTAGGCAAGCTTCCGAAACGTTCATATGTTGTTATAGTCAAAATACTGAATAAGTTAGAAAAGACGTGTCATTAGTGGCAGGCCTGAGTGATTTTGGTTTATACAACTTTTATTCAGTTGGTATCACGTTGGTATAAAGTTCAGGGCCGAACTTTAAATTTCCTTCCATATTTTATATAAAATTATTCCACTTCAAGACATTAGGTATTTTGCCGTGAGGCACCGTTAACTCAACGATACACAATTTTTCGTGACCGATGCGTTGTCGCGACTGGAACAAAATTTTGTCAGTGAATGCACGTCAACGGTAGGTGAAATCGACAACCGTGTTGAGTAGGACGTTCAAGTTGACCGGTATGCACATTACCCTCAAAAACTGTTTTCAAATTCGCGCATACAGTGAAAGTCTAGAATGATTTCGGAAATGGAAAATTGAAATTTATTAGAAATCACCATCAATCACAAGGGGGTAGACATCACAGCTGTGGTGACGATAGAGGAAGCTAACATTCTAATGAATGCTAAGTTTCTTTACAAAAATCAGGCTAAAAACCATCATGTAGGTAACAATGGTGTTGTATTATGATGAAACAGCAGCTGCAGAATATGTGGAAGCTCTATTAGCACAGCAAGGAAGTGAACTTCAGATGAATAGTGATCAAGAAGTTGCTTGCTGACTGATTTTATAACAAAAGAGGTAACTTTAATGTTTTTAAAATTGAGAACACAGTATAATTGTAAAAAGAAACTCCCTTTGGTAAAAAATAGCTGAAAAAATGAAGGAAAAAGGTTGTGATATACCGGAAGGTCGAGAGGGTGCTGAAAAGTGTCGTGAAAAATTTGTCTACCTACAACGAGGTTATCTAAACTATATGAAACACATGAAAACAACTGGTATGGAAAAGAGAGATCCTCCACCATATTTCGACAAAATGAATGCTATTTTAGGTGATAAGAATAAAGTTAATCCTTCATATTTGGAGGATTCCTTGGACACAAACTGCCCTAGTGCAGATTTAGAGGATGAGACAACAAGGTGCTCAAATTCTGCATCCACTAAAACATCTAATCAAACATCAACCGTTATTAATAAACAGAAGGACGTAAAAAAAGGTTTATTTTACGGTATCAAACTTATATAAGGTATCTAATGTATGATATATTATAGATTCAGTTCTTCTTATGCTTCTGTTCGCCCAACAACAAATTTTAATAAAGCAATAGAGTTATTCAAAGAGCAACATGAACAGCTCCGAAGAGATAAAGAAAAACAGCTAAAGTTCTTTAAAAAGACCATTGAAACACAAAATGATCAAAGGGAAAGACTTCTACAATTTCTGTTGAAGAGTGAAAAGCGCAAAAGACGTCATGGCAGCAGCTCCTCTGATGAATCGGATAATTAACTGAACAAGAAAAATTAAGCGACTTATTTTACCAGAAGTTCCTTTATTTTTGTATTATGTGTTTTGTATTTTAGAATGTGTTGTAATTAGTTTTATAATAAAAGCCGTTTATTACTGGAAAATTTATTTTCACATTAAACTCTTTGAAGTAACGTGTTAGTTCGTTAAACAAAAAAATTATCAAAAAACATTAAATCTATAGAAGGTATAGATCGAAACCGCAACAAATTATTTTAAACAAATAAAGTTTAATATCTGCAATTCTGTGAAACAACTGTCAGTCCCAGAACAAAAAAGTTCTGTCAATTTAGCTTAAACGTTGCATTTTCGCGGAAGAGAGGTACAAAAAAAGAAAGATATATTGTAGAAAAAGATGGAAATGACTACCACCGGTAGGTCAACGGTACCTCGCAGCAAATCCTCTATTAATATGGCGTATATTAAAAGTACTGAGAGAACTCGTCGACTTGACATACAAATGACGATGATATGACATAGGAAGTTCGAAATTTCCCTAGATCGGTCAATTATTAGTCCATAGTCACTGAAATTATTATTTTATTGTAGTGCTTTGAACGCGTTGATAACTTTCTAAGTTTATTCAGGGTGTATGTATAGATGTCGTTTTACTGTTGATATTTTTCTGGTAATTTTGCTCGTGATTCGTTACATCTGCACTGACGAAACTATCAAGTGGTCGGAGCTAGTATGGAGAGTGAATCAGAGTGGAGTTCGCAGGAAATAAACTGTCTGCATTTCCTTTTGGATGGTCTAAACGAGAAAAAACATTAACATTTAAATTTTCAATATTACTATTACCAAACCAGCAAAAATAGAAAATTTTGTTCATTTTCGGAGGACAACCATTCCTCCTATCGATTCCTAGTGTCTATCTTTAAACTTTTATTCTCAGTTTTCCTATATATAGTACAATTTATAACAATATCGTTAAGCCAGACAAAACTGGTCAACTAGAAATGTAACTTCTATAGCAACTAGATCCGGTTTAAAACGTTTTGATTACCTGCAAAATTTTAAGTTTAATCAGAGTTTTTGTCTTGCAGAGCCAAAACTAATTGGATAAAATTAAAAGTATTAGTTAATTCTGTTCAAGAAAGTATTTGGATTGAATTGAAGAGTTAGTCCAATTCTGTGCGATATATAGAGCAACTTAAAAAAGACTATTTAATTGTTACAGCCGTCGCCAGTTTTTAATAAATTGTTAACGTGTTTTTTTTTTTAAGTATATCTCTAAAAATTGCGTTTATAATCAGGAACCGATTCAGCTTTTCTCTTGGGGGGGGGGGGGCACAAGAGCAAAGGAAAGGTCGAAATTACCCCCAACCCACTCATATACAAGACAGTACAATATGATAAGCGAAAGAGAGTTGACAGAATTAATGCAGTGTACCATAAGCCCATGCTAGCAACCTGGGTTCGGCTAGATCTACGTTCTCAGTGCAGCAAACACGCGAGCCTATATTCAGCAGGTTATAAACCTAAACTAAAACCACATAACTAGATAACTGGAGGACTGCAAATTACAAAAAAAAAATCTTTTTAATAAGCCATGTTGTTCTGACACTCAGCACAAAATACGAGCCGTTTTACACACACAAGAATTATAGCCAAAATTTATCTCATAATTATGTTAAAAATTTTCATAAAACTAATTTGCTGTTTTACACATCAAAGAATTATTGTTAAAATTTTGCTGAAAATTTTCGGCATAAAAATATAGAACGTGTTCTATATTTTTATGACTAAAATGCAGAAAGTGCGCGAAAATCGACACAGAATAAAATTTGTGAATTGACAGCCCACATTTGGTAATCAACCTAAACTTAATATTAACTCATTGTTTCTTGCACAAAATATCCCTTATTTTGTGGTTTCTTGATTATATATGTTCGGAAACATTCATATTTATGACATTTTAAGGTTATCCCCAGAGCAAGTTAACTTTTTAACTGCTGGAACGTCACATGTGATGAAAATGCGCTTGAGCATCGACTAAATTATCACCAAAATTATATTCAAATTTCTTGTACGTATCACACAGAATGATATTTTATTTTAAAAATTATCTCCATAGAATTTTCGCCAAAATTTTGCTGAAAATTTTTGTTATAATTTTCGGAATATTTCTTGTGTGTGTAAAACAGCTCTACGGCAATAATTGCGTTAGGATTTCTTCCGTGCAGATACATATACTCTCATGACTCACACTGCACGCAATCTTTTGTATTTCCTGTAATTTTAAGTAAAAGACTCCGAGACATATGTACTGCGTGAGATCCACAGCTCAACTAAATATATTTTTTCCATAAAAACAAATCGTTATGAAATGCATATGCGAACGAGAGAAAATTCACCGAAAAAGTAACTAATACTTTTCAGTGAATTTTCATTCAATCGCCCTGTTTTTTCACATCCCGACCTGCGAAATTCCATGCCCCACACTTTTTTTTGTGAATTTCACTATTCGTTATCTCAAATTCTTTTAAAATGTGTTTTGATTTATATTTAAAAAATAGCATTTACTCTCATTTCACATAGACAGTCATAAATCGCAAGCGACGAGTTTTGACACAAAAGTCAGTACTTTGAATATTGAATATAAAATGAACGTGTGTCCCCTTGCTTTAGAGCAAGAAATTATATAGTACATTTCGAACTACCATGAAAAGGTCGATTCTCTATGAATGTGAGGTTTGTTGCCCTAGCAGAGCGAACTCAATTTTTTGAGAAAGCTTGACATAGCGCACACTTACGTGCGCAAAATCTAGTTTTGAACCAACAACTTTAAAAAAATGCATTATTTTACAGTATGTAAATGTTTGATACAGCAGAACAATTCACAATTGAGAAAGTGTATTCATAAGTCGTGTAGTGTTTTTTTATTTCTTTTTTCAAGTTTATTCTTGTTCAAATAATATCCATATTACGCTAGATACATATATATTAGATATCCTAACTGTAATTTTGTGAGCTGGGTTTCATTAAAAAAGGTAAAATAGGAATTCTTTGTCCCGTTCTATATGGGTGTGTGGATTTAAAAGTTCGTGTATATGTATATTCAGTGTATTGGAAACGTGGACCTCGCTGTTATTACGTGTGTTTGGAATCTTGTATCTATAATCTCTTGAGGTATATAGACAGCGAGATATATTTTTTAAAGTTCTAAGGGAGGGAGCAATCACCCCCCTCCCTCTAGTGTAGCCCCTGTTTGCTTATGTTTCATTTATTTTATTTCATTTCGGTTTTACAGCATTGAATCTATTTTTATAAGCATTGGGGGAAACTTTTTAATACGCCCTTATATTACAAATAATATTTCGATGCGATGAGTTATCTTTATGTGCCGAAAGGAATGTTATATCGATGAGTCATATTTCTAGGAGGTTCTATAGGTATATAAATAAGTATAGGATATGAGTTTTAAGATATAGTTGTATTTGAATAGCGAAGCTATTAAGAAGTAGTAATTCAATAGTTGGAATCTAGCTGTGTTAAAAAATTGTTAATATAGCATTGTAAGTAATTTAGTGAAAAGTGTGTGGGCGATTTTAAAAAGATAAAATCGTAACATTTGGTATCAGAAGTGAAGATTATCACCGAGTTTCCAGAAAACTCTGTTGGAAATTATAAGAAATGGGGAAAATAAATAAAACATTGGCTGATTTTATAGAACGTATAGAAGAACAACGTCGTTTAAAAGAGAAGCAGGAAGAAGAGGACCGTCGCTTAAAAGGAGAACTACGTCGTCTGAGGGAAGAACAAGACGAAAAAGAACGTCGTCAAAAAGAAGAAGAACGTCGTCTTAAAAACAAACAAAAAGAAGAAGAAGACTGTCGCCTCAAAGAAGAACGATGTCATCTGAAGGAAAAACAAGAAGAACGTCGTTTTAAGACAAATAATAAGAGGAAGAACGTCGCTAAAAAGAGAAACAGCAAGAAGAAGAACGTCACATTAAAGGTGAAAGTAAACTTTACAAATGGATGCAAGGGGTTGTCGTACACGGACAGCAAAAATTCGATCAAAATGAACCAGGACAAACGAAAAAGTTTAAGGAGATAGGCGAAGTGCGAATAGACATAGCAAAAGTACGCCAAGAAGCAAATAGTATAGAATCAACTGTGCGACAAGATATAGTAAGAAGTAGATATTATAGAATCTAAAACGAAGCACCTTCAGACAGAATTCAATAAAATAAAAAAGCATGACCCTTCTGATAAAGTAATAACCACTGTACAGAACATCAAACCTCCAACTATGGTCAAACATCTTGAATAACGTACAAACCACAATTTGGAGCAGCTGCTAGTGCAAATAACTGGAATTACGAAGACATGGCTACTGCATTACTACTGCACTTCGGGGACCACCACTGGAGTTATTGCCAACAATTCCTATAACCTAACAAAAAGACTATGAAATCCTTAGTGCTGCGCTAGAAATAAGATTTGGCGATTCGCATCGGCGCCAGTTATATCAGTCACAGGTCAAGACAAGGTACAAGAGAAATTGAGAAACTTTGCAAGAATATGAAACTTTGGAAGTAATTTCGTGAAAATTGTTGTGTTTTATTCTGCGGGCCCAGTGAGCGATTTTAAAGAGAGAAAACCCTAACAATATGATATATAAATTTTATTAAAATATCTAGAATATACCAACAATTTGAAGGATAATCTAATGTACAGCTTTGCCAAAATCCATTATGAATAAGTTAAAATTTCAGTTTAAAATTTATGATAATAGTTTATTTATATTTCAGTTAGATTATCACCCGTCTCTGGAGAAGTTATATGCATAGAGAAATGCAACATTCAAAAAATTGTAGCAGAAGCTCAAACTCATTACCAATATAAACCTCAGTTGGGTCTAGGAATTGTACAGAAAGTATTTGAGGAATTAATTAATTTAGAACCTGGGAAGTATCTTTTACAGCATCTTCCTAAACACGAAGCTTTTGTCACTATTTTAAAAGAATGCGAATTTAGGTAAGTTTATTTTATTATTATATTTTTGAGTACTTGCATTCGATATTTCGTACAACTGTTCAAAAGTAGTACTTTCCACTATGGACACATATTTGAATTAGGGCATGTTATCTTTGATAGAATATTACACAGTGAGTCTCATACGTTTTAAGACTGGCTATAAAAGACGCAAAAATATTACAAAAATTTTTTCAACGAATATTTTAATCAAAATAGTCCCCGTTAGATGAAATACACATGTTGGCAAGATCTTGCAGCCTTTCAAAAACTCGTCTATTGAAATACTGTTTCACTTTGTTGTCACGACTTCTTGTATCTCGTCTATCGACGCAAAATGGTCCTCTTTCAAGCCCGTCTTTAATTTGGGGAGCAGGAAGTTGTCAGGAGGACTCAAATCAGGCGAGTACGGTAGATGGCTGAGCTCAGGAACTATTTTTTTGGCCAAAAATTAAGTGTTGATCGCCGCAGCATGCGTTTGTACGTTATCATGCAAGAGAAAAAAAAGCTATTTCTCCACAACTCGGGTCTAACTCGCGCTATTTTTTGGCAAGGACAATTCAGCACTTGTGGGTAAAATGAAACATTTACAGAAGTACCTTGAGGAACAAATTCTTGGTGGACGATGCCTTTGGAGTAAAAAAAATCACCAACATTGCCTTAATTTTTGATTTTTTTGGTTGAAAAACAATAGCACGAGACTTAACAGATCTACCATAAGCCAATTTTAATATTTCGAACGTTTGCAGCTTTAAAACAAAATTTAATCGCAATACGTTGTTCGTTATTAACTATTTTAGTTTTCAACCAACTGAAAAAAACCTTATACTAGAAAGACAAACGTACTCTAGTTGTTATATATGTATTCTCCTTTCAGACAGAGAAAAGGGAAGGATATATACAAACAGTTTCTCTCCTGCAAATATCACTCTTGTCTTCATCAAAATTTTGATTAAAAAACAAAAATTTCACACTACGGTGATTTATAGATGTCGTTCGACTGGCGATATTTTTCAGCCTAACATTGAAGTCGGTAGGTGGCAGGTTCACAATATCCTACCGACATACCTTGGAATTTATATTTCATATATCAGTTATTTCCTGTAAATGTTGCTTTCAGTCCCATACAGCTCCACTGACGAGACTATAAGGTGGTCGAAATGCGTTTGGAGAGAGAACCAGAGTGGTATTTGCAGGAAATAAACTGTTTGTATATATTCTTTCCTTTTCTCTGCCTGAAAGGAGAATAACATAATTATTTAAATACGGCAGATAAATTTCTTTATTTCTTACTGAAATTTTGATTTAAAAAAAAAAACGTACTCTATTTTAATACGGTTAGAGACAAAGCACTATCTCAGATTGCAAGGAAATACCAGGAAAAGGTGGAAACCTCTCATGCCAGAGCACTGTCATGGGAAGGTTAAATTTCGTCAGATCCAAACAACACACATATACAACAAAGCAATTTATGTGTTTCCTCACAGTCGGTAACAGTTTTCATCATACCTATATAATATTTTTATCAAATTTATAACGAGACTTCTTCACTTCTTTGTTTTTCAATTTTTAAATCCGGCACTGGGCGTCGTGATTCTTTTACTCTAAGTTTTTCCTTTGAAGAGAGCTCAATAAAAGAGTTGTTTTAAAAATTAATTTCGTTTGTAGTCACAGCGGCAAATAAAATGTTTAGCAAAAAACACACACAAATGTCGAAAAATAAATATAATATAAATAACACGGTGGTAAATACACAGTAAACAACTAAAACTAAATTGAAAATAAAATACAGGTATTTTTTTAGAGCCACCCAGTTCTGACAAAACACGCACACGAACATCGAAACAGAAAACTGATATAATTTCTTACCCGATAACAAGTGTGTTCTTTATTAGATTTATTTAGTAGCATTCCAGTCATTTAGCACCTGGTACAAATTTAATCATAACAGCATATGGAAAATATTAATCTATAATTCCATCTTTCTCGCTCACAAATAAGCCCCGTTTGATCTTCGTATTTCCACTGTGCCGTATCAGTTAGTTACAAAATTTGTTAGCAAAATATATTTTTATTCAAAACCTTTTTACAAGGCAACTTGTTGACAAATGGATACTTATTCTATCAAAAAAATTATATCAGTACAGCGTTTTAATATAAAACCTATAAAATGTATTTAATTGCCTATTTCAGTTTATAATTTTAATAAAAAAATGACTTCTAAAAAAGCGCTAAAAAACTAAAATAATTATATAAATTTCTATATGAAATTGAAATTTTTGAAGTCGGCGCCAAATTAATAATTAACAAAATGTGATTTGCGCAAGAAACATTTTATTCGTAATTACTTTCCTACTGTGGCTTGTTTGTATCTTGTGTGTAATGTAAGGTTTCCAAGGTCGCAAAAACGCACCCATTTTATTTAAAGTTGCCAGCCATAATAATAAATGGAATAATTGTAAATCTTGGATTCTAAGAAATTAATTTTAAGTTCATACCCTACATGGTCAGAATATGCCAATTAGTAGAGTGGTTACTGCTGTTGACAGTTGCCCTGATGTTGATTATTTTGTCACGTCATTTAATGTATTTAGAAATAAGCTAAGAAGTCTGATTTTGTGATAGTAGTATTAAGCCATCTAATGTTTAATATTAATTTATTGATTGAATATGTACAAATGGTAGAACCGTTGAAATAATAATAAATAAATAAATTCCTAATCCAAGTCCCAAAAAATTTTTAGTCTCCCATATTGTATCTGCCATATTTAATTTTAAATTTTCAATCAACCATATTGGATCTGCCATATTGAATTTCAATAAAATAATTTTAAACTCTTAATCTACATGCTCGAAAACCCCCCAGTTCAAAGTTTTGAACATAGTCGGAAAATGTAAAATTTTTAGAACATCATATTGCACTTTATTTAAATAATTTTAAATCCATTATTTACACTCGCCATCTTAAATTTTTTAAAAATAATTTTAAATTCGAAATTTACATCCCCAAATAACCCCTAGTACATATTTTGGGCAAAATCGGAAGATGTAAAATTTTTAATCTGTCATGTTGAATCGTTTTAAAAATAATTTTAGATTCAAAAATAAATAAAAAGAATAGTTCAAAATCATACAAAATTAATTTTTTTGTCCGCTATATTATAAGCGCCATCTTGGATTTTATTGAATCAATTTTGGCCAAAATGATTTGAGACAACCGCAGCAACTTCCTGAACATAACGCAATGAATTTCATTAAAATCAAAACCATCGTTTCGAAGTAATCGACGTATAACATAATAAAAAATATTCAAATTTAGAATTTCCTTCTTTTTAGAAGTCCATTTAAAATGGCCCATGTTATTTCGGATAGGGTTGCCAGTTTTGACTTTTTAGAGTCTAGTTCAGCCATAGGCATAAGAGAAATTAATAGTATTTAGTATAGACTGCGGATCCTATAGAAGAAAGTTGGTTCAAGGTTAGAAAGAGATATAGAGCGTTTTCGACAAGTAGTACCTCTCTTTCTAATTTCAGTCAGGTGACAAGGGTATCCAACGACTCTTGGAGTATCGTTCTTAGCTCCGCCATTAGAAAGAGAGGTACTACTCATCGAAAACACTTTATATCTTTCTATGGGTGAACCATCTTTATTCTATAGGATCCTCGGTCTAGTATATTTATGTCTACGAGTCCAGCTAATAGTTGGCATATCCGGCTTTAGCCCAATGATACCAAATGGTATTTAAATAAAAACACAAAAGATCCCTCTAGAGGAATATTTCATGAATAAAAACATGGCACGTTGTGTACGAAACAGCTCAATTAAGCAACACTTTACTACGCCATTCGGCCTACTTTCAATCTTAACCTTAAGTCTAACATATGAAAAAGAATAGTTTAGTTGTATTATGTACTTAATATGAAACAACTATAAAAGACATGGTGTATGACTTCTCAGGCAAAATGTTTGGCTATGGACAGAATTATTTCGGTATAAAATTCTTTATCCTCCCTAATCGGATAAGGTCTTTCGTTTTTACGGTTTAAATTCAAATGGCTTTTATCAGCTTCGATAAATATTTGGGTAGCAAATTTGAGGGACACTCTATTTACACCCATAAGTATATGTCTTGTTTTATTATAGACTATTTTAAGGTTATACTTCTGTAATTATCAAATTTGTTTTACATTTTAATATTTGATGGAACTATTGTATGTATAGTAAGGAGGATATAAGGAGGGGTAATGGTGGAGTTAAAAAATCGTGAGTTTCGCGAGATAGAACATGAGAACTAAAAAGCAGGAATCTGCAATTCCACGTGACTCGTGGAACACGTGATACTCACGTAACCGCCACAGAAATCGGAAAATATGTCCAAGTACTGCTTTGCCTTGAGACTAATAACTCAGGAAGTGGGTTCGGCAGCTGCCCTTTCAGCATATGCTTTCGTACAGTCACAAAAAAGATATGATATTATGGTGTGGGGAAATTCAGAAAGAGTTTTTATATTACAGAAAAGATGCCTAAGAACTATCTTTAATTTATATTATCGATAATTATGTAAACCATTTTTTATACAGTACAGAATCCTAACTTTTTGTAGCATCTCTCTCTCTCTCTCTCTTCATATATATATATATATATATATATATATATATATATATATATATATATATATATATATATATATGTAATCGAAGGTTTTCGGGCATCCCGTGTATGTGCTGAGTCCCTCTCAGGACTGTAAGGCAGCTGACGTTTCGGTGAAATCTCATTCACCATCTTCAAAGCTCACTGTATGGCGTCCACGAGCGAACGCCATATATATATATATATATATATATATATATATATATATATATATATATATATATATATATATGAATGTATTTCATTCATATTATATAATAAGAACTATTTTGAAGATCTAAAGGGACAGCATCCACATGACACGAGATTTGAGAGAGTTCTAAAAACTGAAAAAGCCAATTTCGCTTTTGTGCGGAGGAGTGCGGTGATTTGTGTCTTGAATGTCTGGAATAAATTCCCAATAAATTTTAGATAAAAGGCATCCTATATTATCAGAAAAGATCTGAAACTATACTTACAAAAAAATCCTTCTATTCTATAGGAGAATATATAATATAATAAATAAAATATATAAATATAATATATAAATATAATATATATATATATATATATATATATATATATATATATATATATATATATATATATATATATATATTGATCACACTCTTAACTAGTGTAAGTCTGTAAGTAGGAGCTAGAGAATGAATGTCTTTATTTTTTCTTGCTTCGCTTTATAGGACTGGAAATATGAATGTGTAGGAAAATAACTCATAGGTCCATGATGTCTTAATTTATTTATTAATGCGCTTAACCCCTGTTGCAGGCATTTCAGTATTAAGTATTGTTATACCACTGTATCTTTATAGTAGGATTTTAAATATTATCTGACATGATCCACACCTACTTAGATATTAAAAATGATAACTTATAGTGAAGTTATTTTACTATTGTAATGGATTTATTAAAGAATCCATACCTACCTCGCAAGTCGTATCTCCATGGGTTTCCTCGGCTAACAGCGCCACCATTCAATGCCTGGCCTGCTGGAAGCCAAAAGCATAGGGCTTGTAAGGAATTACCTCTCCTTATATCGTTCTTAATGTATAGCATTGACGAATTATACTAAGACGGCTCATTCTTATGGGAGGATTGGAAGCGCTAAGTATTAACACTAGGTCATTGATAAATCCGAAAATTTAAATCTTTTATACTTGTTTCTAACAAAAGTATGTATAACACATTAAAATACTGATATAGATATCAGTTATTGACAATATTGTAAATTGCCTTTTATGAATGAGACGGCGTACCAGTTTGGCGTACCATTTAGGAGCGTCAAAATTATAGCACAGGATAGGAATTCTTGGTATATTTCTTCTGTGTGTATAGTCATGATTAATTGTTAAAATTTGTCGACGGATTTTTTAATTAAACTGTATATTATTTCATGTGACCCTATACGATATTCTAAACAGAGTTTTTTTTTCATCTCATTTTTATCCTTACATTTATAATTAAAGTATCAATATCAAAGAACTCTATTGATTAATTTGACATCATTGTGGAGTTTCTTTGTTCAAATGTCAGTATTGTAACGTGTTAATCCCATTAATGAATCCACTAATACATAGCTGTTATTGTCATTTAGAATAGTGTAACGACAAGCAGCCAGTCAATGCAATCATAACTATGATTAAAAACACCAATATTCAATTTTTAAATATAAGTACTGGTAACACTAAATAAGATGGGAATTTTGAAAATCTAAATAAATAAATAAATAAATAAATAAATTATATATGTATATATGTAATCGAAGGTTTTCGGGCATCCCGTGTATGTGCCGACTCCCCCTCAGGACTGTAAGGCAGCTGACGTTTCGGTGAAATCTCATTCACCATTTTCAAAGCTGCCTTACAGTCCTGAGAGGGACTCAGCACATACACGGGATGCCCGAAAACCTTCGATTACACATCACACCCGTGAGAATATCCGACATAACATATTTATATATATATATATATATATATATATATATATATATATATATATATATGTATGTATGTATGTATGTATGTATGTATGTATGTATGTATGTATGTATGTATGTATGTATGTATGTAGTTGAGGTCCTTTGGGAAAAAAGTTTTCTATGATTGGCTACATTTTAGCTACATGAACATGGTATGCAGCTCAAAAACATATGAAGCATTATTTTTTATTTTTTGTAATAAATTTAACATTGTTTTTTTTTTTAGTAATCAAACTCAGGGCGATATTTTTGATTTTCATTCTGAATATGACAAAGTCACTTTGGATAAACTACCCAGAAGTTGGCTACCTATTGATGTCAACTTTATATTACCTACATTTGAAGCCATTAACCGTATGCCAGGAATGTTTACGCCAAGAAAAAGTTTTAAAAAGGGAGATAAAAAAAACAAGAAACGAAAAGGAAATAAGGAATCAAATAAAAAACAAGAAGAAAAATGATATTTATAAACTGTTGACTTTAATTGTTAATAATAAAACAAATTACAATTAATAAAAGATATTCTAATAAACACTTCATTTCCCAAATCCGTTATAAATTTGAAAAACGTTGCGACTCTAAATATAATTTAACACAAATAAAAACCAAATCTTAGTTAATACAATGTTATTATACCCAAAAATCCTAAAAACATGTTAATTATGTACACTGTAGATATTAAAAAACGTTTCAAAAGTAAATGGCAAACCAAGAGTTAATAAAAAAAAAAGGATCAGGTAAAGGTATATTAAGGTAGGAAAAATACAGTCTGTTCTTTTTATTAGTTTTCTTTTTAATAAAACTAGATCTATGACAACTTTTTAGCCTTTTGATATAATGTATCTACAACTTTGCTCATACTTTGAATTGTTTCTAATGCCATTTCATAAGTTTTATCTACTGGAGTTTCTTCAAAAACGATCAATACACCTGAAAGGGAACAAAACAAAATTAATATCACAAAAAAACACTTTAACTTTAAAAAAAAACCTAATCTATCTTAAGACGAACATTCCGCTTATATACAAATATATTTAAAAAGAAACTTGTTTTTCTAAAATTGCAAGGATTTAGTTAAATACACACAATACCCAAGTTTCAATCCAACATCGTTAAACAATACAACTTACTCAAAAACATTTGTGGGAGTGATTAGCCAACTAAACGCTAGGTTGTCAAGTGCCAAAAATTGCTACTGATCAATTATCAAGCCTTAATATTTTTATAACATACCAATCAGATGTTTTATTTCACAACCTACCACTCCATAAAATATAAATTGAACTGGTCTCAACTGTATGTAATTAATACTTAATGTAACTTCTTGAATGATTTCATAATACACAAGTAGTTTCCCAAAAGTGATATGTGTTTTATCACAAACCCAGTTTGTTTTTTTTTAATTAATTAGACAAATATTATAATCAGTGGCTAAACCAAATTACTCAAAAGCACAGAATGTAAATAGACTAATATTGTCAATTAATGTTGCTTCAATAAGGCTAAAGTTTATCTTATATATATATATATATATATATATATATATATATATATATATATATATATAGAATCTTCGATCATATCAGTAGATTTAAACAATAGATTTGTTTAAGCTGTTTATGGTCATTGGGGAGGGGCTTTTTTTAATGTTTGACAGACATAATATTTTAATCTTTTTTTGCTTGTTGCAACTCTTTTCAATGTCAGAAATTACTAAAAATGTGAAGCTTACAATTAATATAAGCAAAAAGAGGATTTAAAAACTTATTTTTATCGGTGAAATTGTTAAGATATTATTTACATATTAAAAATAATAATAATTTAGGCAACGACAAATTCATACTTTGACTTGTTTCTAAAATAGACATACTAATTAGCATGTTATACTTGTTTAAATAATACAATAGAAAAGGATAGCATAGAAAATGTGTGTGGAGAAGAATGACAGATCTACTGTGCTTATCAACACTTTTCCAAATATAAATAAAAATATTACATTATTCAGCATTCAAACAACCAGGCACTAGTTCTAACAATATGCTAATACTAGAGGGGAATATTTGAAGGAAAGAACCGAAAAATATTTTTAAGAAACAATGTTGTCATGTGCCAAAACAAAGGAAAAAAACCGGTACTTTCGCGTCATTCATTGCGCTTCGAAAAGTATTCAACAAACGTCGTGATTGTGCTTTCAAATAAACAATCACACAGTTGGGTTCATTAAAAAGACATATAACTTTTAAACATAATATAACTGCATTGCCTTTATTTTTGTTCGTTTTTACGACGTTTCGAATACGTTGTATCTCTAGTCGTTATCAAGTATAAATTGAATGTTTTATCTTCAGGCTATAAGCTTATATACGGACTGTATCCATTGAAGCGCTTCACTATACACATCTCAATGATTTGATGTTACGAAGTAGTGGTTGCCAAAGATTAGGTATTAGGTATATGCAACCTCTATAATCGCGCTATATCTTTATGCAATAATGCCGATTCATTGGAAAAAGAGGTAGCAAACATTAAATCATTTTTACAACAGAATGGTTATCCTTTAAAATTAATTGACGATGTTATAAATAACTGTAGAACAACGACCACTGGACAGCAAGAAACATATTCCTTCTTCACAATTCCGTACATTAAAGAAACTTCGGAGAAAATAAAACGAATTGGCAGAAGTTATAATATAAAAACAGCTGTTAAGTCAGAAAATACATTTAGAGCTCATTTAACAAAAATGAAACCATAAACTACAAAGTTCCATGTGAGTGTGGTGAAATGTGTATTGGAGAAACCAAACGACCACTAGAAGTTACAATTAAGGAACATAAAACTCGTGCACAAAATTATTTTAAAGTCCACCCCATACTAAAATCCTATACCTTACAACTGATTCAACAATCGTTTTGTATTTTGTAATGAGTATTTTTCTGTCTCGAAATTCTCTTAAGTTATGTTTCTTAAATACAATGTCTTACAATTTCCCAATAATCTCACATTATATCATCAACATAAGAGACTGTCAAACTGTAAATCTACAACCAAATTTTAAGACCTATCGCATCAGTCCCAAAACCATTCCTTGAACAACAGAAATTTTTATGTTCCCTTTATCACTTACATTAGTATTCAACGTAACCATTTAAAAACGTTCCGACAATTAACTTTTAAATAAGTCAAAGGCACCTTCCTTTATTTCATAGTTCATTATGAGACACAGTATCAAATGCTTTTGCTAAATCTAAAATATAGCTTATCATTTTGTATTCGTATTTAAATTATTAATCACTTCAATATATGCATGGCGTGAACTGTGCTGCCCTCTCAAAAAATCCAAATTGGTTTTCCAATAAAATATTACTTTTTAATAAATGTATGAATCTACCCTTAATATATTTTTCAAAAACCCTTGTCAAGTTACTGATTAGACTTATTGGCGGATAGTTACTTATTAAAGTTTTGAAGCCTGTTTTTTGAATGGGAAGTGCCATTCATTTGAAAATAGTAAACTATTATAAATGTGTAACAAGGGATCAATTATTTCATAATATATCCGTTTTATAACACTGGCTTGAATACCATCAAAAGCCCTGATTTATTATCTTTGGAAATTGCTATTTGTTTTGTGAATTCATTATTTTTTATGGGTATAAATAAACAGAATTAACTATGGGCGAGGGATTTAAGTTATACACCGTTTAGCACTTCCTGCTCTTCTGACAGTACCATGCCCACCCTAACTTGGAAAGTATGTCCAAAGAGGAACTAACTCCAAAATGTTCAAGTTTGTAGAGGAAGTATCTAATTAGTTTCTTGTCAAAAGCTATTTCAAAGTTAAGATAAATTATGTCAACTGGCTCATTGTTGTCAGCTGCCTGTATCTACTTATTTAATCTTGTCAAAAAATTTGTAAATGTGGATTTTTTTTAGGAGAAAACCATATTGATGTGATGGCACGATTTCTGCATCCAGGTAAAAGCTTGTAAATTCTTTGACAGTAATATTTTCCATACGTTTACACAGGGCGTTGGTCAAACTGATTAGTCTGTAGTTTTCCAATAATTTCTTATTACCTTGCTTGTATATTGAAATGACCACAGCTCTCTTCCATTGTTCTGGAAACTCACCAGTCCTGATGATGTTGTCTGTAAGTGCTGCTTGAGGCTTCTTTCGCGAATACAAACAGTTCTCAAGAAATATAGGTTGAATCTGATCAAGTCCGGGACTAGAATTAAGCTTGAATGATTTTATTGCTCTTTTTACTTTTTCTGGGATAAAAATTATGGCGTTGATTTTTGTTCCTGAGTAGGATCCTGTCAAGATTGTTGGTCTTGTATCAATTAAACTCAATTTTGTAGAAATACTATGAAATTGGCGTGCAAGACTGCTACGTCCTTGTCAGCTTCCAGCGCGACTTGGGTTATTTTGTCAACCACACTGTTTTGAATTCAGGTTACAAATTGTGCAGAAGAAAAACTGTTTAGTGTTAGTCAACAGATTGTGTTCATTTTTCTTCTTGCTGTTATTATGTAATTTTTGGCCTTATTGTTTTAATATTGGTAGCACTGGTAATTTTCGTCAGTATTGTTTCTCCTGTATCTATGCCATAGGTCTCTTTTCCTTTGGATTTCTTCAAAGACCTCCTTGGTTAGCCACAGTTTCTGGTCATTAACTTTTTGTTGTTTATATGGCATATGCTTATTAATTGTTAGGGTTAAAGATTTAGAGAAATTTTCAAATGAATTAGCAGTGCAAATTGTTGCCAGAGGGTTACATTAACCACAATGTAATCCGCTCTCCAGAAGTTCCTCTTGTAAATTTTGTGAGTAGGCTGTGCAATTATTTGGAGCTGTGTTTTGTCTGTTATCACAATGTGATCATTTTTTCCCAGAGGTGCATGTCGATAATTTCTGTGACTTTTAAAGCTATCCAAGAAGTCTTGGCTACACTGGTTATGTGGCTGGACTTCCAGTGTGTTCCAATTTATTTAGGGGTAATTGAAATCTCCCATAATGTAGACTAGATCCTCAAGTAACATTGCATTCTCAATAGTTCACACAAGGTCTGAATTTTTTTCTTCAGATGTTTTTTGCTTAATCTGTAAATACATGACGGAAATTTTACATTAGTTAAAGAGATGTCAAGCCCATAGAGAATCAACAAGTCCTGTAATAACAAGACAATGGCTAATTGTTGTTTCAACCTTGTGTCTTGCAATATAATTTCTGACAAAAATGCATAAACCTTGGTCCTTGCGGAACATTTGGTTGCCTGGTTATATATTATGCTATCTGATATGTGGTATAAATTCAGTTGTTGAAGGGGGTTTATATAATGCAGTTAATTCAAAGGCAACATGGTTTAGTTAAAAAATCAATCTACTAAGAATTGCTTTTAAGTTGGTTGGCTGAATAAATGAAAAATCAACATTTAAGTAGTTTTTAACCAATATACCATCGTTTTAGTATTCCATAGTAACTCTAATAGTGTGTCTGTCCAACCATCCATATGTTACAGCTTTGTAACTTCGTCAGCAATAAAAATTTGCAGGTATATTTTTCCCATTAACCCAAAAACAAATCTGAAGCTGTGTGAAAATATTTTCAAAAATACAAATAAATGTTTTATATCACATTTTTATTTAGTTGCTTTATTCATGAAGTGTGATAGTTTAACCATGAATAATCATTTTATAGAGATTAGGTCAGTGACTAGATTTTTAGATATACTTATTGATGACAAGTTGAAATTTACCAAGACATAATGGCATTAAATAAGAAGTTGGCTGCCGGATGTTATGGGGTACAAACACAAGGAAATTAGATTCAAATGTGGCTAGAACAGTTTACTTTTCGTTGATTGAATCTCATTTGAGGTACGGAATTGTATTTTGGGGATTCTGTAGTCAGCAGTTATTAAATTCGATTCTTGTCTTACAAAAGCGAGCACTGCATTATTTGTTTAATGTAAAAATTAAAGAGAATTATAGGACTTTATTCGTTAAAGGTAAAATATTAACAGTGATAGGCATTTTTATTTTAGAAATAGTGGGATTTGTTCATAAAAAAATATAAAAATTATTCAGTTCCAAACCCATATAATGCACGTAATAATGGCCAGCCACTATCCATTCCCAGAACTACTGTCACTAAACAGTCTCTAATTTTTGAGGGAATTAAAATATATAACAACATTCCTCTAAAATATAGAAAAATTGTGGATGATAGATTACCTTCTTCTTGTGACGCTGGGAGAATATTTTGTTGACCATTTTTTGCAGATTTTTAGCCAGGGTTTTTACTGTTTGTGCTTTCAAAATGTGTGTAATTTTATGACTATTTTTGTCTTATTTTACTTTATTTTATTTGACTGTAGACTTTTTAATTAATTTAGAAGGATTTTCTTTTATTTTATTTTAGGCACCTGTTGTGTTAAATGTGGACTTATTGTTTATTCATCCTTCCCATTTTGATTACTGATTTTAATCATGTGTTCATTGTTTTCACTGATTTAAGTTTTTTTATTGTTACAATTTTTTGTGTTTATATTTATTTTTAACTTAATGTTTGTTAACAAGATTTATTTCTTTACAACAATAAAGCTTATTATCATTATTAATGTTCTCATTTTTTTTTATTATTATTAAGTATGAGCCTTTAAAGTAGCTTTTCAAATATTATCCCCCTCCAAATTTCCAATGGTAAATCTGAAAGCATTTGGTATAATAGCCCTTAAGTAAATATGGGCAAAGAAAATTATCATGAGTAAGTTATGTCCACTAATTTATGAAGTAAAAAAGGACTGTTAAAAATTTAATTTCTCCTTTTTTTGTTTATCCAATTCAGTGGAGTACCGTTAAATAGGTCTGCAAAAATGCCATTAAATATGTCATATAACATTTCTTATTTAGTCATCTTGTTTATGAAATATGTCTCCAAAGTTACAATTGTCACTTTATTTTTTAAGTGTGACTTTTGGTGAGTGCGCCAGACAAAATAATGGGCTATATCAAATATAAATTTCGTTCCTTTCCAAGAAGTACAGATCGTATTGAATTTTTGATATGGTAGCCCGGAATTTCAACAGGTTTGGTACTGTACTAGTATGAGGTTTTATTGTGTATTAATTATATGTTTCATTATTTTTCAGCCCAATTTCTTCCAGTATTTTAGATCTGATTTGTCAGCTTAATTTTTACTACAATATATATATATATATATATATATATATATATATATATATATATATATATATATATATATATATATATACTAAATTATTGATTGTTTTAAACATAAATTAATTAGTTAGCAGGTTAGATTTTAGAGTTGCCTAATTTATGAAATACAAAAAAAAATGTTTAAAATTTAATCTCTGATGAAAGTCTGACATGAAACAAAATTCCAATAAACACGCCAATAACTTCTATGGAATCTTAACATAATGCGTGTACAACCCGCCCACGACCAATTCTTTTTTTTGACTCGCGTTATTTATTCTTCCTTGAAGATCCCTTATGATCTGCTCAATGTGTGTATTAGATAAACTTTGATGATATTGAAACTTCATTAATTGGACTTTTATCTAGCTAGATTAAGGGATTTTCATACTGTGAAAAACAGCAAAATAAGCTCTAAGCAGTATGGATTTGATAAAAATATAAAATATAGTATTATTAGTTCATTGTAATCTACAAGACCAGTATTTTCACTACTATATCACATTTTGTACCTTTGCAACTTATTTGCAAAACACAATTATCCATTAAACAGCAGTTGAAGACCAGTGACAATATTGAATTAGCCCAACCCTACCTTTCTACATATAATTCAAATTTTGGTTACAATGAATATATATATATATATATATATATATATATATATATATATATATATATATATATATATATATATATATATATATACAGCTGACATATTTTCAAAAATTAAATATAGCATATTTGTTTAAAGGTTTAAACTTAAAAAAAAAAAGCACAGCCATTTTACCTTACTTACATATAGCTAAATATTCTAAGTACTGAAAGAACTTGTAGATTTGACAAACAAATAATGCAAAAATTAAATCAATTATGTGATATAAGTGGGAAAGTTCTCTAGATGAGTAAATTATTGTTGAATGGTGTATTAGCCCAAAGTCGCTAAAATTAATATTTTATTATAGTGCTTTGAATTCGTTCATAATTTTGGGTGTAAATAAACAAAAAACTTGGTTTTTCCTACACTTTAATATTTTACACTATCTATTTAATATCTTAAAGTGAAATCATTTAATATAAAATGACAGAAGTAAATTTAAAGTCCAGTCCTGAACTTTATATTAACTGATAAGAGTCATATAAACTGCACTCGGGTCTGTCACTAATTTCATATGTCATTTCTAAATTTATTCAGTGTTGTGACTATACTTACTTTTTTCCACTCATATTTTTTGTTTGTTTTAACTACTTCCGATAGATTTTTGTTTGTTTTATACTTTTATTAAAAATAACCTTATCAAGAAGGATATTACAATAACTAGTAGTGCAGATTTCCAACAACTCAAAACACTGGCCATAAATGTTCAGCAATATTGAAGTTGAATGAAAAATATTTGGTTTTCATTTATACTATTTATCAAAAAAACATCTTTTTCAACTAAATCAGGAATTGTTTGAAACAATGACATCTATAAATAACTCCTCTATAAAAGTATTAATTTTTTGTTATAAGATAAGGTTTTCAGTCATTTAAGTTAAATGATCTTGTGACTGAACAATCAAAGCTCTTCCAAATCACTTTTTTTTGTTTCTTCAAAATTAAATTGTTTTTGACTTTTAGATCATGTAAATAGACAATATTACAGCAATATATATGATAAATAACAGGACTATCTCAAAATGAGTTTTTTAGCATTTTTTTTATTAATATTTTATACCATAAGAAAAGAACAAAATTTTTACAAATTGCTTATTATTAAACAAACAGTAGTGTAGGTAATATTAATGTGTAGGTGAATTGGTAATGTGCCAAACTATTAGTCAGAAGATTTATAGTACTTGAAAACAAATAGATAAATATTATTTGTTTATCCATTTTAAAACAAATATTTGTCAAAATAAAAGTGTTTTCCTTTGTGTATATCTTTTAATTGAAATTTTTCAATCTATGTAAAAAATTTGAAATAATAGAAAAATACTTCTATATTCTATGCTTTATTTTAAAAATTTTTTTAAGTTTTTGCTTTTAATATCAACTTCTAATCCTAATTACTGAAATAAAGTTGACGAGAACTTTTTCTTAAAAAATCATAAGACTCTTGTGCTTAAAAGCAATCTAGAGAACTCCTCACTTGATATCTTAAGTTGACAAATTGTGGTTCTGTACCGCTTGGATATAGTTTAAATAAAAATAAGATTTACCTTCTCCTTGATCCAAAATACCATGAAACTTAGCATCCAAAATCATTTGTGAGAGTTTCTTTTCTACTTGAGGCATGGGAAGTTTAATTGTTTTTGCAATATAATCAACTTGAACTCGACTGTACGGCTCTATAATCCTACAAAGATTTTGCTCCAACATATTGTCATATAAGGTTCCCAAATGTGCCCGAACTATAACATCATCTTCCAGCTCTCGCTTATATAGCTTGACTGCTTGTTGAAAATCTGCTAGAGATCTTTTATGTGATGCTTGGGCAACTGCCTTCATTGCATCAATATCCCGACCTGCATATTTGATAGCCAACTTTCCACTCACAATTTGTTGAACATCTTCAGGATTATTAAGCATAATTTTGGACAAAAGCATATATTTTAAAGCTGTTAATGCTTTAGGTGATTCAACACTATCAAAGCCTTCAAAAGCCTCATAAAAATATGAATATGCAGTTTTAAAGTCTTTTTCATCAGCCGCATGTAAAATTCCCGATTGTAAATCTAAGGCTGCTTGGATCTTAGGAGGGCAATATATAGCATTAGCGGTCGTTCTAGCTGAGGTTAGGGCGGCTCTTGCTTTAGGAAGATTACTTAAAGCATGGTAAGTTTTACTTTCTAATAACTGAACTTCTACCAACAAATTTTTATCATCTAATTTTTTTAGTTCTCTAAGTAAAGTTGATCCCAATACAAGTGCTTCTGAAAACATACCAGTGTCAAAATAGAGAGCGATCAACCTTGCCTCTAAAGACTGACGTAGAAATGTTCGTTTTTCTTCCTTTGCCCACTCGATACATTCTTTACAGAGTTGAACTTCAATTCCAATTCCAGCTTCGAGGTCCAAAAAGAAATCCACTAGAGACCTAACTAATTTTGCAGCTTTAGCTTTACTGATTTCACTTAAAAAAGGACGTGTTTGCTTTATCAGGTCGGCAAGTTCTTTGGCCTTACCCTCTTTTTTGTATTTTTCACCAAGATTAAGGATATCCTGCTCCTTATTCTGAATATTTTTTTCATCGTTGTCATCGTCTTCATTGTCACGTTTTAATTTTAACAAATTTTCGTGTTGAGAACGAACAGATTGAGATCTTTCAAACAACATAGCACCCGCCATATTTTATATCTAGAAAAGCACTGTCATCGTGAGCTTGACACAAATGAATAAATTGCGGTGTTTAAGGATGCGTCAGAGTAGTTCCAAAGTAAGGTTTCCTGTGATACGTCATGACTAATAAAAATGGTTAATGGGCTATTCTTTTGAGTCATTATCACTTTCAGTTCTATCACTTGAAGTAATCATGATCACTTCGACCTAATAACAAGTAAATGCATATTCAAAAGAACATGAAGTTATCAGTTACACTTTTTTCAGTTTGATCAATTGATAATTACTCAAAAGAATGCAGTAGAAATATTCAACTCTTAATTCTAAAGTAGACTCTAAAGTCAGTTTTCATTTTCCTACCAAAATTACGAGAGATTTATTGTTAAAAATAAAGTCATAAAGTTTATCCGAAGGAAGCCCATTTACAGAGTGCTGTTAGGGTGAATCCAGATTAGTAAAAAATAGCGACAATGGAAACATGTAAAGTTATGTAATTTTACAAACATTTACTACATGTATTTTTAGGCAATTTATTTGGTTATAATTGCACTAACTGTGGTGCAAACGTAAAAACAGTAAATGCAAATTTTGCTGCTACATTACGTCGATTCAAATCGTCGTTAATGGTGAAACAATTCTAATTGGTTGAATATGACATCATGGGCTCATACCACGCACATATTAATTTTATTTTAAGAAATCCGTGGCTCATACGTATAGATCCAAGACTTTTTCACGATCTTATAAATGCTTTTTGAAGCATCGTAATAATATTTTTTAAGCATTTCATCAACACAAGCCGTTTTCTGAGCGAATCACAAATTATGCCAGATCTAATGCGAACATGTCAGATGATGGATCTTACATCAGTTCACGTGCAGGTTCTAAGTTTTCTTGCACTACAGTCGATATTGAACGACCTTTACGCCCCTTGACCGGAAATAAATGACGGGCACTATTAAATTCACTAAACCAGCAATATGCAGTGATTTTTGTAGGTGCATTATTGCCATATAAACAATTAAGTTCATCGATGCGCTCTTGTTATGGTAAGCCACGTGGAAAGTTATGAAAAATAATCGTATGATTATGTTCACGGTTTAATTCCAATTTTTGACCGAGACGAAACTTAAGAAAAATGCTGTAAACATAAATAGGGTCCGTATGCCAAAACTTTCCGAGTACGTGTGGGTGCATCGTCTAAAATGTCAGAATTTACCATGAATATGTAAGATGGCATCTAGTAATATCAGTGTTGCGAGTTCCCGAAATATAAACGGCTACTCTCATATAATATACACAAATATAAAAGACAATTTTTTTAAAGAAGGCCTATAATATTATCACTAAGAATCTCTTATAATTTTGACAAAAAATATTTGTCTGTGACTGTTTGGAAATATAAACAAACTAGGCGTGAAAATGCCAGCAAATGTTCATTTCGCTTCCACCGTTGATGGAGCTATATTAGTTGCTGCTACCCCTTATTTCACAACTTAATAAATTAAGATGGTTTCGACAACGCATACATCTAATATTTCCTTCAGTTGCCATGAGATTTTAAATGTAATGATTTTAGAGAATCCTATAATTGATATCACTAGTGTGTACAATGTTTTAGTTACTGAGATGTTTCCAAGGTCATTCTCCCGATAAATTGGGCTCTGCGAATAACAATTTTCTAATATATTGTAAACATAAACGATTGTTTCTACGTGAACTTATAGGTCCTAGAAGGGCAAAAAACAATGAATACGTCAATGCTTTGGCTAAATAGGGATCTGTGAACAAATTTGTAGGTTCCAAATCCGTCTTCGGAATATAAGACAATCAACAGAGATTTTTTTGTGACAAAATACCATCAGGATACCGATTGTGCCATTACGCTAAAATAATCCGTACATTTTTTGTTTTCTACTCTTAGCTATGGTTCATTCATTTGTTATAAACAATTAAAAACAACGTTTTTTTTTCGTTCTTTGCTTATAAAATACAAACTAATGAAGCAATATCGACGGTGTAAACAGATTAATTGTAAAGAATAAAAATACCACAAAATAAGCCTTGGATCGACTCAATTGGATCATTGGGAACGGTGAAAAATAGGAAAAACCGAGAAATTCAGCGACTTTTTCAAAAATTCATCTCTGTCAGTTTTTAAGTTGTCGCGTTGGCCCTTCGCAAAATAATATTAATTTATATGTATTTTATACGTGCCAAAATCAGGTGCTGCTGGTTCATTAGTTTTTGCACAATTGCCATTTGAAACTTTTAGTGCCGTATCTTTCAACGCGCCTCGATGCGTCGTGGATGATCCAATTTTAATTTTTTGACTAAATTTCTCCACGAAAGTTTCTTCATTTTTAAGTTCTATTTCATATAATATCTTTTCATATCGTTGGTCATCTGTATGAAGTATTGTTACGAAGGACTAGAAAAAACTTATTGATACGCCTTCATATACAAATATGCCAATGTCATGAGTCATATTTCGAGATAGATCTCAACTTTTATGTTCTAAATTTGTATAGGAGATTCCATAGATTGTAACGAAGTTACTAAATTTTTGGGCATGAGCATGTTCGCCAGGATTTTATTTATTTATTTAACATCCGAAAAATCTGATTCTTGCTGGAAAAGAATAATTAAAGTTTCAATATTACCGGTATATAATTAGATTTGCCGCGCCATGCTGGGAAATACGATTTTCCGATGATTTTCAGAGCGTCCGTTCATAGTAATCGCACGCCGTATACAGCAGTATTATATGCGCGATTACCACACGCCGTCAATCGTTAGCGTAGTAGGTGCTCGGGCCGAGTACTTGAGCTCGAACTGACCATTATTTCGCTGAGAACGTTCTCCACCCTGGTCAACAGTCCCAACGCACTGCCTGGGTCGCCTGCCGGACCGCGCTTTCCTAGTCTAGCAATGTAGGTGAGGCTAGGCTTGTGTGTATATGGTGTTTCACCATCCACTTCCATCCTTACGCCCTACCCCGCTAATGGTCAGCATTGTCGAGGACCCCTGTAAGTACAGGCAACGTTGTGTCATCCTACCGTCACTGCCGAGGACCCTTATAAGTACGGGCAGTGTCGGTTCCTTTCCTAATTTCCTACCGCTATTGGTCGACATTGTCGAGGAGCCTTGTAAGTACGGGCAATATCGTTCCATCCTGCTGACCCTATCGAGGACCCTTATAAGTACGGACAGTGTCAGTTCCTTTCTTTCCTTCCTACCGTCACCTATACACACAAGCACTGAATGCTGTTAGTTTTGTTTCCGTATTGACCAGGAATGTGTTTTACCGCCGGGTGCCCTCCGATGTCCGTTGATAAGGGCGCTTAACAACTGCCGCCCCGACGTTTATCGTCGACGCCGCTTTCCGCCGATCGATGCCGGGTTATTGTTAGACATACCGTGTATACCGCCGTTGGTCGAATTGTAGCACGAAGCTCCGTGAACGGCGTCCGCGGATTTTAGATACGAAACACGATAACTTGAGTACGAACCGTCGTGAATGACGTCGCGAATGATACCGCCCGGTTACCGTCTCCAGCGTTACCAACCAGTACGAGCTACCGTGAACAGCTCTCATACTCTTGCCCTCGGTCTGGAGACCGTTTAAATGTTTATGTTATTGTCCATCTTAGGTTGTAAGTTAGTTTTAGGCCATGCCTTTTTATAAAAGTATGGAATACAGGATACAGGATGTTTCATAACCGTTTGTTTCATTACCTAGTCCCATTTTTAACATTACAGATAACAACTGGCAGCCGACAGCCAGCAGTAATACGCGCAATGGACTCCTGGCTTGCCGTTCCTCCACTGTAACAAGCTGCCCGGTGCATAAATGGACCCTCGACCACATGAATTCCGAGGGTGACGCCCAAGAACCGACCACCGAGTGGATGTTTTGACCTTCGGGCAGTCAGAGAGTAGGGATATCCCGGTTATAAGTAGATACCGTCAAACCGATGTCCCTGCGCTGAGCATTTAACCGATGATTGTTTGCACGAGAAATACCCACTGATCGATGTTCCGCTGCCGTAAACAAAGTAGAACCGAAGAGCAAGACCTGCTCCCCTCTAGGCAAACGCGTCCCAAGATATATAAATAGGGATAGGATAAGAGTAGTATAGTTAATGGTATAGTGGTATTTGAATCGTGAAGATATTAAGAAGTAGTAAGATAGTTGTGTCTTAGCTGTGTTAAGAAGTAGTTAATATAAGTATTGGACGTATTAGTGAAAGGTGTTGTGTTTTAATTCTGCTAATCCAGTGAGCGATTTTGAACAGACAAAATCGTAACAATTGGTGTCAAAAGTGAGGATTATCACCGGGTTTACAGAAAATTCTATTGGAAATTAGAAAAGATAGAGAAAAACAGATTTCAACCTTGGATTTGTTATCAACTAAGAGGATAACATTATTTTTCTATAAAGTTCTCTATAAAGTTCTAGAACGTTCTGTTTTTTTAAACTAAAAAAAAATTCCGAAAAACAGATCTCACCATTGCATTTGCCATTAAGAAAGAAGCCTAGAACCGATAAATTTCTAGAACATTCTATTCGAAAACGGAAAGAAATGGTGAAAAACGGACTTCATCATCGGGTTTGTCATTAAGAAAGAAGTCTAGAATAGAATTTTCAACAAAGTTCTAGAAAATTCTATTTGGAAACTAGAAGAAATAGCGGAAAACAGACTGCGCCATCAGATTTGTCATTAAGAAAGAAACCTAGAACCGAATTTTCGACAAGATTCTAGAAGAGTCTATAGAAAATACTAGACAGCAAATATCCGAAATGGAGCAAATAAATAAAGTATTGGCTGATTTTGTAGAACATATTGAACAACATCGCTTAAAAGACAAACAAGAAGAAGAACGGCGCCAAAAAGAAAAGCAAGAAGATCGCCGCTAAAAAGAAGAACGTCGTCAAAAAGAAGAATGCTACCAAAAAGAAGAGCAACGTCGTCTAAAAGAAAAACGAGAAGAGAAACAGCAAGAAGAAGAACACCGTCTTAAAGACAAATAAGAAGAAGAATGCCGCCTTAAAGATGAAAATAAACTTTGCAAATGGATACGGGAAGTCATTATACAAGAACAGCAAAAATTCGATCAAATAATACAGGGACAAACGCAACATGAGACAAGACACAGAAGAAGTGCAACAAGAAGTGAAAGAAATCGTAGACGAGATAAAGTAAAAGTACGTCAAGAAGTATATAGTATTGAATCTATTCGACAAGACATACGAGATGTACGCCAATAAATGCGACAAGACATAGGATAAGGGCGACAAGAAGTTAAATAAATAGTAGACGGGATAGAATCTACAGTGAAGAACCTTCAGATAGAAGTCAATAAAATAAAGAAGAAGAGCCCTACTGATAAAGTAATGACCATCGGACAGAACATCAAACCCCCAACTTACGACGGTCAAACGTCTTGGATAATGTATAAACGACAATTTGAAGCTGCCGCTAGTGTAAATAACTGGAATAACGAAGAGATAGCTACTGCATTAGTAATTGCACTTCGTAGGTCAGCACTAGAGTTATCGCAAACAATTCCTATAACGCAACAAAAAGGCTATGAATTCCTTATTGCTGCGCTAGAAAGATGATTTGGAGATCAGCATTGGCGCCAGTTATATCAGTCAGAGCTCAAATCAAGACAACAGAAAAACGGAGAAAGTTTGAAAGAATATGAAACAGATATCCGACGCCTTGTTCATCTGGCTTTCCCAGAAGCTACGGAAGAATTCCGAGATAAGCTTACAATCCAGTATGTTATTGATGGGATAAGAGATCAAGAAATACAGCGTATGTTGCGTATAAGCAAGTTTAATTACTGTAGTGAAGCGTTGGATAGGGCTTTAGAAATTCAAGCAGCTTATATTGTGTCAGGGCCGAAAATAAGAACGGTTACTATAGAGGAAGACAAAGACTTACCGAACCAAACAATGGAAAAATGTTATCTAAAACCTTTAAAGAAGTAGATAAAATAAGTAATTCACGTTATAGAAGAAACCAGGAAGAAGTGCTACAGATGTGGAGGAACTGGACACACGAGAAAGGACTGTCGGGTTGAATTAAGAAAGCACATAAAGTGCTACAGATGTGAACTAGACAGGAGATGAGACTGGCAGATGCAATTAAGGTCTAGTTCATCATTCAGAGAACCAGGAAAAACTACAACAGCCCAATTCTAAGATTAAACGTAGCATAAGTGATACTTCACGTTATAGCCGAAACAAGATCGAATGCTCCAGATGTGAACGAATTGGACATATGAAAAGGGACTGTCGGGTGCAATTAAGAGACCATATAAAGTGCTACAGATGTGGACGAAGTGTAGACATGGGAAGGGACTGTCGGATGCAATCAAGAGACCAGATAAAGTGTTACAAATGTGGACAAACTGGACACATGAGATGGGACTGTTAGGTGCATTTAAGGTCTAGTTCACCATGCAGAGACCTCACAGAAGAAAACCGAAAAAAATTGCAACAATATAGTTTTAACATCAAATATAGACAAGGCAGACTGCATGACAACGCAGATACCATGTCAAGAAGATCATGTAAGGAAGAATACAAGCACTGCAGCAAAATAGAAGAAAGAGAAGAGTTTCCTATTCGGAGAGTCACTTTTGACGTTTATTCAAATGGAGTACAGTTCAGATGAGAAAAGATCAACTTCAACTTAAAGGAAAAGTCAATGCTACTCGTATTATCATAACTATTGATACTGGTGCTGCAGTATATCTGATAAAGTTAAGCCTTGTTGATAAATTTAGAATTCTACCATTATCCAGTAAAATAATGTTGAAAACTGTAACTCGAGAAGCAGCTGATGTGATTGGAGAAATGCAAGTTGAGCTTCAACTTGGAAGTCTAAAATTAAACCATTTGGTGTTAGTTGCTGACACAGAAGATGAAAATATTACATCTCAACAGATTGAAGCCATACTACGGAGGTATCGAAGCTGATCGGGACGATCAGAATTAAGAGGGGGGCAAGGTTACAAACGACTAGAAAAAACTTATTGATACGCCCTCGTATACAAATATTCCACTGTGATGAGTCATCTTTATTATAATATACCGAAAGGAATATTTCTAGATAAATCTCAACTTTTATGTTCTAGATTTGTATAGGAGATTCCATAGATATATAAATAGGGATAGGGTAATCGTAGTATGTTAGTTATATAGTGGTATTTGAATAGTGAAGATATTAAGAAATAGTAATAAGATAGTTGTTTCATCTGTGTTAACAAGTAGTTAATATAAGTACGGAAAATATTGTGAAAGATGTTGTGTTTTAATTCTGCGAACTCAGTGAGCGATTATAAAGAGACAAAATCGTAACAGTATGATTAGCATCAAATTGACATAGAATTTCTAAACAGGTTAATCTTGTGACGAATTTTATTGAATGTATTCTCCTATAACGTGCCGCAAGCAGTCTGTATTTGGACTTATTACATTAAATAATCGGCTAACTCTGTTCATTGAATTTTAACAAAAGTTATTCAAAAATTCTAGCCATATAACATAGTCCTTTCCAGAGAAAGAAAAAGCGGGATAACAATAAAGGGTAACACTGAAAAAACCTCAGCAAGACCAAATCATTTCCTAGTGTCAGTCGAGTAATTTTTAGAATATAACGTCACAGTTTATTTCAACCGCCCTCCTTATGTTTAGAAATAGAAATATTTGTGAAAGTCAATGAAAAAATATCCAAACTGATCCGCAATCTTGTCCATACCAAAAAGCTCCATTAGCGTTACGTCATTTAACTTCATCTCCTTACTGAAAACCGTAACACATCTTTAAAACATTAAGTATATTGTGAAAAATCTTATGCTATGGTGATTGACTAAATTTTTCAAAATTATTTTGAACAACTAATTTTAATTGCAGTGTTAGATATTTGCTGTGTAAGTGTATAATATTTGCTGTATATGTCTATATACGAGGGCGAATCAAATATTAACCGGACTTTTCTTTTTAACGCTCCCTAGGTGAAGTGAGTAACGTAACATCTTGATATATGTTGATAAATTTTGCGTCGACTAACTGTCCAGTTCGCTGAAAAAACGCTTTCAAGAACCCAAATCTACAGCTGGCACAAAAATTTTTCCGATGGCGGAGAGTCAGTGCAAAATGAAACCCATGCACGCCAACCGCGGACAAGCACCAGTGAGACGAATATTCTTGCGATCCGTGAGATGATTGAAGGAGACCGCCGCCTTACAATATGGGAAATTGCTGCACACGTCGGAATATCGTATGGGAGTGCCCAATCAATCATTTCAGATGATTTGAGTTACCGAAAAGTGTCGGCAAGATGAGTTCCTCGCCTCTTGGTGGAAGATCAGAAAGCAAACCGTCTTGCCATGTGTAAAAGACTTTTGGAACGATATGGAACAGAGGGGGTTGATTTCTTGAGGCACATTGTCACCTGTGATGAGACGTGGGTGCATCATTACACCCCGGAGTCTAAACAGGCAACCATGGAGTGGCGAAAACCTGGAGAAGTAACACCGCGGAAAGTCAAGACTTGTCTTTCTGCTAAGAAAGTTCTTGCAACGAGTTTTTAGGATTGCAGAGGCATATTGCTCATTGATTTTCTCCATGAACGGCGTACAGTTAATGCTGCGTACTACTGTCAAGTATTTGATGAAAATAAACTGGCCTATCGACGAAAAAGGTGAGACATGCCTATTCGAAGTGCGATTCTGCTGCATGATAACGCTTGGTTAGACACAGCTGCATTAACCCAAGAAAAATTGGGCCAAATTCATTGGAAAACACTGCAATATCCGCCCTAGAGTCCCGACCTGTCGCTATGTGACTGCCACGTTTGAGCCACTCAAAGAAGAACTGGGAGGTCATCTCTTTGACGACGACGAAGGTGCGATGACGGAATTAAAACACTTCGGTGGGAAAAATGCGCGAATAAAAGAGATTATATAGAAAAATTCTATTTACTATACCAATAAATGTTCTAAAACGAAAGTTCGGTTCATATCTGATTCGCCCTCGTAACACATCACTCTAACTTTTGAGAAGACATTTTTATTCGTAGGGTAGTTCATCAGATGTAATCGAAGCCAAGTGTCACGCGCGATTCAATGCTGTTTCGTACGACACGCCTTCCCTACTGCTTTCCTGAACTTTTAACACTGACTGTACATTTTCATTCAAGCGAGTCGTGTATGAATATTGAAGCGATGATCCAGCAACACGGCTTATAACACGTGGGCCCAATAGATAATAAGTCACCTACTAAGTTTATTTTATCCTTGTTTAATCTTTATCTTGGTCACCACAGACATTTATATCCTATATATAGTTTGTACAAGCTGGAAACACATATTAATGACCGTTGATACTTAAACCTCAACTGATGACGTACGACCGCCCCGTGTTATAGCGTTGTCGTTTCTACATTTTAGTATAACTTCCATAAGAGGACCATTACAAATATTATTAGATAAGTTTACATTCCAACTGTAAATGAACCGCATCGCTGGAGTAGACAGCATGCGACAGTTCACGGATCTCCTGGCATGGAGGGTGCAGGATGACCTAACCTGACCCCATTTTTCCCTTTAAATAATGGTTTTTAATGACCGCGATACTGTTTTAAAGGCTAATTTTTATTGTTTTGAATGAATTAACTTAATTACTCTGTATCCATGAAATAATTATAAGAATCCAAGGATGGATTAGAATTTCAAAATAAGTAAAGAATGACTAGTGACTTTGGGTTCTATATATCCGTTTATTGAAACCTTTTTGTTGTATCAAATTTTTTATCTTATTTAAAGTATTATTTCGATAATAAAAATATTATTGAAGTTGTTGGTCCTTTGTACTTTACCAAATCGCGAAAAAATAGTCATGTTTAATTGTTACTAGTCAACGATGATTATTACCATAATCATTACTGCTTAATAAGAAATGTATCTCGTCTGATCTCACGTTATCTAAACATGATGGTGTTAAGTACTTGTGTGGTAGCTGTTTACAGTATTTTATAACAGGATCAATTAAAAGCCCATCAGACTTACGATTATAATCACATCACTTTTAAATAAACTACTACGAATTTACGCAAGGATAAATATGGTAAAGGCGTTCCCGAGAATTTACTTAAATTTGAAGATTTCGATTAGGATTTTTTTTGTTGTATATGCCGATTTTGAAACTGTTACTGAACCAATAGTGATAGAGAAAACTAAGTTACATCCCAACGAATCCTACACGACCAGAACACATAAACATACGCCTTACTCTTTTGCTTACTATATTAAATGTTCTTTCGACGACTCGCAATTTGTTTTCTGGCGTAATAGGGATGTAGACGCTAGTGATAAGTTTATAAACTTATTGGAAAGCGACAGCAAGCGACTTTACAATAAATTTATAAAGATCGTAAAGCCTATGATTCCTCTAAGGATAGAACAAACCGAGTACAATGTGCCTACAGTCTGCCGTATCTTCAAAAAAGCATTTAATATTGAAGACGTAAAAGTAAGGGATCATTGTCATTTGACTGGTAGGTTCCGAGGGGCTGCTCACTTCATCTGTAACATAAACTTAAAAGTTCCAAAATATATACCGATCTATTACCACGACATGAACGGCTTTGATAGTTATCTAATAATTAAACAGTTTACTACCAAAAATCAAAAGTTGCAAGTTATCGCTCAAAATAAAGATTACATCACATTTACTAAGCTGAGCCCTTCCTCTCCGCGATGCGAAGAGCCCGCATCACTAGTCCCCCATATTGCAACCAGGGTACAAAATGACTTGGTCGGCGGCGTAAGCCCATGTATACAAACCAGCCTCATTTAGTTCACTCAGCAAGTTGTCCACACAAGACTCCACAACAAAGGCGATAAGACCTGCCTGTGGACAGCTCCTACTTGACAGTGTTTTAACAGTCACATTGTTAAACTCAGTATATGTTAGTCCCCAAGTTAACATTGCTCTGATCCATGCGACCATTGTCGGTTCAGACATTACATATCGAATCGTGCGATGTATTGTTAAACGCCCCCTCGATATCGATAAAGGTACCTAGGGCTCAGCGACCATTAGACAGTGTGTTGTCGACTTTTGTAACGAGTCGTGTCTGTGGATATATTCAAAGATCTGAAGTGCACACTCACGCACCGTTGCCAAAGGTTTCGACTCCGTTTTAATGCAGGTTATTCTTAACTTTTGTGATTTCTTTAAATTGATATTTCAGTAAACCCAACGGTAAGCTAAATATTTTATTGCAAAAAAAGAAAATTCAAAAATTTACACGATAAAGTTAATCGAAATCCCACGATGATACAGATTACGACTTGAACTATTATAAAACAATTATTTTAATTATAATCTAACATTTTTTTTTTTAACCCCCCGAAGTATCCACGGGTTGACGTTCCGGTGGGGCTTGCGAGTTTCAATGAGAGAGCTAAGCCAGCGGCAGTTTAGACTGCCGGCAGATACAACCAAGCTGGATAGGTCTCTGTGGTTAGGAACCAGACTAAGAGGGATACAACTGCACAGTGGTGCCTACACTAACACATCATTTTACACCAGGCCGTCTGCAGGTGGGCGGTATCGATCCGTTGACTGTAGACGGGCGCACCTTTACACAAACACTTAACACAGGCTTAATTCTAACGTGTGGCGACCGTGCCGAGAGGATGTATGGCAACTGGGCCTATCAGTTGTTCCAGACGGTGCCTTTGGGAAATCGGGCGAAATCCCAAAGTAATACAGCCTTGCGTCGGTAAAGGGAGCTCTGCCGGCGTGGACCACCCTTTCTTCCATACTCGTGGGAATATGTATGAGGAAAAAGAAGACGAAGAAATATTATTAAAGGAGGACTCAGCAATGAGTGACTCCGACAAACAATCAGAGGTGGATCTCATTGTAGAAGACTCCTCTGACAACACTCTAGTGGCTGAATCCAGTAGGATGGGCGAAAGTCCCACCGAAAAATCAGACACTGGGAAAACAGACCCTGGAGGGAAAACGCAAGTTGACCCACAGGAAAAGAAGCTTTCCGGAGCCCAAAAAAGGAAGATCCGGAAGGCACAGAAAATGGCAGCGGGGACTTCTACTAAGGAAAAACCAAAGTCGGGGTCCGAAGCCAAAAAAGAGGGGAGTGCAACCAACAAAAGGCTGCAATCGGACTCGAGTACCTCCCCTGGAGACAAACGACCTGCGAAGAGAACCAGAAGTCAAGTAGGACAGGCTGGAGCCTCTTACAGCAGGGCATTAAGTGATCTCAGGATGGCGATTGTGCATAGTCGTCACCCTGACTTCACAATTGACCAGATCCAAGCTGACCTAATTCTAAATAGGCTTCTAGAGATCATGGATGAGATGCCCTCTGGCAGTGGGAATCCACCACAGTTTGAGGGAAATAAGTACAGGGGAGGCATTTTATGGATCACGTGTGCCAATGTAAATACAAAAACCTGGTTGCAACAATCTGTTGCAAAACTAGGGAATTTATGGGAAGGAGTAGATCTGACAGTAGTTAAGGCCAAGGACCTTCCCAAAAGACCTAAAGTCCTCGTCTGGCTACCAGGGACAGACGAGCTAGAAAAAGCCAGAACACGCCTGGGAACCCAGAACCCAGGGCTGAAGGTGGGTGACTGGACGAATTTAAGCCGCAAAATGGACGAGAAAGGTCAAACACTGGCCTTCTCGGTTGATGCGGCATCCTTCAAATGCCTTGAGCAGACCCAGTTCAAGGCATTCTATAAATTCGGGAAGGTGACCTTCCGTAGTCTGGGAACCGGGAAGAAAAGTGAGGGTGATACAGGTAAACCTCCAACACAGTAGGGCGGCTTCGGCCGCTCTGTGAAGGGAGATGAAGGACTGTGACATCGCCCTCATTCAAGAACCCTGGATACACCAGGGGAAAGTAAAAGGGATTACGGGAACCGGATGTGAGCTTATATATTGCAAAACAGCCGATAACCCAAGGACCTGTATATTGTATAAAAAAACACCTAAAAGTGCTTGCACTAACGAAACATATTTCTAGGGATCTTGTTGCCGCAAAAATAGCAACGAGGGGAGCTGGACCAACAAACATCACTATCGGCTCAGCCTACTTCCCCTATGATGACCTGGAAGAACCACCACCAAGAGCAGTGCGAGACCTGGTGAGAGACTGCAGAGGAAATGGATCGCAGCTGATCATTGGGTGTGATGCCAATGCACATCACGATGCTTGGGGCAGCACAAACATCAACCAAAGAGGTAAGTCAGTCTTTGAATTCATAATGGTAAATAACTTAGACATAATGAATAAAGGCAATGAACCCACCCTCGTCACCAGACAAAGGCAGGAGGTCATTGATATAACGTTAAGCACAACATATCTTGACAACTTTATAAAAAACTGGCATGTGTCTAGGGAGGCAAGCTGTTCTGACCATAGGTGCATCAGGTTTGAAATAACGGGTATAGAACGGGAACAACTAAACTACCGGAATCCGCGAAGGACAAACTGGGGAAACTACTGCCTAGACCTATAACAGATACTAGCGGAAATCAAAAGTTCGGTAGGCAACATAATAGAAGTAGAACTGATGGCAGAACAACTAACAGAAGCCACAGTCTCAGCCTTTGAAGCTAACTGTCCTCAGATCACTCAACATTCTACTCGCAATGTGCCGTGGTGGAATGCGAAATTAGAGGTGAAAAGAGGACAAGTTAGGAAACTATGGAACAAGGCGAAAATAACAGGAAACTGGGACGAATATAGACTGGTCCTGACTGAATATAACAGGAACTTGCGTAAGGCTAAGAGATAATCTTGGAGGAAGCACTGTGAGGAGATCGAAACGACCCCAGAATGTGCCAGACTCCGGAAGATACTCTCAAAGGATACGCAACCATCAATAAACTCTCTAAAAACAAATACAGGGGAGCACACCTATACTGGGAAAGAAACAATGACCGAGTTATTTCGGGCTCACTTCCCAGGATCAACAATAATTGAGAAATCACCGGAGACTTGGAGGACTGGAGCAGAGATAAATACTGCTGTGAGAGCCACCAAGGACAATTGGCAAACGGCAAAAAAGGTGATTACCTATGAAAAGATAAAATGGGCCATAAACTCATTTGAACCATATAAATCGCCGGGACCGGACGGGATTTATCCAGCAATGTTACAACAGGGTCCAAACCTGTTGATCAACAGACTTTGCTGCATATTAAGAGCCACTCTAGCTCTAGGATATGTACCAAAGGTTTGGAGGTTAACCAGGGTAGTGCTCATTCAAAAACCTGGGAAACCCAACTATTCTACACCAAAGGCATTTAGACCAATCAGTCTAATGTCATTTATCCTTAAGACTCTCGAGAAGCTGTTGGACAGACATGTCAGAGATGATTTAATGGTAAACAGTCCATTTCACCGGAGCCAGCATGCATACAGAATCGGGAGATCCACAGAGACAGCGCTCCACGACTTGGTCAGCAAGGTGGAAACCACTCTGGAAAATGGAGAAGTGCTTCTAGGAGCATTTCTAGACATAGAGGGGGCGTTCGACAACACGTCTTTTCAATCAATCATCACTGCAATAAGGAACATCAATCTGGAAGAGACCTGTTGCAGGTGGATTGAAAATATGTTAAAAGACAGAGTGATCTATACAGAACTGCTCGGAGAGTCGCTGATGGCACGGGTAACCGGGGGGTGTCCGCAGAGGGGGGGGGGGGTTCTCTCCCCACTGCTTTGAAACCTAGTAATGGATGGGCTTCTGCGAACCCTGAGTGGGGAGGGTCACTCTGTGCTGGGATATGCAGATGACTTGGTAATCTTAACCCAAGGCAAATTTAATACAACAGTAAGAGAGAGAATGCAGAGGGCTGTTAAAGTTGTAGAAAGATGGGTAAGGCACGAGGGACTCAATATAAGTCCCCAAAAGACTGTCCTAATCCCCTTTACAAAACGGAGAAGCAACAATGACAAAGCTGAGTGGAATACAAAGGGTCGCCTGTTTATGTATTACTGGGGCCATGAAATCAACGCCCACTTCGGCAATGGAATGTATTCTGGATCTGCCTCCGCTACACATAGTGATTCAGGCAGAGGCAAGAATGGGACTCCACCGACTAAATCACTCAACAGTAAAATCGCAAATGACGATGTGAGGACATAAAAACATATGTAAAAAAATCAGGAGCCCTGAGTTGGAAATAGACACGGACCATATGAACTCGAGCTACCACTATAATATACCGTTTGAAGTCACAATAGAGGATCGAATGGCAAGTAAAAGAGAAAGACCGGAAACATTCTCGGGTGCAAGTATCTGGTACACTGACGGTTCAAAAACTAGTGAGGGTACTGGAGCTGGGATATACGGGTTACAACCGAGGAAGGAACTAACCCTTCCCCTTGGGAAATACCCAACAGTGTTCCAGGCAGAAATATACGCAATCTTACGGTGCGCAGATGAGATAAATAAGAAAGCTTACAAAGGGAAGCAAATCCTCATTTACTTTGACAGCCAGGCAGCCCTAAGGGCCAAAAGGTATCATCGAGGCTGGTTTGGGAATGTCAGAGCGAGCTGGAAACTCTGACAAAAGACAACAGAGTTATGTTAAAGTGGGTACCAGGACACGAAGGCATACATGGAAATGAAAAAGCTGACGAACTAGCTAGAGCAGGGTCAGCATCTCAATACATTGGTCCAGAATCGGCCTTTGGTGTGCAGCACGAGAAGCAGTCAAAGAATAGATCAAAAGAGAACATAAAAACCACTGGATCACCAGACAGGGTTTAAACCACAGCAAGCTATTTATTGGGAATCCGGACCCGAAACTGGCAAAGAAACTACTACAAATGAGTAGAAACCAATTAAGGACTATTACAGGTATAATGACGGGACACATGGCCGTCAAAGTACATCTGAATAGAATGAATCTATATAACGGAAACCTCGGCTGCAGACTGTGTGGACAAGCCAAGGAAACGGTGAAGCATATCATATGTGACTGTGAGTCACTGGTGAGATTTAAACAACAAACTTTCGGGTCAGTAAAATTGGAACCGGGAGAAATACTCACTCACTCCTTAGCAGGACTGTACAGATTGAGCCAGGGGGCTAGGTTGACAGAGTGGCTGTAATGTCTAGGGTGAGCACAATAGGCCTACTCTGGTCGCAGTGCATCCGGCTTTAGGACGGACCCGGGAATATATAAAAAAAAAAAAACATTTTTTTAACATTGGCAGCGATTGGATATATTGTATTGCCAGGTAATTTTTTAAAGCTTGGTAGTCCATTGCAGGAACACAACAGAATTTTCTGTGAAAGTGCAACCGTATGTACTTCTGTTGTCATATTCGCACATTCCTTATATATATATATATATATATATATATATATATATATATATATATATATATATATATATATATACCTTCTTCCAATAATTTCATAGAGCCCCAAATAGTCCATTTTCTTTTGATCCAAGTTTAAATAAACATGCTTCTTGTTCCATTTTAGGAAATACAAATGAAAATGAACTTATATATATTTTACATTACATTATACACAAGACTTGAGCACAACGGCCTACTCAATCCAGCTGCACAATACCAAAGTAATATGATTATTCTAGAAAAGCACAAAATGAACGCTTAGTTTACTGCAAAATTTTTAATAAGATTTGACAACATCGCGAAGGTTATGTCCGACTTCTTAACAATTTTTTATTGACGGTTTCAGAAACCTTAAATTGTCCAGAACATGAAGCAAAAACCAAAACTCAATTTTTAGTCAACAGGTAATTTGGTTACATGTCTCATCGATATCATGAGATCTGACCAATCGATATGTAAAATAACAAAGCACAGGAAACTTGGTCTTTCTAAAATTGTACTTAAATTGGACATATTTACGGAAAACGACTGCTTTTTATCGGGATTTTTTACCAATAACAGTATCTCTCTAAACTTTACATTCGATATATACCAAACCCAAGACATGGATTTTATTATTTATTGTGCTAAATAGTATTAAAATTGTTGCAAACCCAAAGAGGGACTAGAATTAATCAGTTTTTTAATGGTCAATATCTTAAATCAGTCATAATATATTACCACCTTTGATGAAATGCAGATAGAATCTCCAAACATTCTTCTTCATGACGAAATTATTTAAACTGATTTTCTAGCTCCAATTTATCATTTTATACTTGTAACAAAGTAGAAATGCCTTTATGTTTGACCTTCGCGAAACTAATGTTCGGTATGTTTGTATCGATGGCTTCAAGTCGAACTGAAAGTCAAACGGCTAATTTTCAACTTACCCTTTATTTCAAGGACCTGAAAATTAATTTCAAGCCACTTTCAAACCAGTTATTTCACACAAATGTATATCTCAGCCTCGATAAATATTACTTGCAGGATATTTTGAAAAATTTGTGTCATATTGTAAATAAATTGGACTTAAAGTAACAAGTTTCCTTAATTTTCATAATATAAATATTTGGTTTGCAACTTTAACCGAAAATCTTGGAAATATCAAAACTGTTATCCCCCACGATCACCGATCTGAAGTTGACAATTAAATCTAGCTTAAATCATTTATGTCAAGTTCTAGAATCGCTTAAGGAAAGTCAACTCGATTTCATTTTATGCCCGACTAGAGTTAATCAAGTTTGTTTCTAAGCTTTTATTAACCTTTTTCCAATTGATTTTTAAAACCTGCTCCAGCTTAAACTTTTTTTAAGTCGTACACGTGTCCTAGAATGTTGTTAAATAATCTATTTTATCCAGTACTACAGATACGAATTAAATTTCATAAATTTTAAATAAAATAATATGCGGGGACTCGCGCTGATCTAACATATTTAAAATTTTAACTGGATTATGGGAAAATTAAGTATATTAATAACTTCACTTTAAAACATATTTATTCCACAAAAAAGAACTACAGATTATGGTTTTGATTTTAAAATTATACAAAAAGTGTTGTTCACAATTATTACAATATTGAAGGTATTTTAATAACATAGTGTTCTAGATTATATAGCCTTGCGCCTAATTTTAAATACGTACCATAATACATATTCAATCCAAACTTTTATTAGATATCTGTTGGATATATTTGAAAAAGAAGTTTATTTGCTATTTGGGAGAAATCTAGAGATTTGAAAGGTAAGGAAGGGGTGCGGGATATAAGGATAGAAATAAAAATGGGGAACATGTAATGTCAATACATGAGGAAAATATCTTGATGCTATTTTCTGTCCTAAACAGACTTGTTCTTTTTTCTTAATATTTCAATCGCGAATATTGGCGTCTTCTAAAGACAACAATTTCAATAATTTCATTCTTCGAATGTGAATTCTTGTTTCAATAGAGACATTTTCTTGTTTTCATTCATTCGATATTTTTCATAGGAGCGATAATACTTCACAAGGACTATTGTTTTTTTATTTATTCATTCATTTCTTAATAAACTTCAATTTCATCCAAAAGCTCTTGTTCGCAACCCTTTTTAAAAATACAGAAAAGCAAGATTAGTGAAAATCCATTATTTATTACTATTAATGTCTTAAATATAAGTACACATTTACAATAACCAAAATTAAAACAACTTACACTAAATGATTACAAGGATAGGCTAATATTACATTTAAAGTACCTTAAACTCTCAGAAGTTTTGCAGTAACATGTAGGTAGTAAAGATTAAAATTTAATAACATTTTCATAAATTCGTGTTTCATAAAAAAATAACAATGCAGGTATCCGATGTCAAAGGTTAACAATGTTAAAATAGTTCTTAGTCACAAGATGCCTAGTGCAAATCATTCTAAATATGAAAATAAAGCCCCAGGATTAATTCAAAAGTTTTAAAACTTTTACAATAAGACCTAAAAATTTAAACTTGGTCTAACATATAATTTCTAGACGATTAGTTAAATATAACTTACCACTTATGATGCAATCTGTTTTATACTGTTATTTTCAGACCTCCATATACGGAAATTGAAGTTAAAAACTAATTTCAATCCTTGAAACACATAAAAAGAAGTAGTTTTATGAAATTCAATCTAATTTGCCAGTCTAAAATTTTTTTTTCTAGATTTGCAGTATATGGATTAAAACCTTAGATGACAATCGTCGAATTTGTTGATTTAAACCGTTATTAGATATGACTTAATCTATATTTCAATTTTCCTATTAAATTCAACAGTTTTATTTATTTCATTTATAAGCCATGCTTATTTTTAGTTCGTTTTAAAAATCAGTACCAATGTATTTAGATTTGCAGTATATGGATTAAAACCTTAGATGACAATCGTCGAATTTGTTGATTTAAACCGTTATTAGATATGACTTAATCTATATTTCAATTTTCCTATTAAATTAAACAGTTTTATTTATTTCATTTATAAGCCATGCTTATTTTTAGTTCGTTTTAAAAATCAGTACCAATGTATTTAGATTTGCAGTATATGGATTAAAACCTTAGATGACAATCGTCGAATTTGTTGATTTAAACCGTTATTAGATATGACTTAATCTAGATTTCAATTTTCCTATTAAATTAAACAGTTTTATTTATTTCATTTATAAGCCATGCTTATTTTTAATTCGTTTAAAAAATCAGTACCAATGTATTTAGATTTGCAGTATATGGATTAAAACCTTAGATGACAATCGTCGAATTTGTTGATTTAAACCGTTATTAGATATGACTTAATCTATATTTCAATTTTCCTATTAAATTCAACAGTTTTATTTATTTCATTTATAAGCCATGCTTATTTTTAGTTCGTTTTAAAAATCAGTACCAATGTATTTAGATTTGCAGTATATGGATTAAAACCTTAGATGACAATCGTCGAATTTGTTGATTTAAACCGTTATTAGATATGACTTAATCTATATTTCAATTTTCCTATTAAATTAAACAGTTTTATTTATTTCATTTATAAGCCATGCTTATTTTTAGTTCGTTTTAAAAATCAGTACTAATGTATTTATGGTTTTGAGTAAGTTAAAAATAATTGTTTACATAGTACTACGTCCTATAAAATGAAAACAAAGTACACAAAAAATAAGTGTAAGATTAGCCTATCCTTATTCAAAATTTGTAAAATTGTGCAACAAAATCAATTATAAATAGACGCAACGACTATTTAATGTTCAATACGTGAAATCAAAATTATACATTTCTAATGTATTATTGAAAGGAAAAAATATAAAAGTATTGGAATGACTCTACGCATATTTAAGAGTCTTGCACCTAAGCATCCAAAAGCTTTGTCGGCCGCCAAAGTTAATAACGACCTGAAATTCACATTAAATGAAAACACAAAATTAAAATAAAGCAAATTGAAATAGACATAATGCACACAATGATTTCAAACATCAGCCCGCACGTAAAGAATGTTTTTTTCCTATGAATGATAAATTTTATTTTATTACAAAGGTAACGTTAAACCAACACCATTAAACTTATAACAACAATATCTCTAAAGAGGTCCAAATTTAGAGAAAAAATTTAATTTTAAACAGACTTATATAACAACTTTTTATTATTAATTAATTAATACAATATAAAAAATTAAGATGCAAGTGAACACAGTAAGTAGCGATTGAAAGGTAGTTTGCTTAGATTCTCCTTAAGTAAAATTTAAGTTGATGATACTACTAAACTTTGTTTAATTGTTCTAACCAATGTTGCAGAAGTATATCTCCCGCAAGAGATACAGATATTTTGAGAGCTTACATATTAGTAAGTTGTATAATGTGGTCAAAATATATGTGTAGACCTCCCGAAAACACATTTCCAAAAATTTTAATCAAATTAAACCACGGTTCAGTTTCTAAGCAGAGATAGGTAGTTTTACGAATACTATTAGCCGACCAAGTGAACCTGCGGCCGTCGCTGCTCCGGCTTAGGAACATAAACTTTGTTTATAGTGATTAGATGTATCCCACAGCATCACAAAAACTGAGAAAAAAACACTTGGTCGATGAGGAGATATCCCTAAAGAGCAGACTAGCTTAAAGTAGCTGTTAAGTACATTGGCGTAAACTCTAAAGGCATGGTTCCTGAAACCACTTTTAAAACTGGTAGATGAACCAGTCAAAAAGTTCTTCTGCAAGTAGAACAATATTTTGAAATTGAATATTTATTTTTAACACACTAAAAGTGTGTTAAAAAGAAAACGACTTTTTTATTCTTGTATTCTTAAGCAGCGCACCCACTGGTTCGGCTCGGTTCAGACCGCTCGGCTCCGCGCAATTGGCCGGTTTTGGTTTACACGTAAATAAATGCGAGCCCGCTCACTGGTTCCGACCGGCCAGAACGCTTCCGCGCTTTCAGCATCGGCGTCTTCAACTATTCTCAAGAGGGCAAAAATTTCCGAAAGGTCTGAAAGCGTTCGACTATTTTAAAAATAGAAAGAGGTAGTTTAATCTGTGGTATAGACGTAGTGTTTGTATTGTTACTATGTCGGACGAAGAATTGATAGAAAATGTGAGAGCATACAGAATATATAATAATAATAATAATAATATTCTCTATACATAGTTGTTGCCTAATAAACTTGAGGTAAATTGTTTAGGCGTTCACGTCACAGTCAAAAAACAGTTAAGTCACAAAAATCTGTGATGTAAACGTCAAATTTAATTAATTCGACTATATAATACACTTACTTTAAAGTAGCCGCTAAATGTTCCTCTGATGGAATCGATTTTCGAAGGTTAGTGTTTTGTTTCCTGAGCGGCAACATATTTAAAATTTCATAAAATTTTATACTAGACATTCTAAAATATTTGAAAAACTTTTCATTGTCGGTCATCAACTCTGGAAATAAATGATAAAATTCCCCGTAAACTTTTCTTTTAAGGTAAATATCATGAACCCAATATCTTCTTCTCCGCTTTTCCTCCACTTCCGCTTCAACACAGGCTACAGCAGCCACAATATCCTCCTCAGAGTCGGAAGAACTCATTTTATTCACTTTTCATCAAAAATAACAGCTCTAGAAACTCTAATGGTTAAAGCAGTTTTAATCAGTTTAGTCTGAATTGTGCGGAGCCAGTGAGAGGGGGCTATCGGCGTTCTGACTGAAGCGGACGGAACGGACGGAGCCGAGCCGATTCAGTGGGCGTGCTGCTTTAAGGTTCAAAACTAGGTGGACTTGTCGACTTGTGAATAAAACTGTGTATTTTCACTGATTAGTTTTAAAGTGAAACTGTGTTGGTGAGTTAGGTGATTAAAGTTTAAGTTTTAAACCTCTAGTGAATTTTGATAAATTTTATTTACAAGCTTTAAAATTTTTTTAAAACAGTAATTTTTAATTCCTGAAATATAATTAATACGTACATGAACCAAAAATGGGTTGTACTTATCAGATTATAATAGTGTCGATTTTATGCGCCATCGTTAAGCCATCAAAAAATTAACCTGAAGACTTTCTCAATGAAATATCAGTCCCTAATGAAACTTTTTAATAATATTTAATGTCAGTTATGCAACTAAATCTGACAATTAGTAAACATATACCAACAAAACACCATTTAACATTACAATTTTAAAATTATCATTATTAAATTTTTTACACAAATACAAGCAAAAACGTAAATCCATAATAATCCCAAAAATACCAAAACCATTTGTTAATGACCCTAACTGTCGCAAGTAATATTTCGCCTTAGTTTACGACAAAGTTGATAAAAGTTGTCGTTTTTAAAGTAAATAAATCAGCTCTAAAAATAAGAAATGCCATCAAGACGTTGGTAGTTAAAAAAGAATCGAAGTACCCAGTTACAACATCCGTTGATTTTATTGCGTCTATAGAAAAATCTGTAGTTATAAAAGTTATTCCCAAAGCATATAACCATATTTTATAGCATTAACGTATGTAATGAAAACACAAGAAGTCTGTATGGAAGACGACAGTGCTAACTAATTGAAAACACTATATTAACATGCTGATAATATATCAATATACATATATTTTTTAAATAATAAATTCACTTCCACATTAGTTTAAAAAGCAATTAGTCCAAAGCTCTATGCAGGCTATTATGAAATGATTTACGATATTTAATTTTTGTATCAGATAGAAGAGTAAAAAATTTCTTCCATGTTTTAAAATGTACTAAAACACAAATTAAAAATAACTGTCCTCTTTACTAGATTTTATCCGGATTTAGTTTTATATCATTCAAAAGACACCAAATATTGTTTCCAAAGGAAAATCCTCGTTTGACGAGCAAAGAAAATACGATAAAATGATCGGACGACGAACTTGGGAAAATTTTTGAAGTAGCGATGAAAAACTTGAAATAGACCATGAAAGTAACTACAGGGATTCTGACTCAGAAATCAGCGAACATTTTAGGATGATGAGTATTACGAAAACTTATCAGACAGTATTCAAATAAGTGAAATAAAGTACAATTTGAAAATCATGGTTCTTGGATTTAAACCGTGTCAAATTGGAATTATTATCCGATGTTCCGCCTACGATTGCACGAATCATCTTCAGGGATCTTTACTCCACAAGATTAGAACACTAAATCATCTCGTGGAGTAAAGATTCCCAAAGATGCCTTGTGCAATCGTACACGAAACGTCACGATAATAATTCTAATTTAACACGGTCTAAACCTAAGAACCACAATTTTCAACTTGACTAAAGCCGTGAAAGCTTTCGTTCTTTATTAGAGTACAACGTAAAATACACCGCTGGTGGTACGAAATATCAATACTTTAAAATAGGTTCCGCCGTTAGACACTAAATATTCCTTTAACGCTCGGCTTGTGTAAAAACCATAAAAAAAGTAGTTGGGCCTACAAATGAGTATACCGAAAAAGACCAACAGTATAATATATGTCACATTGCATTATTGCATTATTGCAAAATTAAAAGTTCCCAAGCAAATAACCATTTTAAAATAACCAACCCTTTCCACCATGTTTAAAATGAAGGAAAAATAATTGTAATTTAAGGCAAGTTACAGATAATAAATTTAAAAAAAAAGTAAATGCCAAGCGTGCAATACTCTTTTCCGCAACATTTTTAGAAAAAAAATTCAAAGTAATTTTTATCAAAGAAACGTGATTGATATTTTTATCTTGCGGAAAATAAAAAAGCAGCTCGTTATATTTGGTATCATGCCGAAGAATCACCAATTTTTGAAATGTCACAGGAAAAGGGTGCACTTTTATTGGTGGAACTTAAAAACTGCAACAAGCAACATCGACGCAGGAAGAAATATCATTTGGTTCATCCTCTTTAACACAACAGAAACCACGGAATTTTTTACAGTTAGCAGTAATCAAACTTTGGTTGATAAAAGTACTTGATTAAAAATGTCTGAATTGGAATCATGATGAATCGGATAATATTTAGGAAAAAATTGCGCGCTTAACTTTAGGGAAGTAAAATAAAGTTACAAAAATCTTTCAAGCATTCAAATGTCAGGAGGATAGTATCCTGCAAAGAACGAATGTTGTGCAACAATCTGGTAGTAAAAGCCGAAAGTAAAAAAAAATTATCTATGGGACACTAGAAGAAAAGACTTTTGAAACAAATGTAAATATATGGTTATATGCCTCAAATATTTCCGAAACAAAGCACTTCTGGTATTAGATAATAATTATTGGATTTTAAAAGTTGAGGATTCAGTAAATTGACTCAATAATACGTTTTGTATATTGTAAGATCCGTTAACCCTTTCAGTAGCGCAATTCAGTCAATGTAGTTAAAATCACATTGAAGTTAATTTCATAGGTTTTTGAGGTCGCTGAATAGCAATCTGGCATCAAAATGTAAAAAAAAGATCAAATCCAAGATGCCATACAGAGAGAATTAAAATTTTGTCAAAAATTTAGTATCAAAATGCAAAAAAAATCAGGTCCAAAATGGTGGATTAAAAAAATTTAAATTTTTGGTAAAATTTTACAGTGGTTGCAAATCAAAAGAATATTATAGTAGACGATGAACAAATCTACTCTAAACTATTTGCACAGACACCCTCCTCTTTGCGAACAAGAGCTAGGGACCGGCTGTGACAGAGAGGTTTCTCTTTGTTTTATTTTACTTTTTCTGTTTTCACATTTTTTGATATATCTTAATAATATACATATTTTAAAATATCTGAAATCTTCCCAAGTAATTTTAATATTTTTGTTGTTAGCAATCTATATTTTTAATTTATAGAAGTTTACGCTCTGTGTTTGATTAGATAAGATAAAAGTTGATCAATTTGAAGAAGATACTTTTTCATACTTCTAGCTGCCATATTGAACTTCGAGAATCAAATCTTATATTTCTTAGCCTCAAAAATAATTAACAATATGAACACTAAAAAAGGGAAAACGACACTACTATAGTGGCGTAAGTGACTGAAAGGGTCAAGTTAAAATACGACTGGCTTTTTCAATTTTCTATTTTGGCTAAAAAGGTTCGAGAGAAATATTTTTTTGCAGTTAAATTGAAAATGTAACCCTTAATATAATTTGGGACATGAAATTTAAAAAACGCAGAAATGAGTCGATTACCATTATTTTTAAAGATTTCCAAAAAAAAATCTTGAAAAAATTGGATTTTTTTTTTATATTAAGTCCGCTCTTTTTTAAACAGTATTATTTGATTTCTATAAAAATCCATTTGAATTTTATAAAAAAATTACTTTTTCAAGTTACAACCACAACATATAATTAGGATTAATTAAGAATTGTTTCCCATGAGAAATTCTTTATTATTTTTAAAAATAATGGTTATTTACTCCCAAGTCTTCTTTGAATTTTAAAATTTTCCACCTTATTAAAGAAATTGAAATGCCAGATTTTCGACATATAAACAACCATGATTAGTACATCGTTATTTTCAAACAAATAATTCTATAGTAAGTAAAAAACAAAATTTTTTGTCTTGCCTAAATTATTGTAAAGCTTTTTTAAATTTTACTTAGTCAAGTATTATTTTTTAGGTATAATAACAAATGTTTTAAAAAAGCTTAAGTGGAATTACTTACGTGGTGAATAACTGCGGGAGCGAGAATATCTTCTTCGGCTTCTGCTACTACTATAATAGGGTGACGGCGAGCGACGATGGTATCTAGAGCTTCTATAATAATCACTAAAATAATGAAATAAACCAGTAAAAAAAAAAAGAACAAATAAACAAAACTGCACACTAGCCTAAATACAATGATTTTAAAATTATGGAAAATATTTTTTTAAATAAAAAATAAAATGGGATCTAAAAACAGATCTTGTAAAAATTTTAAATCTAGTCAAATAAAATCATATTTTTATTATAGATGCAGTCTTTTACAATTTCTTCTAGGTTCTTACGTATACAAGATTTTGCATTTAGAACTCTTTATGCGATTTCTTAAAATATAAAATAAAATAAACTCTGAAGAACTGGTAATAGTGATCAAGCTAAATGTTAAAAATCCAGCCTAAACCTTTTCTAATGATGGGACATTTAATTTGAATAATATTGAAAATGAACTCCTCTACTGCTTTTTTAAACATGTAAACATTTATTTCAGATATTCTAATTTTTTTTTATGGTTTATACATAAAATATTCCCAAAAATTCTACTAAAATCCATGATTTTTACATAAGTGATATTATGATATCAGCAGTCTTGGAATAAATGGGATAGAAGTTAATAATAAAACTATTTTTCTGATTCTTTTCGTTAACAAAAATATTTCTTCGAATTAAAAAAAAACTTTAGAAATGCTTTTGTTTTATTAAAGATTTTTGATATAGATTATTTATAACCAGTTACAAACATGACCATATTTTGGGAATATATTTGTTTCTTCTTAACATATAAAAACCGCACCGTTCGGCGATTTTCAGCACTTTCATTAAAAAAGAAATGATCTTCCTGCTTATACAGAGTCACATCACATGGAAAAGCAATAAACTCCAAACAACACAGGATAAAACAAAATTTATTCCACAAACAACATTTAAAAAATATTGATTATATTTGTATTAAAATATTTATGGTTTACTTACTCTCGGTCTCTACGTCTGTCATACCGGTCATTATATTTACTGGAAAAAATATAATATATGTTATTAAATATATCAACCAGCAACACAATAATATTTTTTTAATAATTGTTTAAAGGATTGTTTAAGTTGTCTTAATAATCTCAACAGGACAACTCCTAAATATCTTTAATATAATTTTTCCAAAGAGAAGCTATTTATTTCCTAACTGATCAGAAATAAGTGGACTTCTTTTGGCGTATGTAACATTTAATCTTTATGAATGTTCCAATACACAACAGTTTACACATTATTCAGATTGTAATGAACAGTTAGTTTTATGGGATTCTACATGGTAAAATGAAAGTACCAAGTTATACAAAAAGTCAAAAACTCAATACTTATTTAGTTTTACCGCCTGTCAAAGTTCAATTTTTTTTTTTAATGTTTAATATTTTGCGGTTATTTTTTACTTATCAAGTTGAGATTTGGCAGAGGGATTACATTTAATGACTCCTACCATTCTGTTATAAAAATGTTTCTCTACTGTATCACTAGAGGTCACTTAACCTGAAATTCAATTATACCCTCCTACACATCGTCTTTTGCTCGTTATTGAAAAAAATTTTGAGGATCAAAGAATTCCTAATTAAAAAAGCTATTCCTTATTCGAGTTGATAAACCATACCCTTTAAACTAAAAATACTATGTTGGATGACCTGCCAACTATTAAGAAATGCGTATTTTATCAGTTGATTTAGTCCTTCTTATTCTAAAACCATAACAAACCTATTGTCACTTTCCCCAATTTGAAAATTTAAATGTTAATTTTAGAAATAACTACTTAAATTCTGCAACCCTTGGAAATGAGATATTAATAAAAAACATTTTTAAATTTTTCTTTTATATACAGCTGCTTACATAATTTGTACTTACTATGTAGGTTTGCCCATATAAATGCCAGGTGTTGGAGTATGAGCTCTTTCAGTTATAGAGAAATCAACACGGATGCTTTTACCATTAATTTTCATTCCAGTACATTGTTCTTTGGCAACTTTAGCGTCTTCTGAACTTTCAAAGTACACAAAAGCAAATCCTCTGGACCTACCAGTCTAAAAATACAATGATGTTGAAACTGAAAATAGTTATTTAAAATGTTGAAAAAAATCAATAATAAATATCTCCTTTTTTTTAAACATAGAGAGAGCATTTAAAAAATTTTCACCCATATTTAACAAGAAGGCTCAAGACTTAGACCCGTTCTAGTTATCACAGAAGTTAAATCTAATAATTGGCCAGTTTTTTTGTGTTTATGATATAATCTATATTACATATGTCAACAAATAAACTCACGAAGGAATATTAAGAATAAAAACCTAGTGATAAAGACTTGGAAGTCGGTAATAAAAATAGTTGACTCCCGAAAACAAACAAAATTTTCCATTTCTGCCTATTTAGTAATAAAAGAAATTATTTTTTTATCCTTGTATTTTTAAACTTTAAAACTTGCTAAACTTATTGTCGTACTTGTCAATTTAAACCATATACTGTTAATTTTCTCTTCTTCATAGCCATTCTCTATCCTTTGAATATAAGCCTCTCTCATACTCTTCCAGGTATATTTGTTCTATGTCACCTGCTGTCCTTTTGATATAGTCATACCATCGTTGTTGTGGTCTGTCAATGCTTCTCTTACTTTCCTAGGGTCTTCTCCATTTTGTCATCTTTCCGCTTCAACTGTGTTTCTCGTAGCATGCCCAGTTCAGTTTAGTGTACATATTCATCTTGCTTTGTCCTCAACTTTATTTTGTTTCTTATCCACTCATTGGTTTTATAGTCTTTAATTGTTATTCATAGCATTCTTCATTTAATTGATCTTAAGTGCACTTGTAAGGGAACAAAAGTTTATTGTGATTTTTACTAATTTTAACATTTATTAACTCTAAATTAAATTCTACTAAATGGAAGAATTTACTTGAGTCCCCCTCTGTATAAAGATTTGGACCGTTAAAATTGTTTATCTTATGTCTGGCCAAAAATAGTCACATATCAGGGAAATATAAATCCATTAACAAACTTAAGCCTAGTTTTATTACTTTTGGGGTAGTTAATTTTTCTGAAAAAACAACATAAACTTAATGAATTTATGTGACACAAAACTTAACTATTCCACCCTCTCGAAGTTTTTGATATAAATCTGTCAAAGTAACTAATAATCTTAAAAACCATATCGTTAAGGGTCTAAGGTTAAGTTGTAAAGTGATAGCCACATGTGGCGACCGTGAGAGAGCTTTCTTTTACTTAAACTGAGCAAATTTTCCCATCATAAGAAAACAAAAGAATATTTAAATAAAATCGCTAAAATGCAATATTAGTATTTGTTATTATGTATAAAGTTCGCGACTGTTACCCATTTTTCCCCAATTGACGAAAATAAGAATAAGAAAGAGAGAAAATGGTTAAAAACCTTGGGTTTTTTTTATGGGATCTGTCACGCATCTTTTAGAGTAGCTGTAGAATAGATATTAATAACATTTATATAAAGTAATTATAAGTTTTGAGCTCTGGTCAGTTCTAATATTAAATTAAATTAAATTCGACGCATGGATGACTCATGCCATCTATGAACCAGGGGACCGAAAACACACCGACGCTCGGGAACGAAAACTACCTTTTCGCGCGCGGGGATGCATCGCGTAAGGGCGTTCTATTGGTGGGAAAGCACGCATGTCGGAACCAACGCATCTAATAGGGAGAAGGGCGGTTCTAAGGGATGAAAGTTGAGTTGGATCTTGAGAAATTAATTAAGGGCAGTTACGATTTTGAATTCGTCTAAGTCAGTTTGGCGTGCGTTTTAGTGTTTTACCAGTGTAAGAAGGTTTTTTTTTCTGCTGTCTTTTCTGCTATTTTTGTCTTATATTTTTTTTTTATTCTTCCAGACAGCATTTCAAATAGTAAGGGGAAATTTACTTTATTTTCTACCGGGGAAGGGAGTCCACCATCCCTTAAACTTTTAATTAAACAAATAAATTTGGGTTTATTTCATTAAGGGGAATATCAGAACGGCCTAAAGAGCTTGTAGTTTTAAGCTTTTAAATTATAATCCAGATTTACTCTTAAGTTTCTCATTGTAAATAGTTCGTTTTATTCTATTTATTTTGTTAATAGACTAAGTGTATTGAGAAACTTGTTTTATTCAATTTAATTAAAACCTTCACGCGAATTAACTTGCGGGCGCGCTGCTGCGAGATCTACAAGACCAGAGATGTCTACTGACCAACTAATTAGCAGCCTTTCCCGAGTCCTGAAGATCTGAGTCATGGTTGTGGTAAGCTTTAATAACCGTAGTGTTTGGTACTAAAGCTGCAAGAGAGAAGTTGAACGACTAGACTTCCAGAGTGTCTTTATTACTGTGATATTTAATTGTAGGTTATCAAAATAGTTACTAATTAATATGGGACAAAAATGATTATAGATAAGATAATTAACGCTACCTCAATATGTCATCGGCAAGAGTCTATAATCAAATTCTGTCACACACTTCCTATTTGATTATTATTTTAATTAGAACCCATGTTTCACTGCTATTATGTTGTTACTGGTAGAATACATTCCATGTATATTTTGGTTCTTAGTTTTAGGCGAAGGTCGAGTAAGTGTTTCATTTTACCATATGCAGCCCATCTTAAGAGTATTCTATGGTTGATTTCGACCTATTGGTTGTCCTTTCCCGTTATTATTTCTCAACCAAGATAAACCTATGAATAACCTTTCCTACTTGGTGTCTATATTTATCATTTCTATGTTTGTTGATTTGTCTTAAATTTGGTTTTTGTGACGTTCATTTTTAGATAGACAGATTTCCAACAGATAGTTCAGGTTAGTAGGAAGATAATCTGCAAATAATGCTGATAGTTTTCAAACAGGTACGAATCTTGGATGGAACAGAAAACTGTTCGTTTACTAACTGGTTGGAAGGCATTTTAGTTACTGTACAGCATACTGACAGTAATAAACTGTTTCTGACATGGTTAGAAACTAACCTTATGATTTTATTATTATTAAATATGCTTTATTGTCTAAGATCTCATACACTCTTATGGACAAGGCCAACTAAAACAAACAATGAGTAATAATTAATGATGGTTTTAAAATCCAACTAGATTGACGGAGCATAAAATAAAAACTATATGCAATTTAAAACACTACCATGAACTGAGTGCTGGTAACCAATATCAAACATATTAAAAAGATAACACAGATAAACCCAGTAAAAGGCCAATAAAAAACAGAACTCTGAATACGGCATAATATTCCTCCATACTATAAAACAGCCCCTGTACTAAAGTACATCTCAGATTCCCCCCGGAATAATGAATAAGGCATCAATTGACAGTGCAAGGCAAAGTGGCTATATATTTTTCTTCCTTCTTCGCTTGGTCAGCGTTAATCTAGGGATCGGGAGACGCAAATTAAAATTCCGATCTTGTCTTGTACGGATTACACAGATAAGTCTCTAGGTTACCTCCCCCACCATACTGGTACATACGATGAACCAGACATGAGACCTCCAAAATAAACAGTTAAAATTTTTTGCTGGCTTACAATGTTCCCTATATGTGCCTCCAGACAAGTATCTGAACGCCTTATTCTGAATCACAAAGTGGGAATTCAAAAACTGCCGACTGCAAAAATTCCACACCATATCTCAGATGAAACTCAAACAATGTATGGCAAGTTATCTTCGTAATTGTACAATCAAGCTCAGCAGACACCACCCTAATCGACAACAGTCCGAAGCCAGCTTTTTATTTTGGCTCCAACATGTGATGCTCAAATTTAAACATAGAATCAATAACAACCCTAAAAAATGTATACTACTTTTATTTTCTATTAATTGGTTGTCTAAGGAAAGAATATTGAATGTAAAACCCAATGTAAATATATTAGTTTTATTTACATGAAAAGAAAGCGAGTTCGAGATGCACCATTCATGAATTCTATGAAAATCAATATTTGCAAAAGGTTTAAGCATTTCTCATAATCTCTAGAGTTGCCATCATAATAGAGTGCGAATCTGAGGTTACCAAGTCTTTCTTCTGCAATAATCATTCCTTTGTCGTCCAGGACCAGAGTAGATAATTTAGGTGATAATATTCTTCTGCTTAACACCTCTGAATTTCTATACGTTTGGTGTGTTCATGCAGCCTTACCTTCATTTTAGATAGTTCGTTTAATTCCTGAATAATATCAATATATCGTTGGTCTATACTTTTCATAGATCTTATAAATGCCCAAAATTCTACTGTCAAGTTAGAGCGGTTTTAAAGTTATACCATGTTAGTGAATTAGGGGGTTTGATTTTTAACAAATAACAAATGTATATCTGTTAATAAATAAATTCTTGTTGCAATTGAGGTAAAATAAAAATTACAAGCAATGGTAAACAATGTTTTTTATTTTTTGTTGATCCTGAAAAGTAACAAAATCCAAGTTATTCCTAGATGCATAATTCCAAATTCTAGGCATTTTATTATAGGCCAGCCGAATATTTTTTTTTTTAATTTACTGTTTCTAGATATGAGCCAGCGGGTTGTTCAGAATGATAATGGAAATTCATGGTTTCTTAGGCTTCATTTTTTTTTGGGCATAACTTTTTATTAAACAATTAAGGTGTGAAAAAACTGATTTTTGTTAAGTTATAGAAAAAGCTATTGCTTTTTAGAAAAAAGTTCCAAACAAAAGTTTTGCGCCTTAGAAATACTTACAAAATGAAAAAAAAAAAAAAAAGATCATCAAAATAGGCTTATTTATTTATTAGCTATTGCAAAAAAAACCTGATAAAAATGCTGTTTTTTCAATTGTTAAACAATAGAAAACATATTGCATATACTTCATACTGCAGCAAAAGAAGCCTCTTGCCGCATAAAATAAGCAAGCGAAATTTCAAGTAAAAATATTCAATAGTTTCTTGTACAGTGAATTTGTTTATACGTTTTAGGGTTATTTGTTTATTCTCAGTGAGCGGAAGGTCATATCTGCGGGTGCTCGAATCAAATTTGGAGGCTTATACTATTAATATCGAAAAAGAAAGAAATGAAATATTGATTTTAAATTGTTGTAATAGATTAACAAAGTTAGCATCCATTTTTGCGTTTAAACAAATAGAATACCGCTTCGACAAATACCGATATCGAAACAGCGATAACTGGACGTGATAGTTGATATTTTTGCACGAATTTGGAAAAAAAGTCTACGTCCAATAGAAGCCGAAATAAGAGTTTTATTTAAAAAAATCACTTTGGCGTTGTTTATTAACAATAAGGAATTAATTTAGCAGGAATTCACAAGGCAATTGCCCAAACTATCGTATGTGAAAGGTTTCGACTCGATTATCTGTAAATTGATGTGACAATAGTTTTTAAGTTTCAGCTTTTCCGAGTGTCAGTGTGGGTGCGGTGGTGGGAGATGCCAGCAGTGCGTGGACGAAAACGAAATTCTAACGCTTCAAATTCGTTTCGCCGGAAAAATTTGGGATTATCTTGGCGAATTTTGATCGTAAAACTTTCAATTTTTTTTTAATTTGTAGATTCTTGATGAAATATGATTATAGAATATACATTTTCTTGAAAAAATTATTTTTAAGCTTAACAATAAACAAACTGTAATATTTTTATACTTTATGGCTAATAAATCATTAATCGATTAATGATATTTTTAACACACTTAGTGCATTTGAAATTGCGAAAATTCATTGACATTAGTCAATAATACACCAGTGATTAGAAATATTTAAAATCCGTTAATTTTTAATATACCGTAATACTTATCGAGATGTAGCATGAAACAAATTGCAACAGTCATTTTCCGCCAAATAATTGATTTTAGAAAAAAAAAATACATGAACTTTTTGTATATTTTATTGAAATGAACATTTTTTATAAACAATTTTTTTGTAACATTAATATTCTATTGATGTATTAATTCTATATACAACATTTATTCGATTTTCCGTTTCTTGAAGATCAAGATAACATAATTTTCGAAAGACTCATCGTTTTCACTATTATCATTATCATCATTATCAACAACATATTTTTTATCATAATCATTATTATCATCTTTTTCAATATCACTTTCATCGTCGTTTGAAGTAAAATCGTAACAATTTTCAATCAAATTGGACTCTGAATTATCGATGAACATGATTATCACTTACAACGTCATAGTCAGAGATCAAATTTTCAGACACATTGAGATTTACATAAATTTCTTCGACGTTCGAACAAGTTTCCCGTTCCAAGTAGAGCAAAACGATGAACAACGTGAACCATTATTCCGGCAAGGGCAAAAAATGTTCATCTCAATAAAATATACAAAAAGTATTCATGTGTTTTAATTGTAAAATCAATTATGTGGCAGAAAATGACTGTCACAATTTAATTCATGCTACATCTTGATAAGTATTAATGATATATTAAAAAATAATCTGATTTTCAATATTTCTAATCAGTGGTATTTTATTGACTAATGCCATTGAATTTTCGCCATTTCAGATGTACTAAGCGTGTTAAAAGTATCAACCGATTAATTACTTATTATGCACAAAATATGAAAACACAATTTTTTTATTGCCAAGCTTAAAAATAATTTTTCCAGGAAAATATATATTCCATTGCTCATGTTTTATCGAAATACCACAAATAAACAAAAAGAAAGGTTCTACGACCAATAATAGAGATAATCCAAATTTTTCCTGCCAAACGATTTTGAAGCGTCAGTCCTGTTTTCGCCCGGGCGCTGCCGACATCTCCCACAACCGCACCCACATTCGACTCTAGGAAAAGCTGCAAATTGTCACATCAACAATTTTCAAATAATCGAGTCGAAAACTTCCGCATGCGATAATTTAAGGAATGTCCTGTCAATTCCTGCTAAAATAATTCCTTAATGTTAATAAACAACGCCACAGTGACATTTCTTTAAAAAACTAGTTCAGCGTCTATTGGTTGTAGACTTTTTTCTTTTTTAAATTAGCGCGAAAATGTCAGCTATTACGTCCAGTTATCAACGTTTCAATATCGTTATTTGTCGAAGCGGTATTATAATTGTATATAATAAAAAAAATGAACGCTAACTTTGTTAATCTATTTCAACAAGTTAAAATCAATACTTCATTTCGTTCTTTTTTTATATTACTAGTCTTGTACTTTGATTTGCGCACTCGCAGATCGCCGTAGGACCTCCCAATCACTGAGAATGAATAAACAACCCCAAAAGTTATACACAAACTCACTAGGCAAAAACTATTTGAATATTTTTCTTGAAATTATGCTTGCTTATTTTATACCACAAGAGGCTTCTTTGCTACAGTATGAAGTATGTGCAATATGTTTTTCTATTGTTTATTAACAATTGAAAAAATAGCCATCTTAGCATGTTTTTTTGCAATAACTAATGAAATCAGCCGATTTGATGTTCTTTTTATTTCCAAGGCGCAAAACTGTGGTTTGTGACTTTTTTTCTAAAAAGCAATAGCTTTGTCTACATCTCAAAAAAAACTGGTGTTCACACCTTAATTGTTTAATAAAAAGTTACGACCAAAAGAAAATTGAAGCCTAAGAAACCATGAATTAACCACCATCATTCTGAACATCCTCCCGACGGACGATATATAGAAACATTGAATGTCAAAATCACTTCATATCAAGGGAAATTCGACTGATCCATTAGGAATTAAACTATTTTTGTGAAAAAAAAATATTTGGAAAGGACAACAAAAAAGGGTTTAAATTGTTAATCGCAACAATAATCCAATCAAGAAAAAAAATCGTTTACTTTCATATCTAAACATACAAAATTGAAAATTTTGTTTATTTTCATGAAGCAACTTTTTCTCTCACCGATTCCCAAGCTTTGTTCTTAAATTTTTTTGAGGCTCCCCACAGACCCCGTTACTACTGGGCTGATATCCTAGATCTTGATGTCTCACGCACAAATTATTGTGGCTAATGAGAAATTGGTAATACTTTTAACAGTTTATAGGAATATAACAAAAAATAATTATTCAGATTCATTGCGTCAGAATCAAGAATATGTATGATTTAAGAAGACAACTCGGGACCGCAGATTAGAAAAAAAACATTGGTAAATCTGATTATTGAAGACAATAAATTTCAGGTTTCAACTTCTAAATTTGAAATATGTCATAAAAATTTATCTATTTTGCATATTTGCACAAAAATTATTCTCATTTTTAAAAACTCACACTTTTCAGAATGAAAGATTCTAGTTTTAATAATTTGGGGTTTTCTAAGAAAAGGCTTGTTCATCGCCTTTGAGACCACTTTTATTACTGACATATAATATTCTTTCTCTCCTTACTGGTTCCTTCATTAAAAAATACGACTTTTTAAAATAAATTAAACTGGAAATTAAAAAAAAATATTGTAACATATCTGAATCGCAACTTTATAAAGCGTATCTTGACCCTGATTATGATCTGGACAAACTTCCAAAAATTAAAAACTATCCAATTAGAGCCCAGAGACATTTTGGTCAGTTTTGACGAAGAATTTCTGTATACAAATGTTCCTATAAGCGATTCAGTTTCCATAATATCGGATATATTACGAAATAACGACATGGACTCCAGCCTACTAGAATTAATTAAAGCATGACTGATTTCCACTTATTCTACTTTTCAAGGAACTTTCTAAGAGCAGATTTCGGGAGCGGCCATGGGATCTCCGCTGTCACCCGTGGTGGCAAACATTATAATGGAAATTTTTGAAGAAAACACCTCGTCTTCTGCTCCTCTAAAACCTGAATTTTGGTGCAGATTTATAGATGATATGTTTGTAGTTTGACCACATGGCGCAGATAACCTCCATAATTTCCTGGATTATCTAAACCAACAACATCCTAGCATAAAATTCACTATGGAAACTGAATCAAGGGGTGCATTTCCCTTTCTCGATGTACTAGTACAAAGGAAAAATAATGGCAAATTAGTACATTTGGGGTACAGAAAATGAATACATATAAATCAATATCTAAATGCAAGTCACACTATCATCCTTCTTAAAAACAATCTGTCATTAACTCTTTGGTTCATAGAGCTCTTTCAATATGTGACTAATGCTCTGAGAAGCAACGGATATTGCGCTGAAGATATTAAATGTTTTATTAATAAATATAAAACCCAACTCCTCAACAAAATGTCATAAACGTACCACCTCTGGATAGTGTTGTTTTGTCACCAACAAGATGGCCAAGTTATTCCGAAAATCAAACAATCGGACAATTTTCAATACATGTAAAAAAAATGGACAATGTTTAAAGTCACCAAAGGACGCAATAGCATTACAAACGGAAGGCGTTTATAATATATCCACTAGGCTTAAGGAACATGAAAGATGAATCAAAAAGAAACGAATTGTTCAATCTGCAGTAGCTAAACAGTATCAGTGTCTGGTTTCTTTAAAAGTAAAATTCGAGAATCAATCTAAATTTGTAAATGTCCAAATAATATTAATAGAGATACAGGTTACAGTTTACATCACACGTGGAAATCGATTAAAACGATGAATCAAGGTTCGCCGAGCACCAGACGGGTATAAATACCGGGTTGTTGCTCCTCAATGGTCATCCAGTGTTCTAAATGCAATCGTAGGCGAAACGTCGGATAACAATGCCAATTTGACACGGTCTAAACCCAAGAACTATGATTTTCATATATTCACATTAAGTCGATACAGGGGGTATTTTATATCTATAATTAAGATAAAACATTTTCCGAAAAGAAAAAAGTATCAGCATTGGTCCAATTAGGCAGTTCTTGCAGTGATAACATTATTATCAACATAAAATATTTTAAAAAATCATTAGTACTAAAATCTGAATTAGTACATGAAATAACTAATACAAATATAGAATGAGGTACTCTACTGCAATTAACTTGTTTTAGCCTTACCTACAATGTCATAGAAGAGGTGCTTAATTAGATCTGAACGTAAGTTCTTTCTTCTTTTGTTATTCTTACATTCGCAGTTGGCTGTTTCATGCTGTACATTAACTTAAGTAATTTGAATCAAAAAATCTTACCCATAAATTTCTTCTAACTTACCTTAGCATCAATAACCACCTGTACTCTCTCAACTGGCCCGTACTTGCTCATAATGTGATAAAGCTCATCTTCGGTAGTGTAAACGCTGAGGCCAAACACACCCAAGCAACGGCTCGGTTTCGGATTGTCGCGAGTGCCAGTGTGACGCCTGCGACTAGACATAGGACTGTGTGAGTGAGAGCCCCGGTTGTCGGGCGAACGCGAAACGCTGCGCGAATATCTCGAGGACTTGCGACGCCTGTCTGAGCGTGATCGACTGCGCGACCTGGAAGGTCAAATCACAAAAAACACCATTCAATTACTGACTCTCCGAGGACGCTTAAATTGTCCCTTTTAGCGGATCTATATATTTATGGTGAACTAATTATTTTTTTAAACGTATTTTTTAAAGGACCAGGTGTTTCATTGTTTATGTGGGTGTTTTGAGTGTTTCATGATATATATACCTAGTAAGATTTTAGCTTTTTAACGATTAATTTATTTTGCAACTTAAGTAATATTTAGAAATAGCTAGCTCCCTGGTATGAACAGTTTGAAGTCTTGCGATATTAGACAATCCTAAATTTTGTTATGATATACAGTTTACTATAATAGAGGAAAAATATAGTAATTTAACAAGCAATATGAATAAACATGTTTAACTATTTTTATAAAAAATAGGCTTGTGTCCACTTAGTGGGTATATATTTATTTACAAACTAGCAGATACGGTAGTGTATTTCAAACAATTTTTCAGTACTCTGCGCTCCATATGTTAGTAGATAATCTGATGTAGGGAAAGATGTTTAACGTAACCTACTGCATTTGAAGTAGTGAACTGAAGAAGTTATTAAAGAAATACTTTGATGTATTCAAATGACATTTAAAAAAAAACTCCAGTTCAGCACTGGCTAAATAAAAAAAATTATAATACCTGGTAATTTAGGTTACAGTTATTTTTTAATGTATTGAAAAGAGGCCTTTCTTATCTTTCACTGAAAGTAGAAAACAATCCAATTTAGTCTTTCTTAACTACGAATTTGAGGACAATTCTTTAAAACATCTGAGGGGGTCTACAAGAAATATACAGGGTGATACAATTCAAATTACAGGGTGATACAATTCAAATTTAAATCAGTTTTATGGAGCTAGAAAATTTCTAAAATTAAAAAGATATCCGCAAAAAAAAGAAACCCGGTTATTTCGTTTTAAATTTTTCCCGTCTTTATTTAAGGGGTCTTTTAGGTTACAATTTTTCAAGAAAAATTTTTTTTTAGTCATTTTTTTTTAATAGAAAGAAAAGAGATATCATTTTATAATTTTGCACATATATTTATTCGTACTTTAAGTATACAAAAATACTTTTTTTTTGGATTTTTTTTTACCCATAACTGAATCGTCTAAAAAAAAAAATACCAAAATAATGCTTGTTCAAGTGCCCATGGTCGGTACCGGAATGATTTTTTTCATCAAAAAATAATAAAATGGCGGCCATTTGAAAAAAAAAACATTTTTGAGGGTGAAAAATCAGGTAAAAATCGGAAAATTTGTTACCGATCAAAGTGATTCCGGTACCGACCATAGGCACTTGAACAAAGATTAATTTGGTATTTCTTTTTTTTTATTCAGACGATTCAGTCATCTGGAATCACGTCCGCCGTCATTTTTTAATGTTTTTTTTTTTTATACTAAAAGTACAAATAAATATATGTGCAAAATTATAAAATGATATCTCTTTTCTTTCTATTAAAAAAAACTAATAAAATTTTTTTATTTTTGAAAAATTGTAACCTAAAAGACCCCTTAAAGACAAATATATGGATCTGGTGTCTCCCAAATTTAATAGCATATTAAAGACAAGTCTGCAAAATAAATATTCCAGGCTTGTGTTGGCGAGGAAGAAAGAAGATCGACTTTAATCGGGACCTACATAATTGTATTTCAACTCCAACGTTTCATTTAACGTTTTTCTTGACAAGTTGAAACAGAATTGTTTTCAAACAATCAAATATTGTACTCTATATGTATATATCTTAAAAAATCTTATCCATGAGAGCATCACTTTAGGGGAAACTGAAATACCATCCTTATATTACACGACGCCATAATTAACCACCTTTCAGAATTGTTTTGGTTAGACTCTATACATAGATAAAAATTTGTAGCACACTATATTTATCATCAAAATAATTAAAACAGTCTAACCCTTTATGTATAAATTGAAGTCCTGCCACAGTGAAAAAAAAAATGCTCTAAATAATTATTCCCGCTGATTTAAATAATCTATAATAATTTTAACCAGTTATTAAGATTACTAATTTTTCCTCTATTAGTACAATTCTAAGCAAGATGGTAATTATTCTAATTAAACAAAACCTAAACAGATTTATACATTTTATCTAATTTAATAATTTATTAAAAATAATCTAATAATTTACTAAAAATAAAATATCACCTTTGTATAGCACATATTTACATTTGCTCATTGCTTTAAGAAACTGAAAAACTCAAAACCCAACACAACTCTCGATATTTTTATCATTTTATCAAAATTTAAGAAAAAATATTGTGCTGCTAGCATATCCAAGTCAATAATCCCTATTCGAGTAACTTAAGAATAGCAAAAAAAAAAAAGATATATTCTTATTTAATATAAATGAGATATATGAAAGGAAAATTGACATAGAATTATGACTCTTTTACTTTAACCAAGTTGTTGAGATAATTTTAAGAAACTTTGTATAACTAGTACATTTAGAAATGATTTATTTTTTAAGCAAAGAATAAAAATATCAAACTATGAAAATAATTTATACAGGTGCAATTTAACAAGAACACTTTTGCATACATCCCATACACTTATTTTTTTACCGTATGAGCTAGCTAATACTGTAAAAAAGGAAAAGCCAATAAAAACAAAGCAAATTAATGACAGAATCCAACCCAGACATCGCCTTAGTCCAAACGTGATACCAATATTTTTCAAGGGACTGCAGGGTTGCCATAACAAGGAAGTTGTAAGGTAAGGTTATAAGGGTCAAATTTTGTTAATTTAAAAGGTAGATGTTAGGTAAAAATTATATCTTTTTGCAAAAATTTCTAAATAAATTGATATGAATTGCTAGGTCTTACTTATTTAGCGAGGACCAAAAGGTCTTATTTTTTGAAGAAAAGAGTATCATTGTATATTAAACTTTTTTTACCAAATAAACTGAGAAGTCAAGTGATATTTAAAAAAAAAAGTACATATCCATACCACTTTATGTAGTATCTATAAAACTTTTCAATAAATTGTTTAATTTTATGTTAAGAACTATATTAAAGTAGTTCATCAGACACCTTGTCCACCTTATAATCAATATAATAAATGTTAAAAATGCAACACAAAAGTAAAGTAGTAAATCAAACTGTAATTTTTAATAATAATTTTTAGCTTTAAAAAGTTTTTTAGACTTTATTATTTTAGAATTTCTAGACAATTACATTCCATTAAAAGTTAGAAAGGGGATGAAGAACATTTGGTCCTCACTATTCAAAATCAGTTAATTTAAAAACCATTAACATAAACAATATTCCAAGTGTATAAAGATTTTATTTATTGTCATTATCAGACTTTTATCTAGAATTATAATCAAAACCAAAACAATTAACATGCAACAGGAACACAATTTCCATCAATTATAAACTGCCTCTAATTAAAAAAAAAGCTTTGTTTGGTGGTCAGTTTTACTATTAAAAATATATATTCTTATAATGAGCCAACTAAAGAAATGGTACGATAATTGGTCAGAACTTGTTTAAAAAATATTGGCAACCCTGAGAGGTGAAGAAATACATCAAACGACATAGTTTCAATACTCACCTGTCACGACGACTACTGTAGTCCCTGTCTCTATCACGGTCATCACGGCGACGATCCCTGCCTCGCCTTTCTCTACTAGGACTTCTAAAATGAAATAAAAGTTATTCTGAAAAAAACTGTACATTTAATCAATAAAAATTATAATTGTTTCTTAATACAATACATGCGGTATAATTCAAGCGAACAAATTTTGTATTACTACCTTGAATAGCTTTTGCCCTTATGATTTCTTGGAGAATCGTCCCTCCTTGGTGAATGGTCACGATCCATACCTTTATGGCTTCCCTAGTTACACAAAATTAAAAAAACCGTTTTATCAATAATTACAAACATTTGCCTTTCTACAGTAATCAATTATCCAATATAATTAAAAACAAATAAAATATTGTAATAAAATAATAAATTTGTCTAAAATAGGCAATTTGTCTCCCTCCCAAGTTTCTGTTCAGCGTGGCTGAATTCTTGCCGGCTTTTTTTCTGGGCAGAAATCCAAGTTACAACAAAATTTAAAATACTCACCTCTCTATCACTCATAATTGCGGTAATATATTCGAAATAGATAAAACTATTCTTACAAAGAAACTAACCGATTTTTAAGCCAACGGATAGCAACTTGTACTAGCACACTCAAACGTTACAAAAAATGGCTACAAATGGCGTCTTATCGGCGTCCTCCCTGCATTCAGTGCTGCCAACAAATCTTATTCTACTATTTTAAGGGTGAGTCTGCAACTAAACGCAACTTTTAACAAACAAAAGCAGAAAAACACTGCTCTCGAATCACGCGTTATAAGGTGAGTCCACACGATAAGAAAAATTTTAGCGTAGGCGTATTACGCGCTTTTGTGTTAAAAATGTATGGTCCACACGGAACTTTTCGTTACGCGGTCATAAGGCGTACGGTTTTCTTTGTCTTAACCTCACTTTTATCAGGATTTTTGTTTATATTTTATTTAAAAATTAAAATGAAGCAAAATAAAACATTAATTGCAGCAGTATTTTAATCTAGAAAAAAAAGTTATAAAATGTAAGGAGAATATTGATATATTCTTTATTAAAAAAACAGGAAAGTCGTCGCTACTGGGTCCGGTCTGTATTGGAGGAAAACATTAGAGAAAGGCTTGGACATACTAATAATTTAATTCAAGAAATGTGAAATAATGACCTTGATTTTTTAAAAATATCGTCCTGTTACTATTAGTGAATTTGAAGAGCTCTTCGCTGTTGTTGGGCCAATAATTTGGAAACAAAATATGGAAATGTGTACAGCTATACCCTTATTACTAGGTTGGAAATAACATTGTGATATTTAGCTGATGAAATCGGCATGTGAAAGTAACAGTGCGAATTCCGAGTCAGTAAACAGTGTTTCTGAAATTATTCAGGTTACTTGTGCGGTAATATGGGACTCTTTACAAGAAGTTTTATTTCCAAAGTTTACCACTTCTACCTGGTAAAGAGTTGACAAGGAGTTCAAAGATAAGAATTTCAATATAACTGTGTAATTTTAACAATCTTTTTAATAATTACAATTGTTTGTAGTTTTTAGAAGAACACATTACATATGAGACTAACTGGATTTCTATTATTAAATTTCTATCAATGTTAATTATTACTTTTTAATTGTTTATAATAGGTATATATAAAGTTTGCGAAGGGTAGTGTACCAGACGACAGGATTTTTCCTGATATGTCTGAAATTTTAGCCCCCTGTTAGAAAAACAGGAAAAAACTGCAATTGTCAGTATTTTTTGGAAATTAAAATAGGAAAATACAAGTAATAAAAAAATATTTATTGATCATTCTAGTAAGAAAAAATAAATTAATTAAACGTTAACAAAATGAGTGAATTGTTAATTTAGTATATTAATAAACTTATTTCATACTTTTTATTGCTTGATGTTTCTTTTGGCAGTTGCTGGTTTTTATAACCATTTCATGACATTCTTCACATGATATGTTCTTTAAGTTAAACTGTGTCTAGAGTAGAACCTTAACAGAATATATTGTTGTAGACCAATTATTACTACAAATTATTAATTATTAAATTACTATTTATAAATATTTTTAAGTTGCTCTTATGGATTAATAGATTATTATAGACTAATATTTAATACTCTCTTAAGAAGAAGTTATATCTTAAGTAAATTTATAATCTAATAGGCTCAAACTAAAGCATGCCTTAATCTCCGAAACTCTAAAACTTCACTTTTTACAGAGACCATTAACTTTGTTCATATTGTCATCGTTCCATAAATACACACTTTTTCATTTCAGTAATCATGTAAATAAATAGTTATAAGTTATATTTGTTAGTACGCCTATGACTGTAAAATAATAATTTAGATACAGAAATAGAATATTACTAGAGCATCAACATAGAGAAGAGGGGAACTAAAATTAAACAACTACAATAGTGACATTAAATTAGTAAATAAGAAGAAAAACTGTTGTTACCTCATGGTTTAGTGAACATTTTAATAAAATATTAAAAGTAATATTAGAAGATTTATTTGAATTCATCGAAATCAGTGATAAACCAAAAGCAAAAACAGCAAAGTTATAACATTGGTGGCAGCGACAAGCAAAGTTTATAACAATATAGACAGCCTATTTCTCTCCTTAGTCCACTACGCTCCCATTAATGAGAACACTGGCTCGATATTCGTATTTGGTGCTTCGATTGCAAATATTTTGAAAATTTCACTGCCTTAACATACTACATACAACATTCAGATAAAATGTCCGGATATTTACTGAAAAGTCAGGGATATTGTCAGGAAATTTCATTATTTGATCTGGTAATCATAGCTAAGGGCATGTCTGTGGATTAGCGTCTCGATATCAGAGATTGTCGTTGAATAGAAATTGAATTATATAACGGCCTTTATTTCATAAGCTTTAATTTATATAATGAACAACTGTATTATTGCAATTGCAAAATTAATAAAAAAATTAAGAAGAATTGTTTTTTTTGAGGACCAAGCAGTAATGATCTTCGGCAACAATCATTTTTAATGAATTAAAACAATTTAACATAGTTCATAAATATTCATTATCTCAAAACTCACCAAATAAAAAAACATGAATAAAACAACAAACTTCTGAAAAAAAAACATAGGTTATGTTCATACGAAATATTAAAAATAAACAATTTCCGTCATATTTAAAGCAGTGTGCATAAAAGTTCAATATTATATTGCGTAACGACCTTGGAAAATGCGGATTTAGGCGGGAAATCTTCCCGTCTTATTACGTTACGCTTACGCCCAAATTTTGCTTATCGTGTGGACCCACTCTTAAACTCTGTTGTGTCAAACCACGAACTTGACATATAAAACATGTCATGTTCGTGTGTCAAACCCTGAATAGCTCCGAGTAAATCTGAATAATACTAGGGCTATATTCATAAACCATTTTTAGTGTTAGTTTATGCACAAAGGGGTGCGTTCCACCTAACCTTTTTTATTCCGGGCGTTCCACTAAGCACCCACAACGATCACGCTCATGATAGCAGTTTTTCCCGTTCCACTAGCTTGAGAGCATTCTAATCATAAACCCAAGTGGAATGGGATTGTGGACGTCTTAAGCGTTGAGTTAACTATTACAAATGGCGGATTTGAAAATAAATCAGTAGCTTGAAAAGGTTATGTTATAATTTTTAAGCTTTAATATTAATAATTTGTTATAATTATTGGTTAACTTGCTTTATATTAAAAAAAAATACTATTTAGTTTCTTATATTTTATTTTAGTGGAATCTTTAAGTAATTTACGTTGAAAAATAATCAAAATATCTTTTGTGGTGACAGTTGGATATTTAATGGTGGATCGTAATCATGCTTCAGAAAGGGTGCATTCCACTAGGCGCTCACAACGCTCAAAATATTCCTTCAGTCGTTCCACATAACGACTACGGTCGTCGCGGTCGCGGCGAAAACGTCATTAATGACGTCATTCTTCTCGCTCACGCCAAGCTCACAACGACCCATCTGAAAAGGTGGGTCAAAGTGGACGTTCAGAATTTTGGCGCGGTTTTTTAAATTTAAAGACAATTGAAAGTAAGAGTTTCAAAATTACAGTGTAACATATGAGAAAAAAATAAGTATAATTTAGTTTAGATTCAAAATACACTGAATTAGATGGTGTAGTCCAATCCACAAAAGGTGTTACTGAAAAATACATTTAAAAAATGTAGTAATTATATACAAGCACATTTATAGAATGTAGTAATTATATAAAATTTACCCTAAAATGACTTGAATTCTTTATCTGAATAACGATTAATAACATTCTCATAATCAATAATACGTGGCCTAAGTTTTCGCTTTTCCCGACTTTGTAAAACTGCATTCCATTCTTCATCTGGACTAGATGAAGTACTTTCTGAAGCACGATTACGATCCACCATATCCAACTGTCACCACAAAAGATATTTTGATTATTTTTCAACGTAAATTACTTAAAGATTCCACTGAAATAAAATATAAGAAACTAAATAGTATTTTTCTTTAATATAAAGCAAGTATAACAAATTATTAATATTAAAGCTTAAAAATTATAACATAACCTTTTCAAGCTACTGATTTATTTTCAAATCCGCCATTTGTAATATTTAACTCAACGCTTAAGACGTCCACAATCCCATTCCACTTGGGTTTATGATTAGAATGCTCACAAGCTAGTGGAACGGGAAAAACTGCTATCATGAGCGTGATCGTTGTGGGTGCTTAGTGGAACGCACCCAAAGTACTTCATCTAGTCCAGATGAAGAATGGAATGCAGTTTTACAAAGTCGGGAAAAGCGAAAACTTAGGCCACGTATTATTGATTATGAGAATGTTATTAATCGTTATTCAGATAAAGAATTCAAGTCATTTTAGGGTAAATTTTATATAATTACTACATTCTATAAATGTGCTTGTATATAATTACTACATTTTTTAAATGTATTTTTCAGTAACACCTTTTGTGGATTGGACTACACCATCTAATTCAGTGTATTTTGAATCTAAACTAAATAATACTTATTTTTTTCATATCATCATTCATATGTTTATATTTTTTCATATCATCAATCATATGTTACACTGTAATTTTGAAACTCTTACATCCAATTGTCTTTAAATTTAAAAAACCGCGCCAAAATTCTGAACGTCCACTTTGACCCACCTTTTCAGATGGGTCGTTGTGAGTTTGGCGTGAGCGAGAAGAATGACGTCATTAATGACGTTTTCGCCGCGACCGCGACGACCGTAGTCGTTATGTAGAACGACTGAAGGAATATTTTGAGCGTTGTGAACGCCTAGTGGAATGCACCCAAGGGTGCAAGGGGTAATGGGAAAGGTGATCTAACGAGCTTCGAGCATAGATAAATAGCAGAGGTCAGTGGCTTCAAGGCACAATGCACTCTGTGAATAAAGCGAGCGTTTCTTGCACCTGAAGAGCTGCAGGCTGGTTCAACCTATAAATCAATTGCAGTAAAACATATACTTTGATATCTTAAGGGCAATTCACAATGTCGAGAAATAGCGGAATGGTCAAACAGTCAATGAATTGATTTAATTTTTGATTAGATGGACGCTAGTATGATGTCATCAAGAAGGACAGCAACATAAATTTTTAACCTCTTTTTTGTATCTTCATCTAACATAGTCGAAGAGGATTCATGTTATTCTGAATAATCTTCGACATTGTAGGATATTTACGTATCAGTATTGAAGGACCTTGAGTAATACATTTTGATTAGCTTAAAATTTATTGATTCGACGAGAAAGAATTCGCTAAATTTAAAATTTTGTAGACGATGAAGTTAAAATAAGTTTAGCTTTTCTGCAAATTTTTGATATGCGCAGATGCCACATATGGAGAAAAATGTAAAATCGATGCCAGTTTTATCTAACCTGTCTGTATTTTTTGCTATTAGTCGAGGGATATTTTGTGCTGTTAGTATTTTGCCTTGTTGCTTAAACGCTGTGAAGATGAGCATTTACGATGTGTGCGTAAATTATTATTGTTTCCATAGAGAATAAAAATAATTTGACCCTCATGCAAGTGTTTTTCTTTTAATTTGTATGTCTTCTAGTCCATACCTACCTGGTGATATCAAAATTCCCCAATTTTCATTATAAGTGCTTCAAGATATATAATTCTATTGTTAAAACAAAAGAACCGGGAACTAAACTATATGACAGTTTACTTTAAATCCCAGAACAAAAAAAAGTTAGCTTTGAATGAACTCAAATTGGGTATTTCATGGGGATATAATAAAATTTTAGGCATAATTGTCAACAATTTATTTTGTTAAAAATTTGATAATTTTTTACAATTAATAATCAATACAGGATATATTTTACAAGTACAAATGCAGTAGAAACCCAAATAAGTTTTCAATTTGCTAACAAGTTTGTTATATAGATGCATATATAACATACCCGTATGTGAGTTCTTGCATACACTTTACATATGTCACCGAAGATCTCGTCTCGTGGCTATGTTCCTCAGAAAATACAATATTTTTGCTTCTTACTTACTATCTAAAAAATTAATTTACATTGTTCATGATCTAACATTTAAGCACGTGTAACTCTCTAACAAAATTTTTAATAAATTTCTCTTTTTTCTTTATTATTTATATTATTATATTATTGCCTGTTTTTCTTTTTAATGAATTTGGGATATATCGATTTTTTAGTGTTCTTATTCTATTATTTATTAGATTTTTAATCTTTTTAAGTTCTGAATTTACTTGCTCATTATATGCATTGCTCACCTTCTTTTTATATATTTTATCACACACCATTAATTGAAGAATTTTCTAATTTACCCACGTGTTATTTTCAGGTATTTTTACCATCCTCTTGTACTCAGCTTTCCTCTTGCATTCTCTAATTATTTAATCAGATTCTGGAACCTCAATATTTGAATTTTTTTAGTTCTCGGCCCATAAATACTTCAGAAATTATATTTACATTCACCATAACCTCTAGTAAACAAACCAATGTATAGTTATATATACAGGATACAGGTATATAATTCGGTGACTGTCCTCTGAATCATTACCCTTGATCTTACTTACTTATGCAGCGTACGCTTACTGCATGCGTCAACCCCATGCAGCTGAGATGGTGGTAAACTTGAAAATCGCCATAACTCGCAAGGTAATGCAACTGTAATTGTAAAGTAAATCGCAAATTTGATATCTTTGTCGCAACGATAAGTAAAAAATCGTAATTTTTTCGATTTATCGCAACTCTGGTTACCTTGATACCGATAAATCAAGGTGTATACAACTATTCTAGGCCTTGTGATCTCGAAATCGATTGAGACACGATGTTGGATAAATTGTAGTAAAACTGTATAATTTACAGGGTGTGTAGCAATCTAAGAAATTTAAAATACGCGAAAAAGTCACTAAATTATATTAAATATTTACAACATAGAAAATTTCATAACTTTTATGGAATTTTGCGATGTATTGTATTGTGTAAAAATAAATTACCATCTTTTTATTTATATATTTCTAGCCTACAACGCTACTATCGTGTTCGCCCTAGCCGTTGGTGTAAAATCCTTTTTTCATATTCAAAACTGTAAAAAAAGAATTGGGATTATGTTTATCCAATATGCAACTAACCTACTATAAAGGGCGGGTCATCTGTTGTTTTTTTTTTAAGTTAAAATTAAACATATATTAGATTTTACTAACTTAATTCGCGAATTTTTATTGAAAATGAAAGGTATATCTGTGGCAATTATGTATGAAAAACAATATCGTTCATATGACCACCACGGCTCCTTTGGCAGGCCTGCATCCGAACATCAAAATTTTCGATGACTCTTTCCAGTAACAGGAATTCAATGGCCTCGATTTTATGTTGAATGTTGCGTTTGAAGTCTTGAAGAAAATAGCCATGCCAAATCACATTGTTTCGCGTGTAATGTGTGATGTTGCGCCGTTTTGATGAAACCATAGATCATTCACATTCAATTCATCCAATTTTGGCCAAAAGTAGTCCATCAGCATGCCCTGATAATGATCAGAATTCTCTCTAACGGAGTTTACACGTTCGTCTTTGAAGAAAAAGGATCCAATGACTCCACCAGAACATAATCCGCACCAAACAGTAACCTTTTCGGCATGGAGTGATTCTTCATGAATCATGTGAGGATTTTCCTAGCCCCAAATGTTGTCGCTTTTTATGAGCATGTCCATTTAAATAAAAATGTGCTTCATCGGAGAAAATGATTTTTGAAGAAAAACCCTCTTCTCTCTCAAGCATCTCACATAAGACAAAAGGTTTCAGAAATGTTTCAGAAACGTTTCATGCAAGGATCTAAATATTTCAGAAATGTTACATTTAAACGTTTTAGAAATGACGATATGACACAGAAATAAATGTTTCTGAAAGGATTTCAAAAAAGTTTCGACAATATTGCATGAAAGGCTAATGAAATATTAGAATAAACGTTTCCTGAAATATTTATGGAATATTAAAAAAAATTAACCAACTTTAAAATTGACGCAAGTTTTAAGAAATGTCTAGATACGTTTCATGAAATGTTTCAAAAGCTTTTAAAAATCTTTGAGTGAGGTATTCATTTGCACACTGACCATTTCATGAAAGATTTCATAAATGTTTTGTCAATTTAAAAAAGAAGGTTTCGCGAAATATTTTTGAAACATTCTATATATTTGAAGTTTATATTTAGGAAAAATCGACTGAAAAAGCATTATAAGGACAGACGTGCTTTGTTCTAGTTGGGAATCAAAAGCACTACTTCAGATTGCAAGAAACTACCAGAAAAAGATGGAAACTTTTCCGATTGGTAGTGTACTGCCATCTATAAACGGGTTTCGAACTTACTGATTCTTGTCAGTACAATGCAGCCAAGTACATCGCATCATAAGAAAAGTGAATATTTTAAACAACTAATATGAAACTAAACAGAAAGTTCAATACAAACTGAACCATCTCTCGGAATTTCATGCAATCTGAACAAAAAAATCTCTTGCAAGTTCTATTTAAATAGCAAATGAAAAATAGGAACCCTGGTAACACAATCTGCTCGTGAGATAATGCTGCAGAAATGACATACTATCTTGACAGCATATTTACAGCAGAAATTCGTAAGACACTGCAATCTGTGAATAATTCCAAACGATCTACAGTAGAATTACATACGTTTCTTCCGATTTGTTTTCTAAAAAAGTAGAGCAGATTCATAAGTAAAACATTTGCAAAATATCAGTAAGATGCTGTACATCAAAGACAGGGTATTTCAAACCGTATGATGAGTGCATCAGTTTTGCGTAATTAGTTCGGAGGATTCTGCTCGTATAATTTAGCGTTTTTATGTGCATGAAATTAATTAAGATTTGTGACAGGCATTTTTAAGTCTCTGCAGGTCAGATGCGGAGTATTAATTCATGTTAGATATCTATGGCCGAAATAAGTCAGATTTGGGTAAGTTTCTGCTTTAGGTAAATCTCATTTCAAGAGCAGATTAGATGATCAGATTTACAGTAGAAGCAAGACACGTTCTGCTGTACAGAAACGATCCGTTACTGCCTTTTATATTCGTTCTTCAGAAATATATCCGGCCTGATTAGCTTCCGACTATTCTGCGAACGGAGTTGTTGGAGTATAGAACGAAGCGCATGCTCGCGGCCGCGCACTTTCCTCGTCGATCTTATTCTTTCTTTCATTGTTAACATCTAACCTTTTTTGTTCTGGGGTTCACATAGGTAGCGTCTGAAACTATTTCACAAAATAGTAGATGGATCTTTTGTGAACTATTTTTCGTGTTTTGCAGCAAGAACTTCGTGCTCTGCATCGATAACAAAATTTACAACAGTGAATTATTTACAGTATATAGTATTTCTGGGTTTACACGGACTACCTGTAACAGGTAATATTATTTTTATTATTTAACAATATAAATATATAAGTTGTTTTTTCCTGTCATATATTAGGTGTCATTAATACAGCGAACTGAAGTCTCTTCTGCATGCAGAGGTGTACCAGCACCAAGCATGATGACAATTACGTTAATATTGATTCAATAGTTATCGTTAATTTTTTTCTGAAAAAACATAACCTTTTTCAACCTTAGTGGTTAGTACCTCTCTCGGGAAGGAACTTTAATTTGCTGAAGACTTTCTTGGTGAGATTTTTTTGACAGTCTGTTGACACTTCTCAGGAGGTGCTAAATTAAAATTTCTCTTCACCCCCACTAATATCGGGAATTGGTGCATAGTTGCATGAATCAGTAAAGTGAAGTTTTCCTATATATTGGGTATTAGTGCTATAGATCATAAAAATTAAAACCTTTCTAATAAGAGGTTGAAGGATACCGAGGAAGCATTACAGTAAATTGTCATGCTCTGTATAGTAGTCTTGGTGGTTGGTGTATTTCTACAGGAGAGACTGGATTTTGAAAGCAATGTTTGACTTGAGGAAAAAGTATGAATTTTCTAAAAATTTCAAGTAGTTCTGTAGAATATTTAATATTTTATCTTCATTCTACTCCAAAAAATAGGACTGTAAAGAAAGTATTTTTACACATGACATTTTCATCTTTTCACCCACCCAGCATATACTCATGGTGGATATCGAAGCCTGCATTTTAAAATACAGAGACATATATCACATGTTACGAATTTTTTTTCTCTTGCATATATTGTGAATAAAAATAGAAGAGTATAAGTATTATAAGTGTTTTTATTAAAAATTTATGTGAGATGGACAAAAAAGAATTAACCAGTGATGTCTCTATTTTAAAATGTAGGCTTCAATACCTAATGTGAGTATATGCTGGATGGGTGCGAAAACTGAAAACGTAATGCATAGAAATACTTTGATTATTTTTTAAAGTATAATGTAGATAAAATCTTAAGAATTCCATGGAACTCCTTGAAAATTTCCAAAAATTTATTTTTTTTTAGTTACACATGTATTATATAATGTGACATAGGATTTATTAGAACGACATCATTTTTATTTTGGTGTAGTCAGGTATAACTTCACCTTAAAAAGTAAGTTTTGAAAGAGTTATGTACAGTAATGTGCTAATTTTTCATTATACTTCCTAAAGGTTTAAAAAATTTTGGAATGGACAGAGTCAGAAATGAAAGAATCCAAGAAACTATGGGCGTTAAGCACAAGATAATAGAAGATATTAAAATCAACCAACTTAGATGGTACGGACATATTCAACGAATGGACGATAATAGACTTCCAAAAAAAGTTTTAAATTGGGCACCACAGGGAAGAAGAAAGAGAGGTAGACCCAGACTAAGTTGGAGAGAAGGAGTGGATAAAGATATAAGAACAAGAGGAATGGATGAAAACCTATGGACAAACCGAGATCAATGGAGACTGGAAATCAGAAAACGGCGTAGAACGTTATAAACTGATGTTATATATATATATATATATATATATATATATATATATATATATATATATATATATATATATATATATATATATATATATATATATATATATATATTAAAAATTTGTTATATAGCTATAGAAAAATTGTAAAATTGTTGAAATACTTGAGTCAATGGTTTCTATGGATATGAATAATTTTTTTAAAGGCTGTATGCTAATAATCTGAATTTTAATTCATTCCATCCTCTAAATTAGCACCTTTTGGATACTATAAGGACATATTTGGAGATTGTACAGCAAATTACCTACAAAGTAATTGATTCTCTAAAAAGTTGACAATTCACTGTTTTTAAATGTTAATTACTTTGAGGTGGCATACCTGCAGTGATTATACAAAATTATTACATTTATATGAATTAGATTCAGAAATGATACTCTTTATTAGAAAAAAAAATCTTTTTTTTTAAATGAAATGTGGTCTCTTCTCCACAATATCTGACCAAATAAGACTTTGGTTAAAAAAAAGTTCTAAACAATTGACATTTAATTGATGAAGAAATATAAAAATACATTTCTTCAGATTTTGAATAAGAGTAAATGCCGACTTTCGAACAAAATAAAATAGTTTAAAACTTCTTATTTGGTTAAATTTCCTTGAAGAAGCTTGCATATTTTTAAATTATGATTTCCTTTGGACGAATAGTAATATTTCTGCTTGTGATCTAATGAAAAATTGTATGAAACTTTTAGAAAAACTTCATTTTTGAAATATAATTAAAAAAAATTGTTGTGAGGTATACAGTGACTTGAAAAAATTATTTCTACAATCATGGGTGGACCGCCTTTCATCTTTTGGTATTATGTGTGGAATGTAAACAAGTGGTTGAAATTACATGTTGATATAATCCAATTGTTATTAATTATTACAGATTCAAAATGAGTGGTTCGTCTCGTAAAAAGTTTGATGAACTGTCATCAAGACAGAAAAAAATCGAGACTGTAAGCGTAGATATTTACTTCAGTTTAATGAATATCAGAGACATTTGGATTCAGAAAATTTATTTCATCCAGTCAATCATGACAACGCGGAAAAAGCACTAGGCAATGGATATGCAGAAAGATGTATAGAACCTACTGATTCACATTGTAGAATGGAAACAGATGAATTAAATAACGCTCGGCTTAACCACAACGATCTTGTCATTCATGAATTCGTGACTGATAATAATGCCGATGTTGTAAACCATACAATTACTGAAAATAATGTCAATAATGCTGAAAATATTGAGTCGTTCATGGATATTGATGTAGATGTGCATTCGTTTGAAAATTTCCGCAACCTACTCGCTCAGTGTTGCGTGGATTTGAATATAAATCATATGCAAATAAACGGCATTTTGCAAGTTCTACTTACGCATCCATGTTTTCGACAGTCGAACTCTTCTTAAAACTGCTCGAAAGAGTCCTGGTCTTTTACCAATAGGCAGTGGAGTCTATTGGCATATTGGGTTCAAAAATTGCTTACAAAAACATCTACCATTATACGATGAAACAATTATTCCAGAAGTTCTGAAAATCGAACTGAACACTGATTCAAATCAATTCTGGCCATTACAGTTTAGAATCAAAAATATAGCTGGTTTTAAACCTTTGATAATCGGAATATATAAAGGACTTCAACATCCATCAGATATTCATTTAGTTATGGAAAATCTAATTCATGAAGTTAAGGAAATAGAAAGACTTGGTGGGGTCGAAATCAAAAATAAATTTCGACTCACAGGATTTGAAACATTTGTCGGTGATGCTCTAGCCAGGTCTTTAATATTGAACCATACCAACCATTGCTCTACAGAGCCATGCTCTAAGTGTAATATTACTGGGTTTAAATTCGAAAACCGAACCATGGTATATTTAGGAACAGGGCACAATAAACGTAAAGATGATGAATATGCAAAAGGTATTTATGAGGACCACATAAAAGGATCTACCCCGTTGGTTGAACTTCATATTCCTCTTGTAACGGGTGTTCCATTCGAAATAATGCACCTGGTCTATCTTGGAGTGGGTGTAAGGATATTGGATGGTTTATTCAAAGGCAAATTCCAGCAAATCGCCAAGCTGAACCCTGCTTCAATAAATGAAATATCTTCGAGGTATGAACAGTTGAGAGAATGTTGTCCAAGTGAATTCTCTCGTCGTTCACGACCTCTTATTGATTATGCTAAATTTAAAACCAGCGAAATGCGCCATTTAACCTTATATGTTATTCCTATCGTTACTTACGGGATATTATCTCAAGAATATTTTTTTCATCTGATACTACTAACTGTAGCGATGCGAATTGTTATTATAAAAAATCGAACCGAAAGGCTTTTGCAGTAGCAAGTAGTCAGAATCAAGTAACAAAATGAGCATATGTTCCATAAACACCAGAATTACGTATTATTAAATTATCTCTGATGTATATATATATATATATATATATATATATATATATATATATATATATATATATATATATATATATGATATGGAACATATGCTCAGTTTGCTACTTAATTCTGACGGCAGTCGGCACGAATTTTATATATATGTAGAACAGCAAGTATTTCGGTAAATCTAATTTAATTCTAACTGAAATCGCTTTTTAACAATTTATTACTTAAATCTGCGCTCATACCGCGTACTGTTACCCTTGTAAAGAAGAATCAGCATTTCGGCAGATCTGACTCGATTCTGACGTACGATCAAATGATATCAATTTCTTACACGAATCTGATGGCAATCTGCGCTTATAACGTGTTATTATCTTTTTAAAAAAGAGCAAGCATTTCGGCAAATTTGACTCGGTTCTGAAGTACCAACGACTTTTATCGATTTCTTACTCAAATCTGACGCCAGTCGACGCTCATATCTTTATGAAGAAAATCTACTATTGCGGTAAAACTGACTTGATTCTGCCGTATAACTGCTGTATATAAATTTCTTACTTCGTTCTGATGGCAGTCTGGACTCCTCCTGTTCAAATTATTTTCTTTTTAACGGGTATATACTTTCTCAAAACTCACTCAAAACTGCTGTCACGTCATATCCATCAGTGTGTTATGTAAGTAAATATATAAAAATCGGAAACAGAAGAGATATGGTTCGGATTAAGCGTTTATACTCTAAATGAGATGCAGATTTGCGTCAGAATTGCGAACTGTTTGCTACCAGGGAATATTTTTGAAAAAGTTTTTGATACGTTTCATAACACTTTTCTTGAAATGTTTAGGGAATGATTTTGAAATCTTTTTCGCTACCTATTTGTGGCACTCATAAAGGCTATTGATAAACACCGCGAAAATATTTCGAAAAAGTTTCTTGAAACATTTTGGAAAATGGTTTGAATAGCGTTTCAGGAAACGATTCCTGGAATATTTCTTAAATATTTCGCAAACATATCTTAACTCGTTTTTAAATTCATCATGAAAGCTTTCAGTAAATCTTTCGCAAAGGTTTTGAGAATATTTCTCGAAATATTACTGAAAAAGTTTATGATACGTTTCATAAAACTTTCCTTGAAACGTTTATGGGGCCATTTGGAAATCTTTTTCGCTGCCTATTTGTCGCGCTAATAAAGGCAGCTGGGAAACACTGCGAAAATATTTCAAGAAGGTCTCTTGAAAGTTTTCAGAAGATGGTTTATATGGCATTTTAGAAAATGATTCATGGAATGTTTCTTAAATATTTCTGAAACACATCTTGACTTGTTCTTAAATTCATCATGGAAGCTTTCAGTAAATATGTCACAAAGGTTTCAAAAACGTTTCTCTAAACATTTCCAGCTAGATTCACTAAGAACATTTAAGATTTAAACCCGATCTAGTTGCTATGAAATTTAACTCTTATAGTCGGCCAGTTTTGTTTTGCTGATGATATTGTCACAATTTATATTACATATGGCAATAAAGAAACACTGATATAGGGATATTAAGGATAAGAACCTTACGATAAAGCTTTGCAGTATGTAAAAGAAATAGATGTATCCCGAAAATAAATAAAGTTCTCCGTTTTTTCCGGTTCAGTAGTAAAACAAAATGATTTTTTTATTTTTGTATTTTTAGGGTTTAAAACTTGCTTGACTTATTTACTGCCTTTGATTCAAGAGTTTTAAGCTCAGGTTCATCAAATCCTGAGTAACTCCGAGCAAATCTGAATAAAGCGGTTAAAGTGTCAATTTGAACGCTAAATAAACTCCAAATTATTTTATTTTTTTGGAATTTGTGTTTTTAATATCCATAGCAAAACATATTGAGGACAAAAAGGTAAAAATATTATTTTATTACTTATTAGTTTTGAGTTTTGTCTGGTGTCATGCCATTTTCGGCCATAAATATTTCGCAATTCGTTAAAAAAACTATGAATGTAAGTCCAATATCTTGTGAAATAATCTTATTTTTGTGTCTCCATTTCATGTATAAAATGTTTTTTACCCAAAAATAGCATCTAAAAATGATAACTGATAGCTGCTAAGGCTTTATACACCAAATATTTTTATTGGTGCTTGAGGGGTAAGGGGAAAGCATATCTGACAAGCGCCGACGCCTAATTCACTACTTGAACAGAGCAAACGTTTCTTGTACCTGTACAGCTCCGAGCTGTTCATGCCAATGAATCGACGGCAGTAATTGTTGGGCCCTCTGCTGTCAATTTAGGGCGGTTTCAAACTTAAACCCTGAATAGTGAATTCGGCTGTTCATGTTTTATTTTTGAGCAATTTCATAAAATCTTTAATGAAATATTGTCTCAATGTTTACGTAATATTTCATGAAACACTATATTTTACCATTTTGGGTTTATTTTAAAAAATGTTAAAGAAAGTTTTCATAAATACTGCCCTCGATTCAAGAGTTATAAGCTCGGGTGCATCAAACCCTGAGTAGCTCCGATCAAATCTGAATAAAGCGGTAAAAGTATTAATTGGAACAGTATATAACCTACAAATTATTTTTTTTCAGAATTTGTGTTTTTAATATACATAGCGAAACATATTGAAGACAAAAAGGTAAAAATATTATATTATTATTTATTAGTTTTGAATTTTGTCGGGTGTCATGGCATTTTAGGCCATAAATATTTCGCAATTCGTTAAAAAAACTATGAAAGTAAGTTCGATATTTTGTGAAATAATCTTATTTTTGTGTCTCCATTTCATGTATAAAATGTTTTTTTACCCAAAAATAGCATCTAAAAATGATAACTGATAGCTGTTAGGGCTTTATACATCAAATATTTTTTTTTGTGCTTGAGGGGTAAGGGGAAAGCAGATCTGACAAGCGCCGAGGCATAATGCACTACTTGAATAAAGCGAGGGTTTCTTGCACCTGTACAGCTCCGAGCTGTTCATGCTAATGAATCGAGGGCAGTAAAAGATTTGACTGAAAGCTTTCATAGAAATGTTTTATTAACATTATTGAAATGTTTATGAAATATTTCTGAAATTTTTCATAGAAACGTTACAGTGAAATCTTTTTAGAAACATTTCATCTTATGTGGAATCCAGTTGATGAAAGTACGGCGTTGGTGGTGGTCTTGTGGCTTCAATGTTTGAGTCAACTGGATCTTGTATGGATGCAAATGAAGATCAACATGTAAAATACGACGTAAAGTGGTTTGGGGAATGTTTAATTCTTGTGAACGATGCTTGGTTGATGTTGATGGCGTTTCACGAACACTTTCACTTACAGCGGCAATGTTTTGACGAGTACGTACGACCGAGCATGTCGGTATGCTCTACGACCTTCTACCGAGCCAGTTTCCTTATAACGTTGAACAATTTTACGAATTCCGGGTTCTGTAGGACGTCTATGTTGATCGAAATGTTCACGAAATGTAACTTTTACAGATCGTTCGTTTTCGTAATAAGTTTATTAAAATGAGCTCTGGTGTTGTTAAAAAATCCATGACTAAATTTGCCTTACCTTTCACTTGACATATGTCAAAACATAATATCGTCAAGTTTATTACTTCACATTGAAATTCATAGTTGAAGAGAAACCAACAGATGGTCCACTCTTTATAAAGTGGCACAGTATATTATGTTTGTATGTTCGTAAAAATCGCAAGAACTACCAAACTATTTATCATCACATTTTAACAGTGGCTTTATTATGTTTTCCGAAGTATCATAAGATATATAAAGATGAAAAATGACTTCTTATTCTGGCCGATAGTTAGTAATCCACCGCTAAGCTCATATAATCCTTCTTCCGCAGTTGAGTAGTTCCTAACTTATATTGAAAATAATTCATTGTCGTTTCAGAATTATTGTTCCTCTGCGACTGTTTAGTGCGAGCGATACCACCATGGTAGATATTAGTATTGTATAATTATTACAAACATTAGTTTTTTCGCAATTTTTTCAAATTTGCAGTTATTCTAGATTTTTTACTGCGACGTTTTTTCTTAAATTATAGCTTGTTACCTATAGACACATATTATTTCATCTTAACGCAATAATCTGTGCTTAGGGTAGTAAATAAAATGTATTTCTAAAGTAAACAAAGATGTTTTAAGATAATTTTTAAAGGGTTTCATCTCACAATCTAAACAATAATTGGCCTATATGTCTATAAGAATATTTTACTGGTTGTATATGTACATAAATGAATGTGTATAGTTTTTAATGTCTCATTTGTTAATGGCAAAGTTTTCTTAATTTAGGTTTTAAACCTTATATCTATTAATAATATAATTAACCATAATTTCAAAAATTACAGGGTATGATGTTTGCGGGGAAGTGCGATGAGGTCCCGTGTCACGATTCTGTCTATGCAAACGAACTAAAAAAAATTCACGTTTAAATATGTCTTCCATATTCATTCTGCATATTAATTATTTTTAAATTTGTTTACTGCGTTAACAAACATAAATCATCCAGGAAAATCGTGGTCCTGAATTACCCATTCTTACCCTACTTATAACCTCCACACGATACCTCCGTTCAGTTCGTGACGTCAGTAAATGAGAATCTTATTGTAGATGATGTCAAACGACCTGGAAAAACGGGAAAAAACGACAAAGAATACATTTTAACAAATCCTATTGAAGTTCTTACAACGTACCATTTTTACTTTAGTTGAAACTAACTATTGTTTTTCATTGAAGCTATAAACAAAGTTGAAAAGCAACATGGTAATCTAACCAAATATTTTTACATAAATTTTATTGGGTCTTTTTTATTTACTATTTTTCAAATGGCTACAAGAAATAAATCAGGAAATAAGCACGACGATCACAGTGTGGAGGTAAATATGTAAAAAAGACTTGTAGGTAATAAATAGGTATATATTACAGTCGTCTACCTTTGCCAAATTTTTTGTCAATTTTAACATTAGTAATGTCAAAATCATTTGTAGTTTTTTTAAATTAATATTTAGAATGGAATGTTGTAATACTTCAACATCAGAATGTGTAAGAATATTTTAATTCTTACTTTACTTTAATTCCCAGAGTTCAAGAAAATTTAAATGAATATATGTGGATAATACACCTACATAATTCGTTATTAAAATATCCCTGATCCCCTTTGTTCTTTGAACTGAATAAAATCTCTGCTCAGAAAATTCAACTAAATATAATTAACCAAAAATGGGGTAGTGGCTAGGTATTGATTAGTGTAGACTATTTTATATACCATTTTATCGAGCTGTGTTGCATGTTTTGTAGATCTGCAGTATAATAATCATACATTATTCTGATCTCTTCTTTTTGCAAACTATTTTTAAATTATAATAGATAATTATTTAGTCTGCAGCTATACTGACACATCAAACTTAGTAATATGTTAAAATAATGAAAGAATTAATAAAATTTCATTACTGTAAACCTATTTTTAATGTTATTTTAAGCCAACTTATTGTTATGTAATTTATCATTAATTTTAAACCTAATGAACAAATTGGCTATTTGTTACAGAAAAATATAAGGTTAGATTAATAAAAATTTTATTGACTAGAATTGAACTAATATGTAAATATTTACCAAGAAATACTTATAGATTGTGATCAGGCAATTTATTGCGTTACCCAGGGCCCCATGTTTAAGGGGGCTCCTAGCATGCAGACAAATAATAATTGTTAAAAGGTCAACGTCAGTTAGTGTGGATGAAAAAAAGCCCACGAGCATGTTTTGTATTAAGTCTCACTGCTGTCTAGATTGCTACTGGACTTGACTCTGCATTTCCTTCTTGGGTAGTTTTTTTTATATAATATACATAACACAAAAGACCTCTAAATTTCTACAAACTGTATTGAAAATTCTTAATTCTGATTTTATAAATTCCTCTTGTAAAATGTAAATTTTATAAGGATTTAACTTTTAGGATTATTTGAACATAAAATTAAAACTCAGAAATTTATCATAAATATATTTTTTAAATATATCATTATGTTTACAAAAGACAGTTTGCTTAATTAGTATTTACAAAGGTATATTTTGTTGGTTTCTTTAAAATTTTAATAATTTTTTTAGTGTTTTTTACCTAACTTAGGCAAACAAAACCTAATGTAATAAACTTTATGTATGTTTATAGATATGACAGTTTGTCATAGTCAGTATTTCAGAGACGATGTATGCAGATTTGATATTTGTTAGTAATGAATTAAACGGATATCTGGTAAACAAAAACTTTGATCAGTGTTTTAGAAGTAATTTATGAGCATCAAAAGTGAATGAATAATTCCATTTCCAAGCTCATTACACAAGATATCAGATGAAAATTAATAAAACAATGGATCTAAAAATAATTTTATTTTTGTTATAAAAATTTGGTTACATCTCATATCTACTAATCTATATATTTGTTTATTTATCTATTGTACTTTACTCACAGATTGCTTACATGAATAAATCCTATTATAACGTACAAGGCTACAACTACTAGCTCCTTTTAAGTCTCTTATGATCAACATTGAAAGTATCTATTTTATTTTGGATATCATTATACCTCATACAAATATTATACAATGGTGAAGTCAACTGACGGTTGCTATGGACAATATCCTTCAGTAAAATATAACTGGATCCCTAATATGATACACTGGAACATTTATATTTAATCTTGCAATGAATGATTTATCATCCAGGTACCCGTTCAATGTGTGACACAAGTACAATACATAAAATTTTTGTCTAAGTCTCTCAAGGAGCTCAAGAGCATATCTGGAACATAGGACTGTTGTAGAAACCTCATGATCTTAGACTCCTTGTTCTTTAAAAAATATATTAGACCATTGTTTTCTGTACCTGCTCAATGGTATACTTGTAGCGGTCATAGAATGGGCACTATATTACACAAGCATAATCCAATAAAGTCCTGACGTAACATATGACACATATAACTGCTTCAGACATTGTAACAGTAAAAAAACACATCATTATAAAAATAATTCTTTAGTGTGTAGTATATACCGTCATGTGTATGTTGTCTGCTTGCGCGAATTTAATATGTTAAAAAATGGGTTGGGTACATTATTCTCTTTGGCGAAACCAAGGCGGGGGATGCTAGTTTTAATTATAATTATGGATCCTGTCCCACCCATAAATTTCATAAAATAGTAACAAAAAAAATATAGAATATGAAGTTCAGATAAAAAAATTATCATTAGAGCATTGTATAATATAATAATTGAAAATGAAATAGGGTTAGAACGTCTGTGCTTGTTGCTCATAAGCATGTTCTGCACCGAGACCCACTGCTGCCTAGATCCCCTAGTAATGTTGAATTTTGTTTCTTTTATTCAAAGTTCTATCTCATTCTTTATCACTTATTATTCAGTTTGTTAGTTTTTAGCGTTTTGTGTGTATAGTAGATTTTTATTATGCAATTCAGTTTAATGTTACCATAACAGTACATTAATTGTAATTTAGGTTTATAATGATGAATGTAAATATTTTATGTAAATACATGAATGAAAAATTTTAAGCTTTAATAATATTTCAAGAAGATGAGATTTTTTTGTGTATGTATATTTCTTGCTGCTGTAGTAATGGACAGTCGCTTTCAGGAAACTGTACCTTTCCCTATAGTTTAGATTTAATAATTTAATGCTGTAAATGAGTAATGATGATTTTATGAGTTTTGGTTAAACATTAAGGTCAAATGTTTCTAGAAACATACGCCCTTCTTTATGTGAAGATTCCTCATTTTAAAATAGTATTATAAGTATGGGACGTTAACATTTCATTTCTAAGATACACGTTTCCTAACAATTTTATTTAATAGTTTCCACCTTAACAACTTTGGACAATTTCTTTATAATTTGAATTTAGACTAGAAAGCGTCTTCATTTTAGCATATTTTGGAAAATAAAACAATTCTAAATAGTTTCTTTAAAATAAAAATTTTCAACAAACATATAAATTAATGTACAAAAATGTGTTACATATGCGATGTAGTTGCAAGTTAGCAACTTACACATGGTGTAACAGACCAAGTAAGGTTGTATTATTATTTTTAAATAATTGTAACTAAATTTTTATGTAAAAAATGCCTTTTTCGGGAATACCACGAAAAGTGTCCTAGAAAACCTCGAGAGGTATCATATTAGAAAAATGAATGAAAATTAATGCGCAGGAAGTTGTGTTCTACCCGTTACTATATATTTTTTAGACTCTTGCAGAAGTTTTTCGTTGCTTCATATGTATGGAAAAACTCAGGGATGCTCACCTTTGTCCACACTGTTCCAAACTATGCTGTTATGTATGCATTAGAAGATGGCTAACAGAGCAAAGATCTCAGTGTCCCCATTGCAGAGCTTCTTTGCATTTACATGAGTTAGTAAATTGTAGATGGGTTGAGGAAGTCACTCAGCAATTAGATACGTTACAAGCAGTAAGCCTCAATGGAAATAGGGGAGATGACAATGATCGTGATAAGTAAGTATTTTGAGAATTTTCCAAAATTAGACATTATTTTATGATATAGCAGTATTATATTTAGTATAAACGCCAAAAAAAAAAAAATGGTCAAATACTTACAATTAACAGATCAGAGTATGAATTATATTTAATTTACAGATTATTGTGGTAATTATAAAATTGTTACATAATATATACTTTCACATAGTGTGCCTAATTAAGAAATAAATTTTAAATTTAGACTTAGTCTAAACGGGCTAAAAGGCTGAATTGGAAGGGGCAACATAATATTATCAACCAAGAAATGTTCTTCGTTGTCGACGGGGGGAGGTGTCAGCGAAATTAGCGTTTTTAATGCAGCAGGCTTAGGCGAGTCTATTTTTCTGAATTCGAAGGTCTTGGGGGAGGGGGGGAGGCGGTTGCAAAAAAAAAGCGAGTTGTTGACGAGCGGACTGTATAATCGTGTGCAGTAGTTTAACATATGTTGCCAAATATGAACAAAAATATATGAAGCTTTTCATGAAGAAATTACAAAAGTTTTCAGTATGGCTCTCGCGTTATAAGAAAAAAAATCGGCTGACTAGAAGTTTGAACTTCCTTGGCATTTTGATCACTTCAGAATTATAAAACTTTTTAGTAAATTTGGAGATTGGTGTCATGGTAAAGGTATGTGATAAAACGCACTGCACAAAACGGTTTGCAATAAAATATTGGTGAAAATAAATAGCTTTATCAAAAAATGGTATTAATAAAAGAAACTATATCTTAGAAGTATTAAATGAAGGAAATATTTATAACCTATTTTAGTTAATTTAGCCTAAAATACCAACCTATATAAAGTGGATTGATTAATTTTTGTTGGTTCCGGCTAGTTTAGATAAATTCTGATACTGAATGAAACGGAATTAGTCGGATCTAATCTATATTAATGAGACTCTTAAATATAAAAAAATGATATATAAAATATTCAGTCAAACCAAGTTTAAATAAGTATATATTATCCTAGCATTGTGCCTTTTAAATCATATTTTTTTCCCATAGATAAATATTAAAGTGCCATTTTTGTAGCACTATTTGGAGAATGCATCCTTATTTTATTTCGACACTCTCTTCTGCCAATTTATTTTGTGGCAAATGTTCTGGCCGTTATATACAAGGAATCCGGAAATAACTTTAGGAAATTTATTGTTCTTCTTTCTATATAGATTCCCATATAGGGAGGTGGTCGCCTGTTTAGTCCAAAGGAGATTCTCCCGACGACGATGTCCAGCTTTCCAGCGCTTTGGTGGTTTTCCCGTGTCTTTTCCTACTAGTATGTTGCTGCACACTTGTTAATTGGTTACTCTCCATTCTATCTACATGCTTACTCTACAGTTTTCTTCTTTGTTTGATCCATTTAGCTATATTTTGTGTCCCACTCTACTCTAAGATCTTCGTTTCTAACTCTATCTTATAGTGTTTTCCCTTGAATGGCTTTTATGGCTTTCATTTCTACCGTAGGTATCATTTGCATGGTTTTCGTGGTATCGGATCTTATATCGGCAGCGTAGCTTAATACAGGTCTAACTGAAGTTTTGAAAAGGTTTTTCATTCAGTATTTAAATATTTGTTCTTCTATATGATATATGACAACCTTGGAACGAGTCGCCTTCATTGCCTGCGCTTGCATGACCCGCTGCAGGTTGTCATTGTTAATTAAACTCTCAGATATGTAAAATAATTGATCTGCTTAATTTTTCTTCTATCTATTTCTAATTTACATCTTGTGTGTTGATGTTAACATTCAAATTTAGTCGATTGGCTTCCTAGTTGAAAATGTAAAGAAGTTTTTGTAAGTTACCCTCCGAATTCTTAGTAAGTATTGCATCCTCAGCGTAGCACATTACTTGAAAATAGGTCTCTCCCATTCTATATCCCGATGTTCTGGGTAATTTTTCTGTGATCTTATTTATAACTAGGTTACAGATAAAAGGACTAAGAGAGTTCCTCTGTCTTATTCAAAAAACTTAGCAGGTGGTTATATGTGACTAGGTAGTAAGTTATTTCCTAGTCACAGGCAAGTAAAGATAATTTTTTTATTTGGTATTTAATTTACTTTTATTTATTGATTAATCAACCAACTCGCATCGATAAATCTTACGATTTGGCTTGATGTAAAGTAAAAATACATTATTTGGAACATTTTTCATTTTTTTCTAAATGGCGTCCTTATTTTAAACAGTGTATGTGTAAAAAGAGAAAATAATGATCTAAGTAAAGAGAATACTAAGAAATGTAGAAAAAGTAAATGTATTATTTGCGAGAAAATATCGTACAAAGGAAATTTTCAACTACATAGAATGGAATCATGGGCACGTGCTGAAAAAGTATATACAGTTTCCCGGTTATTTAAAGATCACGTTTACAACAAAACTGCGTTAATTTTTTTTACCAGAAATTTTAATAACTTTGAAAATCAAGTATCACGTTCAAGGCTATTTCAGCTATATACCTATTTGGAAAAATGAATAAAGTAACGTTACCTTTCATAAAAAATAATTGATATTTGTAAGAAGTTATAGGATTAGGTTTTGTGTGTTCTAATTTTGTTGAAGGACCCATTTCATGTAATGTATTAAATGCGAGCATATCAGATCACAAGGTTGTTTTTAATGAATTTTCAATGAGAAAACTTGGAATTGATTAAGATATAGACTTGTAGAGTGCTGGTATTTTCACTCATTTCATCACGGAGTGCCCAGAGGCTTTTGATAGGGTTTTTCTTATTCTTAGTTTAAAATGTAAGGGCGATTGCCCTCACTCCCAAGAGCTTCAAAGTCAGAAAAATACACGCATTCCCACGTCGACAGCTCGTGTTCGCTTGACATACTGTGTGATCCCCCCCCCCCTACCTCTAAGAGTTTCGAATTCAATAAAATAGACGCCCCCCTGTCAACAGGTCGCTTTCGTTTGCCATACTGTGTGATCCCTCCCCCCCACCAAGAGCTTCGAATTCAGGAAAACGGATTCGCCTCTATCTGTTACATTAGGAAGTGAATGTGGCTGGCACCTCCCCCCCCCCCCCTGCTGTTGACAATTCACTTTCATTTGTCATACTATACTCTTGTGAAATCGCCCTCCCCCCAAGAGAGAGGCTGGATCTGCCCCTAGTATAAGACCCACGACTGATCGTATCGATCACCGTCTGGAACAGTTAGCTCTAAGAGATAGTTCTAATAGTTCAGTAGCCATTCCAAATCAGTGGCTTGAAAGACAAAGAAAGCTTGTTTCTATGTGATTAGATCTTTTGTCCTTTTTTTCATATCGTTCCCTTTTAGTGTTATCCCTTACAAGTGAACACATCGATTTGAACTGTTCTGTAAGAGACTTAAATTCCTGGATGGCGTAACATTAACGTCTGAAGACGCAAATCTCCTACCCTCCAAAAGAATAATAAACTTCATGAAAGTCCAAATATCCCGGGCTTATATTAGATCAGGTAAACGTACAAAGGATCTTATAGGTTAAAATGCTGTAGAGAGGCGAAGAAAGCTTTCACGATCCACTCGCGATCCACAATCTAAAGGTTAATACAGTCATCGCGTATATTGGTGTAGAGAACTATAAAAATGGGACGAGAGAGTTATCTATGCAATCCGTACGAGACGGGGTCTGAATGTTAACTTACGGCTGTCGATCCTTAGGTTAACGCTTAACAAGCGTTCTATCATGTATGAAGGAAGGAAACTGTATAACCACCTTAGCTTACATTACCAATTGATCCCTTATTCACTGTTCCGGGGGGAATCTGAGATATTTTTTAGCACAGAGGCCATCGACAGTTTTTAGTATTCAAAGTTTTGTTTTTTTATTGACCTTCCACTAGTTTTATCTATGTTATTTTTTTAATGTTTGATATTTGTTTCCGACACTCGTCTTCATATGACATTGTTTTAAATTGTATATACTTTCTATCAGTTTAGGAATGCATAACTGACGGTCACGGGTTAGAAGGCGTCGTTGGGCAAGAGTAACTAATGAGTACCTTAATAACGCCCAAGTTAACCTTCTTCCTGGGCAACCTAGATTCCAAGACCTTTCACCCCTCAAACACTAGGTCTTCAAAACAACGTATAGTTAGTTTGAAATGAGACAAGGACATAAATCACATAATCAGAACCACATCCTGACGTACAGTGCAGTATTTTTTGCAATTTAAAAATATTTCAACTTTTCCCACTCGACCGAACACTACATATTTATTTTTACATTGATCAAAACATGTGATGGAAGACGTTCGAACTAATTTTTCAGTGAGACGCATTGAGAAAAATATAATTTTGAAGATGTAATTGAACATGCTTTAAAGTTATTAGCAATTTAACTACTTTTCAATGTTTCGTAACCAGCTAGAAGCCTCTATACTTTCGTCATGTTTGTTCGTCCATTTGTATTTCACAGCCTTATTCCTTCGCCGTTTTGCCATTTTTGGCTGTGAAATTTTATAAGTACATGCCTTAAATTAACTCAAAGACAGACGTGACGCGAAATTGTCAAAAAAAATTGTTTATCTCCTCTTTGGGGTAGGTTGGGTATAAAATTTTTTTTTTCTAATTTAGACATATAAAGTGACACTTTTCAACACTGATAGGAGTTATGAAATGCTTTACTTTTCCTAACTAGTTGGGATATTCCCGATTGGAAGTTTTTCCCAATTGGTTATGAAATATTTCTTTCATCATTAGTTACTTAAAAAGAAATTACAAAATACTCATCATTTAGTTACTTTTAAACGGTAGTAATACTTGTAACGATTACAGTCAGTTTTAATAATAATTTCAGTGTTAGGAGGTATGATTTACGTACATTACATAAGAATACATGACCATATTCGAGGATCGGCCTACAAATCAGTGTTTGGCCCTGGAAAGCACCTTCTTCTTGACATCTTTTGTTTGTAGTTTAAAATTTAGTTTTTGATCCATGACAATGCCTAAGTATTTGCATAAATTTCTAGGATGGAGGATGTGAATGAAAATTGTGATCTTTGAAGAGGCATCAGAAATTTTGTGATGATAACTGAGTAGTTTTGAATTTTGAGGATTAGGTATAATGCGCCACTTCCGCATCTAGTGAGTAGTGGCATTGGAGAGTTTGAATATTGGATATGATTTTCTCAAGATTTGTATCATGGGATATAATATCCATCTCAGGGGCGAATTGTGAGATGTGTGATTTCAAGTTAGTAAAGTTAGGATGTGCCTGACCATGGAAATAGGATATGGGAAACCTTGCGGTAAATCCTACTCAGAAGTAAAGCACTCAGGAAATGGATTATTTATGCCAGTTTTTAGATTACGATTAGAAATATATTCTTTTAGAAGTAGTATTAGATAATCGGGACAGCCAATCACATGAAGATTATACAGTAATCCACTTTGACAAATGCTGTCAAATGATTCTCATATGTACATGAAAATATCAGCCGAACACCGGTTTTCTTTATAGGATGCTTGCACATTGGATGTTAAAACTGTGAATGAGTATATGGTAGATTCTTCTTCTTTAAATCCAAATTGATAATATAGCATACTCTGCCCAATTAAAGGCCTTAGTCTATTTTTTAGAATAACTTCGAACTGTTTTGCTATTACTGAGAGGTGTTATAGGCCGATAACGGGAAGCAAGAGTGTGATCCGTGTTTGGTTTGTTAATAGTAATGATGATACTGTCCTTCTATTCGGGAGGGAAGTATAAATTTGTTAAACAGCAGTTGAATAGTTTCACAAGGTACAAATGAACCTATGAATCCAATTTTCGAAAGAGCTTTCAGGGTATAGTCTCGAAACCTGAAATATTATGCGTTTTATTAAAGTTTGTAATATTCGTGCTCTTTTACAAGTGGAAGGTTGCGGATATTTAGACTATTTTTTAAATAATTACCTGCCCAAAAATTTCTATTATTTTGGTGATCTATGTCAAACATTGGATTGACACTTATTTAAAATGTTTCGTTAAAATAATTTCCAAATATTTATGACATGTCCTGATCCATACTAAAGTGTTTCTTTCTATCGAATAAGTAACTCATTAATTTATTAGATTTATATTTAGAGAGTCTATGTATTTGCTACCAGTAGTTTTTTTCTTTGTAAACCCTGAATTTTTTGGTAAACTTGAAATAATAACAAAGGACCCTGGATGATAAAATCGACTAGCAAGTTTCAGCAAGCAATAGAATGGGAAATACTCTGTACCTTTAAATATCTAATAACAAAAATATAAATTTTTTTAAAATAAAGCATCTATTACGTTTTGCTATCAAACATCTCACTTCAGTTAGAAGAATCTTTTTTATAAATGTTATGCTTTTTGAATGGTTACAGTAGTGGACAAACAATGAAATGTTAAAAAATACTGAAAATTTAATTTCAGATGTGCAACACACCTGGAGAAACTGTCAGTATACTGTTGGACTTGTCGTTGTTGCATTTGTCACCAGTGTGCTTTGTGGGGAGGTACTCATTCTGGTCATACCTTTAAGCCCCTGGATGAGGTCTACGAACAGCATGTTACGCAAATTAAAGACGAAGTTGCTCAATTAAGACGACGATTAATGGAACTTATAAGTATTGTCCAGGAAGTGGTATGTATACACTAATCACCCCTACAGATTCTAACTACTTACTTCAGAGGCATGAGATCAGTTTCTGGGAAAACTAGAGATGTTTTCATATTAGGGTTTTCATATAATTTTTGAAGGTTTAACCCAAAGTTTTTTGCTACCATATTTTATATTTATAGGATTGTCTAACAATAAAATGCGAAATACTGTAGAAAAAAAATTAAGACATTAGTAATCTAAGCTTCTGAATTTATTTTATTGTATATTGACTTTCTATCTACCAGCTTTTCATTTTAGGAACGAAATGTTGAATCTGTTAGATCTGCAAAAGATGAACGAGTTAGGGAAATAAGGAATGCAGTTGAACTAATGATTGCAAGACTCGACTCTCAATTAAAAACCAAGTTGCTCACTTTAATGGGTCAAAAGGATACTTTAACTCAGGTATATACTATGAGTTTTTATAGAAATAAAACTATTTATTCCCATAAATGTATTTTTATGGCGCTAGGGTTTCTAGGAGCTATCCCAAAAGCGATTTATATTTTATTCCTCTTGAACCAATCTAGCTTCAGTCAGGTGTGGATCAAGATGGAGACTATCGCCCCTCCCCTCAAGAGTTTCGAAGGAAAATAGACCCCGTCGTCAACTCGCGATCGCTCTCGTTTCAGTTATATTTTGGATATTACTATCATACAGGATTTTCTTACCAAGAAACATATGAACTTCTACATAGGTTTAAATTTATGTTTTATTCTTGTTTTATAGTGATTTTCATATGGGTAAAAGTTTTGTTGATTTTTTAAACAGCTTTATTGCTCTTCAATAACATTTTATTTCATTGGCTAGTCTTAAAGCTTAGCTTCTAAGTTACATTGTAAGGCTATTTAGTCTTTTAAATTTTTACTTCTATGTCCAATTTAGGAATACTATATTGATGCTTTTTTAAACATAATTGTCTTGAAGTTTTTTCGGGCTATTTGATTTAATTGTAATTTTTTTAATTACAAAAAGGGTTTATTAGAGGTGTGCTACACTTTTCCTCTGATTTAAAGCAGAGGGTAAAGAAAAGGAATCGAGATGAATTAACTGAAAGCGGCCCTACAGAAAAAGCACTTGTTTTCAGTGATCAAATCACCGGCTGCTGCACAAATAACAGTAAATTTATCTTATAAAGATACAAAAAAAAACTAATGAATTTTACATAATGGTACACAATTATACTTCTCAACATGAAGCCAGCAATTAAAAATCACTAATTAACCACAAATCAATTTACATTATTAATTTACAGGTTTATTAGAACATACAATTTAGGCCTCAAATAAAATTTAACAAATTTACTGCATAAAACATAACTCAACATTAAAAATTAGCTCGATTACCTCGTGATATACTAATCGCATACTCTTAGCAGTACCTCGGTAAGAGAAAAATAGAAAAATAAATATTATTTCCATTTTAATCAAAAAAATCATAGGTTAAAATAATAGAAATATGAATATAACTAAATCAATAAAAAAAAATAGCTGCAAAGCAATCACTACAGAAAAAAAAGGAATAAGTTACCTTAAGGTTCATAGTTGGCCAGTAAACTTAAGAGTTCTGGTCAAAAGGAGAGTCTCTATATGTTTTCTGAGGACCCTCGAGCCTCGATCATGGTCTTAACAGACCCTAAAAAGGTACAGGGTGTCTCAAAATAAAGTTCACATTTAAAAAATCGATTTAAAAAAAAGTCAGGACTTTATTGAAAAAATGTTTATTACATATTAAAATACATTGTTTGGGAATTTATTTTTTAAAAATGATATCGTCCAAATGTAATCCGTTGCGCTCACGGCATTCATTTAATCGAGCACTAAAATTGCCCATGACGGCTCGGCAGGTATTCTCCCTGATGTCTGCCATTTCGTTGCGGATATTTTCTTTTAATTGTGCCAGGGAAGTCGGTTTGTTGGCGTAAACTTTTGATTTGACATAAGTCCATAGGTGATAAATCAGGACTGCGTGGAGGCCAACTTATGTCACCTTTCTTTGAGATCAATTTGCCAGGAAAAATTTCACGCACTCGTGGCAGAGACATGTTGGACGTGTGTGAAGTTGCTCCGTTTTGCTGGAACCATGTTCTTTGGTTATAGCCAGGAAAATTTTGCAGTTCAGGCACGAAGAAGTCGTCTAACATCTCCACATACCGCTCTGAAGTCACTGTTACTGTGCGTTCCCTTTCATCTTCAAAAAAGTACGGGCCGATAATTCCTCGCGCCGACATCGCAGCCCATACAGTCACTTTCGGCGAATGTAGAGGTTTCTGATGTTTGTGTTTTGGATTGTTTGCACTCCAATAGCGGCAATTTTGCTTGTTTACATGACCATTAAGATGAAAATGGGCTTCATCCGAAAAGAAGTGTTGGTAAACGTTGAAAAGCGTTCAATCATCTGGTTTACGAAGTCAAGCCTCTGACCAGCATCCTGAGGCTTCAATTCTTGCACCAACTGAATTTTATAGGGGTTCAGCTTTAAATCTTTGTGTAAAATGCGGAATAATGATGACCTATGCACATTTAAAGCAACAGCACGCTTACGAATCGAAACGTGTGGGTCGTCAAGAACAGACTGAGTAACACTCTCTACGTTTTCGACCGTTCTCGAAGACCTCGGACGCCCGGATTTTGGTTTATCTAGTGTTGAACCGGTCTCTTCAAACTTCTGGACCCATTTTCCAATAAGCCGAGCGCTTGGCGCATCATTTAAGTGACGAATATATCGAAAATTGCAGAATTTTCTACGCGCTACAGTCGCCGAATTACCGCCGAATTGCAACTTAGTTGTTTATATGTATTATCCTTTCAAGCAGAGGAAAGGAAAGAATATATACAAACAATTCGTTTCCTGCAAATACAACTCTGGTCCTCTCTCCATACGTGTTTCGACCATTTTATGGTCTCGTCAGTGGAGCTGTATCGAATCGATAGCAACATTCGGAGGGAACTCTTGAGAATCGCAGAGATTACATCTACTTATTATATCTATTTAAAATCGTCAATAGTACAGTAGGTTATCCAGAATTACTAAAGCATATTGATTTGAATGTCCCTCAACGAAATAGTCGATGGTTTGAAGTATTTTTTGTGGATACTCACATAACCAACTACTCCATTTATGCTGTACTAAATAGATTGTAGCTAACAAATTATCTCATAATCGTGTTGATCTGGACATCTTTGGCATGTCCTGGAGTAGTTTCAAAAACTTTTTAAAGCGATATTTGAAGTTCAAATTTTAACTTTTCATTATTCTTTGTCTAGTCTTAAATTGTGAACGTACTGTAGTTTTTTTTTAATTTGTTTATTTGTTGTTTGACAATATTAAATGAATTGGTTTAACTGTTAATAAAGCATATATATATATATATATATATATATATATATATATATATATATATATATATATATGTTTATGCGGATTCCTCCGTAGCAGTGGATATATCCACATTATGCCGTTGTAGTGCTAAAATCACATTCAGCAAACGTACAACTATATGCAGCTGCATGTAGGAATGAAGTAAAATGCGAACAGTAAATGCAAACTTCGTTCTAACCATATCCTTTCCATGTTAAAGGCTGCACAGTTTAAACAAATTGCTACGGAACACAATTGATCCTATTCCACCACCATCGAGATTATGGCCTACCTGTACCACCATACCGAGAAGAAAGTCAACAATCCACCCTCCCCACCACGGTGATACGGCAGAGGTACATGTTTCGTCTCTATTAGACTCATCAGAGCACCGACATGCACCTGACTGTGCAAAGGACAGATCGGAAGGAAGCATGCAAACACTGAGCTCGGCTTCGCCGACTTCCCGCCAGATGGTGTATATATGTTTATGCTGCTTTCACGGATTCCTCCGTGTGAGATGCAATAGCAGTGGATATATCCACATTATGCCGTTGTAGTGCTGAAATCACATTTGACTTTCTGTGTTGCATGCTTCCTTCCGATCTGTCCTTTGCACAGCCAGGTGCATGTCGGTACCCTGATGAGTCTAGTGAGAGACGAAACATATATCTCTGCCGTATCACTGTGGCGGGGAGGGTAAGCTTTGACTTTCTTCTCGGTATGGTGGTACAGGTAGGCCATCATCTCGATGGTGGTGGAATAGGATCAATTGTGTTCCTTAGCAATTTGTTTAAACTGTACAGCCTCTAACACGGAAAGGATATGGTTGGAACGAAGTTTGCATTTACTGTTCGCATTTTACTTATATATATATATATATATATATATATATATATATATATATATATATATATATATATATATATATATATATATATATATATATATATGTTCAATATATATTATTTTACAAGGTACTTTTATTTTACAGGAAACGGAACAGTTAGAACATTTACTTCACGAAATAGAACATCAATTGCATACTTGTACTAGGTCGGAATTGATCTCAAAAAGCTCAGATTTATCTAGAATGATACATAATATTCGAAAGAAACCAATGACTAGTTTTGTCACTGCCCCTGTTCCTGCTGACTTTCACAGGTAATAAGGTCAAGAAGTAATAGCTTTAAAGGGTGTCTCAACAAGAACTTGGGCTATATTTGGATTTTTTTTAAATATGGAGATTTACAGCAACATACAATGCGACGTTACAGTTTGGATCTTTCTGATGAGCATAATCGACCATAGCGACCCACTGTTGAATATTTAATCAATAAATTTTAGCGGACGTTTTCACTGAAAAATAGAAGAAACTTTGCATATCATCCCCCTAAAAAATCAGAAATATCGCGGCTGTGGGTGCCAATGTTTTCCCGGCACCGCCTCCAAGAATTAAACTACCACAAAACTACTTTCTCATGCTTACAAGATCCAGCTGTCTCAAGAACTTCCACCCGTTGACCATGGGTGCACAGATATTTTACCAACTGCAAGTTGACGATGTATTCCATAACAAAATCATCTTTAGTGACGAAATTCAACGGCTTCGCCCACAAGCAAAATTCTCGAATCTGAGGAGCAGAAAATCCACATGTCTTGCAAGAATTTCCTTCGATTCATCCTCAAACGGTGAAAATTTGGATGGGAATGGAGGGATCATCAGATTGTACATTTTTGAAAAAATGGAGTTGTTTCCGCGATTGTCAATGGTGATCACTACCGTGGCATGTTGACAGATTTTCTTTGGTAAGAATTGGGTGAAATTGATGTAACTTAGAAGTGGTTTCAACAGGATAGTGCCACCTGTCAGACCGTACACGGAACGAGGACGTTGTTGCAAACGAAGTTCCGGGGTCGCGCCACTGTTCGTTTTGGAGACCAAAACTAGCCGTTAAGAAGTTGTAATTTAACAACTTTTTCTAAGAAATTCTTTAAAATAATGTTTTTCTTAATATGTTTTGAATTCAAGCCCTCGTTGAGACACTCTTTATAATGAGTTTAGTTTCTAAACTCAGTAGAAAAATATAAAATGAAATTTAAAGAATGAAAAGATTACATTTTTTTCCAAATTGCACTTTTAAAATGCTATAGCTTGTTAGAGTGTAAACGTTTTTCAGATGTCTGTATCACTAAAATAAGTTAAACCTTCAATATTAACAATTTCTCTTAAATTTTGGATACAATCATCCACAAATGCTATAGAAAATGGGGTGTATCATTAGTTTTAATCAAAATCTATATAATGATTTTTGAGATATTTGGGCAGCCGAGTCAAAATATATTTTTTTCTTGCAAAAGTAGGGTGGTAAGCCGAATCACATAGAAAATTATTTGAATATATAGTTTTTACTAAGTTTTAACGTTATTAGAAATTATACGAATTAATTTTTTATTTCCACTGTGTAAGGTCCCTATAAAGTCATTATTAAAACATATTAATATTTGCTCGAGCGTTGCCGGCCCAAAAGTAAGCTTTTAAAAGGTTTTATTTTCTTAAATTTAAGAAACAATGTAACATGAGAATACTTAGGATATCAGAAACAGCCTATACACCAATATAATGTGCTAATTGTTTTCTGATAACAAATTTTTGCTATTTCGTTCATAATTTTTGTTATACCGTTTTCCTAGTAATTGTATTTTCATAAAAAAAATTATATAATTATAGTGAAAGATGCATGTTAGGCTTATATAACTATGGTTTCTTTACTTTTAGTGAAATTGTTCCTGCTTATAGCAGTAGTACCTTCGTAATGCATGGTTTTACTCAATTGCAACGAAAAGCTGATCCAGTGTATTCTACCCCTTTACATTGTAACGGTCTTTGCTGGAGATTAAAAGTATATCCCGACGGAAACGGTGTTGTCCGTGGCAATTACTTGTCAGTATTTTTGGAATTAAGTGCTGGATATCCAGAACCATCAAAGTAAGTAACATGCAGTTAGTTGAATTAAAACAATCATTTTTTGAATTTTTGGTTAGTTACTCTAAATTAAGAGTATATTTTTTTATTCATGTATTTGTTTTTGAATTTGAGAATTTTACTTTTTAACAACTTATCTGACGATTTTTTAAAATTATATCTAGAAAAGAATGTTCATTATTTGCTTCTGATTTGATTATTAATATTGTTTAGAAAATGATCTAAGTCCACAGTATTATGAAGATAAAATTTATTATCTATATATCGTCACTATATGGTATGCTTTTTTAGAGATTTTAATTAACGTCAATTTCGCTATTCTCTATAGGGATATTGATAAAAATAGAAAAAAATGAATACCCATCTCCATACCATAGTTTTACACAAACAGAAAGTACTAGTGTAGTATTAATACTAAATTACGTTCCTCATCCTTTTTTTATTTATTTAAAGTTTTATTAAATAGTATATTTGTGGAGATTTCACGTTAAAACTTACCAGTGTTTGCATATCAGGTAGATGTACTTTATAATTTTTTATTTTTAAATATCTGAATTTTGAAGCATTAAAAAAAAATATAAAGAGATGCTGCTTAACCAGGGGAAGTAAAATTTTGGTTAAGCAGCCTCTTTTCGGAATGTAGAGTTCTTCAGTCACTGGAGTTACTTTTTTGTCGTACCTGCTGACGTATTTTGTAGCTTTTTTTTGAGTTGTTGCTTCTGACGTATCTTGTATTTAGTTTTAACTTCTTAGTTTTGTATTAGTTTTATTTTTTGAGTCTTATTAGACGATTTATTTTTTCAAATTTTATGGAACTGTATCCATCTCCATATATCTACTTGCTTATCAGCTTCTAATGCAGAATATTACATACTTGATTGTGTTTATGCAGATAGGCAGTGTAAGCTCAGTAAGTGCACCCAGATGTTATGTGCTGAAAAATTTTGTGAATTCTAATGACATTTTCTACATTCAGTGGGAATTGGGACATTGGGGCCTTCATTATAAATTTCTTGTAGTTATTGGTATTAATATCTTTTGGTCCTGAATAACTATCCTAAATCCCTCTGTCTCCGAAAAGAACAACCTGTTCTTTAACCATCTATTAGAGGCCTTCGTATTAATGTGAAGCTGATGTAAGTTATCATGGTGTTGATCATGCAAAGCTTTTTGTGATGATCGTTAATTGCGCTTTTCCGAGTTTGACAATGATAGTATTTATACATTTTCGTTAGTGAGATTTAATGGAGTGTAATTTTTGTCGTCCATCTTGATCGACCGGTGAGGATTGTAAATTTTCTGTTTTACGGGATGTCAGGTGATGATTGATTGTTGTTACAAGTTTACCAATTGTGACCTTATCAGAATACAGAGTCACCACAATATTATTCTGGAATTTTAGTCTTTGCTTGTTGAAACCCTAGATATTTAGAGGTTTCTTACACTTTGATAGTATCATGTTATCGACTATTTTTCCCTTCTTGGTATTTAAAATTTTACATTTTTCATTTCGATGTTTATATCATTACTTTAACGTAATATTTATTACTGATATTTTTTTAAAAAATAGTTGTAGATTCTCATTTTTATCTAAAGATTTGATATGTTTTTTTTTTTAGATACGAATATAGGGTTGAGATGATACACCAAGCCGGTAGAGATTCATCAAAAAATATAGTTCGAGAATTCGCATCTGATTTTGAAGTAGGTGAATGTTGGGGATATAATAGATTTTTCCGTTTGGATTTATTAGCCAGCGAAGGTTATTTAAATGTTGCATTAGATACGTTGGTGCTAAGGTATGTTTACAATATCAAATATTTAGAAAATTTAATTTGGTTTCTAAACGTAACTTAAATTGCTTTAAACTTGGAAAAGTCATGAGTTATATAATAAATGTACAAGGTATAGCAAATTTGACAGATTTTTATGAGAAGGTCAAAATATCCTGACTTTACAATTAAATAGTTTAAGCGGTTTCAAAAAGCATTATTATACTTATTTATTAAGTAAAACACTTAAAATTTTCATTATAATGTAGTTAAAGATTTTTATAATTTAAAACATTTTGCTACACTATGGCTTCTTCAGATGTTGAACTCTGAAACTGAAGAAGCTATAATGTAGCGAAACATGTTGTATAAGATTTAAAATGTTTAACTTGAATATAGTGGAAATTTTAATTGAAATCAGTGTTTTTCTTAATACACAAGTATAATTATGGCTCTCTACCAAGTAACTGTCGCTGACCGTTGTAATGGATCGCAACTGTTGAAGTCAAAAAGGCCAAATACGAGCTAAGCGAGTGCACATCCGGTGCCAATCATATTTTTGAAAAGTCCATATTTATCGGCATGTGCACAACCAATTCTTTGTTATCGATCTGTTGACCTCATAAACTAACAGTACCCATTCGACGACATTTTTATGTTTTTCGGTTTCTGCCTTATCGGTTGTATCCGATGGATGTGTTATAAGAGAATTATTTACTTGTGTTTTGTGTATTTTATTTAGTATAATGATCTCACATTATATGCTTACGTTTCGCCAAACCAAGTACATATAAACTTCCAAAGTTCAGTCCTGTCGATAATCAGTACGACATTTTGTAATGCGCATGGCCACAAGTACGGGGACTATGTTTACGTCTTAAAATCGTCAATTTGATATTTTTGAGATGAAACTTTGCGGGTGTAATAAATATTTTGTCTAGGATAATGGTTGGATTAATTAAACTGTTCAAAACATATTTTTAGTACTTTTGATTGCCAACAAAATATATTTATTCAAATTTGGATTGATCTTACATAGCGAGTAACTTGTATTTTAGGTAATTTGGATTTTATTTAATTTTAGATTTCAAGTTCGTGCTCCCACGTTTTATCAGCGATGTCGAGACCAACAATGGTATATTAATCAGTTACAAACAGTCCAAAATCAGTACATCTCACAAATTAACGAATCTAAGGAAGTATGCATTTTTTTTTTATATTTATTATCACTCAGTAAAGGAACGCTGTATTATATTCAAATTTTAAAGGAAGTATTTTTAAATAAGTAACAACTGACGTGTACAATTTAAAGCCTTTTTTATATATTTACATTAAATGTTGTTGATGAAGTAACGTCAATTGATTGCACCAGAAAATTTGAATATATAAATTTTGCCTTTTATTAATTTATATTATTTTGTTTATTTTCAAATCCTAACTGAAGAATCATATCAAGTTAAATCTTATTTTGTTTTTAGCGATTAGCTGCAGAAATCTCTCGAAATGCCGTTGCAGCTACTTTAGGTGCTAATTCACAAAGCGACATTACCAATATTGCTATTGTCAAAAGTATGTATGCTCTTCAACCACTGCCGCCAACATCTATAACTACTGATGTGGCTATTGATAATCGTACTACTCCATCTACCTCGCAAATTAATGTTGCTGAAAAATCTTACTCAACAGATCTCGCTAACCTTGCTAGAAGCATGAATGTCTCTGCAGCTGGTTGTAGTACCAGGTAGGTTCCGACCATATACGGAATGAGAAATTAAAAATATTAAAAGCCGATATTTATACCTCTATACACATAAATAAAATTGAAGTGTTTTTCTGTCTGGGCTAATCTTCAAACCTGCTGAACCAATCTCGATGAAACTTTACAGACATGAAGAGGAGGTTGTCGGGAGTGATATAGGCTACTTTTTTCTGTCTGTTCGTCTGTATGAACTAATTTTCGGAGCGGTTGAACCGATTTCGATAAAACTTTACAGACATTGAAAACGAGGTTGTCTGGAGTGATATAGGCTGCTCTCGTCTGTTTGTACGCGCTAATGTTAGAAACAGCTGAACAGTTTTCGATGAAATTTTACAGACGTGAAAAGGAGGTTGTCAGGAATGATATAGGTTACTTTTTTTATATCTGTATGTTTGCACGGGCTAATCTTCGAGACAACTGAAGTGATCTCGATGAAACTTTATAGACATGAAGAGGAGGTTGTCAGGAGTGATAAAGGCTGCTTTTTTGGTTTTCCTGCATGCGCTAATGTTCTAAACGAATGAACCGATTGTGATCAGATTTTACAGACATGAGAAGAGGTTATCGGGAGTGATATAGGTTCCTTTTTTTTTGTCTGTCTGTCTTTCTTCTCGGTCTAATCTTTGAACGGCTGAACCTATTTCGATGAAACTTTACAGATATGAAGAGAAGATTGTCAGAAGTGATATAGGCTTTTTTTTTCTGTTCGATTTCCTATCTATCTGTATGGGCTAATCTTCCAAACAATGGCTGAACCAATTTCGATGAAACGTTCCAGACAAAGGAGGAGGTTATGGTAATGATTTATGCTTTTTTTTCTATTTGCCTGTCTGTATGAACTAATCTTGGAAACAGCTGAACCGATTTCGATGAAACTTTTCAGACATAAAGAGGAGGTAGTCAGGAGTTATATAGGCTATTTTAATAAAAAATTATAGAAGTTTTATAACTCAGCAAATTATAATTTTCAAAGTTTAAAGCTGACGAGCTCGCTGATAAAAGCTAGTCGGAAATGAAGTTTGAAGCGTCTTGTTATAATTAGAAGGAGAGTTTTTTGACGTTAACGATGTGTCTTTACATCCTAGTCTCTTCCTAATTCTTTACGGGGAAATAGTAGTTATATTATTTTATTCAAATATGCTATACCATTGAATAACAGTAAACAGAAAAAAAAAACTCAGTGATGATCATAATAAATTTACAGTCAAGTCGTTTTATTAACCCGCTCGATAGAACTGAATGAAAACAGGAATCTTATGAAGAATTAACATTATTTTTAAAAAGTATCTTACCTTATTTATAAAAATTTGTTTTAAATGAAATATAAACAGGAATGATAAAAGTGTATTCAAAAACTAGCTGGAGTAATAAATCATTTTTGACCATGTTTTTCCGTGTACCTGAGTTCTTGAATCGGGTGTCTGTGACAAAATTTTTTAGACACATATATTTTTTATAGGAATGGATTAGAAATTTTATAATGAAAAATACGATTCCAAATAATGGTTTGGATCAGATAACAATACATATTTGGAAGTGTAAACTGTTAAAAGGGATTTTAATTATCGCCATAGGCGTTAGATGGAGGTTTATTTTATCACTTAAATATTTGTGGTATAGGATATTATTTCGGTTGTAAATACAAAATGGAACTAAATTTTTATAATAATATTTTATTTCTTATGATTTCATAATAATATACATTTATTACAAAATAGAGTTAATTATGCCATAATTAACATAAATCACAATTGTGTTTTTATTATTTTTAGTGTTGGCATAGAAACCGTTTTGGATACATTCGTCTCAAAAATAGCCTTGTTTCAAAATATCAATTGGGCAAGTTTTCATATTGAATATATTCAGAGGTCTGAACTGCGCGCACGGTACGCTAAATATCTTATTGCAAAAAACAAGAAATCTTCATGTTTCAAAAAGCTAATTTTAATTTTTTTTTCAACTTCATTTAATCGTCAAATGGTAGTATAATTCAAAGAAAAATGGCAATGTTCAAATTTTTACATTTTTAAAAATTGAATTCTCAAAAATTTAATTAGATTAAATGAAATTCCGGGATACTATAGGTTATGACTTAAACTATTACAAAAAAATTAATTTTGGTTATGATCTAATATTTTTTATTTAACATGGGCAGCGATTTGACCTCTTTAACTAAAATAATTAAAATTTAAAAAAATACTACCAATTAATAAATGGACATAATAAATAATTATCGAGGAAAATGTTATTTGTGTTTACCCTTTTGTTAAGTTAGTTTTATCGTGACACGACCCGATTTTGTACAAATATAAGATGCGCCTTTATAAGGCATATAAACAGTAGAGGAGATATACGTACGAACTTATCGACTACTGCGATATAGAAACAATTGTATGTTGGCGCTAGTTTATAGTTTAAATTATCTAATGCCTACGAAAAAAAAACGATATTAAAATATTGTATTAATTTTATGGAAAAATAACAGAATTTTAACATTTTAGTGGTGTGCAGACCAAGAACGTGTCAACTGGCGAGTGCCCTTGTTCTTCGAAATCTCAGCCAAATAATATAAGTAGCAGTAGTTCAACTTCAGCATCATCCATTCAAACTCAAGTAAATAGTAAAAAATCTAACGAATCTGAGGGACAGCAAGAATCGCCTCATCAGTTGTTAGGTTTAGGCGTGTCTTTGAGCTCTCCGAATTTGTTAAATTCAGCTGTTTCCTTAATGCTTAGTAGCAGTAGTAGTGAAAGTGTAAGTATTTTAATTAAAAAAAACATTTAGGAAACTAAGATATGAATATACAAGTCTGCAGTCTGGAGCAAATTTATATTTTCATATTATATTATATAGTGTGATCAAGTAAGGCTGGTGAGTGGCTCAAAAACCATACATTGTTGCGACTTTAAGACAACAAATTTATTAAGAATTATGGTCAAAAGAATTTACTTAAATTTCTAATTTTACTGCTAGCGTATTTGTTGTATTGTTATAGAAAATTGTTAATTTCTATAAGTATCTTCGGTACATTCAATGTACAAATTTTGTTGTAAGAATTTTTATATAGTTAGAATTGTAATAGGGTGGCAAATGGTAACAATTTAAAATGCTTTAACTTCAGTTTTATTTTTTGTCAAATTTGACAATCTATGGCTTATTTTAAAGGTGCATTTATTCTGATTACATTTTGGAGTAAATAATTTTAAAGTTGCTTTATAGGGTAAGTAATAGGGGTCTCTATTCAAAAAAAAAATTTTACCTCCTATTCTCCATTTCTTGCAAAATTTAAGAGCATCTACTCCATTAGGTAGGAAAATAAATCTGAAAACGGGATGTCGATATCCCTTTTTCACAAAATGAGAGTCGAACATTATTGGAGAGTTTGCCTTTTTTTTTCACTTACAAAGAATTTGCTGTAAATAACATTTAAATCCAAAAAAAGATCATTCGTAGTTGGTAGGGATGCAAAAATAACAAGAGTGTCAATACCGATACTAACTTGATGCTTTTATGCATGGTATCGATGCATTTTACAAAAAAGTATCACCCTCAGATATCATTGGTATCAAAAGATTTATATAACATTTTTTAGAAATAACCATTGATTAAATTGGTAGGTTTAAACAACAATAAATTTGTTTGAACGTTGTTTATAATCTGTGGAGGAAGGGCTTTGTTAATATTTGACAGACATGAATATTCTTAATTAATTTTGTTTTTAGTTTATTTTTTGCTTGACTCCTTTTAATATTTTAAAAATTACTACTAATGCGAAGTTTATAATTAACGTCAACAAAAAACGATTTGAAAACTTATTTTTATCTATAAATATTGTTAGCTATTGTTTATATATATTAAAAATAACGTAATCACTTGGACACCTAAAAACTCGTACCTTTATTTTATTGTTTGGTTACTTTATTCTTGAATTGACGTACTGATTACCAGGTTCTACTAGTTTAAATAGTGCAATTAGAAAAGTATAGCATACAATCGGTGTGGGTACAAAAAACAAAAGAGCTCGTACTATTTATCATCATCTTTCTCAATATTAATCTTAGTTCTGACGATATTTTACAAGAGAATTTATTGAGCCAAATATATATTTGATTTCGATACCGATACTACAAAGAAAATATCGATACTTACTTTGAATCGAAATAAAACTATCGATGCTAAAAATACTCGATACTTCGAAGTATCGTTTGCATCCCTAATAATTGGATATGCTTTATCGTTTTAAGGGGTTGTGAGAGGTCGAAAAAAAAATGTTTTTTTGCCTTTTCTGAAAGTATATATATGTTTAAAAATATGTAAAAAAATCTAATCAGAAATTGAAAAGATAACGAAATTATACCTGAACGCTCAAAGCGCGGTCATCTTTACCTCGGGCGATAAATAGTGCTTATACCTGCTAAAGGTAAAAATTCTGTACAATCGTATATTTGACATTGGTTTGCGTTAATGAGGACCAACAGTGACGAAAAAAATCCGTCTTATGGACCTGAAATTGACGAAATTTCAAAAATTTCATTTCACGTATGGCATTTTTCATGAGACGACTTTTCTTGACTTGGCCGGAAACATAATACTAGTTACAATTGTCCGATTTTAAGTTTTAAAAAACGAAAATTTTCGTAATTGTCGTAGCTAAGGTTATACATAGCCGTTTTTTTTCTGTATTTTCAAAGTTTTTTTTGGCATTGGAATATAAATAATATAGGTAAAAATTTTGCAAAAATAAGTTTTTAACTTTAAACACCCTTTGTTTTGTTAATTTTTTTTTTCCTGAGAAAGACTACTTACAATTACAACTGCGCTTATATAGATTTAAAAATGTTTTTTTTCTGTTACCAACTATCAAGTTTTGTGTATAAATCCGCAGTGGAAACTATTTCTATGATAAAGACAGTGGCACAAGGCCGTGAAGAGGTCAGCGATGAAGCCCGTGCTGGATGGCCATCAACGAACACCACTTACGAAAACGTGAGAATTTTTGAAGTCGAATCGTTGTTTCAGTATTCGTTTAGTGTCGGAGACATTAACCTTTCCAAAAAGTATCGTTCACAAGATTGTGACGAACAATTTGCATATGCGAAAAGTGAGCGCGAAGCTAGTGCACAAAGTGTTTATGAAAGGCCAAAAATCATGCCGTGCCAGGAACTTTGGGACTTATGTAAAAATGACCCCCACTTTTTAGACATGTCATCACAGGTGACGAGTCTTGGATGTTTGAATACGACCCTGAAACACAAAGGTAAAGTGCCGAGTGACACACCTCGGCCTCCCCTCACCCCAAGAAGGCCAGAATGAGCAAGTCAAGTGTCAAAGCCTTGCTCATTGTATTCTTTGACATCAAGGGGTCCATCCATTCTGAGTTTGTACCACATGGTACAGCCATCGACGCCAAATTCTACGTGGAAGTACTCAATATGTACAAACGAAGAGCCATTGCGTCCGGCCCGACATCGCAGATAATTGGGAATTTCACCCTAATAACGCGCCAGCCCACGCCATCTTCCTCGTGACACGCTTCCTGGCAGATTCAAAGGTCCCAACGATATCCCAGCCGCCCTTCAGTCCTGACTTGGCTCCCCCAGGTTTCTTTTTGTTTCCGCGCTTGAAAACTTCCGTGAAAAGACATCATCTCGGGACAGTTGACAAAGAGGCTTGCGTCAAAGCTTTAAAGGACATTCCGAAGGAGCCTACCGTGACGCGCCTTGGATGTCTGGAAATCTCTCTGTTTCGAAACCTTTTGATATGTTGTATCGATCTGATCAATAAATTTTTTAACCGACTCACTGATATTACTTTTCGAACAAACATTGTAAACAATTTAGTTAAAAAAATGCAGCTTTCTTTATCTTTTCACATTGGTGTCTTATACTTAAAATTTTTTGACTATGTAGGGCTATTTTGTTAATTTAATTTGGTAAGTTATCTAAGCAATTCATAAATGCATTATAAGATAGGGGCTTATATAAGTTTGATCTTTTGTTTTATTTCGTCATAAATCAGGGCGTTTTTCCAATAAATGCAATAATTTTCTAAATATAATATATTTAGAATAGTATTGCAAATATAGAACAGTAAATAAGTAAATATCTAAAATAAATTCAAAACACTCTAATTGTTCAAAAAAACGTAAACTCATGAAATAAATAAATGTAACTTGGATAAAGTTTTGTGATAAAAGTAAAAAACCTCCGCTGTAAATATGACATATCCTCTTCTCGTTGATAATAATTGAATTTTACCTTGTAGGATTTAAGTGAACCTGAACCACTAATGGAAGAGTTCGAACCTCAGGAGGCGAATCTCATTGGTACCGGCGAAAATTCTAATGACGAAAATGATGTCGATGTTGAGACCATGTCAGGTTAGTTATGCCTTACTTTTTAAGTATTGAAGTCCTTCAAATTTTTTCAAAGCTTTAATAAACTTTTGCATCTCTTAACGTTCAGTACTTCTTACAACATTTGAGTACATCCGTAATTTTAAATAATTATGGTTTGACATACTCCAATATGTATATGAAGTTGTGGAATTAGACGCATTGACAGTCCTTCTCTGTAGTATGTATTCTTTAAGTCCTATAAAGAAGGAATGAGGGGTTCTTGCTTTGAGAAATTTGCATTGTCATAATGCGTGGTTTTATTTACATTTTTTGTACAGCTCAAGTTTTAATTCGTTGTTTAGTTCCAAACCATTTGTCACATTTTTCATAATTTAGAGTGATCCCTGTGCTTGTTTTTTTCCCACAATGTTCTGTTATGCTCTTTTTTATTATCTTATTCTGTATGGTTCCAATCGGGTGCTAATTTTTTTTCTTGATTTTGTGTAAACCTAGAAAAATTAGCCTTACGGTGCATTTTGCTTTTTTTTTTGATAATTACACAAGTCTGCAAAAAATGGGATTATGATTGTTGTTGGGCAGCTGAGAGTTATTTCCGAAGTAATTTACTGTGTAGATTCCGAATCCGAGGTCAGAATTGGCCCATTATATAAGGATTTTGAGATATAAGACGTTATGGCTACTTTTGATTTTATGTGCAGGATGCACAAAATTGTTTTGTTCTTTTTTCTAGTTGCATCATTTAATACTGCTCTTACTGTTCAAAATAAGTTGTTGAGCGGTTACCTACAATTTTTTCTTGGAATGTTACGACCGTTTTAAGTACAGGTTAATAGGTTTTTAGAGGCCAATATCGTGCGACGGCGGACGGGATGGATGAAGCGGGATAATGTATCATTCGGGCATATTTGGTTCTATCTGCCCTTTTTTGATTTCACGCATGTGGGTAAAACATACAGGTTATGTGTAATATTAGCGTTGTTGGAAACGACATTGCCTTAAATCCGCAAATGGTCAGTGTCTATGGAAAGATAAATTTCTTTACAATTTTTAATCTACAGTTTTCTTGATTTTTTAAGCTTGAAATGAATTTCATAGCATTAATAGTTAATGAGATAACGACTCTAAAGATAAAAAAAATTTGGTTTGAAATTAAAATTTTTCTTTTGTCTTTAATAACTGGACATAATTTCCAAAAAATTAAATTATTTTTCAGCCCTTTTGCGCGATTTTTAACTAAATCAAGCACCATTTCAACTTTTTAAAATAGTGAACTATTTATTGAAAAGGGTTCAAACAAAAAAAAGAATTGTAGTTTTTTGAAGCTCTACATTTTATCTGTTAATATCAACGACATAGAACTTATAATCTGATTTTTCTATTTATCGATTATTTATAAACAAATAAAGAGTATCCAGTAAAATCAGTGAAATAGCCTAATTTTACCAGGCAACTAGACAATGTAAATATTTTTTTAGTTTTAAAAATAAATATAATTATCATTTTTGTATTTGTAAAAATGTTTTAAGTAATTGTTTATTTTTGAATTGATATTAAATCATATTAATCGACAAAAATATATTCCTATTTATATATTTTCTTTTCGGCTACGTCTATTTTTTAAACCTTTGATACATATAATGCGTAAAAAGTTTTCCTTCTGTCGCGTATCCCACTGTACCTCACTCGTTTTTGGTAAACCCATGATAAATTAATTTTACGAGGAATGGGATTAAATCTTTTTCACAAGATAAAAACAATGAAAACAGTATATTTTTTCAATATTGTCGATTTTTCTAGGGTGTTCAATGAGTTTTGTAGGATGGGCAGTACCCACTCTTGTTCCTCCCTCCCCAACTATGCCCATTGCTACTCTTCACCTTTATTGGCATTGTTTCAAAATTACGATCAGATTTCTTGTGAAAAAAAGTTTTTCCGATATGTCTGTTTTTATTTATCTCAGTTTACTTCACATTGCGTTTTTCAAAAATCTTTAGTTTATAACTTGTTTTTTCACTTCTAAGTTTCACCTTACTTGACAGAACAGATTTTTTAAAATTTTTGTTCATTTCTCTATATGCTGTATACAAATAGAATAATATCATATTATTTAATCATATGCTATTAATAGGACATGGTGATTGCGGAAATGTTTCCTGTGATTCCTATGATTGTCAAAGTCCTGAACGCGGCAATCAAGCAGAAAAAGATACTCAACCCTCCGCACCTTTTGAAGGCATGTCCATGCAAGGCTAAAGTTTTTTCTCTATATTATTTGAAATTATTGTGACACCATTTTATATTTTTAAATTTTTATACTGTGATATAAAAAAAATTTTCAGTAAAAATAAATGTTATAATTGACAAATTATATTTTTTTCTGCTTTCACAGGATTTGGTTAAATATTTACATTATTTATTAAAAAGGTTCAAATTTAGTTCAAGCCAAAGATGCTATTAAAACATTAAATTCAGAAATAAAACTTTAAAGGATTTAATAAAAGTTCTAATAATTGTGAAGTGAAAATATTGCCGACAAACGAAAAATATCAGATATTTGACACTTTTACATTTTTAATACAACTATTGTTTCATAATTTTAAAGAAAAAGTATTAGCCTACGTATGTCTTAAAAATAATATCTATGTGGTTGCCACATTTAAAATTTTCATTTTAGTAAAAAAAATGAAACTATACACTCTAGGGCAGTTGAGTGATAAATTAGTTTTATATAGTTTCTGTTACTGTTCATTTTAATTGGTGAGCATTCGAACTCTATAAGTTAGTCTGTTTTTATCCAAAAAGGACATACTTTATCAGAAAAAGAATCACCCCACTTCAAGAATTTTTAAGTAATTATGACTGCAGAGCATGTTACCATATAATCATACAACCTTTTTGTCTGTATGGGAAGTACAGAGAACATATCTGCTTTTTAAAATTATAAATCAATGTATACACGAACACGCTTTCTCAGAATGTCTCAAGCTGTGAGAGTGTGGGCAATTATAGACTGATATCAGTGAGAAGATCTTTGAGATCGTGCTTAAGGGACAGTTGACCCATCACCTGAAATCTAATAACTTGTTGAACCATTGTCCATTTGGCTTCCGTACTGACGTCTCTACATCAACAGTCATTAATGCCTTAACGACTTTTATGCAGGACTGTTTTGAGGATGGAAGTATGGTCAGACATGTTTCTTTGAGTATGTACCATATGACGTGTTCGCTTCAAAACTTATCGGGTATAACATCCATTTCAGTGCTGTCGCTCTGATAACATCCTATTTGTCGGATCGACTCAATTATTGTTCATATTAGGGAAACTCGTTTTCTAAGAGCATTATTAAGTATGATATTTCACAGGGCTCTGTATTAGGCCCAAGTTTATTTTTGTTATATTTCAGCGATATGCTCACATCCTCCCGGTGTTGCTATTTGTGGATGATACTGCTATATTTAGAGTGCCGATGACTAGCAAAGCCTTCAGCTTAAATCGATTAAAGCACAAGCCTTCGTAAGCAAGTGGTTTACGTCAAACAGCCTTAGTATGAATAAGGCTAAGGCCCAAAATTTGTGTTTCATTGCATCCTCTGCAGTTTGCACACAGTCCCGTAAACTATTTGGGAGTTTCCATCGATTCCAAATAGATATGAGAAAACCACTGCATCCAGTTGGTTATGAAACTGAGCCAGATTACTTTTGTTTTAAGAAATTTCAGAAACTCGTACTCATACGTCTCATTCCTCAAAGCTTTTTTCAGTTTAAAGAAGGCGTGTGAGAGTAATGGCTGGTTTGGGTTTTAGAGATTGTTGCAGAACATCATTTATTTCCCTAAAAATGCTGTCTCATGTATTTATATGTGATACATGAAAAAGAACTCTGAAAAGTATCTCGTAAGTAGAGACTATCACTCATAGAATACCAAAAAAAAGAAGACCCTATCATCAAATATGTCCATACTGCAAGGGTCGGAGATGGGCGGAAACATTTCGGTGTAAAATTCTTTAATATCCTCCCTGATCGGAGAAGGTCTCTTCCATTTTCACAGTTTAAGCACATTCTCTCTGAGTACTTACGACGAATGACTTTTTTCAGCTTTGATGAATATTTGTGTAGCAAATTTAAGGACACTGAAATACACCCATAACCATAGGTCTTTTTTTTTATTATAGAGACTAGTTTTAAGTTTATATTTTTGTAATTAGTATGTTTATTTTATATTTTGACGTGTGACTGTATAGAATGTATAATCATGAATAAAGATTCATTGATTGAATAGATAATTCACTGCTTATCTGCAGGTGTATACTGCAATATTTTTTTAAATAAATTTAATAAAGCAAATTGCTTAATGTTTCCCTTATAACATTCTTGCATCCTGAATTTAAAAAAAAAATATATATATTTCGCAGTACTGCTATAAGTATAATTGTTATTTAAACAACCTAAATTTATTTCAAGTATAGGTGCCCCTTTAGTTCCAGACATATGCTCCTAGATAACGGTGAGATGTCATTCCTAAATTTTCTTTAAATTCTATAAATTTTTTTATTGCAGGCGAAAATGACGTAGAATATGCCGAATTATCTATGGCTCAAGGCTTAATTCTAAGAGATTGTAATTCAGCAAACAGTAGTATAGCTGGAGCTGCCGCATTATCACCCACTAATATAGTGAATGCTTTCGAAGATAAATTAAAACTTTTGAGTTTGTTTGATGGATCTGGTAACAGAAATCCAAGTAGCGTTAAAGGTAAGAAACAGACAAATTATCACTTTTTGTTAATTGTATAGTTTTTTACTATGTGATTAATCAGTACATAGAATGAAAACAAACTTAGATTATAACAGAACTTTTTCTAATTTAGACATTTTAGGTGTAATACCTTCAAATTCTACTGCTCTCTTAGACATGACAGCTTCAAACCTTGATCTCGCTTTACTTAGTTCAACGTTACAAAGAAAAAATGAAGGTAAGTCATAAATTTTGCAATGATAAGGATATACTAGAAGCGTGTCAACTTGTCACTGTTACATAAAAATTATATATTGTTTTGCTACTACTTAACTTTCCAGATATAAAATCGTTATAAGAAAATTTAACTGATTAAAAAAGCTCTAAAAAGCGAGATATAATATATATTTTTACATGGAATTAAAATTTTTGAAGTCGGCGCCTAATTAATACCCGACAAAATGTAATTCACATAAAACGTTTATTGGTAATTGGTTTCTTGCGGTAGCTTGTATGTATTTCATGTTAGTAGTTATTTATATATTGTTAATTTTCACTTTAAGCATTTTTAAGAAGTCAGTTCAATTTTTTTATAAAAATTTTATTTTTGGATTTTAATTTTGAATTGAGTTGAGGTCGCAAAAAAATACCCATTTTCTCCAAAGTTGTAGACCACACTAAATTGAACAACAAAAATTCTTTCTTCTGAGAATTCTCCAAATAGTAGTTTTCATAAAATTGTACCAAACAAATATTTAGATTTAATATACACCCCAAGACCTCCCAATATCAATTTTGACAAAATCTGAAAAATATAAGTTAACTGCAGATTTGTAACCTATGTTTCTGAAAACCCTTTAATACCAATTTTGAAAAAATGTGAATAAGGAAAAATTTTCAACCCACTATATTGGATCTAACAGATTGGATTTCAAAAAAAAATTTTAAACCCTTACTTTAATCTTAATCCACACCCTTAAACCCCCGCAGTACCAATTTTGGACATTCTCTGAAAATATAAAATTTTTAAACTACCATATTGCATCTGCCATATTAATTTTTTTTAAGACAATTTTACACTCTTAAAAACCCCTCGGTACCAAGTTTGAATAAAATCAAGAATTGTTAAATTTATAGTTCGCCATATTGGATCTGCCCTACTGAATTTTTTAAAAATAAATTTAAATACGTAATTTTCATCCTCAAAAACCCTCCTAAACCAATTTTGAACACAATTGAGAGATGTTAAGTTCTTTAGTCAGCTATATTGAATTTTCACCTTCAAAAACCCCCTATATCAAGTTTTGACAAAATCGAGAGATGTAAAATTTTTCGTCCACCATATTGATTTTTAAAAAATATTTTTAGATTCCTTATGTATGATCCCGAAAACTCCCTCATACCAGTTTGGGAGAAAACCGGGCAAAATTAATTTTTTTGTCCGACATATTATCAGCGCCATCTCGGACTTAACCAATTTCTGCTAAATTAATATGGGACCACCTCAGCAATTTTCTGAGCATAGTGGGTTTGGAGGTCCAAACGTATTTGGAGAGAGGATCAAAGTTGTATTTGCAGGAAATAAACTGTTTCTATACATTCTTTCCTTTTTTTTTCCTGAAAGGAGAATAACATATAGGCAACTTTCCCTAGAACGGCTGTTAAACATTTCTGGGGCATGATAGTTTATTGAAAATCTAGATTTGTTGTTCTGTGATAAGCAACCAACCCCAACCCCATTTCTAGTTTGATAAGAGTGTATATCGTCCAATCTAACATACTCACTTAAATTGCTTCTGATATATTTTAGGCATTCAAATATATACATAGAATGTGTAGTCATGATTTTAAGTTGCTTAAAAATATCCTGGCACTCAGCACGCTACGGCAATTGTCAAATAACCCGCACCGCTTTTCGTTGCAAGGAAAAAATCCTGCTAGACTCTGATTCGTGTCCCCAGACAAGGAGTGCATAAGATATTAAAGACTGGATGAAGACATGAAAGGTCACGAGAAGAACACTCTCTGAAACAGCATCCACAAGATTATGCAGTACATATATGTTTGATGCTATTCTTTTTGATACTCTGTCAATATGACAATGCCAAGTTAGTTTTTTTTTATCCAAATCCACACAAAGGAAACGAACACATTTTGGATTATTTTCAATACCATATGATGTATTAAGTGAAAATAACGTACTTTCAGTTTTACTTGCATTCATACTAAAATTATTGACATAAAACCAGTCAGACACCTCCGTTTGCAGACTATCCATGTTTGCTAGCAACTGAGGAGCGTTTTTTCCTCTCAAAATAGCAGTGGTATCATGTGTAAATAAGATGAATTCAGTACTCGGTTCGCAAGCTACTAAATCATTCATGAAAATCATAGAGAAGCGGTCCCAATACTGACCCTCGAGGCACACCAAACAGTATTGGCTTCAAACTGGAAACCTCATTATTGTATTCTACCTGTTGATAGCGGTTTGTCAAATAGGAATAAAGCAAGTTAACATTTTTTTCAGTAAGATTGTAATAGCTCAGTTTGTTTATCAACAAGTTAGGCGAAACGCAATCAAACGCTTTTGTTAAATCACCCAGCAGGGCAACAGCATACTCTCTCCTAAAACCGTATGTAATAACAGAAGTCAGACTATTTAGTGCGGCGACTGTAGACATTGCCATTTCTAAAGCCGAAATGTTGTTTTTTCAATAAGTTATTTGGTTCAAACTGATTCTAGTTTTAAGAGCTTTTTCAAAAATTTTACTATATAAATGAAATAGTATCACAGTTTGACACCGCATCATGGTCACCCCTCTTATAAACTGGAACTACTCTAGAAATCTTAAATACTGAAGGATAAATACCGTTCTCCAAGCAATAATTTATAAGCGTAGGTAAGGGAACACCACTACATTAGCTGTACTTTTAGTGTTAATACCATAGTAGTCTTTGCTATATTTATTTTTGAGAGAATAAATGATATAGCGTGTCTCATTGTAAGTCACACCACAAAAATCCAATTCAGGCAAATTATCTAAACTTAATTTAGTTCAAAATTAATTAGAAAAGTTAGGTTTAGGAATATTGTCAGTTATAAAGGAAGCAACATTAACAAGATAATAATTAAAATTATTAGATTTTAAAGAGCTGACGTCGTCTTTTTTGATCTTTTCGTACCTAAACTTATTTAAAATCTGTCAGTATGCCTTAGAAGAATTACCAGAAATTATAAAATTGTCATTCTGTGTGATTTTAACTTCACGGGTTTTGTTTCTATAAACAATAAGTAATTTTTTTATGTCATTCCTCAGAGATCATGACTGTGTGCGCCTGTAAACAGACTCCATGAAAAACATTGTATCCTTCATCCTTCTCAGGTCATCATTAAAAAATCTATAGTAATATCGTTATTTTGAAGTTTACGTACAAATTTTTCAGGAAACGCAGAGATAATACTACTATTAATAACACTCACGAACATTTCATCCATGCGTTTCATTTCAGATAGCTCACCCAAGAAGTCCCAATCAATACTCTCAATCAATAGATGAAGTTTTAAGAGACCTTGTTGTGTTGTAGGTCTATATACAACAGATAAAAGAGGTTGTTGACTTGTATGAACATCAATCTTAATAGCAACTCCCATATGATCAGAGACAAAAATGGTCCTCCCTATTTAGGTTATAAAATATGTTATCTAAACATGAATTTGCTCTAGTGAAACCATTAATAGTATAGTACAGATCATAAGACCATAAGTTCAACAAACCTTGATGTCCTCCTGTCAGCAATGTTAAATTTTAAATTAAAATCACCTTTAATAATAATTAGTGATTAAGTCCCCTAGGAGTACGCCTTTCCGTAGTTTACACTGTATAACCGAAATAACTGACATTTTTGTGCCCATCTACCTAAGAAAGGGAGAGGAGAAGGGGTAGTGAGGAACAGATTTGGGAGGCTAATACATTACGCCGCAATAATTAATTTACTTTTTTCCCTATTATTCTGCTTTTATTTATGTTATGTGAAATATATCTTATACTATTTTTGCAAATCACCGCTGCATACTAATGAAGTTTAAACAAAATCTGTACAATAGTTTTACCGTTATCTGGCAAAATAGTAAAAACACATTTTAACCCTTTTTCAGTCTTACAAAAAGGAATTTCGAAAAATACAAAAATTAATTTTTGGATAATCGTATGTAGAATATGTGAAGCCAAGAATCATTTTCTTATCGGTATTTTTCCCAGAGAAAATTGCTTTTTAATTAGCAATCTTAAGATCTACGTCTTACCCCTTTTTCGTCTTTTAAAAAGCGAATATCAAAAAATAAATAAATTAGTTTTTAGATATTTGAAAAATTAAAATCGAGTTCATATCTATATTTGATCAAGATATAGCAATAATACATTTATCAAATAGTTTACCGCTTTTCATCCTTTTGGAGTGCGGATTTTGAAAAATGCTTTATTAGTAGGTGCCTACATGGTGTCGCTAACCATTTCCCACAATTTCATGATTCTGTCTTTTAATAGTTTAAACTGTGTGTTAGTATGTCCGTTATATAGCTTATAACTTTAGATAAGCAGGGGAGATGCTAAGATAATGCTGTGAGGTATCCTATAGTCACTATCGCAAATTCATACCCTTATAAATTATTACACAAGTAATTTTGAAAGCACTTAAATTCTCATCCCCCAATGCCTATTTCCTCCGATTTCTTTCTACAACATATCTTTTCAGAATGTAGGTCTAGAACTACTCCACTAATACGAATCTACTATTTAAAGTATCTTACTAATCATTTTACATAAATTGAACTAATTTTCTCACAATTAAGTTGCTTTCTGCAATTTTATCGATATTGAACTGGTTAGGGAAGACTTTTTATTCTAATGAACTACACTGGCGAGCAAAAAATATAGGTTCGTTAAGAAGATGCTAATAATTTTAGGAATAATAATAAAATATAAAAAGGGAATCATCGTACCAGTAGGCGCTTAATCATTTGTTTTCCGAGAAACATCAATAATATTTGTTATCTGCAGGAACTGAACCAAACTCTCCCTTTTTTTTTTTGAGTTGGGGGGGGGGGGCTATATCACTAGAGTACAGAATGGCAAGCGAGAGCGAGTTGTCGATGGGACCAGCGACATTCACATTCCTAATGCAACAGACAGGGGCGAATCTATTTTTCTGAATTCGAAGCTCTTGGGGGGATTCCCCCTCCCCGCTGCACCTGATTATCTGTCATGTATTATGAAATGGCTTGTATTTGCTCCAATTTCCGTGCCTATATTGTAGTTTGTTGTAGCTTTTTCTTTATAAAACCTATCGGTTCCACGGTGTAGTGCGGATACAAGTTTCTCAAGGACAATACGAAACTGCAAGAATTGTTTGGTAAGAGCCTTGGGGCTGTATAAAATGTATACCAGCGCTATGAGCAGACTGACCTGATAACCAGAATACACGAATTTAAGCGAATATTTGGATGGCCGTTTCTTACTGTCCGTAGGTTTTCGGAATAAAACGGCTTTTGTTGTTGTGCTGCAAAATCAACTCCAAGAAGTTACAGACGCAGGCTTCATTCTGCTGGATTGTCTAATAGAAATATGGCTAGATTATGTTGTGCCTGAAATGAGTTGGCATGGAATAATGAGGAATGGCGTTAGGTACTTTTTCCAAATGAGTCGCGTTTTTGCCTTACTGGGTCAGACGGACGAAGGACCCAGATATGCTCCGTTTTTATAGGTGAGCAACTTTCATTTGTTGGTTAGTCTGTTATGGTTTTGGTGAGAACCTCTTTAGAAGCACGCACAGAATTGGCCTTGATACAGAATTACTTCTTGACAGCTGGCAGGTACACATTGCGGAAATTCTGGAACATAATGTCTTGCACGATAACTATCGACAAGTATGCCATTTTCATGCAGGATAATGCTAGACCTCATGCAGCCAAAATTGTCAGAGGGTATGGGATGAGAATTAGGCTTTTTGGTTGGCCAGCACCCAATACATGAATCATCATAATATTGTCGAATATTCTGGGATGAGTTGGGACAACGTATCAAAAGGCATGTACCAGCTCCAAGAACTACTCAGGAGCTGAGAGAGTTACTATTGCATGAGTGGAATAATATCGACCAAAATGTGAACCTTCATTTAATTGAAAGTATCCATCGTCGACTTCAAACAGTTATTAACGCAAAAAGAGTGAATATACATTTAAAATCCGAAAATTAGGCTTTTTAAAATACCTTAATTCATGCAACTTTCCCTTTAAACCAAATCTGTACCTTATTGTTACCGAGATTCCCAAACTTCCCATTTTGAGCACCCTGTGTAAACCCGAATGAGCCGGGTGATTAGTAAAAGTATTAGTTTTAAAAGTATGCTTATTGATACTGATTTCACCAACCATTTGATTAATCTATTGTAAAAAAAAAGAAAAAATAGTAAATCACGCCTTTAGAATTTATCATTGATGACAAACAGTTGGGAATATTTTTATTTCAGATCCTGTTCCCGCACTTACTGAACGAAAAAAGTCAAAACAAAGATTTCGAACAGTCGCTGATGCCTCTCCTGTAAGTGATGCATCTAGCGAAACTTGGTCTGAAACTGTACCTTTAAACACCAAAGTAAGTTTAATATGTTTCTTTATTTAAAACCATGTATTGTCCAAAGAATAATTAAAATTCTCATTGACAACACCAATCAAAATAACTTATACAATATACATAATTTAAAATTATTGTCTAAATTAACTGGGGTCATAAAAATAAAATTAGAAAAATAAGTATTATAGAAAAGTGTCGATCATGTATAAAATACCAAAACATTCATGATAATTTCAGGCATAAATTAGACAGTAAATAAGGTATAACAAAAAAAAAAGATAAAAATAGAATAAAATAATAATAATAATAGCTGGGTTAGTGAAGAACAGTAAATCTGCCAAAAGCACTGTCGGATGTAGTTCGAATCATTCACCATTGAGGAAATTTCTGGTATTACCAAGGGATTCCACAACTGGAAAACTCCGTGTGCTGATTGGATCCAGAACTATTGGCTTAAAAAGTTCTGGAGTATATATTATCAACTAACCACTCTAATCATTTGTGTTTTACTTAACGAGGAGAGGAGGAATAAAACGGGCATAGAAAGATTGCAGCGAAGGTTAGAATATCCTTGACAAAGGCACATAAAATCATCGTAGTTTACGAATAGTACTATCTAGATACCATAGAGGAAGAGAATTGGTGGATATTGGTAAGCAATTGAATCAACAAATAACAATTTTATATTCATATTTCTACAGATTCTTCTATAATACATCAAGTCATATGCTAAGCAGACGACTGAACACCGCTAGGGTGGAGTTTTAGGGAACATGATCTGGCTTTTCATCACCAACCAGACCCAGAGAAGCTTTACGCCTGGCTGCAAAAGTCCCTTCATATGTGTCAGCTATATGAGGTCAACCAGGAAAATGTCGACAAATTAGCGTCGCACTACTGATTGGCTCAGGACAAATGTTTCCAAAAATCGAAGACTCCTTATTGGATATTTAAGATCAGGTTATTTCAACAAAAAATTATCGGAAATACATTATCAGGGCCCCCTTAATCCAAAACGACTATTGTTGATATGGATGTTGAACGTCGGAGACAATCCAGCACATAGCAGCAGGATGCCAACCAGTTGCCACCACAGGGTACTAGGAGAGATACAGGTTAAAACTTTAGCAGACACAAATACTAAAAAATAACAGCTGTACGGGGATTGAACTGTGCTCACGGACTATTCAGTTTGCACATAATAATTAAACCTCATTTTATTAGATAAAACATCCAAGCGAGCCAATATTAATAGAAGTCACCATCCGTAACAAGAATAATCTTAGACACCCATATAAACTTACAGAGACCTGGCGGTACAAATACGCAGGCAGCGGATTTTGAGTAGTTTTTGAACGATTCTCATAATTCTGTCAATGACTGACGAAATTGAGCATTAGCGAACACCAGGTTATGCAAAAGGTAGTGAACTGTCTGGAAGTATTGTGGAAATGCGACGAGCCATAACGTCACATAGGACCCAACAATATAGTAAGACCTCTACAGATTTTAATCCTTTTGTTATCTGAGTATATCTGCTATGAGTAAATATTTCCAGGAAATGCGTAAACATTTTGGTTAAATGTAATGGGGTAATAAAGGACACAATATCACTTTTAAATTTCAAAGGAATATCGAGGAGAAATGATTACATTCTAACTGAAACCTAAGATGTATTTAACATATCAACATGACACTTAAAAAAATGCATAATTGAATTGTATGAATAATTTGTAACTTAAATCAGTTTTAACTATTTTTTTAGTACGAAAACTAATCACGTGGTGTATATATATTTTTAGGAGTCGGTGATGGGCCCTTTAGAATCATTTCTCCGGTCAATAAATTGTTATCCAGAACATGATCAAAACCGCAAAAAAGATTCGGCTCAAAGGGAGAAACGAAAACATGCAAAATCAAATCACCCCGTGCCATTATTCCACACACCTTTACCGCCTCCACCGCCATTAAGTGATGGATTGGATAACTGTGGCCAGCCTTCTACAACAGGTAAAAATTTTAAGAAAAGGCAGTATTCTAATGGACTAAAACGTTTGTTTAAAGCGTGAATATGTTAAGTATAAACGACTATTTTTTTTATATGTGTACTGACTGTTGCCCGCGGCTTACTACGCACCAAATGTGATTTCGGGACAGTTTATGTACTTTGATTTCTGTTTAACCCCGATACGCTAATGCCTTTAACTTTAGCTGTTTTTTCTTAAAATTATATAAAAAAGATCTTTCTTTTTATCCCTTTCACCCCTATTTATTTATTTGTAACCAAACAGTTCTACTTAAAATAATAATTTTAATAGATACAGGTAAATTAATATTACCAAGGTCACTACTCATCAGTACTGAGGGGCGACGCTCTCTATCTGCAACTTTCGCTTGCGGCTCTGTCACCTTGCTCGATATAATATTTTGCAATCGGCAAAAAGTTTGGCGACTTGTGCTTAAGTATTTGGATTACATATTTTGTTTGAGACCCACAAATAGCTAAAATACTTCCGTGCATAGAAATCGGCACACGTATGACTTTACTTGTATTTTTTTTTAGAAACTATACGTCAGACTAAAATAAATTCTAATACAATTTGTAAGATGATTGATTATGTTTTTACAGAGGTATGAATTTATTGAAATTTTTTTAATTTTAGGTTAAAAATTATAAAATGAAGTGAATGAAACAAATTATCATTTAATTACTACAAAAAAAGATACGTTGGAAACTAACTAAGATGATAACATTGTCAATATTAAATCATTAATAAAGGGTATGACCTCTTGCTCTAATTACATCTCGCGTACCATTAGGCATAGATCTTGTCAACTTCGATACGGTTTCTAGTGGAATATGAATCCACTCTTCTTCTATTGCAATAATGAGCTCTGGGATCGACGTTGGGGTACGAATCCTAGCTCGGATTCTTCGTTTCAGCTCATCCTATAAATGTTCAATCGGGTTTATGTCGGGACTTTGCGCCAGCCACTCCTTAACCCGAAAATCGACTTTTCTAATGTAGTCCTGGACAATTCTAGCATTATACGGCCTTGCATTGTCATGTATAAAAGTAAACTTGTCGCCAATATAATCGATATAAGGTACCACATGTACTGCAGAATCTCTTCAATATATCGAACGCTAGTTAATCTCTCTCGACTATGGGCAGGCCTAGCGATGAAAACAAGATCCGTTTGTGCTACCATAGAAATTGCACCCCAGATCATGCACGAACCACCGCCGTAGCCAATCTCATCTACAGTGCAACACTCGGCAAATCGCTCTCCTGGTCTCCGGTAAACTTTTTTCTTCGATCACTTCCATAGAGACATATCTTGGTTTCATCGGAGAACAGATTAGACCCCCCACTGCTCCAATGTCAAATTCACATGATCCCGTGCAAAATGCTTGACGGTGGACTGGAGTAAGTTTTGGACCAGTTACGGGACATTTAGGAGTCAGATTTCTTTCCTGTAGTCTTCGTCTTATTGTCCACTGACTAAAACGGTTATCAAGTTCCATTGTACATCTCTTTTTACCTGTTCCGGGGCGCCGATGAAAGGATTCAGTCTCCTCATAACGTTCGCAGACTCTTCGAACCGCTGTACATGTCATATTTAGTCGTCGCGCAACAAATCTCTGGCTATGTCCATTTTCACGTAAAGTAATTACTTGTGCGGCTTTTTCGGCGTAGTATGTATTAAAGTAACACTTTAAAATTAACAAAATAATAAAAACCGAATTAGTTTTAAACTATTCCAGAGAGACAATAATTTAAATCTGTTAAAGTTTGTATATACTCATAATAATTTCCATATGCGATTCTTTTGTTTTCCGTTGGTACACTTCATAACAATAAGCACTCTTGGTAAATTATTTATATCCTTTTAAAAGCATATTAAATCATCTTCAAACTGTATAATTTTTTTTGATTAGCCTATAGTTTCTCAAAAAAATACACTTGAAGTCAAAAGTGTGCACAGAGCCGATTTATATGCACGTAAGTGTATTTTATACTAGAATGAAATAGTTTTTTTTTTGGTTAAAGAAATAGGCCACTTTTTACAAACGGAAATATTAATACCTATTTGGGCTTTTTTTGTCATTGAAGAATTTTTTTTCAATTTCAGTTTTTACTATCAGTGTTATTGCGGTGTTTTTTCTAATTTTAACAATTATTCCCAGTGTTATGAGGCAAGCATGGTCACAAACATTGGATTCTTCAACTTCAAAGGCACTGCTAACACCGTCGCATCTGTAAGATGATAAAATATGACAGTACCAAAATGTCATATGTAACATAGATAGAAAGTATACTTACATATACGATTTAGTATATTATCCAAATCGCCGTAGCTTCTTTAAATAAATTTCATGCCTTGTGCTAAAACAGTAAACTTTTGTATCATATTATTGCTTATGTGTTTTAAAAAAAAACTGTTATGTATTTAGAATTCAGTTGGACTCCTTCACTCTTGAGTCAAAGGCGCCTTCCAAAATCTCAAAGGAATTCTAATGGTGAAGGTCAATCACTGCCAGAAAAAGATGAAAAAAAGAACAAAAAGTAAGTCAACAGAAATAATATGTAAGAAAGTCGAATTCACGTAAGTTAACATAAACTTTTTAACTGGTGAGAATAAAATCTAATAAGTAACAAATTTCCAAAATTTTCGTATAATATAAGGCAAAATTTACAACATCACGTTCCATGTTCCCAGTATTAAAAGGGCCATTATATAGATGATCGGTTAAAAAAATATGTTGCTGCGATGCTTAAAAGTGTATTAACTTGGAAATTGCATTTCAATTATATAAGAAATGTTATTTTGCCAATAACTAACTTACTGATTAATATTCGAAACTCTGTCTAGGTAAAATGGTAGAAACTACAATACAGTATTTCCAGAGAAAGAATACCCGTGCATCATCAATAATATTCATCTGAACTAACTTAAAATTAGTTAGTTAATACAACGTTTATGTTCATAAAAGCGTGCCTATTGCACTAATGAGCGGAACTAGATAGTATGTTGAAAATTCTGTAATATTTGCGAATTCATGATTTTTTTTTAAGTTTATTATTTTTTTTTAAATATCAAGAAAAGGAAATACTTTCAATATAGGTTTAGGTAAATTAAAATAATAGTGAAAAAATAATTATAATAAATAGGTTTATAATAGAAGCAAGAAAAATTTTACAAAACGAAAAGATGCAGAATTAGGCCTCTTCTTTCACAAGAATTTTTATTACAGTGTTTTGGTATAATAATTCCAAATATAATTCAATATTTTTACTTTTTTAAAACTTTTTTCCAAAAAAAATATTTTTAAGGTTGAAAACCAATACTTATCGCCATACAAAATTTTTAAAAAATGGTAGCAAAATAATAATCCAAAAAAATAAAAATATTTTATAAAACATAATTTCAACTGTAATAACTCATACTTGGTTAATTTATCATCAAAGTTTATATTATTTATCTTCAACCATGAAATAATTTGAATTTTTGTAAATGGTGTAGATGGCTATTTCTCTTTAACAATACTATGATACTGTGCATTATCTATAACTCTGAATGATGGTTCGTTCAGACTAGGTATTAACTTACTTTTGTCCCATTTTGTAAAAATTTCACTGCTCATTTCACTATGATAATATAAAGTCAAAGATTTGGAGGCAAACAGCTCCAGGAACAAATCTTTTTGCAGAGCCAGCATGAACAACAATAAATCGTTTACTGTCATATCCTTTAGATTTGTGTAACTTCGTTATTCTGCCAAAAACTATTTAGTTGGCTTGGAATAAATCCAGGTCTCGTCTAAAAAAACTACTTTTCTTGGATAAGACCTATTGAGATTGTCCTTATACTTTCGAAGAAAAAAAGCTCTTGCAGAAGCAGTTCTTGTTCTTTTAATTGATGTTCTTCTGTTGACGTCCGTTTGGTATTTAAATCCTAGCTCCTAAAGCAGAATAATTAAAGATGATTTACCCATATACAAATTTTTTTTATTGCCGAGTTCAATCCTTAGGTTTTTTAGAGGCATAAGCATTTCCAAACATCAAAAAGGTATTAGGATTGTTAAATATAGACCAGTGATACTACTTTCAAGGTTGGATTATATTTTAACAGAGATTATACTCTTACTTTCGTGGTACATATTTTATGGTGAATTTGGTTTCTTCGGGAAGATCTATGGTTGTCTAGTAGCATATAGAATTTTCCTTGAAATCTTAATACAAATAATGATACCTAAATGAAAAAATTTATTTCCAAAAATAAAAATATCTTTTCTACCTCTTGAGACACATGAAATATTCCACAGAATGGCCGTTGCTCTTCTCAAACTCGAAATATTCGCTCAAATTTAGCACAAGCTGTTATGCTTGCCTTTTAAGAGTTTTACCACACATTATATAAAAGGAGAAATCAAATTTCATTATTTTATTCTAATTTTTAATATCTGATTATTATCATTGATTAAAATAGTACGAAAAACGGTTTAAAATTATTTACGGAGTGTCGGGCATTTAGACACATCCGACAGATTTTAAAGTTAGAAACGTTTATGTGTTTAGATATTGGTTTTTAATAAAAACAATTCATACTTACCGGTAATAAATTATAAAACAATAATTAATAGCTTTCATATAAAGTAACCTTCTGTTTTAAATTCACTTAAATGCCCAAAATTTCTCAAAAATGATTTAAATATAACGAACGATAGCTGTAAATAAAATAATGTTTCGTCTGAAGCGTCAAAACAACATTTGTAATCATACGACGAAATGACTCCTTTATCTTGGTTGTCTCTGTCTATCTTGCTTTGCTCATTTAGCTTAAAAGAATTATGTTTTATTTTCTGTCCTTTTTTTATTTATAGGCAAATTAAGATAGACATGTCTTAAAACTGTCTTTGATATATTCGTAAATTGATGACGCATGGGTATTCTTTTACTGGACCAACTTAATGTAGTGTCATTATGTGTTTATCATACTTGTCTAAAAAATCACAAAATAAAACATTTAAATACTTATAAGTATGCTTTTCATAAATCTATTCACATTTTTTTAGCTGTAAACTTGCGAATTTGGTGGAAAATGCATATTAAAGCTTAATTTTCTGATATCCATTAATTAGGGAACGTAACTTAACTAATAATTTTCTTTGAATATGTTGAGTAACTGCTCTTATGTGAAATTTTTTCAGATTATAAAACATACGTTAAGAAAATTGAGGGAATATGACATATTTAATTGCATTTTTGAAGACCTATTCACTAATTCTCCATTTAATATCATTTTTTTCCAATTTTGCCTCGGGGTTAATTGGAAGCAAAACATATTTCGGCAAAATTTCATTGCAGAAAACGGATTCACATTACTTTATAGGGCTTTTTTTAGATCCGTAGTTTTTAAGGCATTGCGTTTGAGAATTTAACAGTGTTACGAAACCGTGGTCACCTCTATTTAATAATAAAAGTGATAAGTTTAACAAAGGAAATTTTATTTCATTAATTATTTATATAGATAAACTTTCGATAGCAAATATATTTATGAACAATGTTAAATTATTAGAGTATACAACTTGATGTGGTTTAACGAGGCAGACATGACGTTTTTTTTTTATTAAAGTTAATGGTTTCTCAATCGAAAAGGTTACATTCGAGTTCCCTCCTCCTACACGATTTTTTTTTACTTGTTTAACGGAAAGCATATTGAAACATCGGAAATGAGTCTAGATTTTTTTTGTATCTCATAAATTTGTGGATGTTTTCAGATTTATCGTCCGTTATTAAATTAAAGGGGGGGGGGCGAATTGTAGGCAGCTTTACAGGTTTATATTTCGTCAATGAGATGACTGAAAATGTTATAAGACGTATTTAATTCCATTTCTGAAGACGTATCCAACGATACGACCCGGTGGGGTAAGCGGGAAAAAAATATTTACCTCAACTTTCTACATACTGGCATCATATCCATTTTTTTTTTAAATATCGCTTCACGTCTAGCCTTGGGTTAAATTAAAGCATATGCTTGCAAAATGTCATTGCAAACCGAGAGTTCGTAATATTTACAGAACTCTGAAAACCATTTACAAAATTTTAAAATAATGATTTTTTTTCAGGCCGGATCACGATTCTCATTCTGCATGAGAAAGAAGCGTAACAAGGTATAGTATTAACTTGTAGGAGGATTCTCAGTTGATTTTTTAACCCTTTTTTTAAACTAACTTATTCTAATATTAGATGTTCCATTCCAAGAATTAAAACTGTTAATTTAGGCTGTGTACTTAATTATTGTTATATTTAAAAATGAGTATTAATATAAATATTTATGAGTAATTATTGCTTTTAAATTGTTAGTTTTGTAGGATTGAATAACTTCATAAGGTCTGCATTATGGGAAGAAAGATTATTTCTTACATAATTTTTTGCACTCAATCCAGATTTAGGCATAATAATATTTTTGAGAGAATTCTACCTGAAAATTCCAAAATGGACAACAAGAGTACAGTGGCGGCTGGTGCATTAAAAAAGTAGGGGTTGTAATTCCAATGGTACATTAAAAACATTGATATGTACAGGGTGAGTCAACGATTGGATGACGTAGGTTTGTGCCTTTTCGGTGAAATTAACAAAGAAACTATATTTATTGTTTGATACAGTTTATTTTTACGCAGATTTTAAAAATATTTAGGACTCTACAGGGTGAGCCAAAAAACTAGGGCAGCATAAAGTTATATTTTTTTAAATAGAACACCCTATATACGAATCGTATTTTCGATTTAGCTTATAATTTTAAATCTTTTTTATTAAGGGTTTACTATAACAAAACTTTATAGTTTCTGAGATAATTAAGTTTAAAGAAAAAAAGTCACATTTTCAAGCATCAATTCAATCCTAAATAACGTTTTCAATTTTGTGACAAATATATTCAAATTTGGAATTTAGCAAGGCCAAGGACAAGTTAACATAATTTTTACCTAATATTTGCAATAAAAACTACAGTGTGTTGAACACATCGGCTGAAATTTGAACAAGTTTAAATGAATAAATATCTTTTTTTTTAAATGGTACACCCTGTATATTTTCATGTTATTTAATAGAGTAATAAAAACCCTAAAAGTTTTGTTCAATATATCCTATACCTATTTATAATAGTTTTTGAGATATTTCAGTTTTTCTTATTTTCCATACTTTTTTACAGAAATAGTCTTCATTATCATAGTAGCCATGGCAAAAACAATGTAAAAGAACATTTTTCTGTGTGTCAAATTTATAACCGCAATCGCTTCTTTTGGTTTTTATGTAGTGTAGTTTGGTTTTTTTTTGCATTCATCTTATATTGTAAAATGAATTTTCCAAAGAATGAGTTAATAGATATGATTTATACAATAGGAGAGGCTCAAAAAAATTGCCTTCTTGCTCAAAGAATTTACAAAATGAAGTATCCTGATCGACGCCAGCCTAATACCCATACTTTTCAAAACTTAATGCAAAGATTTGATTCTTCTGGTACTGTTGATTATCCAAAACGTAAAGTGGTCAACAAACCAGTAACTAATGAAGAAAAAGAACTACAAGTATTGTTAAATGTTCAGGAAAATCCTTATATTGGTAGCCGTCAGTTAGCAGCATTATGTGAAACATCACAATCCACCGCTAATCGTACTACCAAGAAATATAGGTATCATCCATATCACATGGAATTACACCAAGAATTGCATGGACAGGATTTTGAAAGTCGTGTAAACTTTTGTCGTACAATAAATGCGGAGATCAATTAAATCCAAATTTATTATGCAAGGTAATGTTTAGTGATGAAGCTACTTTAGAAGTAACGGTGCCGTAAATAGAAGCAACATGAATTATTATGCCACAGAAAACCCATTTTGGATTTGAGAGGTGCAACATCAAAACCACTGGTCATTAAATGTTTGATGTGGTATTCATCTTAATCGAATTATTGGACCCCACTTTTTTAATGAACCACTAAATGGCCATAGTTACCTGAACTTTCTACAAGAAGAACTACCCCAACTGCTTCAAGGTCTCGATAGGGATGAACTCGACAGTATGTGGTTCCAGCACGATGGTGCGCCTCCGCATTACCATCGTGAAGTTCGTGCGTTTTTGGACCAACCATATCCGCAAAAATGGATTGGACGTGGGGGTTTCATTGAGTGGCCACCAAGGTCTTGCGACATCACCCCATTAGATTTCTTCCTATGGGATTATATTAAAAATAAGGTGTATGTTAATCCACCAACAACAGTGGAAGATATGCGAAACAGGATTAGGGATACCTTTAGAACAATAACGCCACTAATTTTGTCCAGGGTCCGAGAAAATCTGCAAAAAAGACTAAATTTGTGCATTGCACAAGAGGGTCGTTTATTCGAACACTTATTAAAAAGAAATAATTAATCTCAGTATTTAATAGGTAATTTTTTTGTTTCAATTTAGTATAAAAGTAAATATGTATTTGCCTTGTGGTTATTGTTGTGTTAATTTTTTCACATTATGTTTAATTAAACTATTGCCGTTGTAATATAACGAATAATGTATTTCATCATATTTAACCACATTCTGTTTGTTTCTGTAGTTTCTTTTTATTATTTTACATGGCTGCTATGATAATGAAGACTATTTCTGTAAAAAAGTATGGAAAATAAGAAAAACTGAAATATCTCAAAAACTATTATAAATAGGTATAGGATATATTGAACAAAACTTTTTGGGTTTTCATTAATCTATTAAATAACATGAAAATATACAGGGTGTACCATTTAAAAAAAAAAGATATTTATTCATTTAAACTTGTTCAAATTTGAGCCGATGTGTTCAACACCCTGTAGCTTTTATTGCAAATATTAGGTAAAAATTATGTTAACTTGTCCTTGGCCTTGCTAAATTCCAAATTTGAATATATTTGTCACAAAATTGAACACGTTATTTAGGATTGAATTGATGCTTGAAAATGTGACTTTTTTTCTTTAAACTTAATTATCTCAGAGACTATAAAGTTTTGTTATAGTAAACCCTTAATAAAAAAGATTTAAAATTATAAGCTAAATCGAAAATATGATTCGTATATAGGGTGTTCTATTTAAAAAAATACAACTTTATGCTGTCCTAATTTTTTGGCTCACCCTGTAGAGTCCTAAATATTTTTAAAATCTGCGTAAAAATAAACTGAATCAAACAATAAATATAGTTTCTTTGTTAATTTCACCGAAAAGGCACAAACCTACTTCATCCAATCGTTGACTCACCCTGTATAAAACCTGTTATAGGCACCGGTGAAAAGTCTTTAAAAATTGAGTTAGTATGAAACAAAGTAGTGTATTTTAAACAACTAAACGTAAAGAAGGTAATAAATTTTAAAAATATAACAGTCAAGATAAAATGCAGTTATAACTTACTGTGTGAATTATTCATAATGACAATCAATACGCCGATCTTTGGCATTAGCAAACTTATTAATAACCCGCTGATTGAAATCAGGTATGCTTTCGATAAGATTCCCTTCTTTAGAAAGGATTGCCAAAGCCGAAAGCCTTTCTTTACTCATAGTATTCCTTAAAAACGTTTTTATCCGTTTAAGTGTAGAAAAGTACCGTTTTGCTTCAGCCGATGCCAACGGATTAGTAATTGAGATTAAAAAAGTTTTAAAACTTCACTAAATGTCTCACTTAGTTCGATATTTTGCGAAAGATAGTCATAAAGTACAAGAAGTCCCGAAATTGATCTAAGTTCTTCATTTTCATATATGACAGTCAGTTCTGTACGGAGTTTTTGTTCGATAAAAAAAAGGGTAAATTTTAATCGTATCCTTAAATTTTTGTTAAGGAAAACATCTACTACATTCGACATTCTGTTCGGGAAAAAATCTTGCACCCCATTCGACGAGCCGCTCATGTTTTCTCGAAAATAAAAAAATTGCTTACAGAAAGATAGAGAACAGGAACTGTATTATATTTAGCTGCTTTTCTAGAATCTCTTACAAGAGATTCTTAAAAATGTCTATCACATACTCCATGGTTTTTATAAATTCCTTCATAACTCGGCATCCTTTGAATTCGGAAATCGAAATCTGTATTTGTCTGCACAGTTTGGGACAGAGCACTTAATTTTGGATGATTTTTTCTCGCCAAACATTTTTAACCTCTTTAAAACGTAACAAAATATCTTGGTCAAAGTAAAAACATAGTCACTTCCACAAAAATTAAAATACCGATTCAGTGAATATCACGCATAGAGACCACGGTTGTATTCTAACTTGAACTAAAGGAATGGTTAAACTGCTACTTAAGGAAGAAACCTTTACTTGATACTGGCAGCGCCACGTGCGACTGTAAGTAAAAGTTCAAATACTCGTTCAGTGGGTTACATAACAGAAATTTTTCTAATAGACGGATATTTTGTGGGGCAAACTAAACACAGGTTGGCAAGTCAACTTGCAACCTACATGAAGCTTATGAGAAGAAAAGAATTTCCACATTTTAGATAGGTTGCTTCATATACGCTCCAATGGCTTAGCTTGGATTTCATGAAAATTGCAAACCAGCAAAGCGATGACGTTTCCAGGCGTAATACTGAAATACAGACAAATTATTAATGATATTTAGGCGAAGTTAAATTGTTTGAATAATTGACTGCTATTCGCGTATAATCTAGATTTTCACGATTATTTTTATGATTTTCTTAAGGTTTTCGTGGCTTTGGCGAAACCTCAACAAGGGTTAAGGATTTTCCAATTATCGTTAATTTCAGCCGTCATCGTTCATGCCTATCGTACCTAAGAGTATGAATCTAGATTTTATTTTTTTATTACCGAAGTAATACATCTCGTTTTTTCTTAATTTTAGAGTTCGTTCGACCACCAGGTTTGTATTTCAATTTTTTAAAGTATTTGTGTGTTTGGTACTTAACATAAATCACGGGGTTATTGTGAGGTCCCACTAAATCTCCCGACTGTGTTAGAAACCATATCCGCCTCATCTTTTTTCTCACTCACCGGGATTGGAAGTTAATGAGTGAAGCTCAATGATTTAAAAAAAATCTTTATTTTTAATTTTATTGTAGAACGCTTTTAGCGAATGAGCTAATTTGGGGGAAGTTATCAAAGTAACGCTCATTCATGGATCTAATTTATTTTATTTTGCTTTTTATTTCATTTTTTCGCAACTGTCGTGATTTTCAATATCTTTTCCTAGCTTTTACCGCTTTTTTATTTCTGAATTCAGATTAATTTCCGCATTGTCAAGTTCTGGATTTAATCTCACTACACGTTTGGGATTATTTTGCCTTTATCGGGATTCTCTCTACTTAGTCACCTTCGCTAAATTGCGGATTCGTACTTCCTAAACTTCGAAGAATCCAGGAAAATACAATGAATTTAAGCGACCTTAGCAATATGCGAGAACAGACCCGTTTCTTAGCCATCATACACGAATATCACTATGTTATTTATGCCGATGAACTCACACTACCGCGAATAATCAATTAATCCGTGAATTGTTAAATTAGGACCCGTTTAGAATTCCCCCGGTTCAGGTGCATTAGTACTGCCTAGTGTTCTCTCTACCAATAGAACAGTCATTCGTCCCCGAAAGTTTCAGTCCCTTCGTTTGTCATCCGTGTGTTGATTTTTTAATACTTGATTAGACCTGAGCTTAATCTAACAAAAGTAATAGAACTGAATTTAGACGTAAGTATAACTGATTTATATTTCCTTGATGTATACAGATTTTTGGGTAGAGACATTGCCATGGTCCAAATCCATATACACCCAAATAGCACACTTCAGTCCACTGGATATCCATCGTTTATCCAAAGCTGGACATACTGGGTATCCATGGGATGTCCAGAATTTGTTCACCAACATCCTATGGATATCCACTGGACTATACGATTGTCCCACTCATGGATGTCTTTTTGGATTACATATATTGTCCAAGTATGGATCATTTTTGGATATTAATAGGACTAATTTTGGATGTCCATATATTGTACATTCTTGACCCGATTGTGGACATATTATCCGTTGGTATTGTGCTTTTTGGATAAATAGGTCATAATCTATTGTTCCCTCTTCTTGACGTTCCGCTAACGTGAATGGTAGATATTTTCAGAATTTGCTTAGGGTCCGAGAGCTTACAGTACCTAATTAATCTGCAGTTCTGAAGACACAGACCACTCATGTCATCAAAACGTCGATAACAAGTAACCATAGATGGCCCTATTAGTCCCAAAAATTAAACATATAAATTACATTAGCGAACCAGGTAACAGGAACTGGATCCACATATTACCCTTATTGATTACAATTGTCAAGTTTTTAATACAATACTATATAAGAATATAAAATTTTATAATTAGTCGCATTGCAAGTGCTACAAAATATAGCTTCAATTGATTTAAATTGTTCAAGCTGTAGAAGGATCGCTATGAATAAGTTATCTGGTTCCATAGTAATAGGTACAATTTCAATTGGGTAATAGAAAATATACCAATTATTTAAATAAAGACTTTTTATTGTTACAATGATTATTTTTTTCTAAATTTATATGTCGTTTATTCTCTTCAGCCATTGTCTAATCTCGTCTTCGGCTGTTTTTTATCGGCCCCCCATTCTTCTACTGCAACTGAAAATTAATAAGGTTTAACGTTAAATGATGCAGTATTTTATGGTTTTGTAGGAATTTAAATCTCTCTCTCTCTCTCTCTCTCTCTCTCTATATATATATATATATATATATATATATATATATATATATATATATATATATATATATATATAACCAAATGCATCGTTATTGCTTAGAGTGCTTAAACCAACAGACCAGAAAAAAAATTTTAACACACTTTTTCTCTTGGTATTATCAGAACAAGAGGATCTAGAGTTCAATGTGTGAAATCTGACACCCAATTTGTTCTTATTATTTACGAGTATGACAAATAAAACAGATTTTTTTCATCAAATTTTTATATTTAAGTGGTAACTTACCTACAAATAGTGAACATAAGTTCTTTAAAGGGCACTTTACTGTTCCATCATATGTATAATTCTTGGAAAGGCTATCTGTCATTGTTACAATAAAATATCTTTTAATAAGTTAATAGGTATAATTTCCTCCAATTTTCGCTAATTGTAAAACCTAAAATTATATTACTTTATTAAGATAATTAAACGTTAATTCCACATATGCTAACCTAAGAATATTTTTGACTTTAAGAATCAAAGTAAAAAAATATATATAAAATAATCCTGTAAATTAAGTTTTTTTTTTATCAATAGACTCATACACATAAAAAAGCATTACTCGAATAAGTTTCGGCTTTTATTTCAGGAGAAGTGTAATAAACTTATTGCATCTTTAAAGTTTAAATTGTCCCGAAGATCTTATGTGACTTGAGGTAGCTGATTATTTTCTTAAGTAAAAGGATAATTGAACTCCTGCAGAAAATTCTTTGTAGATACTTGTTTTTTCCTTATTTAAGATTACCTGAATATCCTCTCTAATTTGGTACAAATTGGCTTTCACATAGGAATTTTATTTGGACCAATCTGTGGAAAATTCATCTAAAAAATAATTAAAATAAATTAAATTATAAGTCTAAACCTAGAGTCGAACTGTCAAAACTTTATTATATATTTTTTAACAATTATACTGCACAAAAATACACATCAATGTAAACTTTTACTAGCGTTTAATCCAAAAGAGTCATAAAAAAATTAATATAATTATTCAAATTTGCTATAGCTTTTATTCCATTATAAATTTTGATAACTTTTATTAATGCCAGCAATCTTATTAGACTGATTACTCAATAATGACTTTGTCAGAGAGAATTTTCTCTAAAATTTACAATTTTATTATTACACAAATTTACAACTCTATCTGTGCTCCATTTTAACCAACAAGATACAAAATTCATTGGCCTATCAAAATATTTGCACTTATTTGTAGTAATTTCCATTTAAATAAGTGATTGTATGAAAAAGTATAGCTACAAAAGCTATATTTTAACATACGTGTTTTGATACTGAATATTTTGTTCACTTTCAAATTTGTGCGAGTTTGATACTAAATTATCAGCTTTTCGTCGGGCATGTCTGTATTTTCGTTCGGTAATTTTTGGTATAATTAAAAAATTAAATTAAAAATAACTATACTTACCTTTAACGGTGGCATCTTCTTCAAATAAAAAGCACACTTGATTTTAGCTCAACTAAAACTCCAAAGGTCTTTTTTAGCTCGACGTCAACAGAATAATGGGCACAAAATATCTGAAGGGATATTTTGTGATCATGGCGGGTTAAGAAATGACCATTCTACAGGCCGATATTACAGTATCCGATTTTACCGACAACCCGAAATTTAATTAATGGACGTCTGATGGACTTACACTGGACATCCAGATATGGATGTCCATATAGATTACAGGTCATCACATCTAATGGACATCCATAAACGGTCCATGGACATACAGGACATTATATGTACCTATTCTGGATATCCAATGGAAATCTTGTGCTATCTGGGCAATGTGGCTCAAACGAATTCTTCCATTTAGTGGAATTTACTTCAAGTTTATTAACATAAAGTAAATAGAAGTCGTAAAGAACTTTTGTTCCCTGACACGGGTTGTATGTCGCCATCACCTTAACCATATGTGGTGTTTATTTTTATATTCACAATTAACTTAATTTTTATATACTTTTAATTTGGTCACGAATCAAACACTTGACACATATTTTTTTGCAAATTTTCAGTGTTCGCACTAAGTACCTCATGTCCAAAAAAAGGTCAACTAAAGCTTTGGTTCTCTATTTTTCTATTATAATGGTACAATCGTTCAGTATTGAAATTAAATCAAGCAATCCAACCTCTTATTAAAATTAAATATACAATAAAAAAATATCTTATAGTTAATTATCAATTTTATTAAACACACATATGAAATCCAAAGAACAATCACACTTTATAACACAATAATACAAATAGTGTAAAATGTCATTCACAAATAATTTTTTGTTTTTAATTTAAGAATGGCTACTATCAAGTTTAAGTAAAATATAGTACCGTTTGTAAACAACAAAAGTCTGTTTATATTTAAACACTTTATTGGTCTTAGAACCAATGAAAGTTTTGCAAACTTAAGAGTTTTTGGTTAAGATCAAGTAATGTGATAAATAGGGTGCTTTCAAAGTATAAATCTTAACCTATTGTAAATGATGAGAATGTAGAGTGATAAACATACATTTCCACACGTGTACCAAATAAAATAAAATCATATGCGCATAAAAATTATAATATATTAAAATGCGTGGTAGTCCATACTTTCCCTCAGTGTCATGCAGTCCACTTCATCAATTTTCAAAGAATTCGTTTTTACATTTAAATCTTCTTCGAGTTGAATTTGTGTTTTTAAAAGATAACGTAGTGATGCATGTGCCTAAAACAATACCTGGTTAGCTACTTCATTTTACCAAGGTAATAAACTAAGTGATACTTTTAGTTCGTGATATGTTTTATCTAAAAATGCGTAGTTGGAAGTAATATAGAGTGTTATTTTGAACATAAAATTCTTGTGTTTAGTTGATATAACCATATTTCTATTTTTTAATTACTCTAATCTCACCATTGACATTGTTTACAAAACAGTTACCTCTGCTAACATATGTTGCAACGCTGCACAATTTTTTCTTAATTCTGCCACTTCATTAACTAAAGCTATCTCCACTAAATCTTTACATAGCTCCATTCCAGGTCTTTGAGCTCTGTTGCCAAGTCTGGTGTGTGCAAGAGCCATATTCCCTTCTTTTTCTGCTAAAGATTTCTCTAAGTTTGTAATTGTTCTGGTCATTTCATTTCCTTGTCTTACAATCTAAAACAGTAGGTTTTTAAATTTTGAAAATCAACGTTTGTTTTTTCAAGTTAACTATATATGAAAGTATAGAAATGTCCACAACCTGTGTTAAAAATAGAAAGTTAAATTATGAAATTATATTAAGTTCATTTAAATTAGTAATATTTCACAAAATAAATTAAAATACTAACAAATAAATATTATAATTTAAAAATAAGTAGTTGGCAAGGCATTTATCGTTGAAATAGAAAATATTATAAAAATTATATACGGAACTTCATTCGACTCATTTAAATTAGCTGGTCGTGATTTTGGCAACGTTATGTTTTTACTGTTTATGTTTATATCAGAGACAGCCTAACCTTACTCTTTCATAATAAATAAGTTTACAAAATAGTAAAATGTTTACTCATAATATGCAAATGTTTCATGACAAAGATGTTGGTAAATTTGTAAGTCTCAATCGTAAACAATGACGTCAGAATATAATGAATAGAAAAAAATGTAAATTAAAAGAAAATTTCGCTCCACAATATGTGTATGTTCATATCAGTAACCGAGTGTATTACTGATAATTTGTGGTGTAAAAATTGTGATTTACTAATATCTTTAAGACATGACGAAAATGTGGTTGTCGGACCTGCATTGTCTTTATTTTTGTTTGTTTTTACGACGTTTCGATTAGGTTGTATCTTTAATCGTTATCAAGGATAAAGTAACAAAAATAAAGGCAATGCAAGTCCGACAACCACATTTTAGTCAATATTCAACATTGTCTACAACCTTCAAAGAAATCTTAAGATGTGTCGTTAAATAGGAAATTTTTAGGTTATTAAGTATTTTTCATTTAAAATGTATAAAATATAATAGTTTTAATTTAGTTCATACAGGTAGTTATAAAGAAGATAATACACATCATAAACGTTACATAAACTTCAGATTAGCTTTTCGTAAGTATTAATTTAACGAATGTATTCAAAGAGCTGAAGCGCGAGCTCAAGAAACGTTGCCAAACGTTTTAACTTCATTTTAATGCAGGTTGATCTTAAATTTTGTGAATTTCATGTAATTGATATCTCAGTAAACCCCACAGTAAGCTAGTTTCAGTTTACCTCTGAATGCTGAATTTCCATTTTATTTTTAGCTTTCCTAATTTCTGCAATGCGTCTTTTAAATGCACTATTAACAGAATTGTACTGATCCCACAAGTCATCTATCGCCTGTCTAATAAGGATATCTGTATAGGCTCGAAGCTGTCTTGCTGAATTTATTTCCTTCGACGCTTTTTCTATATTATTTCTTGTGAATTCTTCCCATTCTTCATTAGTTATATTTCTACAAAAAAAAATATATATATTTGCTGATATTTTGCTAAATATGCACAATGTATGTCTCTTTACATAACTTCACCGTTCTGGATATTTCTAATTTAAATGCAATATTAGTGAATTATACGCACTGGCGAGCATAGTAATTATGAATAAGTTGCTTTTAAATATTTTGTTTACGGAATAAAAAATTCGATAATTTTTCTGTTTTCTCAGATTTTAGTAAAATTTTTATTTACGGAGTAACATAAAAACAAGATCTGGCAACACTAGATGAGTAACATCCCATTTAAGTTCTTAACCGACCTGAAACCAAAATCATATCGAAAGTATATGGAAGGTAACACGACAGTTAAAGAAAATAAATTCCCACTAATGTAAATACTTCCCTACTTGACTCTCCCTTGACCTAGTATTTCTTTCTAATCATTTAGTTGAAATTTTCGAAGGTTTACGCATACATCAAAGTTGATTCCGTCAATCTGTCGTTACCTAACTTTGTACTAAACTATTTACAATCAAGATATTTAAATGAAATTTTAAATAATGTTAAGACTTTCTCCATAGTATTAAGTAAACACAATTCCCAGCTATTTTTAGGCAAAGTTTTACGATGCTATAATATAGTATAGTTTGGATTTAACAGGTATTATAATGCTTTTTTTGGGTAAAAAATAAGAATTTAAGAACCATTTTGTTTCCCATTGGAGGTCGCTAATTATACTAAGTTTAATAAACCTAGGGAGTTTTTTCTTACCTGTAAAATTAGCTGTATTTGGATCCAAGTTTCCGAAAGAAGCGTTATTTCTTAGCTAAAGAGATAAACTTGCTCGAACTCCTACCATTTTCGATAAATTACTTTTAAACGTCACACTGCATTCAAAACAATCAAATTTATTAAATTCGAAAACGGTTAAAGACATAAAGATCGAGCGAGTGTATTTTTTAGCTAAGAAATGAAGCTTCTTCGAAACGTACCTAAATCTACAGATAAGAAAAAAATGCCTAGATGTATTAAATTCAGTGTATGCAACTGGTTCATAAATTCATATTTCTAATAAACGTTACTATTAAATACCATACTTCGGACCGCTTTCAAAATATAGGTTATTTTCAGAAATAAATTTTCACTTAAAACAACTTATATCTCGTTAACGAGAATTCGAAAACTTATAAGACTTAAATGGCCTATTTTGATGTATAGTATCTTCAGTTACTCTATGGCCCATTAGTTGTGAAAGATTCTGTATATAACAAGCATTCTTTTGGAAGGGGAGACCCATTTTCTCCAAAATTTTTAAGTTCATCTACAGCTGTATATTCTTACCCTCTATTTAAAGGAGTAAATCCATGATACAAGCTAAGATTAAGACTTGTCTCTTTAAGACCGCTGTTATGAGTATCTATTTTGTAGACATTTGCTTTATCCTCTAAATCTCTGTCCATAAAATACATAGTGGATTTGAGTCTTCTGACTTGCTCGTTAGCTTGTTGTAAAGTCTTATTAAGCATTTTTTGGGTACCTTCTATAACTTCTAATTCCTTTTTCAGCTCTCGTTCTACGTCATCAAAACACTAAAAACAAAAATTCTTATTTTTTTAATTCAGTCAAATCAATGCAAATAAATTAATAATCTGACATTTCGTCTAAAATAAATGTTTCATGTCATTCTACATTTTACCACATTATCTCTCATTTGGCCAAGCCTCGATTACCAGCATTTATTTGAGAGAAGAAAGGTAACTTTATTTTTTTCTATATCTCTCATGGCATTTCATGCTTTTAACTCCATTTTTGTTTATCAGTGATAAATATGATATTTATCACTGACACAGGAAATATTTTGTACTCTCTGTACAATAACAAAACAAAGAAAAAAATTGAACCGCCTTCTAGAAAAGCGCTAAAAAGCTAAAAATAACACTAGCTTCGAGTTTAAAATTTCCTTCAAAAAATGTATTTTCTTTAATATATCCAAAACTAATCATTGTTTAATGAAAAGGCTCATTCAATAGTGTAATTTTTACCTATAGGAGTTTGTTACTACTATTACTTTTATGTTGTTTTATGCCAGTTAAGGGTTATTTTTCACTTGAAGTATTTTCTCGTTCAACGCTGGAACATGGCAATTTTATTTTTTAAATCTCCTTATATCAATATCATTTTTAACAAATTGTGAATGGAAAATTGACATTTAGCCCTAAAATAATAAGGGGATGAAAACCCTTATAAGTAAAAGTTACACTGGTGACTGCGCCATTTTATGAAAAGTGATTTAGCGTTTGATTCATTAAAAAAGAATGATTTTTGAGGGGAAACTTTAAGGATGGTCTTACCCCCTCATATAGGCGAATTAGTATGTATGAAAAAACACATGAATAATGTACTACAACATCTCACAAAATCGGAAAAAATCAGCGAGATACACCTCGAATACCTTCCTGATAAGTACTAATTGACATATGTAGTATAGTGTACCTCGTAATATTTTAAAAATTGCAAAAAGTATCCATTTTAACCAAAGTTATTGCAAACTACATTAAATTGAGCAATACAAAATTCTTTGATTCTAAGAAATTCAAGAAATTAATTTTAGATGCACAATCTATGCCCCCGGAAACACGTCGATACTGAATTTTATATATGTACATTTTTTATTGCGCCATATTTAATCCACCGAATTTGGAGAAATTCATTTTAGATTCTTTCTGTCAGATAAATGCGATTGACCCTCAAATGACTTCTAGATGTGAAAAAAGCATATATCATATCGTTGAGCAGGGAGTTTTCCCTAATTTGCATTTTTGCAAAAAAAAAAATAGTAGTTTTTTTCGTGGCAAAACCTCTTATCCAGTGAAAATGTTTCAAGAGATACAAAAACCTTCTAGATATATGCGGTTATCCGATAGAAATATCTAGGTTGTCATAACGTCGATGAAATAAAAAATCAGAAGCGATGTTTACAGGTGACGTCACTTTTATAACACTTACACTACTTTATAGCCGGTCGCTACATCACAAGGAACGACGGAGTTCGCTCGTAGACGCCATACAGTGAGCTTTGAAAATGGTGAATGAGATTTCACTTAAACGTCAGCTGCCTTACAGTCCTGAGACGGACTCAGCACATACACGGGATGCCCGAAAACCTTCGATTACACATCACACCCGTGAGAATATCCGACATAACATATATATATATATATATATATATATATATATATATATATATATATATATATATATATATATATGATGTGTTCGGCGACCAATTTTAAATTTAGATTATGTTAGTGAATTTTGGGAGGTTAAAATTTACCAAATCAATGCCAATTCTTCCTGAGACGGACTCAGCACATACACGGGATGCCCGAAAACCTTCGATTACACATCACACCCGTGAGAATATCCGACATAACATATATATATATATATATATATATATATATATATATATATATATATATATATATATATATATATATATATATATATGATGTGTTCGGCGACCAATTTTAAATTTAGATTATGTTAGTGAATTTTGGGAGGTTAAAATTTACCAAATCAATGCCAATTCTTCCTTCTCTGAGTATTATACATTTTTGACATATTACTCGAGCATTTTTCTCCAATGCATCTAAACAGTCTTTTATTCTATCCATATATGTTTTCAAGTTATCGACTTCTATGCACACTTCTTTCCTTTGTTTCCTAATTTCGCCAGTGTTAAATTCAATATCAAGTTTTCGTTCTTCAATTTTATGATCGGTATCTTTTCTATTAAGTTCCGTATGTTCTTGGACTTCATCGTTTAACTGCAACAGGTAATCACGATATAAACTTGTTAAGTTTCAATGTTTTTAGGAATGATACATATAGATATTTTTTTAATTTTTTGCTTTTAGCAGTAACGTTTAATATTCCAGAGTAACCAGAACACAACATCCATTATATTAATTTTTTACCCTAAATAATTATCGGCGTATTATTATTTCAAATAAAGTGTACAAAATATAACCGAATAGAAGAGTCGATAGGTTTAGAGTTTAGTAACTATCGAAACGTGCACAGGATGTTGTGCGCCTTTTTGATGATGTTTAGAATAGTGAATGTTCTAGTTATCATCAATTGTGTACAATAAGAAATTACATACCCTTTCACATTCTGCTATAATAGAATCTGCTAATTTTTGCTGATCCAAGCAACATCTGTCTCTATGTCTATTATTTAAATTCCATTCTGTTAAGGTATATCTAAAATTATATTTCAGCTAGAATTTTCACAGCATATTTGTACAGAAATTCTATAACTACACCTAATCGCCCTATTCAGTTATGCCTGGAGGCCTATTATAAATATTTCAGATTTCCAGATTTATTGCAATTAATCAATAATTTTTATTGCTGATAGTGAGGGAGCGTATATTTGAAGATACGAAAGATGTAATTTCTGGATAATGATAAAAAAATAGCATATGCGACAAAATGATGCCTCGCATATTTAAAAGTCATCCTGATATTATTTTTGTCGCAGAATCAGTTATTTTTTTCTCTATTGATTGTCTACTATATATTAATTAGAACATCTCGACGATTTTAAATAAAATTAATTCAAAAATTATCTTTTATATAGCTCTGACTCGTAAAGAGGGATGGCATGTGGCGAGTTAGTCCTTAAGAAAATTTTATAATAATTAAGTTTTGAACATATTTTCTTTCAAGAATTTTTACTTTTCTCAATTCAAAATTTTGTGTCTTTTTAAACAGGTATCAATCGTTGATATCAGAATAAAAATAAGCACAAGAACTTAAAAACTTTGGTGATGTCAATAGAACACGTGTGCTTAACAGGTGTCTTTTGTTTATGCATTTTCTGCAGATCCATTAGTCCCTAAAGTAGAGCAGAGTGATTAAATTAAAAAAAAATCATTTAACGGTAACATATTTTCGTGAAGTAAAACATGTATCTCGCATATATCCCAGATTTCAAGAGATTAAAGAAAAATATGACGTCAATACAGAGTATAATAAAACAACTGAGATTTTTTGCTGGGACTTAATTGTTAATTGAGAGTTGCTAGTGGGTAGTGGTCAGCCTATAGTTAGTTGTTAATTAGTTGTCAGTCGATAGTGAACGTTAGTTTTTTTATTTTGTTAGAAATCAAATATAGTCGTTACTTAGTAACAGTAGTCGAGCTTATTCGGGAAGTTCATTGTAAGGGGAACATTTTCGGTACGATAAGCCTGGCTGTGGCCTGAAAATATCGCGAAAAAATTAATTAAATTTTTGACTCGAAGCGCAATTTCGAAATTTAGTAGAAACATTTAAATAATTTGTGTAATAGTTCAATAATGGGTGTACTTTAGAAAAGGTGACTCTTTAACAAAGCAAATAATTATATGAAAGACCATAAGTTATATCCGAATTTCCCGTGAACGTATGATTATTCAGTGTCACTAACTCTCGCCGTTTTTATCGACGATTTAAGATTTGGTAGGTAATGAAATAATCGCACGCGATCTTTAAAACCTGTTGAACTTATGCGCCACGCCCTGAAATCAGGTAATGTTCCCAATCAGAGCGCCGCCGATTGATTATGATTTTGACGACTTAACAACACGAAGTTTTAAATTTTTTTGGGGTTGACATTTTTCACGTATTTCACAGATTTTTTGATGCAAAATGAAATTATAGGCTTGTAGAATGATTTTCTACTTTTAAAATCTTTTTACAAAATTAAAATCGGATCAACGATGATGCATGTAGGCAATAGTGTACTAAAAATTTCAAATGTCGATTGTACAAAAAGTAATGAACTGACGGCGCTTAGTTTTGCCACGCATAAAGTACATATAAATTACTATTATTTTGCGAAGGGCCACCGTTACAACTTGAAAAATGACGGAGATACGAATTTTTGAAAAAACGCTGAATTTGTGTTAAATAGTGTTATTTTACTTTTGAGTTTCAATATTCCAAAAAATAATATCTAAATAATAAGTCTTATAGGAGGTGCAAATCCGAAGACAATAGGCAATGAACAGCGTTCAAACGATTCCCATAATACTGTCAACAATTGGAGTGATACCAAAGAACCTCCTGCAGAACATCAAGGGACTGGGCCTTAGTGAGCATCTGGTTAAATCGATGCAGAAAGCAATTCTCCTTGCAATCGCGCAAACCGTCCGAAAGTTCGTAGGAAATACAGCAGACCAAGTCACCTAGACCCCGATAACATGGAAAGGATTCCCATAGAGATTTTGGTATTTTTGTGTACCTGGTATGAGTCAATACTCTCTGGAGGAAGTGCGAAGCCGTTTGACTTGTAAATCATAAGTCTTATAGATAGCAAAGATATGAATTATGTTCCATTTCTAGCCTTAAAAACTTACAAAATTTTATAAGTTGAATTAAGCAAGTGAATAGTGCAGTATCCAGTCTACAAAGTAGAAAATTTGTAGTAGCTCAGGAGAATGATAGGCCGAATAATTGTAAGAGGGGAAAGGGATGGTCGCTACACTATCAAAACTTTTTGAGGTATTGGCGGCATTTTTTCTTATGTCGATACATTGTACAAAAAAAGTCAAAGATGGATCACTTTATGTGACTTTTTATTTTATTGTGAAAATCAATTTTATTTCATATTAAGTTTACCCTCTGGCTGTATAGTTTTTATTGTTTTAATATTATTTAATAATTTTTGATACTTTAACATATTCCTACCTGGCAGGTGGTGGTGGGAAAACAACCAAAGGATGTGATTTTAACTGAGTATGAAGACTTGTATGCTTAAATGTGGCCATAAGTCAAAATTCGTTTTATTACTGTAAAAAGTGTCAAAATGAAGTGTGTTTGATCAATAAACCTGTAAGAATATCTGTGTTGATAGGTTGTCATGGATACTAAACAATATGCTTATTTGATAGAAATAAAGGTGCAATTTTTTAAACGATTGAATTGATTCATGACTCAATTAATTCTTCTCGTTATGATTCGTAAAGTTCGGATCGAAATCACTCGGTTCTAAAAGTTATCAACTTGTTATGGCATTATTAAATCTATTTTGATGTATTTTTGTAATTATGTACGGTTTTCAAAAATATACTAAAAATTTAAAGTAAAAATCGATGAGGGCAACTCACCCGCCTCAAGGAGTTTGTGTGGCAATACACATGTTGGTCTGGGAGTATGTGACATACATACCAAGCCAATGAACGCTAACGAAAGAGTTTAATTGGCGTTTGTTGTTCTGGTATGTACGATTCCCTAATGACCTGACGGAAAGTGTCTAATAATAATGATAATGTTAAAATCTCACAAACGAAATGGTCATCATTGTCAAAAATTGAAGCAAGATCAACGGGCACAAAAAGCTTTGTCCTGCTGACGCTTCATTGACCTCAGCCCCACATAAATATAGAAGGAAGCATCTAATAGGCGACTAGGAGGCGGGTTGCTATTTTCAGAGACAAAGGGGTTTATGATTGTTATCCAGGTTATTAATGCTAATGACTACAAGAATTTTATTATGAAGGGTCCCAATACTAATCAGACAAGTGTCAAAAATGTCAGGAACTATTTAGCACGTAACATCTGGATGCACATACAGTGACTACCTGCATAGATACAGTCAGGTATGCAATATTCTTTATCAGAGTATGAAAGAGAAGTATGAACTACTCAAAACCTATACACCATATTATAAACACCAAGTCCAGCATGTGCTCAAGAACGACTCTTTTAGATTTACTATAATCGGTTATTATCACTGATAGATGGGTGGCGAATAATCGGCCTGATATTGTATTGATGAATAAGAGAGTCCAGTCTGTATATCAGATAAATATTGCTGTGTCAAACAATAATAACATGTTGAAACAATATCAAAGTAAAGAAGGCTAAGTATATTGAATTAGCTATAGAGATTCAACAAATGCGGTAGGTTGACCAAGTGCAGGTAATATCGATCACCGTTTCATCGACAGGCCTAAGAGTTTTAGAGTGCACCTTTGGTAAGTTTCATTGACATCCAGAAAGCAGTCATCCTGAAACATGCCAGTTGGTCAGAAAATTTTTACATTCGGCACTTTAGTTCAAATCTTTGGCTTAATATTTTATCTTTGACGCACATACTCCTCTTGATGAGAGAGGTATACACGTCCAACATCTGTTGAACTAAGCTTAATATATCGCCATATAATTTTACCATTTTACAAACTATAAAGATTAAAATTAATAAGCCATAAAATACACCACAAATCATAATCAATATTCGCGAAATTAAAAGTAATAATAGAAATCTTAAAAATACTGATATTGCAATGCTAGAACAGATGTTCCTTAACTCTTCTTTCAAATATTGTAACCCATCGAAAAAGAAATCACTGTTAATCTCTCTAGCCGCAGCGTTGGCATTAATATCGTTACGATTTTCTCTCTTTATTTCCTTACTGGGTTCGAACTCAGACAATTCTTCGTCGCCATATTTCTATAAGGACGCGGCCGAATTTCCCTAGTCCTTCGTTACACTACTTCCTTCCATTTTCTAATCGTCCCGATCAGCTTCGATATTTCCATGGTAAGGCTTCAACCTTTGGAGATGTATTACTTTCATTTTGGCCTTGGGATTTCAATGTCATTAATTCTCTTCAGAGCAGTATATGGTCCTCCCCAACATCAACCTAAGTGAGTTGCCATGCTTCCTTTGTGAATTCCATAATCAAAATCTTATCATTTTGTCATATTTTGTCTTCATTCTGTCTGTGGCCATTAAGAAGATTGGTAAATATTTATATCAATCTTTCTGATGTCTATCAACAACCCTTGAGAGGTGCTCTTAAATGGTCCTATTAAATCCTTCAACCATGTGATCTGACAGACATGTAAAACTATGATCCTGCTTTTATGGATGTTAAGTAGTTCGCATAGTTTTTGAAAAACCTTACATTCAAAATTGCGCCTTTGGAAAGCATGTAGTTCCAAAGGAATTCCAAATTATCTGAATATATTGTTCAACAGACTTCAGCTACTGTTGAGGTCTCCTGGTTAAGGATGGCAAATACCCCCAGGCCATTTACTGAAGTAGTCAATACCAACCAAGATGTATGGAATGCGATGTGAACTGTCACTTCATACTTTTGACAGTAAAAGCCGTATTCTTGAAAAAGCAATGGTGCCAGATATGAACATGCTAAAACCCGCGGACCTTAAAAAATAAAATGGATGGCAGATTGAATTGAGATGTCAGACCGAAAATGTCCGTAGTATATTTTGTTGCCATTTTAGGCAAAAATTAGTTTTGGTACGTCAAAAAAAATAGTGTCGTTGTTATTATTGTTGTGAAGTTATTGATATTTGTACTTTCCCTGGATTAAATTTATTTTATTTCACTTAACAACCAAGAAATATAGACCAAGCCATCAGTGATATATTTAAGTATAAATATAGACCATAAAATTATCTTAAATCGACACTCTAGAACGGTTAAACAAAAATGCATACAGAGAGCCAAATACTTTAGGATTCTAATATATAAAGAAAAAGGGATATCAAGAAAAATAGCAACTCATATGTACAAAGTAATATACTGACGTCAATTGGAATACATGCCCCCTATATACAATAATTGCAAAAAGCCAGCACTGATAAAACTTGAAACGGTAAAAATTACAACTCTACGTGGTATGACTAAAAGCCATCATCCCAATCCACTACGGAAACTATCCAGTCAGTTATTTATTGTATGAATTCACAAAATATCCAGCCCCTTACTGCAAGATGTCCTGTCCTGACAACTAAATTTGAAAGAAAACTTGAAACCTGAATAATGATAGAGAAACTGTTTAAGACCAGGGTCTGAAACCAAACGCCAGACAGAAGGCGTCCATTAAAGATACTGCCAGATCTCAAATTCAACTTTAAATATAATTTTTTTTTTAATTTTATAAGGATTTGTAGAGGCTTGAAGATTAAATGTACCATAAACAAGGTTTTTATGCTGATGGACTTCATTCGTTGATCTGTAGGTAATAGGTAGTAATATTTATTTAATTGTAGTATTGACTAAACAAACACTTAGTCAATGATTGTAGTGTAATATAGTGTTTAATACAGTATAATTAAGTTAAATATTGTAGTTAACATTATTTTAATATAAAATTTGTTGTTTATTTAAATAAAAGTTTCAGATAGCTTACAAATTGTTATTTCTCAAATTTGTTATAAGTTGCGTTGTTAAAATAATTATGTTAGACCTAACTATTTAAAACTAAGATACTCGGCTGTTATGGACACAAGTATTTATGTCAAATCCATAAACAGAACTAGCCGTAGAAATCAGTTTTAAATAGGACCCTCATAGAATTGAGTTATGAACAGAATCTCCTGTAATAATTTTGTATGTAATCTCAAATTGACTTAATATTTGCGAGACATATTCAATTTTCTAAGGATATTTTAATTAAAAATTTGAAAATATTTAAAATATCGGGGTACCACCGTATTAACTTTTCAACGGTTTATTCAAAAAATAAAACGTCTTAAAGAAACGATTAGTCAACATATTACTTTTTTTAACGACGAGTTATTTTCAACAACCAAAAATAAAATAATTTTTTTTTAATACTAATCGTGAAATATGCCATTTAGCGGCTGACATTTCATTTGCGCATGTTTCACCGTTGGCTTTGCTTCCACCGGGCGAATAAGGTGATGAACGCGTCAAGAGTACACATTCGTAACCTTTTCACCGTTCACTTCGTTTTTTGGTTCACTTCACGTTCCCCAGTTCGAGGATACGGTCCCTGATTTAGTGTCATGGCTTCGAACATGTACTACTGGGCAGGAATTGTATAAAAATAAAGGGAAAAAGAATGGCATAATGATGATCTTTCATCTTTGATGACTTTATAATAATGCATAAGTATATTACTGTCTTGAAAGAGATAAGGAAAGGGAATGTTAAAAAATATGCTTACTGAATCGTGCTGCTGGAGAGTTCAGAGCTCAGGGTTGCCAGACCTAGGGAAATTTCCCTAAATCTAGCGAATTTTCCGACTTAAAGGGAATTATTTTCAATTTAATGCTTTTTTTGGGGAATCTTTGAATAAGACACAATTTTTCTAATTTTTATATATAAAAACTAATGAATACTGTTTCTTTTTACTCGTTGACATACAAATCAGCTTTCAAATCTTGGACGCAATTGTATATGTATTAAGAAATTTCGGTGTTTCCCCATGCTTTCTGGCTGCTAGTCAGTAAACTACCGGGGAAACTCTGAGCGCTTTATATATTATACAGTTTTGGTAAAAAAATACGCAACGTTGCCGGACACATGGTGTAGGATTTTATCAAAGACTTAGAAGAAATTAATTATTAGATTAAGGAGTAATTAATTTCTTCTACGTCTATGGATTTCGCATACTAAAACTATGTTAAAGTTAAGCAATCTCTGTATTAGCCCAGAAATGGTTAAGAAATTTAAATCATAAATTTTCTATCGAGAGAACAAAAATTCATCATAAATTAAAAAAAAAGAGCTATATTTATTTTATTTAGAATAGGTTAGCGACTGGTATATTAAGTATACACTTTTACATTTATTAAAGTTTAGATTTACTATTTGTAGACAAATAAACTTAAAAAATAAATAAAAAATTATTAAAACTATAATTCGCTTACGGACGTAAAAGCGACACATTGCGGCGACGTCACACGTAGGGTGTCAATTCGGATAGAGGTAAAGACAAGACGAGAAATGTCGTAAAATAGAAATTCAATGGTAAAATAGAGCGTGCTGTAAATTAGTGTCGTAAATTGGAGATTCCATGGAACTTGCCTAGGGAAATCTAGAAAACTTTTAGGCAAAAATTTAGGGAAATAAAAGAAAATCATCTGGCAACCTTGTCCGACGGAAACAGAGAGAGAGAGAGAGAGAATATGTTCTTGTGCTTCCGAGTAAATTATCGTATAACAACGTCAAATCGTAACTTATACGCTCAAGTACCAACCACAAAATATCCCTCTCTAGGGATATTTTGTGGTACCGACAGTAAAGTGCATTGTGTTTTCGGGTCGTACAGTTAATTCAAAGGCGGAAATTACTTTCGAATGATTTTTGCAAAAGCTGCACGACAATAGCTAGTTTCAAACAATTTTGAATCGTATGAGCGAGAAAAAATACCTTTAGACGCACCCTCAACTTGAAGAGCGAAATTGAGCATTTCTCTTTTATGTTGGGAATTTCATAAAATGTTCGATTTGTGTTGTGTGGTTAACGTTTGACATTTACAAATGTCAAAGATGAAGATGGCTGACGGTGCTACAATTTTGCGAAGAAATCGGCCTGGAACTAAGTCAAAAGTAATTTTATTTGTATAAAATTCTTTGCATTTGTCTTGCAAGTATTTCTATCGTTGTAATATTGAATTTTTTTCAAAGCATTTTTATCATTTCTTCATAAAAATACTGGTTGTTTTTTTGCTTTTGTACTATTTAAATTTTATGTAAAATAATTTTTTAAGCACTTTAACTAAAATTTCTATAATAGGACTTCTGCCGTTGGCCTGATGAACCGTTTGAGGAAATGGATAGTACCTTGGCGGTACAACAGTATATCCAGCAGCTTATCCGAAAAGATCCTACTAATATTGACCTAATACTAAAAATGCCTGAATCTCAAGATGAAGGAGTTTGGAAATATGAGCATTTAAGGTACTACATACATTTTCTTAAATAAGATTATTTAACAGAATAAAATGAATACTTTGAAAACATTTGTTGTCTTAATATAATTCTCATTGAGAAACATACCAACAGACTATCTTATGTGAATTATTGTAATATAACACTAAATACATACTAGCTAGGTAAAATGGCAGCTATGCCCAGACCACATTAGGTGGTTGTCTATATACAGTCCCATCTTTGTAGAAAAATACTGTTACTCGTAAGTTCTACTTTTACTTGGTTCCATCTTTCCTCTTAATGGTTGGATTTCAACAAAGAAGCATGTTGGTCTTCGACTTCATAACCACTTAATCTTTAACGAAGTAACCCACGATTAATGGTGTCAAAGAGCTTCGAGAGATCGAAGTTTTAGCTTTATCGACTTTCTCCACAATATAAAATAATTTGGAAAATTTCCAATTCTGTTGACTTGCTACATGTTCATATAGATACTAATGTGCTTCCACTTATTAAAATTATAAAATAAAAACTTGATTCTAAACTGAAATATAATATAATATAAGGGAAGAGAAGGTTCTTCTATGAATAGCGGTTCTACAGCAAAACTTGCCGTTTTGTAACCTGTACTGTGTCGTCACATACCATATCGGGTAAATAATTAGGGCTCTTACTACTTCATAGAATGGTTTTAGCAGTAGTATAAAATTTCTTCTAATATTCAAATAAACTAAGTCCTTAACTTATAATAGAAAAAACATTGTTTTTAGAATAGGCTGCCATGGAATGCCAGTAGCAATTCCCATTCGCTCAGACTCGAACTCCAACATATTGACTTTCTGTGTGTACCCCTACAAATAAAACTGAAATCGGGAAAGTGACGTTAAAAGCTTTAGATAGGTGACAAAATACTGCTTCTACCTTTTTTTCCCTTGTTGAGATTCAGATAAAGTCACTACAAAATTGAGAACATTGCATTATTGGTGCTTTTCTCTAACTGAAATCCAAACAGAGTTATATTTAAAATATTACATCTAGTTAGAAATGAGGTTCTTAAACATTTTTTCTATAATTTTTTTAAATGTCGGTAATGATATCAGCATAAAATTGGGTTGTAACTGGAATATTTAATATTTATTAATTTTATTAACGTTACTTAGATATACTTGGTTAAAAAATATTTAATTTGTTGAAAGTAAATATACTCATTTTACATTTTGATTACACAGATGTAAACGGAAAGTTGTTTTTATGTAATTTATAATAAAACAGATGGACAACAAACTTATAAGCTCTTGTTATAATTTATTTAAAAGAAACTACAACATTTGTACCAAATGCTTACAAGTACCCAGTAACTGAATTGAGTATTTTCTCAAAAATAAATTTATTGTGGTTTTATTGCTATTTGGAGTAATAAGTTATATTTACCCATATCCTATATCTCCCTAAGACAGCCCATACAGAAAGATTAGGCTCCTTCAGTTTCCTATAAACATAACTTTTAGAAACATTCCAGGTACTAGAATCAATGTAAACTCATTTAATTAAACATTTGTTATTTTATTGCATGTAAAGTTTATTTGGCTATAATTAAATGTATATATGGTGACATTTTAAAACAAATTTACTTGTTGCAGACAGTTTTGTATGGAGCTTAATGGATTGGCTGTTAGACTGCAGGGTGAATGTCATCCTGAGACTTGTACCCAAATGACTGCTACAGAACAATGGATATTTCTTTGTGCCGCCCATAAAACACCTAAAGAATGTCCAGCAATAGATTACACAAGACATACTTTAGATGGAGCAGCATGTCTCTTAAATAGCAATAAGTATTTTCCAAGCAGGTAAGTGAAGGGAGTAGTTTTTTATTCTGTAACCACTTACTGTTTGCAAGATAGGGTAATTGACATCTTGTGAAATTCTGTATTCAAGTATTATTGAAATAATCTGTTATAAAGATATTTTCAGACAACACTTTAATAAAAAATTCATTGTCTTAACTCTTTGGTCACCGTTAATTTTTTATAGCTTTGAAATCTTGAAAATGTACATTTTGGATGATACATTTTCAATTAAGCGGTCTTATCTAAAGGGAAAAAATAATTGGCTGTACTTACATTATGAGTTTTGAATCTTTCATAAAGTTAGAAATAGAACATCAGCAAATTCAATTTTGCGATGAACTTTATCAAAGCAGTAATTCAGAAATATTTTACTATTGTTTGTCTACCATGTATATATTATAAAGATCTCTTATAAAGTTGTATTTAAAAATATTTTTACTATATTACATCCAAAAATTAATATAATTTAGTAAAAAAACAGGCTATCAAATTTTAAAATCTTTCAACAAAGCAGTACACAGGTCTTTTGGGGTGAACTGAAACTTCTCAATATTTTTTTTTGTAACTTTAAGGGTTGGAAATATCTTTGAAGTATATTATTTTACAATTAAAACGTGCATGTGAAAGGTTTCTCACCCATTTACAGGTAAAATGGGACAGAATTAATTTGAAGTTTTTTTTGTTTTTTACTTTAGTATTCAAATAATTTTAAAATTTGACTGAATAATTATTTAACAGTGAAATATGAAGTCATAAAGAAGCAGCATTATTTAGTGTTATAACCTGTTTTTGTAAAACTGTAGGGAAAAATATATTTCTGTATTATTCTTACAGTAATATTAAAAAGTAAAACCTACAAATATTTAAAAAGTGAAGAATGAAGATTTGTCAGTTTTTTGTGATTATTACTCTGTAAAACAACTTCTTGAACCTAATTATCACAGCATGTAGGATTTACATCCAGATCCACTTAACCGCTAGCCGAGGGCTGTATCTTTTGTTCAAGAAATTTAAAGACTTCTTTGTTAGTTTCTAGTTGTTTCTTCAAGTCTTGCTCCAGCGTCTGAAATTTTCGTTCCAGTTCCTGAACAAGTTCTAAGACCAGGTCCCTGTTTGTTATAAGCGGTCTTCATATCGCACTGCGTTGAAGTATCAACGAAATTTTTCTACAAGTTGTTATTTATCGATGAAAAAGAAGAAGAAATCCCAAACATTCCTCCCTGGCAGTTGTATGTTTCAGCTTACTTTTTAGATCCTATTTGTTTTCAATTTTCAGGATTTCCTCATACTTGTCGTGAAGATGCTTTTCATTTACGTTTAGTGTTAATATTATCTGGTGTTAAGTCGGTTCGAACGACTGATTTTTGGTTACACGTCCTTGAGCAGAAGATGTTGCACCCTCCCAAGTGTGTAAACGGAGAGAACCTCCCACCGCAGCTTTTATGAAAAATGTTTTTATAGGATACACAAAAAACAGCCGGTTAAGTCCTTCCTGCAGCATTTAAAAGTAGCCATTCCAGATCACCTAAGTAATTCAGCGACAATAAAACGGTCACAAATTAGGAAGTTCTAGATAGTCTGAACTTTATTCTATGTATGGCAACACAGCTCAACATCTTTTTTATATTTAAAATTGGTTTGTTAAATATCATTTGAATTAGCAAACATGCAAAAGTAAAGGTCGTTGAAGTTAATTATCAAAATAATTTCAGCATTTAAGTTACATAAGGAATGAAATTTTTCACGGCTGTGGTCAAGTTAAAAATCATTGTTTTTGCGTTTAGACCGTGTCAAATTGGAATTATTATTCGACGTTTTGCCTACAATTGCACGAGTCATCTTAAGGGATCTTTACTCCACGAGATTAAAATACTAATCAGATAATGCCAATTTGACACGATCTAAACCCAAGAACCATGATTTTTAGGTTACATAATTAAATATGTAATCGTGAAGTTTCATAACCCTATTAACCATTTTGTTATTATTTATGTGATGGTAAGTGAAGTTATAAAAAAGCTGTTTGAATTTTTGCAAAAAGAACATTTTTTTAAAAATTGATTCAAAATATTATCTGTTTATCAGGAACTCATTGATAAAATTCTTATAATCTCAGTAAGCGAGGATATATTTCTGTCATTTTAAAATAATGAATGGGGCCACTGAGCAATGACTTTCTTTGTTAACTAATGTTTGTCTTTGTTGCGGTATATGAATTTTAATTGAGTAGATTATTTCTAGCAATGACATCATGGTTGTTACAATCATACTGGTGAGACCATTAGATGGTCATAACGGGTCTACAGGGAAAAGAGTGGTGGATGTATTCATAGAAATAATACTTTTTAATATTGTAATAGTAAGGCATTTTTTAGTTATGTACCTTAGTAAAATACATTTTTTTTAAATAATTTTTTTTTTAATTTTTACTTTCAGGGTAAGTATTAAGGAATCTTCGGTAGCCAAGTTAGGTTCTGTTTGTAGAAGAGTTTATCGAATTTTCTCGCACGCCTACTTTCATCACCGGCTGATTTTTGATGAGTTTGAAAACGAAACATGTCTGTGTAAACGATTTACTCAGTTTGTAACCAAATATAATTTGATGTCAAAGGATAATCTTATTGTACCCATTTTGGAAGAAGACGGCACCCCTGGTGAATCGGAGGCATAAAAATTTGACATCATTTCATTGATGTAATTATAATTTGTATAAAATCGATTCATTAATGTAATGAAATAAAATACCAAATCGAGATAAAAGAAAAGAATTGTAGCACTATTAGTATTGTCGACAATTATCAGTAGGTCCTGATATACCATGTGACTCTGTATATCTTGTAGGAGTAACAATTTTTAGTGTTACTACCAAATACTACTTTTCATGTAGAAAATTCGTTTAAGATAATAAGCTCTCTTATTTGCCAAAAGGAAACCAATCGGTTATAATATAAATGAAACAAAAATTTTCTCATAAAAATTATTTAATTTTATGATTATTAACAGTCGAGATGCGTGTAGATATTATTATGTGCCAGCAAGATTTCTACCCAGACCGTCATTTTCCTATAAAGATACAAGTTTTAGGAAGTGCTGTGGTTGATTTACATACATGTATAATCTGAGTGCTTGTTCATTAACGTCTCCAAACCAATTTTTACATCGTTTTTCCGATTAGCATTGTAAGTTTTTAATGCATTATAACGTGTCGAGGGCCTACTCAGTCACAGTTTAGATAGACTAGATAGAGAGGTTGACTTCTACATGTACGGGGCCTTTTGGAAACAAACTCAGGATTTAAGGCTAATATCTTAAAAATGATTAAGTATAAATATGGAATAAGATTAACAAAAAATATCCAGATATGTGAGTAAAAATATAATTTAAGATCGATCGAGCACTATTTGCCGTCATTTTTTCGAAAATTTTAGCCCAGTTTCATATAATTAGATATAGAGATCGTTTTTTTTTTTTTTGGTAGGAAAATGACAGAATTGGTAGTAGTCTTATTAAAAATCGGCATAGTTGCTAATGTTGACCAGATAAAACAGTAATTCATTGGCAACATATTTTTGTAATTTCTAATTTGAATCGAATAATAAATATACAGTATTATTTATTCTTTTATGTTTATTTTTTTTTTATAATTCATTGTATGTACAGTTAAATTAGAACAAATGGTAAGGTACTGAAATAGTACAGAAGATGTAAAATATTCTATATAGTTTTCGAATGGACGATAGTAAATGAATACCTTTTGCCTTTAATAACATAAAAGTATTTAATTTTATTAATGCAACATATGCATCCCACATTATTGGAATAATACCTAGCAGAGTCACTTTGTTTTTATCGCATTTAAAATTGTTTTTGATTATTTAACTTTTATAGATAACGTTTATAATGTCCCTATATCTTAAGCATACAATAAAGCGATTCTTAGATAGTCGTAAAAAAAAGTCTCAATTAAAAATATTTTGTCGCTGTTTCATTTAAAAAGCATCAAATCGATGCAATGAAAAATAATTCTCAAGATCTTGTTATTGTCAATTTAGGAAAAATAGTACGATTCATACCTAAGGTAGTTGTCCAGCTATCTAAAATAAATAAACAAGAAAATTTAAAAAATTAAATTCGAAATCTTAAACTACCTTTATACTGTTATGGTAGGGATACGGGAAAGCTGTATTCTTGCGGTTTAGTAGCTCTATTCTCAAATCGACCAAAACCAAAATGTTCAATTTATTGGACTTTCTATAAAAAACGATGGTGAATTTAATGGTTAATAAAATAAGGGTGAACACTTTTCTTATTTAATTAGTATGTATTATGCTCTTATTTGTGGTGACTGTATTCATTTATTAGAGACGTCAATTGCTGTTAGTCTAAATGGGCCTGTGACCATAAAAAGTGTTCAAAGGAATAATTTTGTCAAAATTGCAGACATTTATCATTTTTTTTCTAATACTTCATAGCTTTATTTGTTATAAAAATACTTTAGTTTCCTAAAATGGTGTCTTCACTAAAAGAAATTTAAAATTTTCTTTTGCCAAACTATGTGTTTTTTGAAATAAAAATTATAGAAAATATTGTTTTTTTTTCCTACCAAATTTTTGTAAAGAATGATAGATGTCAATAATTAGTGTATTTTCCTTTGAGACGTGCTGTAAATTTACAGTAAGGTTATTTAAGTGTTGGTTAATTTTTTCATTTATATAGTATCGTAAGTGTTTGAATTCATTAAAAAGGTTTTTGATTTAGGCTCTGTCCAGTTGCCGTGAAAATTAAAGGCTTAGTTATCTTGTTTTAAAACCCAGCTGTTTAATCCTCCATTTGTCCATTTATGCCTTTAACTGCCAATGAGACCTGGTCTAAATTGAGATCCCTTTAATTGATTGCTTTTATATTAGAATTAGTTACCAAATTCTCTGCTAAAATATTTTTTATCGGTATTATCAATAAGTACTTGATCGACGCTGGTACAATAAAAAAGGGTAAGCAGCTTTTATCAAATATTTTAGGACATGAAAACTATTTACTTGTAAATGAGTATCCCAAGTTTTTTCCTGTAAAATTTGCTTGTTTGTTAATAAATTCTTATGTCGCCTTTAAAAAATATATATATTTTTATTTAAATATAGGACTTTTATGCCTAAACAATAACTGTTTTACATTCCTCCGTAATCTCAGGTACAGATGCTAACAGGTTATTGTATATCAATAGTTATTATTATAGCGACGTTTTGATTTTTATAAGTTTTTTTTTTCGAAAATAGGTTAATCTCAAAGTAGCTTTAATAACAGAACGTTTTCGCAAAATTATTGAACTAAAATTTGACGTCATTCCAAACAAACCTCAAAAAATTTGGTGACAATATATTGACGATTTTTTTTTAATATAAATTAACGGTAGTTTTTCACATAACTGCATAATTGTCCAACTAAAATTTGACATTATTCGAATCAAACTTTAAAAATTTGGTGTACGTCCTTGCACTCGGACAACAGTCGGTAAGTTATGACAATGAATTTCAGCCAATATCGCAGCCTTACTGTCTGAGCATATATTACCCTATTCCTCTCTATATCCCTCTCACAGAGATGGGCACACTGCAGAATAGCATAAATTTCCTTTGAGAAGATTGTAGCACGTTGTTCGAGAGGGTAGTACTGTCAGACCCTCGTGCTCCTGCGGAACACTCCGGCTTCAGCTCTTTCGTCTTGTTGAGATCTATCAGTATACTACCAGGATCCATTTCTCAGAAGATGTTGCTCTCTCTCCCAATCCTCTCTACTTGGCAGAAATATCTCCAGAGAGAGGTTGGGTTTCAAAAGCGGCGTCTGCATGGGGAGAGATGGACACATCTCCACCACGCTTTCCTAGACACCTGAGTAGCCGCCCGTTCCAATTCCAAGATGTCCTAAGCACTGAGACGATAAACAGTCTTCAGGGCCTCGTTCTCTATGTATAAGTGAAGAGGAGGCATGTTCACCAGTACTTCAAGAGCCCTAGTGGGAGCGGTCCCCATCGCAATCAATATGAGGATCGGTTATAACTAAATTTCATTAAAAAAAAAACTGTTAATTGGCTAATAACTAGTGGTATTATTGTGATTAGTAAAAACACAATTATAGACGGTGTATTTGATTTAAGGATTGTTGCAGTTCGTTTATTGAGGTAGTAAAATTTGATTCTTCATGTTTCATAAAATTAAAACTATTTACCACTTTTAAATCGAAAAATAAAGAAAAAACGGGGACATTAAAACCGATTGTACTACGTGTTTTTATATAAGTTGCTTTCGCCGACACTTGTGCATCAATTTTCAGAAACCGAGTTCTATATTTCAACCAACTTTGGTAGTTTCGACATAAATAATACGCGAACTGATACTTTAGTGAATAAGCGGTCAGTGCCTGCCAATCGTATGGGACTATACATTAACAATTTGACCAAATTTTAAAATTTGGCTTGGTGTGGGATGTCCTACCGAGATCCATTACTTGGTATCCCCACATCTTATTTACTGAAGTCACTGGTCTGTCTTTTTAATAATTTACTTACGTTATTTACCATAAATTTAGTAGTCCATAAGCGCATCTTGTAATTCAGATGGTGAATGTGAAACAATTTTGGACGATCATCTTTAAACCCTTAAAATTTGTCTGGGGTTTCATAAATACTAAAAATCCTGTAGTAAAAATATAAAACTTGCAGCATATTTTGACGAACGGTAGATATAAGGTACGTATTACCAACTATACTACACCCGATTGAATTTGATTCATTGAAATAATGCAACCTGAACATAAGTAGGTTTGTCTTTAAATTTCGATGATTTACAGAAGATTTTATTTAGTGCATATTCGATATTAAAGAATTACATTGTTTCATGGATTGTTTCGTATAAATTTTATTTCAAGAAAATTAATTTTATCTTCTATCAAGTAGTAAAGTTGAAATTGGACACAATTGGTATTTGATCAAATAAAATTTTGTATTGTCTTCGTCTATAATGGACAGCTTTTGCGTTTAAATAATAGTTTTTGAGAATTCTTTCATAATAATTATAATTCACTCTCATCTTAATACTATAATTTATTTCTGCGTTGAAGTGTCAATCACAGTCTAGTTGATTTTCAAATCATTGAAGATGCAAAAACAATTTCATGAACCAATGAAGCACCTATTTATTATTCATTATTAGTGAACAGCTAATAATATAGCACTGCTACAAAGAAATTGCGAAACTGATAAGATATAGTGTCGCCGGTGAATATTATTACTAGCCGTCATGACTGCTCCTGTGCAGATCTTGCAGTCAGACGTAACTACAACTTACTTTTACGAAATCTTAGCGCTTACCTACTTCATGTTGTGCGAATGTCGCTTAAATGCATGAAGTTAATTTAATAAAGACTTTTTTATGCATACATTGTTTTATCGTACTATCGTCGATACGTTCTTAAATTGGTTCACATGATTATGTAGATATCACAGGTCTAGTTATTTATTTGAAATGTGAAACTGTATAGTTATAAGTATATAATTTTAAGTAAAATAATGAAATGATCCAAAGTTAAAACACATATATTATTTTTATAATTTATTTTACAAAATTATATTTTGTTTTTCTTAGAATTAAAGAATGGTAGGTCATAGATATGTAGCTTACCGTTTACAAAATAACTAGGTTCATCAAGATTATAAAAAGTTATGTATGTTTATTCAATATGTAGCATATATGTACAGTAATAAAGTTTTGTTTGACATTTTGAACATAAGATCTTTGGTTTACTAAAGAAAAGTAAATTATATAGTATTTTATTAAGTTATATTTTCTTTTTCTTTCCAGGCTGCTTTTAGAGCTCTCATTTTTTCTCTTTTCTGTTCATAAGCAACTTTTTTCTTTCCCGATAGATATTTTGTTTGTGCTTCAACACTATTTTCTCCATTTAAAAAGTTGTCTAATTTTGTAGTAAGTAATACTCTGGCCTTTTTTCTATTTTGTTCTAAGGATCTTGTTTCTTGACATTTTACTACGAGTCCTAAAATTATCAACATAAATGTATAAATATAATTTTTAAAAAAAGTTAAATAAATACTTAAAATTATAACCGGTTCTACCAATATTCTACGTTTAATCAAAATCTTTACTTAGATAATTTTTTATTAAATAAATATTTTTTCTTGATGTATTTTGTGGCGATCCACTTCCATATGCTAATAAAAATACTGATTGTGTTTAATCGTATTCAATCACTAAGTTTTTACGTTAATATAAAGTGCAACATTTCAGTAATACAGTGTAATTTTTAGGGCCGCCACTTTTTTAGAATAATTGTGAACATGTCTAAAAATTTAGATTAGTAGGTTATGTTAAAAAAAAAAACAAAAAAAAATTGTGCAAAATTTATTCTTAAGTGACAATATTTCTTATTACACTAAAAATTTGTTAGCAACGGGAAAAATTGAAAAGCAAAAATTTACCGATTTATGGAAGTATCAAACCACGAGTCATAACCGTAGTCAAAAACATGGCAAGCCATACCTAATTTTTTAAGCGTTAGTAGAGCCATCTAAAGGACATTGATAATTTACTACTACTGTAGAGTTTTTCATTCGTACAGGTTAGCATAGACATATAAGTATATAGACGAATCCTATAGAAAGGCGTTGGCTCTCAGTTTAGAAAGAGATAGAGCGTTTTCGATGAGTAGTACCCGTCTTTCTATTCCGTAGAAAGAGAAGTAGTACTCATCGAAAACACTCTCGTCTCTAAGAGAGAACCAACGCGCATCTATAAGATCCGTGGTCAATTATCTTTATATTATGTCTATGCAGGTTGGATATCCTTATTCAAAATATAACTAGTGCTTAAATAATTTCCCATTAATAAATTTGACTTGTATATTATTTTTTTTTTCAGGTTCCAAATTTTGTAGGGCGCTACGTACGCGTTTTTAGTGTACAATACAATATTCTATTTTACAAAGATTTCTATATCTAGGTAAAATTAGGGGCGGATACAGGGGATATGACAAAAGCAAAGAAAAGGTCAAAATTACTCCCACCCCACTCGTACAAGAGAGTACAATATGACAAGCGAAAACGAGTTGGCAGAATTCATTCAAGGTGCCATAAGTCTAAGCTACCAAACTCACATAACCGGGGTTCAGCGAGATCTATGTTCCTAATGCAGCTGGCAGGCGAATCTATTTTTTCTGAATTCTAAATTCTCGGCAGTCTAACCTTGGTTAAATATTAATACATAATAATCTTAAATATGCAAATGAACAAATTACAGTTAACAAACGAAACAATACATCACAGGAAAGTGTCGATATAAATTTGTCCAGTCTATAATAAGCTTTACCTATCATCAATTTTTTAGGCGTTTTTTGAATATTTTCAACGAAGCATAATTCTTAATCTCATTTGGCAAATGATTGTAAATTTTTAGACTTTCATATATAATGGACTTTTTAGTTAACATCCGAATAGGAATAGGCAAAGGTAAATCATGGGATTGTCTTTTACTATAATATGAATTGCCGGAAATAAAATTATATCTATGTTTGTAAAAAGGCACAGTTTTTCTCAAAAAAAAAAATTAAAAAGGGTAAAAACTTTATGGCTTACAAATAAAGGTCTGCATGAGTCCTGATCTAGCATGACAAATATCAAACTGACCATTTTTGAATAACACATAAAATATTGAGCAGATAACGACTTGACATTCCTCAGAAGGATATCTCATATCAAAGACGTAATGTTACAAGTGCATAGTAGTCTTGTCCAGGGCCCAGTTCGTCAGCTGCAACTCTCGCAGCAAAACAACCCGAAGATATATTTTTCCCAAAGAAACTGTATGGGATTTAAATGTGTGTTCCTTCTCATTGATTAATCCAAGAAACTTGGTATCTGGGCGACTCTCAGTTATGGCGTTGACAATTACCAAGCCCTCCAGGTGACACCTAAACACAATTATATTTATTTTTCAATGCCGCAATGTCAGAGCAATGCCACAAAATAGTTGTGTTATCCGAAAAAAGTGTAAACGCGCCCTCTCAATATCTAAAAATTCCTGGCCAGGCCTTTGATAATTTGTTAAAATAATTCAAGTTGCGTTGAGAAACTCTCAAACTATACTGTCCTCGAAAGTCGATCTGGACCCTTTATATACTCTTTTGATCGATACCGAAAGATACGAGAAAACAATTTTCTCACCCGTATTGACGAAGGAAAACCGCTCTGGGCAGGTTAAAATTGAGTAGGTGGCAACTCTGGTGATTACGCACAATAAAAATCACCTATTGCGCTTTGATTAAGTAAGTGAAGCTAGTATGCTACTTTATAGCGGAGTATGTAAGTACATAAATTTTGCCTTAATCGCATTACTATACTATCGTTCAAAAATGTCGACACATTTTTATTTACGCTCCAAAAGTTACACAGGGCTACAAAATGAAATCGAGGTAGAGCATCTCTGAGCTCAGTTGTCCTTCATGTTTTTGGAGTCGTTGACCACGATCCCGATGTCTATATGACCCTAGCACTTCTGGGTCAAAGTCACATGAAGGTCAAACACCTTAATTCGAATGATATAATTTTTTTGACGCCGGATTCTGAAAGAACAGGAAATTTCACGTACAGATACGCTAGGACATCTAATCAAAGTAATCTCTGAAGGTCGTCTGGAGGTCAAATCCTTCTCTTGAATCTCTCGGCTGATTTTTCGGCTAGGACTAAAAAGTCAAAGCGTATCTGGACGTGAAATTTCCTGTTATTTCAGAATCCGCAGTCAAAAAATTATATATTTCGAATTAAGGTGCTTGAATTTGACCTTGATCCAGACGTGCTTGGGTCTTATGAACACCGGGATCGTGATCAGTGACCTCAAAACATAGAGGTCAATTGAGCTCAGAGATGCTCTTTTCATTTTGTGGCCCTGTGTTATCAAGCACATATATGCGTTTAAATCTGGGCTCGACCTTCTCGCTTCTCAAATTGGGTCTAGACATGTTAACGGCTGTTGGAAAATTTAAATGTGTATTTCGTTATAATGTTATGATTGGCTTGTTGCATCGTTTTATATTTATAGTTAGTAAAGATAATCGAGTACAGAGTATCTCACGAGTGTCGCTGGATATTTTGTGATTTTAAAGCAAAGGCACAGGATGAGTCGACAAAGGGATGGCTTAGAGATAAAACTTATTAATAAAATATATTCACTACAATGTCTAGTTACTAAATGTACACATTTTAAAAATATTTTCCTACCGATAATTCATTCTTTTAATTTATTGAATGGCCTTGTGAAATTTGCTACGGAAAACAATAAATTATATCACATGTAGGTTTACTTTACTTAAGGATACTGATAAAATATTAAACCCAACAGAAAAAGAATGTTTTTGTCACTACTAAATTAAAATATATTATTTTTATATTCTTAATTTAAAAAATAAATTTATTTATAGAGAAAATTTCACGAAAATTGTTAAATTATTTCTTTTCAACCCCTTGTTGAATGGCCATTAGTTCTTTTTCTATTTTCGTTTGTACTACTTTTGAAAAACTCGGTGACGTTATTGTTCGGCAGATGCCTCGGATCCTGTTATGCATATATTTTTTGGTGGTGGATGGTGTTATGGTTTTATAAAAATAAGTCTAACCCTCCCCCCCCCCTCCTTAATCCGTTTTTGTAGATAAAGTTGATTCAGAAATGCCCCAACTTTTTTGTGGTAATGCGGAGACGCACCATCTTGTAACTACATATAACCGCACTCATCTAAATTAATGTCCTTAAGGGGGCATTAGGCCCGCCATTTTTGCCCATTTATCTGTCATTCACAGCTAATTTCGATGTTTTATACTAGATGTCACCCCTATGCAGAATAGACGCAATAAATTGCTTAGCGTAAAATATAGTAATTCTCAACGTAAAAAATAGTAAATCCGAAGTTATAGAATCCCTCAATGAAGAATTAAAAGTGAGACAGTGTTGTCAAATATTAATATATCATCGTCGATTAAGCTAAAATTTATTGTTTTATTGGTCATGTTCAGGTACCAAATTCAAAAAATTACAGAATAAAAAATGGGAAAATAGTCTGTGAACATTATCTAGAATTTGAATAGCTTTTATTAGATTTTGTGTCATTTTGTCTGAAACATTTGGCAACCCTGTATGTTATGATGCGATCGGGGATTTTCGGAGAATACACGATTATTCGAAAATACAACAAAGCAATTTTGTTTTATTTGATTTGCTAACTTTTTCGTTTAGGGACGTTTGACCTTGAGAGGGTGTGAAATAAATATTCTAAATTTTGTATGTGCTAAAAAACATTTTCTGCCAGTTTTGTTTTAATGTTTATTTTTAATAAATATAATTGGTTTTCGTTTAAGTGTTCTTTTTTTATAAATACAATTAGTGTTAGTGTAAACTTCTCTGTGCTGTAGACATGGGGAAAAAAAAGTTCGTAGACTGAGTTGTCTTTTAGCAGGAATATCAGATGGAGAAAGGCTCAAAAATTATTTAGAAAAAAGAAGTTTTACAGGTAAGTCATAAATACGGGTAATTAAGGCGAATAAGTTATTTTTTCAATATAAACTATGATAAATTTAATGAAAAATCAGGAATTTAAACCGTTCTTAAATACTAAGAAAGACAAAGAGTTTATTGTAGTTTTAATTTTGGCATATTTAGAAAAGCCAAGATCATGATAGTAAAAGTTTGTGATATAGGCCTTGACGATTTGTTAAAAAATATGAGGGTCTAAACGTAGTAGGTGACTTACAGGTACAGTCAGGAGACTTATGAATATTTTTCTAGCTCACTTGAAATAATTACCAACAAACAAATGAAAAAATTACATTAGTGCATAAAAGATTTAGAATAAAATTATTACTAAAGATTTGTTTTACTTAACTTTATTATATACCTCTATTTTTTGTGCCTCTTCTCTTCTTTGAGCATTTTATTTTTCTGCTAGAAAGTTCTCCTTCAGTAAAAAGACAAATTTTAAAGTTGTTGTTGTGACTCAATCGTTAGAAAATTCTTTATTGAAAAGTACTGAAACTCTGTTATGTTTAACCCTTTACAAAAACATAGTATTATTTTTATTCTGGTAAACCTATTATTAATATTGTGGTTGCTAGTAGTTAAATTGTGGTTTTTGAAAAATTTAGATCAAAAATTATTTAGGTTACCATTCCATTGTGTAAAATATTTTTTACCTCTGTAACTCATTTTTATCTATATACTGAATTCAAAAAAGAACATGTTAATGGTAAACTTTAATTCCTCTAATTATCTAATTCGAAAACTGGTCTAAGTTGACAATAAATGTATTGATTTACAAGGAGAAAAATGTCAGTCAAGTTTTCAATCTTCAGAATATAAGATTAAAAAACTCGTCTTGTTTTGTTACCAAGCTAGTAAAAATGAAAAATATTATTTATGGTTTACAAAAATTTTTCTTACTCATTCTAAGCTTTATCTTGTTTTATCTTTTTTATATATGTAACGGTCTGTGTTCCTATATCTGTGATAAAGATTACCCAGAACAAGAAGTTTAGACAAGTTATAACAAAATCAAAAACATAACTGGTCAACTAAAATATCTTTTCTTGATGACTGCATCAGATTTAAAAGTTAAACATTTTTAGTGAGTCTGGCTGTAAAATTTGAAACTTACATAATTTTATTTTACAATGAATAAGAAATTAATTTTATAGTGTTCTGGTAATATTTTAATCAATAACCTTTACAGTAATATCCATGTACATATATTTTACTAATATTCACTCATCTTTTAGAGATGTCATCTGTCCTGAGCATATTTTAGATCATTGCAAGAACCAGAACCAAATTTTAGTAGGTGAGAAAGAAAGTTTCCATACTGGTTATACTAAATTTTTACAAATACTGATTAAATTAGTAATACTAATTAAATACTAAATCTAATAAGCAGTCATGGCTAGGTAAATAAAGTTTAATAACCTCCTAAGTCATTGTGATTTTAGATAATTAATAGGTGTCTAATTCAGCACTACCCAAATTTCTCCATAATAAGACAGAAAAATGGTTTGGACAAAAGTTGTTTAGGACAATGGGGATCACCTATTGGTGCTAGTGACTTTGACCTTAAGGTCAATTTACAAGGTCATTCAAATCTCAATTTGAGTTTTTTAAATAGAAATCCTCATTTTTCATTGCATTCATGCAAAGCTGAGAAAATTTCCTATACAACAGAGAATGTTGATGAATATTTGACCCTATATTTATTTTTTACTTTGAATATTTTTGTTTTTGTGTTATAATTTCATATATTGCTCTTTTCCCCCTTTTCATATTAACGTTTCTCCCCTTTAACCTTTGTTACATTTCTATCTTTATATCTGAATTTGAAGTGTTGTATCAGAAAACTTAATTTTTAATGATTTTTTTTTTAATTTTATTTAAAAGTTCTTTATTGCCTTTACACCCATGACCCTTATCTAAAATCCTTCTGCCATAGTAAATTTAATTTTATTGAAATAATATGTAAACTATACATTGAAAAAATAACACTTTAATAATTTTAGTATCATGTCATAATCCTTGGTATTTTAGAAAAAATTTCATACAGTATTATAAAACTGATGTCAACCATTCTTTTAGCGATAATGTTAGTCTTGACCCTGCATACTTTTGTTCATTTGAAGAGCAAGACCAGAGCCAAGGACAAAGTTTCAGTGGGTAAGGAGATTTTATATAGCATAATGTAGTCAAGATTTTTTTAATAATTTTAAAAATAAAAACGTTGTCATCAAACCGGCCGTGGTTTTTCCCAAACCAGACCAAGGTATTTTATATTTAATTTAAAAATTTCAAATTCTTTAAAAAGCTTCATCTATTGCTCCGTGCTCAATTTTTTTATGTTATTGCAAGGAAAATTACAATGCCGTTTACTATTTCATACATAAGAAAATATGATTTCAATTTACAAAGTGTTTGATAAAACCAAGTTAGGACAATTATTATATGTTTTATAAATTGTAAAGGGTAATAAACAATATGTGAATATGAACCAAATTTTAATGTGAAATTAATTTTTTTTTTGGGATCCAAACATATTAAAATTACTTATATTTAATATTATATTGATGTTTTGTGATTATACCAATAGTTATTACTGGTTATATTAAGTAAAGGATAAAGATATTTTCTAACAAATTTTACACACACTGCATAACGAAACCTGTCTATTTAAGATACAATGAAGGCCCTGATTGGCAGATTGATCAATGGGAAAAAATTGTGGGAAGTCCAGCAGGAGACAGTTTTAAAAAATTAATGGCCGAGAACAAAAGGACAATTGAATTGAAATGTCAAAGAGATCAGAAACCACAAAAAAAAATTAAAAAAAAAAACATCTTTTGTAGCGCCAAATATAGACTATGAGTCCAAGGCAGAACAACCACCACTGTCTGAAGCAGAATATTTCTCGGAACAAGAAAGGCCCTTGAGAAAGTTAAAGGTATGATAGCATATCTTTTATATTAGAAAATTAAACCAGTTTATTGAAAATATTGAGCACTTTATTGGTATATATCTCTACGTAAAACTACTATTTCAAATAACTGCACCTTTATACTTTCTTGTTTATTTAATTATTTTCTTTTTCTTAGGTTTCATTAGAAGATGTAAAGATTGAACGCGATACAGTTGGGCAGTGGGGTAATCCAACTTACGAACCTCGTATGCAAACGCAAAGCAAGTACTCCCTTTATAGGTTTAATCAAGAAAATCTTAAATACTGTTTCATTCTCTACCGAGGCAACAAAATATGGCCTAATGATGGAAGATGTGGCAAGACAGAAATTTACTAGCACCAGACCTAATGGCGTGGTAAGGAATTGCTGTCTGTTTATAGATGTTGAAAATCCACATTTAGCTGCAACCCCTGTTGGTAAGAAATTCTTACCTGGCAACCTTTAAAAAATGTTTCTTAAGTAGTATTTTATAATATATTAACTTCGTTTTTAGGCCTTGTAGGAGAGAATGGAATAATAGAGATAAACTGTCTCCATAAAGTTAATAAAAAGGGCCAAACATTAGCTGAGGCAGTAAAAGCAAATAAAACAATTTGTTTGGAAATAGTGAAAGGCAAAATAAAACTAAAAAAGATTGCATTTATTACTATGAGGTAATTAGGTTAAAAATAAATAATTATACACCTTTCCATATTGTTTAAAATTGAAAAATGCTTAGGTAACAGTTAATAAATTAAAATGATTTGATCATTGTTCTCTCTTAACTTGTGATTGAACGAATGAATTAACAAAAAGGAGGTGATATTTGATTATCTGTGTCTAGGCCTCCTAGGGCTCTTTACATAGCACCATGGTTGCAGGTCATTCGAATCCGATCACCTTTGCGAATCCGAGCAGCCTTGTTAATTAAAGTTGTTTAACTGGTTTCAGTAACAGAATTGTATCTCCGAAATAGTCAAATGTTTCATCCTCCTCCAGATCCCATCTGCACGTCAGATCATCTATGACACCAATCTTATGAAGAAAGCCCCCTAAGAAAACAATATCCTGTCAACAGTCCCACTACAATTCGCAGCTCTTTTCTTCCTAAGAAGAGAAGCTCCCTAGTAAGTCTTGCGCTAGGTCCAGTTTGTTCCTTGACACACCTCATTCCAGGAGTTCCTCTCCACGATTCAATAAATTTACTTTCCACCAACAGTTTTAATTCCTTTTTGCCAACGACAATTGGGGTAGGTAGAAGTGGTTTGGGTCCATATGGTTTAATGCGGACCCGATCTTTACCAGAAGGTGCGCTTTCTCATTTCCGTGTATACCCAAATAACCGGGACTCATACGAGTCTGATTGTGCATCCTTTCCTTGTCAGACTGTTCAGTACATCTTTGTACTCGGATACCAGTCGCGAAGTTTGGACACTGGACGTCAGTACCATTATCGCAGCCCTACTCTGTGAATATATGTTTATTACCCTATTATGTTTATGATACTATTACAGAGATGGTCACACTGCAGAATAGCATAAATTTCCGATGTAAAGATTGTCGCACATTGTCCGAGAAAGTAAAACTCTGATTCTCGTGCTCCTGCTGAACACCCCGACTCCAGTTTTTTCGTCTCGCCGAGATCTATCTGTTAACCAACAGGATCCATTTCTCGGAAGATTTTACTACCCCTCCTAATCCTTTCCACTTGGAAAAAGTATCTATAGAGAGTGATTGTGTGTCAAAAACGCCGCCATGTAATCTGTTTGCATGGGGAGTGATGACATCTTTCCGCCACACTTTCCCAGATACCTAAGTAGCCATCCGTTCCAGTTCCGAGATACCCTAGGCAGCTGAAACGATAGATAGCCTTCAGGGCCTTGTGATTTTTATATATTAATTTATTACAAGCCAAAAGAAAGGCTAGACAAGATAAAATAAAAAGTTTGTCACTTGAAATTTATTAGTAATGTCCACAAAAGCGAATTATTTAAAATTTCAAAATAAATATTTAATTTTTTGATTAATTAAAAATCCTTTGATATATATATATATATATATATATATATATATATATATATATATATATAAAGCCTGATGTTAACTTCCCTAGGCAAGGTCTAAACCATATTTACAGAATAGTACAGACAAAAATACAATATTTATCAAAAATGTTTTATATATATATATATATATATATATATATATATATATATATATATATATATGTGTATATATATATATATATATATATATATATATATATATATATATATATATATATATATATATATATTGTATTTTTAAAATGCTTTTTTCTAGCTTTATTTAGGGCAGATAAACCTTCATGTAACCTCTCCTGGATGAGCTCCAAAACACATTCACAGAATAGTACTGACAAAAATACAATATTTTTTAATACAGTTTCTTTCAATTCTTGTTGTTAGAGAGAAATGCCTATGAAGTAATGGTAATATTACATGTTTTTTTAGTTTTCCTGCTTAGAAAAACTGAAATATTGTATAGGCAAAATATTTTATATTTTGTATTGTCAGAAAACCAGTGTTTATCAACAATGCTTATTGTTTAGAAGAGATTTAAAAAGTATTGGTAATAATATATATTTTAGGATTCTTTCCTAGAAAAAGTTGAAATATATTAGAAGCCAGATATTTTTAAATTATTTTTATTTTTAGCTTCTGGTAGGGCAGGTAAACCCTAATGATACCTACCCTGAGTGAACTCAGAACTGAAGAATGTTTGTTTAAAGGGAGACAAATGTTTATGAAGTAACTGTTTCACTTATATATAGGGAGAAAAATTCATTTTCTATGAAGAATGCTCTTTTTAATAGGAGAGTAATCTTTATATGTGTATAAAGTAATAGTAAAATTACATAATTAATACTCATAGAAATCAGTTTTCATTAATTGTATTTTTTAACAGGATATAAGCATTTAGTGATATATTATTGTATTTGCTGCTGCGGTTATGCAGCATTGCAATTGAAAAATTGCAGTGTTGACCAATGGACTGGTTCGTATGTCCTTATATTTTTATTAACGCATTAGAGAACATACCACATACAGTGATATGATATATTCTATATAGATGTTACGTAGACATATTGATGTTGCACATTTGTATGAAAGGTAAAGGACATTTCGTCTATGATCGCATTAATGTATAGACCGACACATTACTAGTTAATTTTTTGTAATTTTGTGTAATATTAAGGTTTTTATCAACCATTTATTATAACCTTTGTTACTTAATATGCAAGACTGTCATATTAATTTTGTTTTAGCAGCAAATAGAATTATTTATATTTGTTCGTATGAACACATGCATTCATAAAAGTTTTTAATGTTATAAAATTTATAGTTATTTTTTCATATAACATAATTAGTGACAATCTCTGAGGAGTTGATGGTCAGATCACCTTTTCTTTTTCTCAATATTCTTATTATTTAATTTATATTTTATATATTATTATATAATTTATATTTTATATATTATTATTTAATTTATATTTTATTATTATAGAATTTTTTTAACCAATAAATATTATTGGAAACGATTTTTATTTATCCCAAAGAAATACAGTTCCTAATTTCATAGTGGACGTAGATTAGTTTGTCTTGGTAAGATGACCTAATTAATCCTGGTGAAAAGAGGTTCTAAAGACATATCAACTGTATTAAAGCAAGATAATTTTTTCCGGTAAACTAAACCATACTATAATTTAGAAAAATCTTAATCAATTTGAACTACTTTTTTCAAAATATTGTAGAAAAAATAAAATAGCAAACTATTTCTATAAGTTGTACAATTATACTGAAAGTCTATTTTATTTCGTCCTTGAACTTTTCTTCTACAGATCAAATGAATGAATATTATTTGGAAGTAATTAACTTAGTTTTTCTCTAGTAATAATGGTATGCAAAACTATACAAGTAACGAAATACTTTTTATATTTCTATGCGTTCGTAATTAGCTGCATGAAATTACAACATTAGAAAATTAAATGTAACTAGTTATAGCGGCCGATTCTGTAAGCAAATTTTCTTACATACCCTTTCTGTATCTCTTTTAAGACAGTGACATACTTATACGTTACTACAGACTCGACAAAGATGCTAGATCCTTATTATGGCCTTCTCTTTCCCTTTATTTTTATAGAATCCCAATCTAGGGGAATTAGCCCAATTGAAAACATGAATGAGTTCATTGATGAAGCAAATTTCCATTCATAATTCAGCAGAGACCTCTGCATCAAACATCTCGAAGTTAGTCCACTTCGGGTATCATAACAGTGACGTATTGCTCCGAACATCAGCCAATAGTCGAATATCTCTTTCTATTGAGTGCAAATAAAAGGAGAGCACCAATGCCAACAAAATCAGATTAGCCCAGTTAAACTTTGTGATTAGGTTATTGGCCGAAGCGGGAATTATAATATCTTTATTTTACACCAGTTTTTAGTTTTCCCCGACACCCGTGAAAAATAAACACCTTTTCGTTGTAATTTTTTTGGTAGAAAATGTATTTTTAACAAAGGATCAGGCTGCGTCAATAAAATTTGTCAAATGTTTATTCGTTTTTAAATGATTTTAAAAATCATGGCTTTTTACGTCGACTACAAACATACCTGCGAAAAAGTGGTTAAAAATGCTATTTGTTGTTTTTTTTCTGTGCAACTTTTGTTATCCATGTCTTTATTAAACCTTTCTCGAACATTTTTCGAAAATTTCAGGTCAAAATTGCTTTTACTTTTCGCGTGTATCGGGTCCAAAAATGTCTTATTTTTGATCAAAATATTCTGCTAATATGACCTTGAAAAATGCACCCTTAAGCAAATGAGGTAGTTCCTGACAATTGTGGTCCATACCATACCAAATATTAGGTGACCAATGGTCTTTTCGCACCTGTCATGCTACGAATCGGTTTTCTATAGTATAATAATACATGTTATATCGATTTACAGCTTCGTTACTTCAACAATAGAGAACACGATAGTACACAAAAAAATTGTAATTTCTCCGTGTGGTAAGGGTGCTATTTTTATTTTCTTACTATCTGATTTACGTTTTATGTTGATTGCGACGTTTCACATAATGTAGACAAATTTTAACTGCTGACTTCGGGATTGTTTGAACGTGTAGGAAAATTTCTAACTAGTTATCCTCACTGGTAGATTTTCGATTAACAATTTTACGCTAGATTATCAACACTATCACTATAATCAAATATTTCTAATAAGTTTCAAAAAGTAAGCGGATTTCGTTGAGCGAGGCTATGGATACTCGATTTTATATATTTTTACAGTAAGAACACAATATTTTTCAGCTTCACCTAGTACATAAATTAAGTCTTTTAACTTTTTTTTTTTTCATTTCAAAATGCATTACTCTGAACATTTGTGTGTGCAATCGAAATTTTTTAAGTCAGCGCCAAATTAATACATAAAAAAATGGTTCACAAGAAAAAATATCTAAAACTTACTAACCCTATAATATTTTAACATAAATATTGAAGTTTTCGTAATAATTTTATAACTGACTTTATTGTTGATTGCTTTCCTGCTGTAGCTAGTTTATATGTCGTGTTAGTAGTTGTTTATTTCGAGTAGTAATTTTAGTAATAATTTGGCGCCGACTTCAAAAATTTAGTATATAATTCTATAGATATTTTTCGCTTTTTTAAAAAGTGTGTCAATTTTTTTTTTCGATATCTGGTTTTGAACTTGCGATAATATCTGTATATTAATTTGAACCAAATACCAATTAAACCGTGTAGGGTACTTTACAATGTTCCCAAGGTTGCAAAAAAGTACCCATTTTAGCCAAAGTAAACTACATTATATTGAGCAATAAAGAATTCAATTTTAAGGAATTAATTTGCACTCAGACACCAGTCGCGAAGTTACGACACTAGACTTCAGTGCCAATATCGCAGCTTTATTGTCTGAGCATATATTTATTACTCTATTCCTGTCTATGTCCCTCTCACAGAGATGGGCACACTGCAGAATAGCATAAATTTCCGCTGTGAAAATTGTTGCACATTTTCCGAGATGGCAGTACTCTCTGACTCCTGTACTCCTGCCGAATACTCCGGCTCCAGCTCTTTCACCTTGTCAAGATCCATCAGTGTACCACCAGGATCCATTTTTCGGAAGATTTTGTTCTCCCTCCCAATCCTCTCTACTTGGCAGAAATATCTCCAGGGAGAGGTTGGGTTTTAAAAGCGGCGTCATGTAATCTGTCCGCATGGGGAGTGATGGACACTTCTCCACCGCGCTTTCCCAGGCACTTGAGTAGCCGCCCGTTCCAGTTCCAAGATGTTCCAGGCAACCGAGACGATAAACAGTCTTCAGGGCCTCGTTATCTATGTATAAGTGAAGAGGAGGCAGGTTCACCAGGATTTCCAGAGCCCTGGTGGGAGCAGTCATCATCGCACTTAATATTCCCACATAAGTCATTCTTTGAACTTTGTCAAGTTGAATAATGTGTTTGCGCTTTGTTGTACTTCGCCACCATACAATAGCGGCGTACGTTATCATGGGACGGATCACCATAGTGTATATCCAAAATAGCACGTTATGTGTCAGTTCCCATGTACACCCAAAGGCTCTTTTACAAGCCCAGAAAGCACATATGGCTTTGTTGGTTCGAGCTTCAATATGATCATTCCAGCTCAGTCGTGAGTCCAGAATTACTCCCAGGTATTTAACTGTCCCCTTGAGTTGAAGAGTCCTTTCCACCAGTGTAATTGTCGGAAGTCTCCCCATTTTCCTCTTTTCTGTAAGTAGTACCATCTCGGTCAGATTATTCCAAGCACTATCGTTCCGTGATCCGGGGGGCTCGCATCATTGGCCCCTCCAGGTCCCAGACATAGCGACCAGGGCATAAAATGGCTAGGTCATCAGCATAGGCCTGTGTATACAAACCGGCATCATTCAGTTCACTCAACAGGCTGTTCACCACAAGGCTCCACAGCAAAGGCCATAGCACTCCTCCCTGTGGACAGCCCCTACTTAACAGTGCTTTAACAATTACATTGTTAAGCTCAGCATATATTATTCTCTCATTGCTCTGATCCATGCGACTGCTGTCGGTTCAGAGCCTCGTCGTTGTAGAGCATTGCATATCAAATCGTGAGAGGTGTTGTCGAGTGCCCCCTCGATATCAAAGGTATCTAAGGCAGATCGTTCACCCAACAGCGCGAAAATTATGGCAACAAATCTTTTTCCCTTCTTCCTTTTTTAAGCCTCCTAAAGATCCCTGAAAATAGTTTTCAGCAGCGCTTTTATCATAAATATTTTTTATCCAGAAGATGTGGGATTAACGGTTTTTGGAATATAGCCGGCGTCCTTTCTGATTTGACTACCTGGTACAATCAAAATTGCTTAATTTTAGTAGTATCATTCATTTGGTGGATAATCAGTTTATCTAATACTGTGTAAAAACTCTTCTACCCTATAAATGTTTTACAGAGCCGGGCATACATCTCTCTTATTAATAAAGAAATCTTTACAGCTGTAGAAGTATAATAAGTTACCGTTTTCTCCTTTGGGCCGTCAATAGTCTTGTCAGCGAAGCTGTAAGACGTCATTTAAGTGTTGATATTTTACAGCCTGGCCTCAAAAATGTCTGCAGGTTTAACATTATGTCGACCACGAAATTGAGCTTTTATATAGACAATTGCTTTCTGTGGACTTTGCTCTTGGTTCGTTACACCTCCACCGACGAGACCAATAGGAGGTCAAAACACGTATAGAGAATCAGGGTGGAATTTGCAGTCTACCTTTTTCCTTTAAAGGTCTGAAGGCCAAAACGGTAACTTATTTCCTTTATTAAAGTTCTCTCATCTAATCAGGTTTAATAGAAAAAAATATCAACTCTCATTTTAATGTTCACTGATTTTTAATCTTACCAGTAGGGATATGTTTTAAAACAACACAACTTGCAGTTTTATTAATTTTTTGACCTCCAGGACCAGATCCTCTTACAAATTGTTCATTTATGTCATTTTCATTAAGAGAAGGCACATTTGAGTAATCTATGTGCTTTTTAATAGATGAATAAAATCTACAATTGGTATTACAAGCATACTGGTTAAACTTAATTGGGTTTTTCAAACTTATCATAAAGGGGAAACAATTTCCTTCTAAAATAAAAAGTTTTTGCAATTAGCAGATTAAAAAGTAATTAAATAGAGGATGGATTAATCTCACATAAATCCTGCATTTTTGAATGCTAAAATGCAAGACATCTCGGATTAGTACACTTAAAAGATAAACGGAATAAAAAATTTCATATTTATCATAATAATCTAAAGATGTCATGGTTTTATTAATCCTATATTTGGAGGTGTTGGTTTTAAATGTAACACAGTATTTGTAAGAAGGGTATAATCCATAAGATTTATTGATAATTTAATAACTAAAAGAAAATTTTATGTAAACATTACATTTTAAGAATATACTGCAAGGTTGAACTAGAATTAATAAATATAAATTAATAAAAGTTGTTCAAATTAGTAATTTTTTGTATACACTATAGTCCAAAGGAACATATTGACAGCTAATTATCTCTCAGTTATATTTTTGTAAACTTAACACCCTGTATATCTTTTTTAGTAGCAATCTCAATCATGTTTTACTATCAATACAGTGATCAGCAAAATTTTAATTTTGCAGTAAATTAAATTTATTAACCCACAAAATGTCCTGCAAGTTCTTAAATTCAATATCACCTGTCAAACCTGTTTGAAACTTGAATCCATAAACATAGTTTTAGAGATGTATAAGTGAACTGTTCGCTATATAAAAAATATATATTAAAAGGCATAATAATTTAAATAATAGGCATTAAAAGCTGCATGTGGAGAATTCATTTTTGGTGTATTTAGTATATTCAAGTATAGATAACTTTCATTTAAATTATTTTTCTTTTCAAAAATGGTCTCTATTCTGAGCAATTTTAAATTTCCTACTCTCTTATATACCATATTTATGCTGGGTATGTTGGGGTATTCACAAAACATACAACTTTAAAAAACTAAATTTTCACATAATTATTTAAAAAATAGTACCATCAAATTGTTGGCGTTGGATGAAGATGTAAACTTTGTTATTTTTATGTGTATTTTCGATTTCACATTGTTGTTTCACTTTTGCAATTAATTATTGTAAAATGGTTAGTGTTGTCAGTTGATAAGTAAATAAGTACATAAGAAAAATATTCCAAAATACTAAGTAATATTGATGTTTAAACTTACCAGTTGGAATGTGCTTTAAAACAACACAACTTAAAGTTTTTGCTCTTTTTGAACCACCAGGACCAGATCCCTTGATATATTGTTCTTCTAAATCAGTTTTGTCAAGTGTAGGCATATTTGAGTAATCTATGAGTTTTTTAACAGATGAATATAATCTATGATAATTAGTTCTATAAGTATATAGGCCTAATCTATTTAACATTATTGGATTGATCTTCTTAAAAGAAGTATGATTCCCTTCTAGAATACAAACAAGCTTGTGTTATTTTCATATTAGAAAATTAGATCTTAATTTGAAGAGTGGAATTCTGAACATCTTTAAATCTGACATTCTTGGAAGTATGTAATGTAGTTATGAGTTTTAATAATGTGGAAGTGAGTACATATTTTTCCCCTGACTACAGTGAAAACTTCATCAACATTCTGAATATAGGACTTCGATTCCTTACCATAAATCAGTTAAGACAAACAAAAAAAAATACTTTTCCTTACAGACCTAATACGCTAAGGTATCTAATTTAATTATATGGGTAATAGAACAATGATTAAGAAGAACTGAATCCTCATTTTAGGAGATGGAATGACTGGCGGCTTTTCCAACTGGTGAGGTAAAGAGCTATATTTTCATCTTGGCAGAATATGACTCATGTCGCAAATAAAAGCTTAAATAATCTTTAAATATTTTAAAGTGGGGGTAATTATTTCGATTAAGTGAAATCTAGGAAAAGATCTTATAGAAAAATTTAAACATCCCTATTTTGAGATCGTAGAACATGCTTCTGGTCTTGGTATTCGACATATTTTCTCACTTTCCCAGAAAGTAGAGAAAATCACTTTTCATTTTAGGTTCAATTTATTGCACTAAATCATTAAACTAACAAATTTTACAGTAAGAAGTTTATGTATTATATAAAATTCCATAAATTTGCACATTTTAATCGGAAAAATCAAGAAAAACGACGAAAAAACGATCAAAACAAAATAACCTGTTATATCAAAGGCTGTAAGGATCATATTTGCGCCTGTTCCCCTCCTTTAATTTTATATTAGGCATGATTTTCCCTGCATATAGGATCGTATTGCTTTTATCCCTATTAGCAGAAAGTATTAAGTGAAAACAAACTTCAAGAAGAAAGGCTGGAATAAAAATATTCCAACCATAAAACATGTACCATTAGTTTTTTAAATATATGAGACAGGTTTATCACCCCTTTTTTTCATTAGAATGAGGAAGAACTTTAAAAAGTTGTTTTTATCAGACATTTTGTAATGCCACCTATTTCTTCTATTGTTCTGATGCCAAACAATACTCTTTTTCCATTAATTGTATAATCCTAATTAATTCAGATACATCTTGGTCTGACAACTTTCTCGCCTCCACGTAGTCTCTCCTGGACAATAACATTTTTTAAATTAACATATCTAGGTCGGTTTAGGTTAGTTCAATTTTCCAAACTAACTAAAACCAAATTAAACCTGAACTAACCAAAAATTTTGATGGGTTAAAATTAATTTTCTCCTTATTTGTACAAAACAAAAATTAAACTATATTGTTGACTGAGATGGACATATTTTATAGTTTATACCACTAAAGTATTTTACACCTGTCAACGTCGCAATGAATATTTTGTTAAGTAGTGTAATGATCAATGACACTGACAAAATGTATTTTTGTTTTTTCGTTGAAAATACAAGTTCTTCCGAATTGATTTGTTAAGATTTGTGCAAAAATAATTGAAATATATCACATAAGATGCACTTTGACAAATACCATTCATAATAAATATGAAAGTTCGGTGTTTTCTTCAGAAATAAAAGTGACGTGAAGTGAAACATAGTTTTTTGGGATTCGTGGGAAAGTGAGAGAAAATAGTAAAAAACCAAGGACACAATCGTCTTCTACGAGTCCGAATTTTTTTCCAAAAAAAAGCCATGTTCCTAGATTTCAGTTAATCAATATAATTACCAAAGCATATAATTGTCTTAAAACTACAAATATCGAATGAACTTTTTTTAACATCTATGCAAGGTTTGAATTATTAAACTAAGTAATTTATTAAACAAATAGTTAAAAAGTAGTATATGAACAATTTTTTTATACATCCTGAACGAAAATAAAATATCAGTGTCTTACCTCAAATTTGAAATTTATATCGTCTTTGTTTGTTATATCTTTATTTTGTTTAAATTCTCTTGTAGTGCGCTTAAGAAAATATTCTTTGTCAGTAAACTTTAGTTGCTGACCGTATCTTAAAAGATTTTTGTATAATTTTAGAACTTCTCTTTTACTTGGTAAACTCATTTTTAAATTCTTAACACATTTTTAGGTTATGGAACATTTCTAGTTTTTGAGGTTATGATTTCTGTTTTTGACAATCATAGACGTAAGAGCATAAACAAAGGGTGCATTCCACTAGGTGCTCACAACGCTCAAAATATTCCTTCAGCCGTTCCACATGACGATTACGGTCGTTGCAGTCGCGGCGAAAACGTAATTAATGACGTCATTACTCTCGTTCAAGCCCAGCTCACAACGACCCATCTGAAAAGGTGGGTCAAAGTGAACGTTGAGAATTTTGGCGCGGTTTTATAAATTTAAAGATAATTGGATGTAAGAGTTTCAAAATTACAGTGTAATATATAAGAGAAAATAAGGAAAAAATTCGTAAAGAGTGAAATGATAGGAAAATGACGTTTTTTTGAAAAAATTTTGATACATACCCCCTATTTCGAGGTCGTAGAACACGATTCTGACCTCGGTTTTCCATAATTTTTCCTCAATTTTGCGGAAAACAAGGAAAATAACTTTTCACTTTAGGTTAAATTTTTTCACTAAATCGTTAAACTTTTGTTATAACAACGAATTCCACAGTGATAGAAGCTTCTGCATTATACAAAAATTCAAAAATATGCACTTTCTTTATCAAAAAAATCCGAAAAATTACCACGACAAAAACCACAACAAAATCAAAAGAAAACGCCGGTACTCAAAAATAATAGTTAGCATAGTTCGCTAAAGATGGCGTACTGTTGAAGTCGGCGATGTTGCCAGATTGCAAAAACGATTTCTTTAAATAATCTCTTTCTGTTTGAATTGGAAAGAAAAGGTTCCAAAAAGAATGTTTTCCTTTCCTTTGATTATTGAAGAACTATTAATTACTCTTATGTCTATGTCTTGGATGTGCGATTTTGACTCTAAATAATAAAGGTTTTAAGGATTATAATTGCTTTTGTTTGTCTCCCTCCAAATACCAGTACTTTGATGTGCGATTTTGACTCTAAATATTGAAGGTTTTAAGGATTATAGTTGCTTTTGTTTGTTTCCTTCCAACTACCAGTAGTTTTAAACGGATAATATGAACTGATCATATTGCTTATGTCCGTTAGCAGAAAGTGTCGAGTGGCAGAGCTTGTCCCGCCTCCACGAGGTTTCTACTGGACAATGACATTTTTTAATTATTAAATCTAGGTCAATTTAGGTTAGTTCAGGTTAGTTCAGGTTAATTTCAGTTTTTTAAAGTAACCAAGACTAACGTTAACCTGTACTTATCAGAACTAACCAAAAATTTTGGAAGGTTAAGATTCATTGTACCCCTTTTTATACGTTACAAACATTAAACTATGTTGTTAACTGTAATGGGTAAATTTTAAAGTTTATACCAGGAAACTTTAAATCTAGGTTAATTTAGATTAGTTCAGGTTAGTTTCTGTTTTCCAAATTAACCAAAATCAAGCTAAACCTGAACCAACCTATCTTAATCAAAACCAACCAATAATTTTGAAGGATTAAGATTATTTTTACTTAGAAACTGTTCTGAATATTAAAAAAAATTAAACCATGTTGTTGACTGAGAAAAACAGATGTTTATATTATGAAGAAATTTTAAATCTGGCAACGTTGCACCTTTGTACGTGATTCGGCGGCCAGTTTAGACAGTCTGACCGTCGATGACGTTTTCGAGACGTGTTTTTGATTTTTCACTGAAAATATAAGTTTTTCTAAATTGGTTTGCTAAAATTTGTGCAAAAATAATTGAAATATATTACGTACAATATTTTTTAACTAGTTCCATTGAAAATGAAGACGTAAATTCGGTTTTTAATTGAAAAGAAAGTGCTTTGTGAAATGACGCTTTTCTTTTTTTGAGTTTTCCGGGAAAGTGAGGAAAAATAGTGAAAAATCAAGGCCAGAATTGTGTTCTAAGACCTCGAAATAGGGGGTGAGTATCGAAATTTTTTCAAAAAAACATAATTTTCATGCTTTTCACGCTTTGCAAATTTTTACCTTTACTGCCCTCGATTCATTGGTATGAACAACTCGGAGCTATACAGGTGCAAGAAGCGCTTGCTTTATTCAAGTAGTGCATTATGCCTCGGCGCTTGTCAGATCTGCTTTCCCCTTACCCCTCAAGCATCAATAAAAATATTTGGTGTATAAAGCCCTATCAGTTATCATTTTTATATGCTATTTTTGGATAAAAAACATTTTATACATGAAATGTGCACAAAAATAAGATTATTTCACAAGATATCGGACTTACGTTCATAGCTTTTTTAACGAATTGTGAAATATTTATTGCCAAAAATGCCATGACACCAGGCAAAACTCATAACTAATAAGTAATAAAATAATATTTTTACCTTTTTGTCCTCAATATGTTTTGCTATGCATATTAAAAATACAAATTCCAAAAAAAAATAATTTGGAGGTTATTTAGCGTTCAAATTAATACTTTAACCGCTTTATTCAGATTTGCTCGGAGTTACTCAGGGTTTGATGCACCTGAGCTTAAAACTCTTGAATCGAGGGCAGTAACTGAAAAATAAATTTTTAAAATGTAGTAATTTTATACAAGAATATTTATAGAATGTAGTAATTATATAAAATTTACTTAAAATGATTTTTGAATTATTCATCTGAATAACGATTAATAACATTCTCATAATCAATAATACGTGGCCTAAGTTTTCGCTTTTCCTGATTTTGTAAAAGTGCATTCCATTCTTCATCTGAACTTGATGAAGTACTTTTTAACACATTATTACTATCCACCAACAAATATCCAACTGGCGCCATAAAAGACATTTCGATTATATTTCAACATAAATTACTTGAAGACTCCGCTAAAATAAAATATAAGAAACCAAAAGGTATTTTTTTTAACATAAAGCAAGTTAACCAATAATTATATCCAATTTGTAATATTTAACTCAACGCTGAAGACGTCCACAATCCAGTTCCACTTGGGTTTATGACTGGAATGCTCACAAGCTAGTGGAAGGGGAAAAACCGCGATCATGAGCGTGATTGTTGTGAGTGCTTAGTGGAACGCACCCAGATTTAAACATAGGCTGAAACTGATAACTTCATGTTATATTGAATATGCATTTACTTGTCATTGGGTCGAAGTGATCATGATTACTACTGAAAGTAATAATGACTCAGAAGAATAGGCCTATACTAGACCGCGGATCTCATAGAAGCAAATTGGCTCATGATTAGAAAGAGACAGGACATTTTCGATGAGTAGCACCTATCTTTCTAATGGCGGAGCGAAGAACGATATTCCAAACGTTATTGGGTACCCCCTGTCCCCTGACTAAAATTAGAAAGAGAGGTACTACTCATGGAAAATACTCTATCTCTAAGTATGAGCCAGCTTTCTTCTATAGGATCTCCCCTATATTAAATACTATTAATTACTCTTTCTAATTTCGGTCAGGGTACCTATTCTCGTTCTTGAGAGAACGATCATCTTGATGGAAAGTGGGCGTAGTTCTCACGAAAAAGTATTCAGAATACGGTTTCTTACTTTTTAGTGAGAACCACGGCCACTTTCCATCAAGATGATCGTTCTCTCAAGAACGAGAAAAGTAACCAAGAATACTATTTCATACTTTTTCGTGAGAACCACGCCCACTTTCCATCAAGTGACCGTTCTCTCAAGAACGAGAATAGGTACCCAGGTGACGTTTGGAGTATCGTGCTTAGCTCCGCCTTTAGAAAGAGAGGTACTACTCATTGAGCATTACTGCCCTCGATTCATGGGCTGGAGCAGCTCAAAGCTGCTCAGGTGCAAGAAGCACTTGCTTTATTCATGCAGTGCATTATGTCTCGGAGCTTGTCAGATTTGCTTTCCCTTTACCCCTCAAGCACCACTACAAATATTTGGTGTATAAAGCCCTAGCAGCTATCAGTTATCATTTTTAGATGCTATTTTTGGTTAAAAATCTTATATACATGAAATGGAGAGACAAAAAATAAGATTATTTCACAAGCTGTCGGACTTACGTTCATAGTTTTTTTAACGAATTATGATATATTTAGGGCCGAAAATGCCATGACACCAGACAAAATTCAAAACTAATAAGTAATAAAATAATATTTTTACCTTTTTGTCTTCAAAATGTTTTGCTAGACATATTAAAAACACCAATTCCGAAAAAAAAAATTGGAGGTTATTTACTGTTCAAATTAACACTTTAACCGCTTTATTCACATTTACCAGGAGCTACTCAGGGTTTGATGCACCTGAGCTTAAAACTCTTGAATCGAGGGCAGTAAATGCTCTGTCCCTCAGTAAGAGCCGTTTTACACACACAAGAATTATTGCCAAAATTTATCTCATAATTACTGCCCTCGATTCATTGGCATGAGCAGCTCAGAGCTGTCCAGGTGCAAGAAACGCTCGCTTTATTCAAGTAGTGCATTATGCCTATGCGCTTTTCAGATCTGTTTGCCCTTACCCCTCAAGCCCAATAAAAATATTTGGTGTATAAAGCCCTAGCGACTATCGGTTATCATTTTTAGATGCTATTTTTGGGTAAAAAACATTTTATACATGAAATGGAGACACAAAAATAAGATTATTTCACAAGATATCGGACTTACATTCATAGTTTTTTTTAAACGAATTGCGGAATATTTATGACCGAAAATGCCATGACACCAGACAAAATTCAAAACTAATAAGTAATAATATAATATTTTTACCTTTTTGTTTTCAATATAAAAACACCAATTCCGAAAAAAATAATTTGGTGGTTATTGACCCTTCAAATTAACACTTTAACCGCTTTATTCAGATTTGCTCGAAGCTACTCAGGGCTTGATGCACCCGAGTTTAAAACTCTTGAATCGAGGGCAGTAAATGGTGTGCCCGGACATATTAAAGTAACAGTACTGATCGTTAAATAAACAGAAAATGTCCGGACCATGCTATGCGCCATTTTGGGTAAAGTGAAGTTATAACAACAATACGCTGTAGCCACTGAGAGTGAGTCCACACGATACCAAAAATTTCGGCGTAGGCGTATTACGCCCATTTATGATAAAAATGTCTCGTCCACACGGGGAACTTTTATCGTGCAGTCGTGCAGTCGTAATGTTTTTTTTGTGGTAACCTAACTTTTTTCTGATTTTTTGATAATATTTATTTATGTATAAATTAAAATAAAAGAAAATAAAAAAAATTATTGCAGCAATGTTGTTATGTAGAAAAAGAAAACTAAAAAACAATTACAAAAGATAAGGATATTATTAATATATTCTTTATTAAAAAAACGGGAAAGTCGTTGCTACTAGGTCCGATCTGTTTTTGAGAAAAACCTTGGAGAAAGGCTTGGACATACTAATGATTTAATTCAAGAAATTGATCCTGATTTTTTTAAAATATTTTCCTGTTACTCTTGGTGAGTTTGAAAAGCTGTTGTTGGGCCAATAATTAGGAAACACGCTATGGAAATGTGTACAGCTATACTCTTTTTACTAGGTTTGAAAAAACATTGTGATAAAAATAGCTGATGAAATCAGCATGTGAAAGCAACAGTGCGAATTCTGAGTCGGTAAACAGTGTTTTTGAAATTAGTCATGTTACTTGTGCAATAATATGAGACTCTTTAAAACAAGTTTTATTTCCGAAGTTTGCCACTTCTGCCTGGTAAAGAATTGCCAAGGAGTTCAAAAACGAGAGTTTCAATATAAAGTGTCATTTTAACAATTGTTTTAATAATTACAATTGTTTGTAGTTTTTCGAAGAATATATTACGTATGACACTAACTGGATTTCTGTTATTAAATTTCCATCAATGTTAATTTTTACTTTTTAATTGTTTATAATAGGTTTATATAAAATTTGCTAAGGGTAGGGTTACTAGACTACAGGAATTTTCCTGACATGTCTGAAATTTTAGCCCCTTGTTAGGAAGAAACAGGAAAAAACTGCAATTGTCAGTATTTTTTTGAAATTAAAAGAGGAAAATATAAGTAATGAAAAAATATTTATTAATCATTCTAGTGAGAAAAAATAAATCGATTAAACGTTAACAAAATGAGTGAATTGTTAATTTAGTATATTAATAAATTTACTTTAATACTTTTTATTGCTTGATGTTTCTTTTGGCAATTGCTGGACTTTTATAACTATTTCATGACATTCTTCACATGATATGTTCTTTAAGTTAAATTGTGTCTAGAATAGAACCTTAACAGAAGACATTGTTGTAAACCAACTATTACTACAAATTATTAATTATTAAATTAGTATATATATTTTTAAGTTACTCTTACGGATTAATAGATAATTATAGTCTAATATTTAATACTCCCTTAAGAAATAGTTATATCTTAAGTAAATTTATGTTCTAATAGGTTCAAACAAAAGCATGCCTTAATCTCCGAAACTCTAAAACTTTACTTTTTACAGAGACCATTAGTTTTGTTTATATTGTCATCGTCCCATAAATACACACTTTTTCATTTCAGTAATCATGTAAATAAATAGTTATAAGTTATATTTGTTAGTACGCCTATGACTCTCAAATATATAATTTAGATTCAGAATAGAATGTAACTAGGACATGAACATTGAAACGAGAGGAACTAAAATCAAAAAACTACAATAGTAACATTAAATTAGTAAGTAAGAACAAAAACTGTTGTTACCTCATGATTTAGTGAACATTATAATAAAATATTAAAAAAGTAATATTAGAAGATTTATTTGAATTAATCGAACTAGCAAAGTTATAACATTGATGGCAGCGAAAGGCAAAGCTTATAACAATATAGACAGTCTGTCTCTCCTTAGTCCACTACGCTCCCATTAATGAGAAGACTCACTCAATATTGGCATTTGATGCTTTGATTGCAAAAATTTTGAAAATATCACTGCCTTAACATACAACATTCAGATAAAATGTCCGGATATTTACAGAAACATTAGGGATATTGTCAGGAAAACTCATTATTTGATCTGGTAACCATAGCTAAGGGCATGTCTGTGGATTAGCGTCTCGATATCACAGATTGTCGTTGAATAGAAATTGTATTATATAATGGCCTTTATTTCATAAGCTTTAATTTATATAATGAACACCTGTATTATTGCAATTGTTATAAAATTAATAAAAAAATGAACTAAAATCGTTTTTTTTTTTTTTTTTTTGAGGACCAAGCAGTAATGATCTTCGGTAACAAGCATTTTTAATAAATTAAAACAATTTAACATAATTCATAAATATCTATTATTTCAAAACTCGCTAAATAAAATATATAAATAAAACAACAAAGTTTAAAAAAAAACATAGGTTATGTTTTCATACAAAATATTGAAAATAAACAGTTTCCACCATTTTGAAAGCAATCCGCTGAAAAGTTAAACATGATTTGGCGTAATGACCTTGGAAAAGGCGGATTTAGGCGGGAAATCTTCGGTCTTTGTCTTTTTTTAAATCTAACAAATCACAATGCTTGAAATTTGACATATATCTTATTACGCTACGCTGCCGCCGAAATTTTTGGTATCGTGTGGACTCACTCTGAAAGATTATACCGACTAAACGTAATCGTTTACCTCCCACTGACAAAGTTTGAAGCAATTTGCATACCTTTCCGAAATTTCATCGACATAAGTAGTTGAACGAAACGAATGGTAGAAAAAGATAAAATGACAGTATTATGTTATAACCTCACCCAACTGATCCAAATTGTTTCAATTGATTGTTATGTTGGACGTCTGCCATACTATTGGTCGGTTGTAAAAAAAGATTTTTATATTTTGGGTTGTTAAAAATAATTAGTCATAAAAAAAGCAATATGTTGACGAACCGTATCTACAAAACATTTTATTTTTTGAAAAAACTGTTGAAATGGTACTCCGTTATATTCAGTATTTTCTAATTTTTAATTAAAATATCCTTAGAAAGTTGAATGTGTCGTAAATTATAAGTAAATTTGTGATTATAGACATACAAAATTATTACACTAAATTCTATTCATATCTCAACAGTATGAGCGTGCTGTTTAAAAATTGTTTTACTACGGCTAGTTCTAATCATGAATTTAACATAAACACTTCCCAGATAGCACAAGATTTCCATTGGATATCCAGAATAGGTACATATAATGTCCTGTATGTCCATGGACCGTTTATGGATGTCAATTAGATGTGATGACCTGCAATCTATATGGAAGTCCATATCTGAATGTCCAGTGTAAGACCATCAGACGACCATTAATTAAATTTCGGGATGTCGGTAAAATCGGATACTGTTATATCGGCATGTAGAATTGTCATTTCTTAACCGCCGGCCCGCCATGATCACAGTGCCCATTATTGTGTTGACGTCGAGCTAAAAAAGACCTTTGGAGTTTTAGTTGAGCTAAAATCAAGTGTGCTTTTTATTTGAAGAAGATGCCACCGTTAAAGGTAAGTATAGTTATTTTTAATTTAATTTTTTTAATTATACCACTACAGACATGCCCGACGAAAAGCTGATAATTTAGTATCAAACTCGCACAAATTTGAAAGTGAACAAAATATTCAGTATCAAAACACGTATGTTAAAATATAGCTTTTGTAGCTATACTTTTTCATACAATTACTTATTTAAATGGAAATTACTACAAATAAGTGCAAATATTTTGATAGGCCAATGAATTTTGTATCTTGGTTAAAATGGAGCACAGATAGAGTTGTAAATTTGTGTAATAATAAAATTGTAAATTTTAGAGAAAATTCTCTCTGATAAAGTCATTATTGAGTAATCAGTGTAATAAAATTGCTGGCATTAATAAATGTTATCAAAATTTATAATGGAATGAAAGCTATAGTAAATTTGAATAATTATATTAATTTTTTTATGACTATTTTGGATTAAACGCTAGTAAAAGTTTACATTGATGTGTATTTTTGTGCAGTATAATTGTTTAAAAATATATAATAGTTTTGACAGTTCGACTCTAGGTTTAGACTTATAATTTAATTTATTTTAATTATTTTTTAGATGAATTTTCCACAGATTGGCCCAAATAAAATTCCTATGTGAAAGCCAATTTGTACCAAATTAGAGAGGATAATCAGGTAATCTTAAATAGGGAAAAAACAACAAGTATCTACAAAGAATTTTCTGCAGGAGTTCAACTATCCTTTTACTTAAGAAAATAATCAGCTGCCTCAAGTCACATAAAATCTTCAGGACAATTTAAACTTCAAAGATGCAGTAAGTTTATTACACTTCTTCTGAAATAAAAGCTGAAACTTATTCGAGTAATGCTTCTTTATGTGTATGAGTCTATTGATAAAAAAAAAACTTTATTTACAGGATTATTTTATATATATATTTTTTACTTTGATTCTTAAAGTCAAAAATATTCTTAGGTTAGCATATGTGGAGTTAACGTTTAATTATCTCAATAAAGTAATATAATTTTAGGTTTTACAATTAGCGAAAATTGGAGGAAATTATACCTATTAACTTATTAAAAGATATTTTATTGTAACAATGACAGATAGCCTTTCCAAGAATTATACATATGATGGAACAGTAAAGTGCCCTTTAAAGAACTTATGTTCACTATTTGTAGGTAAGTTACCACTTAAATATAAAAATTTGATGAAAAAAATCTCTCTGTTTTATTTGTCATACTCGTAAATAATAAGAACAAATTGGGTGTCAGATTTCACACGTTGAACTCTAGATCCTCTTGTTCTGATAATACCAGACAAAAAGTGTGTTAAAATTTTTTTTCTGGCCTGTTGGTTTAAGCACTCTAAGCAATAACGATGCATTTGGAGAGAGACAGAGAGACAGATTTAAATTCCTACAAAACCATAAAATACTGCATCATTTAACGTTAAACCTTATTAATTTTCAGCTGCGGTAGAAGAATGGGAGGCCGATAAAAAACAGCCGAAGACGAGATTAGACAATGGCAGAAGAGATTAAACGACAGAAATAAATCTAGAAAAAAATAATTATTGTAACAATAAAAAGTCTTTATTTAAATAATTGGTATATTTTCTATTACCCAATTGAAATTGTACCTATTACTATGGAACCAGATAACTTATTCATAGCGATCCTTCTACAGCTTGAACAATTTAAATCAATTGAAGCTATATTTTGTAGCACTTGCAATTCGACTAATTATAAAATTTTATATTCTTATATAGTATTGTATTAAAAACTTGACAATTGTAATCAATAAGTGTAATATGTGGATCCAGTTCCTGTTACCTGGTTCGCTAATGTAATTTATATTTGTTTAATTTTTGGGACTAATAGAGCCATCTATGGTTACTTGTTATCGACGTTTTGATGACATGAGTGGTCTGTGTCTTCAAAAGTGCAGATTAATTAGGTACTGTAAGCTCTCGGACCCTAAGCAAATTCTGAAAATATCTACCATTCACGTTACCGGAACGTCAAGAAGAGGGAACCATAGATTATGACCTATTTATCCAAAAAGCACAATACCATCGGATAATATGGCCACCATCGGGTCAAGAATGTACAATATATGGACATCCAAAATTAGTGCTATTAATATCCAAAAATGATCCATACTTGGACAATATATGTAATCCAAAAAGACGTCCATGAGTGGGACAAACGTATAGTCTAGTGGATATCCATAGGATGTTGGTGGACAAATTCTGGACATCCCATGGATACCCAGTATGTCCAGCTTTGGATAAACGATGGATATCCAGTGGACTGAAGTGTGCTATTTGGGTTGTGTCTCCATATGTCCATAACAGCCGAGTATCTTTTAAACACTTAAGTGTAACATCTTCGATCATACCCTAGATTTAAACAACAATAGATTTGTTTGAAGGCTGTTTGTGGTCAGTGGGGGAGACGCTTTTTTGATGCTTGACAGACATAAACATATTTACTTATCTTGTTTTGTCAGCTTAATTGCTTGTCGTGACTTTTTTTGGTGGTTTTAAGTGTTAGAAATTACTATAAATGCGAAGTTTACAATTAATATTAACAAAAAGAGGATTTAAAAACTTATTTTTATCGGCAAATATTGTTAGATATTATTTACATATTGAAAATAAAAACAATAATAATTTAGACAACCATATATTCATACTTTGTTTTCAGAATTGACGTACCGATGATACTCGTTTAAATAATGCAGTTAGAAAAGGATAGCATAAAATTGGTATGTCTGTACCAAGAAATTAAATATTTACTGTTTTTCAACACTTTTCCAAATATAAATAAAAATATTATTACGTTATTCAGCGTTCAAATAACTGGGCCCTAGTTCTGAAGTTATGCTACTTTTACGGGGGTATGTTCGAAGTGTACCATAATTGTTTTCATCAACACAACTTATAAAAAATTTGAGAAATAACAATTTGTAAGATATTTGAAACTTTTATTTAAATAAGTAGCATTAAATTTTATATTCAAATAATGTTAAATGCAACATTTTACTTCCTTACGCTTTGTTATACACTATACTACACTACAGTTAAATAAATATTATTATGATTATAATTTATTAGGACATATAAATTTGAACCATACAGGCCAACGAACGAGGTTCTTCAGAATAAAAACCTTATTTATAGTACATTTGATCTTCAAGCCCCTACAAATCTTTACAAAATAATAAAAAAGTATATTAAAGTTTGAATGTGAGATCTGCCAGTATCATTAATAGAGGTCTTCTGGCTGGCCTATGGTTTCGGTCTCTGGTCGTACACAGTTCCTCTATCACCGGTCAAGTTTCAGGTTTTTTTTCAAACTTAGTTGTCGGGACAGGAAGTCTTGTAATAAGATGCTGGATGTTTAGTGAATTCATACAATAATTGATTGGTGGATAATTAGGACGATGGAATTTAGTCATACTACATAGAGCTGCGGTTTCTACCGTTTCAAGGTTTATCAGTGCTGGCTTCCTGCAATTACTGTATGTGGGGGGCATCTAATCCTAATAAAGTCAGTATATTGCTTTGTATATATAAGTTGTTTTTTTGATATGCCTTTTTCTGTGTATATTAGGCTGCTAAGGTATTTGGCCCTTAATATACATTTTTGTTTAACAGTTCTAAAGTGCCAATTTAAGGTAATTTTATGGCCTATATTTACACCTAAATATTTGATGGCGTGGTGCATATTACTTGGTTTTGCCCAAAATGGCGTCGAGCATACTCCGGACATTTTTCGTTTGACAGCTCCATTACAATCTGTCATTCATTTTATTTTTAGAAATCCGTGATGATTTGGTTTCTTGCTGTCTGCTCCATTTTATTATGACTGATTAAATCTGTAATGATGATTATTATCCAAGCTGCTTTTATCCATATTACCAAAAATGCAAAAAATTGACAAACTTGTCATATCTTAAATCTTTAAAAGACAAATCTTCGCTGTTTTTGTACCTCGTATCTTTTATTGTTTCGAAGATAACAATAATAGTTCTTAAAGCTAGCTAGATGATTATTTTAACATTTTTTTTAGAAAGAAAGCATGTTACATTTTAAATTTGAAAGAAACGGTTTATAAATAATAAAACTTTGGCAAAAACTTCAAATTATTACGTTAAAAATGAGAACCGCTTAAGCTTTCTGGAAGTGGCTTGGCTTGATGCCATAACTTTAAAAATAGTCCCTCCCGCCGAATAAAATATCACATTGGTCTTTGACAGGATCTAAATTCAAAACACAAATTGCATAATTTTCATTCCGTATGTTATTCATTTTCATTTAGTATGTATTTTTAAAGTGCAGATAGCTTGACAGCTGCATTCCATATGTAAATGTATTATTTTTTAATACATTATAGACGTTTTAAACCAGAGGAGATAAGAGTGCGAGTGTGGGTAAAATTCAGACTAAATGATATTATGATATATAATATTGAGGTGTTAGATCGATGTTACTAACGGCGTTATCGACTAAAACATGGATGGGCCAGGCAAAAATTCATTTAAAAAGTACCTATTTTAATTTTATAACTAACAATATTGTGCTTTTTAAATTCTGACACTTAAAACTGATAATAATAAACAACTTTATCAAATCATGCATACATATTACAAAGTAATACAATGCATAAATGAAATGTACGGGGCAAAATTTAACCAACGGATATTTTTCCATTCAACCAGCCCCCAATTAGTTCTTTTAGTTTACAGTTTGTATGGGTGTTGCAGCTATGGTAATTCGGCTAGCTTCCTTTTCTCTATCCGCGCTTACACCTTTTTTATTTGGCAACCCATCGGCAAGATTTTCACGTTTCCCGAAATTGGGATTCCGTAGTTTAATTTAAAAAAGTCCAGGAGATGTTCTTTTGTCTCATGCGTGACACACACGTTTGGACGTACTCATATGCTGAGGATGCGAAATTCCCTACCTCTGATTGAGTTTATTGCACATAGCCTTTTCTTTAAGTTACTTTTCCGCTCCACCCACTTCTGCGCTATGGCCGCATATGCCTTATAGAATGTAGCATTCTACTGCGAACATAAGAATAACGCAGATGAACGACTAGTAGGTATCGTCATTTAAACAAATCCATTATTTGTGACAGTGGCGTAACTAAGAGTATGTGCGCCCCCCCCCCCCCCGCAGATTTTTGAATGGGCCCTACTATTTTACACCTCTCTTGATCCTTTCTATTTATTTGTTTTCATCCAGGAACTTGAGGCCCCCCCCCTACTGCGGAACTCATGGTGTCATTATTTACGACACTGGTGGTAAAGGCTATTTTTGCAATTAGCATATTGGAATAATTTTCTCATGTGACACTTTCTGCATGAAAACGTAAGTCAATTTAGTATCTTCTAATTTTTACCTTTTAGTAGTTTAAGTTTATTATGAAACCAACGACTACTTGCAAGCAACACAACAAACATTTGTACAAGAGTGTTGAATTGAAAAACGCTTGCGCTAGGAATAACGAACACAATAATAGCGTAGCGTTTTAAATGACATGAATTCTTTCCATCATACAAACAGTGGCGCAACAGTTTCTTTTTAGTTATTCATTAGAACCATCTACTCTCTATATATGGCTGTATTCTTTTAAGTAAATTATCACTGATCAAAGTGAACAAAGTGAAACTGATAACTTCATGTTCTTTTGAATATGCATTTACTTGTCATTGGATCGAAGTGATCATGATTATTTCAAGTGACAGATCTGAAAGTAATAATTACTCAAAAGAATATACTTATAATATGTATATATTACGAAAATCAAGTATAAATAATCACAAAATGGTAAATAAATGTTTTAATTTTTATAACGATACCAACTTTTTCTTACGTTTGTCGTTAACTTTATTACAGGTCCTATGCCTAATCATTTAGATTTAATATTATATTCAGTAGTTGACGTTTGTTGCAGTCAGTAATATTACTCGATAGCAAATCTAGCGGCAGTAGCTGGATATAAATTATTGCAGACTAAATAAGCATTAATTGAAAATTGGCTAACAAGTCACTTGGGTGTCAGCAAACAGTTTTTGTCTGATGAAGCTGGACTCTAAGCATAAATGGCTAATGTTTTGTTAGCTATCAGGCATATATTCTTTATGGGAACCTGTGGTAGTGGCAGCTATATTATTTACATAATAAGCTATTCGATTCTATTAAAAATATGTTAAAAATTATCATCATAATAGATTTCAACGTAAAAGAGCATATTTTATTTATTTTCCGAAAAAATATGTTTATATCTTTAAAAAATGTAAATTAAATAAATATTTTTTATGTTTGATCAAATGATGGAAAATCCTCCATGATTGGTTGCAACTCTGGTGACGTCATATATAAATAAACAGGATGTCAGTTCACTGATTCGCCATTTTAACATTAGTAATATTCTTGTAGTAGATGCACGCTAATGATCTTGTTCTAGGGACGCACTTATATTCCTGATTTTTATGCTACGGAATTAAGAAACGTTAAAATATCAAGGTAAGTATTACTTGCAACTCATTTATTCAAATATATTACTCAAGGTTCATACCAAAAACTTGAGTATAAAATCATGCAATAGGTTAGTTCAGGTTAGGTTAAAATCCTTGACATAAGAGAAATTAATATTCCTTAATGTAGACTGCGGATTCTTTAGAAGAAATTTGGCTCGCGCTTAAAAAGAGGTGAGATAGAGCGTTTTCGAGGAGTAGTACCTTTCTTTCTAATGACGGAGCGAATCACGATACTCCAAACGTCATTGAGTATCCCTGTCACCTGACCAAAATTAGAAAGAGAGATACTCCTCCTCGAATCTCTTTTTAAGCGCATACCAACTTTCTTCTATAGAATCCGCAGTTTATATTAAGTAATATTAATTTCTCTTACATCTATGGATAAAATAGGTTATGTCAACAATAAATTTGGATGTGATTATAACAAATCTCTTTGATTTTATAAGTGTGATCTTTGTTCTAGTCTATAAGAGGAAAATAATGCATGCATGTGATATAACTTCATGCTTTAGATAACGAACCTTGCTCAAAAGTTATAGCAGCTCAGTGGTAAGATACTGAAGTAATATAAAAATAGCAAACACATTAAAGTGATTTTCACACATAAAAACAATAGCTAGTTCTAACCATAGACGTAAGAGAAATTATTATTTAATATAGACTGTGGATCCAATAGAAGAAAGTTGGCTCACGCTTAAACAGAGATTTGCGGAATAGTATCTTCCTTTCTAATTTCGGTTAGGTGACAGGGATACCCAATGACATTTGGAGTATCGTGCTTCGCTCCGACATTAGAAAGAGAGGTACTACTCCTCGAAACCGCTCTATCTATTTTTAAGCGTGAGCCAACTTTCTGTTACAGGATCCACAGTCTATATTAACTAATATATCTCTCTCTTACGCTTGTGGTTCTAATCTAAACTGTTTTTGCCTTTTGGGATCCATTGGATCAGAAATAAACATATTTTTTGGAGTGGTATGGACGTCGATGTTCATTGTGGCACTACCCATCATTTATAAACAATTTTATAACGATAAACAAATAAAAATTTCAAGAAGTCAAACGAACTATCATTTAGCGCTGCTTTATAATGTGTTATTACTCAAATTGCGTTTCGGAGTGCTTCATTAACGTTCAAATTTTTTCATTGATTTTTACCAAAAATACAACAGATCTTCAGGAGATATTTATGTACCGTGCATTAAATGTAATAATAACTAATATGAAATAATTTTCCAATAGTAGTTAAATATCCTATTATGTATTTGTACATTTTGTTAAATAAATACCGGGCATTTTTCATTGAAAAAGCCTGCGTATAAATATGGATTTTTATTTGCTGTAAATTTGTATCAATGTACTTAATTTTCATGTAGAATTTGGTGTGATCTGTCAAACAGTTTACAGTTGTTGGTTAAGTTAGTTGACCTCAAATGTGCAATGGCGTCTTCAATATGGATAAAAATATCGGATAAGGATTTTGTATCGAATTTTGTGGTGCTGACAAAATAGCTTGAGCAGAATCGTTGAAAAGGTTGGAGGTCTACGGTGAGTTAGCTTTCTAGAAAATACGAGCATCTAACTGATCATTCAAGCTTAAGAGTGATGGATCAGGATTTCTACATGTTAGGTGATGTTTAGGGTAAAACACCTGTGTGAATTTCCTTTAAAAAAACACTACAAACAGATAGTTTAAAATAAGCTTGAACGATATATTTTAGACCCTATATTCATGAAATACATCATAATGGGTAACAAGACGTGAGTTTGATATGAAAATCAGCGAACACGCTGCGAAATACCGTTTTATAACGGGCCAAAACCGAAAAAATAACACTGTAAAGTCCTTCGAAAATAAAGTCATGTTTTATTGTCGTGGTATTGTCCAATTGGGATTCCTTCTAGAAGGGCAAACTGTTAACAATCAATAAGTTGTAAGATATTTGAGATAGAATAATGCTTAGATTTTGCATTATGCTAATGCGATCTTCATCATCAATCATGCGTGAATTTTTGACCAATAACCCAACACATGTCATCGATCAAGCACCTTGTTGGTCAGATATGCTCTCGTGTAACATTTTTGTGTAGCTAAAGGCCATGCTGGAAAGCGCCTACAAGAGCAATGAGAAATGAGCAGTTCGTTTAAAAAAAAAATGAAAAATGAATCCTAATTTTGGTAAGAGAGTTTAACATATATCTACATACTTCGCAAAAAACTCACGTTTTTGTATCGCTTTCTCAGGTTTTCCCGTAACTAAACCACAATAGCGTAAATCTCTGCTCGACGTGATACTTCAGAGAAAAAACATATTGAATTTGGATATTACGTCATGTATTGCTACCTACTAAAACCTATACGGTTTTTTATAAAAATTACGGAATTTAAGTTTATGCTATTTCTCAAGCTTTTTTCCACTTGCAAACTTAATATCGTTTAAATATGTTCTACGTTTTTCAATTTTTATAGGCAATTTCTGTTAAATGCAACTGCCGACATATAAAAAATAATTTAGCATTGTACTGATAGTAATGATTAAAATTATAAATAATTAGAAATTCAAACCACTGAATAAACTTAGAAATGACATATGACATTAGTAATTGGCCTGAGTGATTCTGGTTTATATAAGGGCGTGTCAGTAAGATACTAAACATGACAACATCAAAAACAGAAGAATTCAAATTATTTTCTCGAGCAGTTCAAAAAAACCCAACTTTTTCAGTTCATTTACTTGACTCCGCGATATCTCAGATCGACAATATCGTCACCACTTTAGACGCCGGACGTCATTATTGTTTTGGTTTTTTTCTCGTATCCTGAATAACAAAGTTAGTTTTCGTGATTTTCGTGTATTTTGCTCGGTTTTTTTGTGTTTAGTTTATTTTTTTCCAATTTACTTCAGGGTAAGTAATGATTTCGAATAGAGTTTGCGTTTTGTTTTAGAAGACGCTGCAGCTCATTTTTCATCTCCCGAACTGGATCCAAATATTTCTCGGATGGTTACCGAAAAGTATTGTAAGTACAGTTTCGAAATTTTCTCGATAAATTACGTGATAACATTTTCGTCTTGGTTTATCATGCTCACAAATATACATATTCCATTTTCTAATCTTGGCAGCATATTTGTACACAGTTCGGTATTAATACCAAACATAAGTATAAATTGTGGATATTAAATCAAGGGTGATATTTGTTTCTTTTACTGTCCATTTTAGTTTAAGTTAAATGTACGTTTTATCCAAACGTTTTCTCGAATAGTTTACATTTTCTTTTAAAAGGTTTTGCAGCACATTTGTTCATGACTCTAATTTGATACAAATATTTTACATATAGTTGGAGGCAAAACATGATTTCGAATACAGTTTATATTTCGTTTTAAAAGACATTAGAGCCCATTTTTTATCTCTCGAACTTTACCCAAATATTGCCCGGATGGTCATAGAAAAGTATTGTAAGTACAGTTTCGAAATTTTTTTAGATAAATTACGTGATAACATTTTCGTCTTAATCATACTCATAAATACATAACTTCCATTTTATAACATTCTCATCATGTTTGCACGCAGTTCTGCATTAATACCAAATATAAATATCAAATACTGATATTAAATCAAGGGTAGTATTTTTTCTTTTAATATCAATTTTAGTTTAATTTAAATGTACCATTTCTCCAAACGTTTTCTCCAATAGTTAACATTTAGTTTTAGAAGACGTTGCATTTGTTTATGACTCTAACCTGACTGAAATATTTTACACATAGTTGGAGGCCAGTATTGTAAGTATATTTTATAAATCTTTTTGATATATTATGTGATAACATTTTTATCATTGTTTATCATGCTCACATATGCACAACTTACATTTCATAACTATTTGTACTTCATATATTGATTAATATGATGTGCCATTAAAATTGTTAATCAAATTTAAAAATACAATGGCTATTGTTTTCTGCTATAATTTTGTATTCTAAAATAATACGCTGTACTTTTAGCCTAAAAAATGCCTTGTAAATCTTTTTGTATATTTATCTATTATAGAAACTATGATTTTAAAGTAGATAGGCAACAACTGAGAGTCCGTGTAATACATGGGGTCCTAGAAAAATAATTTTATTATATTAAAACTCTTGAAGGCTGATAAATAAAATATGTAACCAAATTTGAAAAACTTGACAGAAATTTATGTTCATGACCATGATATTGTAACCTACATTGTGGTAGCTTGCAGCATTTTTTACATGTTGATAGATCGGAGACCATTCTAATGATATATTAAGTAAAATTATTTTTTAATGTGACATCCTTAATAGGCGTAGAAGTTGCTAATAAATTTACAAATCGCCGATATTTAAATTTGGAGTATATAACATATCCATAATTAAAATTACATATGATTTTCGTTTTCAGATATGCTATTTTGACTGCCTTGAATTTTCGGCTGTCCTCAGTTCTAGACTGGCTTTAACTTAATGGATCATTGTGAAATATTTATTTTTAATAATTATATTGTTTCATTTATATGGCAAATAAACAATAAAATACACTTCCTGTATTTTATAGTATTACTGCATTTATATGTTACCCAAAAATGTGAAAAACGAACTTATTCTTCTCCTTTCTTTATTTGAAAAGCAACATAGAAAATCAGTGGTGACATCGTAAAAACTATTTGTCATAAATCTTTTTAATATTTTCCAAGATAATACGTCTACAAATACTGAGTAGTGGCAGAAATCTTAATATTTATATCAAGATGGCTAAGTACCCATCTCATTTCACTTCTAAGGTTTTGTTGCTAGTATTCAGAATTAATTAATACGTGTTATTCTGAAAAGAATTAAGAAGATTTATGACCAAACTGTTTTTGCTCTGTCACCATAGGATATTTAAATCCGCCATTGCTTATCCCAGCCGGTAAAACAGATTGCTGTCTCGCGTGTACCGTCAACCCCCCCCCCCCCCCCTCCCACCAGTTTTCCAGTTTGCCCAGGTCATTCATAGATATTTCATGTTGCGTTTAAAATATATGGTTGTAACTAACTTTTTTCGTTCTGGGGTTTATAGAACTTTTATCAGTTGGTACAAATTTCAAGACTGGACTTTAAATAAAGATTGAAGTATAGGAAAAATCAACTTTTGTTGCGATTATTTTCATTCAAAATAATTAATGATATCAATGCATATTTAGCTTTTTCGCCACCTTGCGCTGTCGACAAGTCGAAGAAACGTTGAATCGTGTTCGACAATCTCGAAATAGGGGTATGTTAAAAATTCTCTAGAAAAAAATATCATTTTCTTAGATTTTCCTTAACCTAAATAATTACCATATTTAGTCAAGAATGATTTTATTTTCAATAATATATGAAATTCTAGTTATCAAATTATTTAGTTATCAAGGCTGTAGGCAAAATCTTTTAGTTCAAGATCATTTTTTTTCGACTATCTACGCCACTGGTATAGAGTCATAGCACTGACTGGTTCCCCTTGCCTGCTGCTTTGTCTTTACGGTTTTACCGCCAGGCATATTGTGTGCAGACTACCGACCGAACTTCTAGACGGTCGTCGAACATCGAACTCAGTCGAACCGTTCTCTTCATTTGTTTTGTGTTGCACGTTTTGCTGTTAGATTTTTAAAATTTCATTTTAACATTACGAAAGTGCATTTTCCGTTGATTTGTTACCTTGGTAACAAAAATTCATCATTATCAGTTCCGGCGAAATTGTGACTGGTGTTTGTGGTTTTGACAAAAATGGTTAAACGGTTCGAGTAAACACATTCCAGAAACTTGGATACGTAACAATTGATTTTTCACTGGATAGATCAGGTAAGGCCTTATGCATAATTTACTATTTTTAATTTGTCAGGCTAGATGGAGCGCATGCAGATTGGTTTGCGTAATGTAAGTTTTTAGCATCAGGTGTGTAAAATGGTGGTTGATTTTTTTTTTGTCGAGAATGAGTCAGTTATTTCACCTATATTTCCAATAAAGCAAAAAGGAGCTTTTATTAAGTTATTTCTTTGAAGGTAATTAATTATTACAGTGATAAAGAATTAATTATGTATTAAAATCTATTGTGAGCTAATGAATTATAAACGGCCTTGAATGTTTTATAGATATAAAAAGCCAGATAGATCCATAAGAACACATGTTTTTTTTTTTATACAATACCTAAAGAATCTTTTAAAAATAAACATCTGAGTTAAAATTAAAAAGGATTATTGTTATTATAGATCATATAGTAGCTCCTTTTCCAGAATAATTGGAAACTAGTCAGCGCCAATCAGATCGTCGAAAAACAGTTTTCCAGCTGTCACTCTACTGTTTTTGTAAATTCTGGTCGGCGCTGACACTATTGTTGTTTCATAACTGAAAATTAATACAGAAAAAATGGTCATTCTGTTCTGTTCGAAAGGTTTCCTATGGCCATCTGCTTGACAGCATCCAACCAAACTTGGTCACTATTAAGGCAAGCAACTCTTTCTTCTTCTGTGGGGAGAATGTTATATTTTTTATGCCTGTATCATTAAGAATTACTTACTATTCTAATATAATTTTGGGGTTTTCAAAAAGTCATTAGTCCCTAAACTTCAGTTATCAATTAGAAATGATGAATCTGTAGGCATTTGATGCATATGCACATTATTTAACTGTCAACAATTTTTACAATAACCATTACAAAAATCATTTGGAATATATTTTTTTATGTATCTTTTTTGATGAGATCGTGAATTAGTCAAAATGTATCACAATGGAAAGTTGAAAAAAATCTACAGAAAATAATTACCTAACCTTACAAGTTTTAAGTAACTAACTAGTTCCTTAGCGTTAAGAAAATGTGATTTTTTTACCTTATAATTACTTAAGTATTTTTTCTTACCTTATAATTTCTTAAGTATTTATCAAACTTTTTAAAACTCTTCTGCTTTGGTATTTTCATTTTGTTTGCAGTTTTTATATTTTGTCATAATTTATAACTAATATTATTTTTTAATCATTTAATTTTTCTTTATATTATGATGTTAACTTTTCTGTCACATCATTCACAAGTTTATAATTGCTGTTTCCTGATAGTATTGTATTTATGATAACTAACCTAAGCTGTGGGGTGTATACATATTTTTTCAAAGGTGCATTAATTCGGTAACAACAATAATTTCTAACCTTATTATATTCCATATATGCACTAGAACTAGTTGAGACCAAAATGTATTTTTTTTTAAAGATTTTTTGACTTTTCTATTCTATTTACATTCTGGATATGTCCTGGCAATTTATTATATTCAAACATTATATAAGATCTTGTGTAATAACTATGAACTAACCGTTTTGTTTGACTACAATATTTGTATTTGTTTTTTCATTTTATATGCACTTTTGTATGTTAACTTATACTGTTCAAATCTAATAAAAAATAAATACTGCACGGGGCATCTCAGGGACTCCACGAGATTAGAACACTGATTTCAGTGATGGTACATGGGCAGATTTCGTTACATTCGATCAAGCAAATAACATAGAAAGACAGAAAATTCAAATTATCCTGTTTTATAGTAAATAAAATCTAAATCTTAATAATGTTATATAAATACTTACTAAGGATAATAACAATTTCAAAGACAATTTATTTTACAATATTTATGTTCCTACTTGTAGTTATATTTATACTGACTCACACGGAGGACATATACAGGAAGTTGAAAATACCATGCATCAATAAAATTAAAAGATTTGAGCAGTTGAAAATCATGGTTCATTATTATCCGACGTTTCGCCTACGATTGCACGACTTCAGGGATTTTTTACTCCACGAGATTAGAACACTGAATCCAGTGTTGTAATCCCGTGGAGTAGACCACTGATTTCAGTGTTCTAATCTTGTGGAGAAAAGGTTCCTGAGGATGGTTCGTACAATCGTAGGCGAAACGTCGGATAATGATTCCTATTTGACATGGTCTAAACTCAAGAATCATGATTTTCTGAATCAGAATCCCTGTAGTCACTTTCATGGCCTGTTTCAAGTTTTTCATCACTAATTTTTCCAGGTTCGTTTCCGTTAATATTGTTGTATTTTCTTTGCTCGTCACAGTAAAGTGAGACTGAGACTTACTGATTTCCACTGGAATTTCTATATTACAAATACAAATTTTTGACTTTGCTGCCATTTTACCTTGTATGTACAAGAGATAACGCCGTTATCCACCTTAATTGGCAGCTGAATCTTCATTATGGTTACAGAGTATCTATCATCTATATCTTTGTGGTTGACAATGTCGATTAAAGCTGTAATTTACATTTTGTTGTATAATTGCATAGTTGCAATTGCTTTTATAAATTGTTATTCTTTGTTTTTTTTTTTTGAGTAATTATTGAAATATTTCACTAGTGATTTAATTTTTTTAATATTATGTTTAAACTTACCTTTGCTTTTGTGGTTTATATTGTTTAGAATTTAGTATTTACATATATTGTCAGTGAAAATAACAACAATATTCTGATGTTCTTCCATGCCCTGGAGAGTTTGGGTTTAAAAAATATTTATTATGTTATGGCCTTATATTAAATATTTTGTCGTTATGCCAACAAATATCTTTTTGAAATTAGGATTTTTTCGAATTTCTTGTTTTGAAATTTTAAATGCGATGACATTGATACCCATTAATTAAAAAAAAAAAAAAGATAACTTGCTACATTTTATACCAGTATATTCATTGTTTAGTATGTTTAATGACGGCATAAAAATGTAATCGTGTTCACGCTTTAAACATGAATGGAGATCAATAATCAAATATTTTATTATAAAATGTATAAGTAAACAACGTAATTGGCGCGAAGTCTTAGTACCTACGTCATTAGTAATGTCTATTTAATAAAGACTGATATTTTTGGTTCCATTCGTGCGTCAGATTAGCTAAAGGTAAATGTCGCGTAATAGTCGTCATTGTTAATATTTTTTATTAAACATCAACTAGGTGTTTAAAAAAACAGTAAGCCAAAGGTTGGAATATATTGAATCACAACAACATTAAAATGAAGATGGACATTATAAGGATAATCAATTGAAGTCCCTGCTTAGATCAAAACGGATAAGAAGATCCCAAGATGCTGGAGTGTTGCTATCGGAAGGATTGATGGGAGAAAAGTTTAATGAAGGCCTGTGTTCAGCAGTGGAGTCAGATAACTGGATGATAATGATTATGACGATGATGATGATGAGTTGTTTAAGCCTATGAAGGCTTCCACAAATTTTTATTCTGGTTTCATGACTAAACTTTCGGTGACATTAATGATATTTTTGGAATTATTGAATTGGTCCTGTTATTCTGTAACACCTCATTCGATCAAATACATCATGATTCATATTTGAAAACCGGCCTTGTTTTATAGAATTGAATTAAAATTCTTTCTCACTTTTTGTTATGAATTTATTGGTATATTATCTTAAGATGTTCCTTAACAATTTTAAAAAGTTATTGCAGTGGGAACCTAAAACTTCATAAACTTATGAAAAATCGAGGTTTGTCCTTATAGTACAAGGTTTTTTTCAGTTGGTCCGTGAGCTAAGTTTCTCTTATATAATTGTATAATACAAATTATTCAAAGTACAATATATCTAATCATAAATATGACATGTCACACTAAGTTTAAATTCAAAACATGCTTTATTGTCAGAAGAGAATAAATTTGTTGTAGACAAAAGTGTACGTTAAGGTTACATTACTAAGTAGGGTTTATACAATAATAGTTTTACTTTACAATCTTTGATGACTATGAGCTAGTTACTTTAATCATCAGCGGTTAGGTAATTGTTTTTTTATTAAACATAAATAGAAGATATAATCACCATCAGCTGAACCTGATGATCCTGATCATAGTTTCTATAGAGGTTTCTTTAATTTTGCTGTATTATATGTAAGTTTATAAACTCCGGTAATAAAGGTTTGTCAGCATTATGCACAGCAGCAGAAGTAGCTGCTGTTAATCAAGATGCATTTAACACATTCTTTTTTTAATGGATAGTTCTTAGATACCAAAACATTGGAAATATAATACTAAGGCATAATTTTATCACCGTCAGCTTTTTTAACTATTCATGTTGTACTTTGTATGGTTTTATCTTTAGAACTGAGGTTTTTAAGATTGCATTTTCGTGATTGCACTCTCATAATCTGACCCAAATCTGTCTATATAACTTTATTGTTGTCTTATCATTTTGTAAATCAGGTAATAAGCTTAGTTGACAAAATGTTATTTCTGCTTGAATTAAAACCTAACCTCGAGAATATATCGTTTCTTAATGGTTGTTATGTAAGAAGTATTTCGCGATTGATGTTCGATTGAAGGTTATGTATATAAAAAACCCGTCATTCTATTTTTAACAATAATGAAATTAAATTTGCTCGTTGTAGAATGATCAGGTAAAAAGTTTTTTTTAGGTTATTTTGAGGTTGAAGTTTGTGTAATAATATTCTCAAGAATTACAGATCTGATTGGTTGCCATACAGAAGGTTCGTAAATTGTTTTGAGCGAGTCTTGGATGTCCTTGTAGGGTTTTTTAATTTATTGGTATTTTTTTCATACAGTTAGCTTCAGTAGAAATGACTATTCTGGTTTAGTGTGCTCTTTAAGACATTAATTCGAAAACAGAAATAATCCCAAATTAGAAGATAGGGAACAGTTGGAAAAAAATTCCTTGAAATAAATAATATAATTATAATTTACTAAATTTTTTTTAATGTGATTAAAGTCCATAATAGCATGGGAAACGCGTTTGACGCACTCTACAAAAATGCAGTTGCATTGAATGAATATGTGTAATAATATACATGTATTGGGCACACCAGAAAGGAAAAAGTACTGCAAACTCATCACAAGGGAAATGTATTAGGGGCAAGGAGCTAGAACTCTAGACTAGACAGGACAGTTAGATAATATGAATCTGTTTTATTGATCGATATTATGTCATGTAACAAAACATAGTTGCCAAGTTTTTAAAAAATATTTAACTACAATAAATATTCAAAATAAACAAAGCCTGATTTTCAGTTAAGTTGCTTTGATGTCATTATCAGAATGGGAGAGGTAAGAGGTAAGATGGGGGTCGGCGACTACAGTAGTTTATTGGAATTAGGGCCGATGGTTTGAAGCATGGTTTTTGACACAATGACAAATTTCTGTCTTCCTACAAACAGAACAAAAACAACCAATCGTTATTCTGCGATGATTTTATAGAATACTAGTCTTATTTCTTTATTGTTTTTTTTTTTTTTTATAGAGAATAGGTAGCATGACCTGAGATGTATCTACAGTAGTGCACAAAATTCCAAACCATACAAAACTGTCTACTTGCCAAGGCGATCAAACTACATTTTTTGTGTTGTGTGATTAAAATTCAAGGTGGCCCATGTATTATAGTTGTTTAGGGTTGCAGAATACAAATTTATCACTGTTTTTATGGTTTTACTGGGATTAAATAAGAATAATAGATACGAATACATGTATTTTTTTTTTAAATAATACCAATCGGATGGTTGGTTCGGTATCATTGGCAATATATAGTGTTATTAATGTCCATATTGACTCAAATCAATTTTGACTGTACCACATTGAAAAAATATTCGTGAATAAAATTACTTCTGATTGATTATGCTGGTTATTTTATTACTGCGTTAAGGGGTCTTCAGACTTCTCTGCCTCCGAATAGTCTAATCTAACCTGCATAGTATATTAAATACCACATTTTAAATGCATTCATAATTCTTATAAAGGAACGACTATACAAGCGATTGTCTGCCTCATAAAAATTCAATAAGATGGTGGTAGGCTTACTAGTTAATATGCGTTGGGTGTCTAAATTTCCTGTTTGTTTTTATTTACATTGATAGGGACACGCCTTATGCTACATTGTAAATATACACTGTATACTTGGGTACTTTTTGAACGTTGGAACATTATTTAAAAACATGTGTAGGTTTATCAATAAATTTAACCATGTTTAAAATAAGCATGTATGTTTAATCCTTGCATGTTATTTAAAAATGCATTGTTACACCAGACAATATAGCCCCGAAGATCTACTTTGCAAATTAGGTCAAGTACATTACTACATACACAATGATGAAAATAACATTTTGTATCAATAATCATTTTAATGGTTATCATTTATCATTGATCACCATAACTTATTAGTCAGTGGTATTAAAGAGTAATTTAGGAAGTGATTCATGTTTAGCTGAGTAGTGTTGAATTAAATTTCTAAAGATTCTGAATACTTTTTAGTTTCGATATAAACATTTAGTTTTTGAAGGGCTATAGTGAAAATTTTAACTTGTTGGTGAAGAGTTTCTTTCATATTACCTTGTCTATTATCGCTAATAGCGAGTTATGCGTATTTAACCACTGCTTAGAGAATGTACTGTCGGCTTATTTTTAAACACAAACGAAATTTCACCGTCGCCATTTTCGTGTCACGAACGTTTACGATTTAAAAAAAAAATGAAACAAGACCAATGCCCTCAAAGTTTTCTGGATTATACATGTTGTCGCGCAAGAACATTTATTTTTTTGGCTTAAAAGGGGCAAAATACTCTTATTCCACCTATTTTATTTTCTTCATTGACGGGAAAGTTTTTTGTCGCATCTGTAAGATGAAATAATCTCTGATCTGGGATGAATGAATGATGTTCGTTGAAGGGAGTGTGAAAATCGTTTGGCTGTATTACGGATTGAAATATAAATTTTCGGCATCTAGATAAGTTTTCAACATGATCCTAAAAAATGCTGTACATATTGGTGTTAATTTTATTTTTGGATCCCACTTGGCTTTACTGTTACAAAACTGACTATATTTATCTATATATTCTTTAATTTTATCTGCAAAGGGACAAATATACAGGGTCGGATTTAAAGATTATGGGGTCCAGGGTAGAAATTATGTGGGAGCCCTCTTAAGGAAACCAAAATTCTTTTAATAAACTTAAAAAACTCAGGATATCAAAAGTTAATTAACTAAACAATGTTATTTGAATACAAATTAGGGTAATTATTCGAAATAGTGGAAACACCGAATTTTTCGCTAATTTTTTGCACACCCACCATTTGGAGTCGTAGAACACGAATCTGAAGTATTTTTTTGACGGTCACGAAGTTTTTCCAAAAAAAATTCCACTTTCACACCATTTTTTTTCACCTAATCCTTAAAATTTTTGCCACTGTCACCAAAACCCATTTGAACATTTTGAATAGCACATTTCGGGAGAAATACGTAACATTTATTAAAATAAGCAAAAAAAAAAACAAAAAATCAAGCCATAAGAAAACTTAATAAATCTTGAATAGGGCGGGCAAATTGGCGCATTGTTGTCAGATGTTCAACGACCATAAAATTTCAATTCGATAAAATTGAATATCAAAATACGGCCTTTTAACGAAATAAATGACTTTTTCCAATGCTAGATATATCTGTAACTACGAGAGATAGAAAAAACTTCAAATAGAAAAATGTTTGTTTTTACTTGTAGAATCATCTTATATTGTTTCGGAATTTTTTCCGCGCGTTTATTTATTTTTAAATTTTATAAATTTTTAAAATTTTTTTAAAAACATAATAATATGATTGTGGATGTATCTAAAAACAGAATTGGAATAACTCGAGGTCATAGTGCAACTTTTTTTTGCAGAGTTATAGTCTTTTTTAAGACAAAAAAACATTTTTTAATAGCTCATACATAACAGCTTTTTTTAATAACTCCTGCATCTGAGCTGTAAAAAAATGTTTTTTTTTTTCATTAGAATAACCACAACTGTGTAAAAAAGGCGCATCATGACCTTGAGTTGTTCCAATTCTATTTTTAGATACATGCGTAACCATATTGTTATGTTTTTGAAAAATTTTAAAAATTTTAGAAATCAAAAAATTGAAATAAAAAAAAAATCAAAAGAGCAGATAAATTCCGAAATAATATAAGATCATTTCACGTGTGAAAACATTTTTTCTATTTAAAGTTTATTCTATTTCTCGTTACAATATAACAAGCATTGAAAAATGTATTTTTTTTTCGTTAAAAAGACTATATTTTGGGCAAAAACGCACCTAAAACAAAATTTAAAAAAGCTTTTTAAAGCCCTCGGAAAAACCCAAAAACTGTCTGATCAGAATTTTCTTACGAGTATTTTTCGCGAAACTGCATTGATATTAGCAAAACCAAGAAAAAAATGTTTTTTTTTCATCTTTTTATTCTCAAATAAAACCTTTAATAAATGAAAAATCTAACTCGCAGTTTACGTTACCCGAAAATACTTAGAAAGAGCTTTAAAATGCTTTTTTTGAAAATTCTCGTACGATTATTCCTTACTGAATATAAAACTTTGAAACTACTGGTTTTCGCGTGGGGTGGGCAAAAGTATATGGTGTATGAATCTGAACTAATCTGACTCATATTATTTTACTGAGACTAGGGGTTGCCCTAAGTACTTAAAAATTCAGCTTTTTTGAAATACCTCTAGTTCAAAATGAAATGTCAAAGTTTTCCTTCTATTGTCAAGAAATATTTTAAATTGTATTTCAACAGTTACAGATCAGATTTTTTTTATTGCAGCAGCTATTCCAAAAAACTGTCGTGTGACCTTTCAAGCTTTAGATAGATACTCCTTAATAATTATTGGTTGTTAATATAAAGTTAAATTATACAAAAAAAATAGTACATGACTATTCCTTTCTAAAACCTTTCTAGGTTAGGGTAAGAACAATATTAATAGAATTCTATGAGCATCAGACAAGAAATGAGATTAGGACAACGATAGAACTATTCACACTCAAATGTGAATTAAAACGCCTTGTGACATATATGTACCTATTAAAGACTAATTTCTCATAAACTTGATTTAAATCTGATCGATGGAGAAAACCATCAAGATAATCGTTTGATGGCTGACAGGTCATTAAAAAGATAATATCAAGAGTAATTGTTCTTTAGTCGATTAAAAAAAGAAATTTTCCATGTATGTGCAATGATTTAAGGACTGTAAATCAATTACATTACAATAAATTTCACCAGAAAAAAATTAATAAGAAAGTGTGCTGTGAAGATGTAGAATTTCGATTAAAAAAACATTAGACGAAATTAATTTTGGTTATCTATAATTTAATGAGTACGAGCTAATAGACTTTTCATTAGTTTTGACCTCAATATTTACACAATAGTTTTGCGTTTTTAATTGTTACGCGGTACCAGTTTGTGAGATTATATCACATCTTTTACTTATGTAACGTTTTTACACTTTTTAGTTTCTTTGACCGTTTTTTTTTTAAATTTACCTTTAGCTATAAAGTTTCCGATTAATTAAGGTTCTTAGAAATTGATAAATGGAGAGATAATAAAAAAAAACTAGCCAAGTGCGTGTCGGATACGCATTATGTTAGGATTCTGTAGCAGTTACTGCCGTTGTTGATTTTTTATGAAAATTCTTTGCACTTTTGTCTTTTAGTAAATTGAAAGCATGTGCATGTAAAATGTTATATGACAAAAGAGGAGCTTCTTTTCGGAAAGCATATTGAAATATTGAAGATTTTTTTTTTTTGGATTTCTTAAATTAGCAAATGCAACTTGTATGTACGAGCATGGTTCGATAAGTTCTCGGCCTGATAAAAGAACAAAAGATTTTTGAAAATTTTTTATTTATTTATGTGGACGTTTAGCCTTAACCACATGCTGCAGATGGTCCAGTAGTGCAGCGTAATATTCCCTGGTGATGGTCTTGCCTCGTTCTAAATAGTCTATAAGCACCACGCCATGTGAATCCCAAAAAACTGTTGCCATGATTTTTCCTGCAGACGGAACCATTTTTGCTTTTTTGGCGCACTTTCACCTGCTTCTACCCACTGTTTAGATTGTTACTTGTCTCTGGCGTGTAATGGTGAATCCATGTTTCATCTACAGTTATAAAACGTCGAAGAAACTCGGCAGGATTGCGCCTGAATAAGTCTAAACACTCTTGCGAAGTGTTCATTCGAAGGCGTTTTCGGTCTACTGTTAACAAACGCGGCACCCATCGCACAGAAACCTTTTTCATGCCAAGAACATCATGTAAAATGTAGTGGACACGATCTATCGAGATCTTTGCTATACCAGCAAGCACTCGTACTTTCAGTCGGCGGTCATGAATTATGACATTGTGAATTTTTATGACAATTTCGTCAGTTGTAGCGGTGTTTGGGCGTCCCGAGCGCTCATCTTGAATTGATGTACGACCACAATTAAATTTAGCTGCCAATTTTTTACTGTCGAAAACGAAGAAGAATCCTTTCAAGTAGAATCTAACTCATTTTTAATGTCCGTAGGAGTTAAGCCCTTTAAAACAAAGTACTTTATAACCGCTCGAACTTCAATTTTATCCATCTTTCACAAAATATCGAACCTTATGTGTTCACTCGATCGTCACAAACAAGCAACTGAACGCAAACATCTGAAACTTTGCAGGGCGTCATCTCAAGGTTAATGCTTACAAAATATTGTAGTTATTTCATCCTACTAGCTTCAAATCTGTTTCAGGCCGAGAACTTATCGAACTATCCTCCTATGTATGTAGAAATGGGGATCAGTGCAGTGGGACCTAAGAGATCTTTTTTGTTCCGCTTCTGCTGCCAAGTCATTAGTGATACCTTGCCGACTAGAGCAGGTCTTCTAGTCCTATTTCCCTCAGGAACTTTAGGATGTTGGACGGCTTTAAAGTGGGTAGCTCCCCTTCTATTTAGTGTGCTTCCAAGAACGGCATTCTAAGATTTTCTAAAGCGCTTCACTCTGAAAGGATGTGGATACAGGTTTCTTCCTCATTCCTGAAAATCTGCATTCTTCTCTCTCTGTTAATTCGAAATGCCCTTTAAGGTGGCAATGTCCTATGAAGATTCCAGTCAGAACTTTTAAAGTTGATTTTTTTAGGCTGTATTCCTTGAATTCAGTTCTACCAGCATTCATTCCACGGAAAGATTGGGACCCCATAAATAGTGTCCCAGTCCCTTTTCTCGCGAGCTTGTCTACTATTTCATTTCCCTCTACCCCGGTGTTTTCCGGTACCTACAAGAGGGTGACCTTATTATTCTTAATACTTTAGTTCATCTAGGCATTCCAAACCATCCTGTAGCTGATTATTTGAGAACTCGGCTCAATGAGGGCTGGTTGACTATCCAACATGATAATAATTTCTCCGTGATAGTTTTTCTCTTTCCTGAATTGAATGCTTTTCCTGATGGCGTGTATTTCCGCCTAGAAGATGCTTGATGACTTGTCCAAACTTTCATGATATCTGGTTCTGGGTCCGAATACTCCCGTTCTAGTTCCCTCCATTGTTTTGAAACCACCAGTAAACCATTTAATGAAATTTCTGTTGTGTTTCAATGGTATTCTTGTCCTACTCACTTTTGCGACTCGTTTTTGTATTGAAGTTTTTCACAAAGTTGAACTTTTTTTCATTTCATCTTGGGGCATGTCCCAGATTAGTGAAATTCGGATAAGAGATTGGGCCTTCTTTTTGTGACTTCATCTTTCATCATTCTATATAATGTCTTCTTCACCATACTCTCCTGAAGTATATGTAGAGGTGTAAGGTTTATGATTACTTCCATGGCAGCCGTTGGGCAGGTTTTCATTGTCCCAGTTATACACGCACAGGCCAGTCTCTGAACTTTCGAGACGTTAGCTCTCGTATTGGCCAGACTTTTTTTTTGTTACTCTAAGTCACCGCCCCATATATGATGATTGGTGTCGCTATTGCAATGTACATCCACTTCAGGATTATTTGGGTTTGTGCCTCAGCTTTTTCTCGAGAAGTTTCTACAGACCAGTTTTTTTGCCTTAATCTAGTTTAGGATCCTGTTCACTAGTTTGTCCTCTTGTACTAGTTCTTGGATAGATGTAGACATGTTTTCATCAAATGCACAGAGTTTTTTTTCGTTTATTAACTGAGCTAATAGTGACACGAACCATTGTTAAAAAGCTACTTCTAGTCTAGTGGTTTTATCTGCTATAAATGAAATAAACATGTTGGTTGTTTTGGAGGAGGACAGGATGTAATTAGGTACACAGGCTGTTTGATCAGTTGTTCAAAATTTAGATTGCTTGCTATATTTTTTGAGGGGATTACTTTCTTGTGTTCTCATATTTGTTTTGATTTTGGCCTTAAAACGATAAATTACATTTAGGAAAGTTGACCGTTTAATGTGGTTTAGGAAAGGATTCAGAAAGAAGAGAGAACGTAATACTATATTAAATGCATTTTTCCTGTATGACCTAAAGATCTAAATTTGATAATTACTTCGGTGGAGATTGACGACCTGACCTAATAATTGCGATTCAAGTTTAACCCATGTATGCAGTAACACGAATATGTACGAGTAAATTAGTTCTGGCATACATTCTTAAAATTATTTTTAGCCAGCCAGAATTAGAATCGCTAAATAGAAGAAACTTAATTTCGTGGTTGGTTTCTGATGACATAGACCTACAAAGGTATGCTATTTTATAACGAGGGTTATTCCCTACATAATTTGGTGTCCCTCATCCAAATCCAGTTACCAAAATTGGCTCTCATGTCAGGATATTCTAACCTAAAAGTGGTTATTTTTGGGTATATTTGGGTTTGAATATTTCAAAAACTAGAGGTGAAAGAATATCTTGTCAAGCAGATTTGAATTCTACACGAAAAAATTTACGGAAATCAATCGTAAAACTTAGGAAAGGACCTGGGCATATGACCTGAATATAATCACAAAATGTGAGCACTTGAAAACTAAAAATCTGATTTTATCCCTTTTGTGAGTGGTGCTAGCTCTCAAATACTATAAACATTGCAGAAATAGTAAAAAGGATTTCGAAGAAAACAATTTCATTCCATGTCTGGTTGTAAATATGAAAAATGGCGTACACAACAAACACAAACCAAAGGCGATAAAACATTTGTGTGAAATAATTTGAATTGAGATTAAGAAGTATAGAGGATCGATCACGAACCCTGGAAAAGGTCTTAGACCCATAATCTTAATTTATAGTCACGAAACACTTTTTAATGAAGAATTAAGAATTTAAGTTCGTTCATAAACTATTTCTTTCGTTTCTGGTTTCTGCCGTGTCTTGAGCCGTGTTATACTACCGCTTATTGTATAGAATATTTTTTTTCTGCAATGCATACAGAGTTTGAGAGCTTATTCTAGTCACAAAGTGCTAAAATCATATTTTTAATTTTCGAGTGCCCACATTCTGTTATTGTGATTTTATTATTGATTTTTTCGTTTAACATTCAAATCTCCTCATCAAAATGCTCTTTCACCTCTAGTTTTTGAGTTATTTAATCCAAACTTTCTCAAAAATGGCCATTTAGTCATTTTTAGATTAGAATATCTGAATATTCTCATCTGATGTCCAACTTTGATTACTGGATTTGGATTCAGCGCACCAAATTACGCAGCGAATCGCCTTTGTCATTAAAAAAGGATGCCAGACCCCTTAATTTGCAGGTCTGTGTTATTTATTGCCTTCATAAGGTCTTGCATTGTTTTTTCGTGTATATATACCAGAACCTTTGCTTTTAAAAAGTGGGGAAAAGGTACGGAAAACATGGAAAGTTTTTACTGCCGACATTTTGTTTAGTTTCCAGGGCTCCTACAACTTAATTCTCATCTTATCAACATTGATATTTATAGTTGTGTAAATGTACAAAATTGTGTGAAAGTCTAGTTGCCAGCGTTGATAAATAATTATTTTTTGATGACTCTGAAGTTTGCATCGTTGCCGGCAACGAAATTTATTAATTTCCAAAATCATAATTATCTTTCAATTTCACTTTTTCCCAAACAAAAAATGAAAAAAAAATGATGATGGAAATATAAATTTGTAGAGAGTTGAGCACGCGGTCCCGCATGACATTACCGAAGTTTTCCAGTAGTAGCGCTGCACAATTGTTATAAACAAATTATGATAGTCACTTTTGATTCGCTTTTTTTTTTATTATGTCATTGTTGTATCTTCAATGAATCATTTAGCATATATTTTATTTTTCGGTATCGCCTTAGACCGGGCCCATAGGGTGAAAAATTCTTCCGCGTGTCTTGACGCTATGGTGCAGTGACCACTGGACACAAATGTTATAAACAAATTATGATAGTCACCTTTGATTCGGTTCTTATTTTTTTATGCCATTGTTGTATCTTCAGTGAATGATTTAACATAATTTTTATTTTTCGGTATCGCCTTAGAGAGAGCCTATAGGGTGAGAAAGTGTTCGGCGTGCCTTGACGGTGCAGTGACCACCGGACATAAATGTTATAAACAAATTATGATAGTCACCTTTGATTCGCTTCTTTTTTTATTATATCATTGTTGTATCTTCAATGAATCATTTAACATATATTTTATTTTTCGGTATCGCCTTAGACCGGGCCCATAGGGTGAAAAATTGTTCCGCGTGTCTTGACGCTATGGTGCAGTAACCACTGGACCCAAATGTTATAAACAAATTATGATAGTCACCTTTGATTCACTTCTTTTTTTATTATGTTATTGTTGTATCTTTCATGAACCATTTAACATATTTTTTATTTTTCGGTATCGCCTTAGAGAGGGCCTATAGGGTGAGAAAGTGTTCGGCGTGCCTTGACGGTGCAGTGACCACCGGACATAAATGTTATAAACAAATTATGATAGTCACCTTTGATTCGCTTCTTTTTTTATTATGTCATTGTTGTATCTTCAATGAATCATTTAACATATATTTTATTTTTCGGTATCGCCTTAGACCGGGCCCATAGGGTGAAAAATTTTTCCGCGTATCTTGATGCTATGGTGCAGTGACCACTGGACCCAAATGTTATAAAGAAATTATGATAGTCACCTTTGATTCGCTTCTTATTTTTTTATGCCATTGTTGTATCTTCAATGAATGATTTAACATAATTTTTATTTTTCGGTATCGCCTTAGAGAGGGCCTATAGGGTGAGAAAGTGTTCGGCGTGCCTTGACGGTGCAGTCACCACCGGACATAAATGTTATAAACAAATTATGATAGTCACCTTTGATTCGCTTCTTTTTTTATTATGTCATTGTCGTATCTTCAATGAATCATTTAGCATATATTTTATTTTTCGGTATCGCCTTAGACCGGGCCCATAGGGTGAAATATTGTTCCGCGTGTCTTGACGCTATGGTACAGTAACCACTGGACCGAAATGTTATAAACAAATTATGATAGTCGCCTTTGATTCACTTCTTATTTTTTTATGCCATTGTTGTATCTTCAATGAATGATTTAACATAATTTTTATTTTTCGGTATCGCCTTAGAGAGGGCCTGTAGAGTGAGAAAGTGTTCGGCGTGCCTTGATGGTGCATTGACCACCGGACATAAATGTTATAAACAAATTATGATAGTCACCTTTGATTCGCTTCTTTTTTTATTATGTCATTGTTGTATCTTCAATGAATCATTTAGCATATATTTTATTTTTCGGTATCGCCTTAGACCGGGCCCATAGGGTGAAAAACTGTTCTGCGTGCCTTGATACTATGGTGCAATTACTACCGGACACAAATGTTAAAAACAAATTAAGATAGTCACCTTTGATTCGCTTCTTATTTTTTTATGCCATTGTTGTATCTTCAATGAATGATTTAACATAATTTTTATTTTTCGGTATCGCTTTAGAGAGGGCCTATAGGGTAAGAAAGTGTTCGGCGTGCCTTGACGGTGCATTGACCACCAGACACAAATGTTATAAACAAATTATGATAGTCACCTTTGATTCGCTTCTTTATTTATTATGTCATTGTTGTATCTTCAATGAATCATTTAGCATATATTTTATTTTTCGGTATCGCCTTAGACCGGGCCCATAGGGTGAAAAACTGTTCCGCGTGCCTTGATACTATGGTGCAATTACTACCGGACACAAATGTTAAAAACAAATTAAGATAGTCACCTTTGATTCGCTTCTAAATTTTTTATGCCATTGCTGTATCTTCAATGAATCATTTAACATAATTTTTATTTTTCGGTATCGCCTTAGAGCGGGCCTATAGGGTGAGAAATGGTTATGCGTGCCTTGACGGTATGGTGCAATTACTACCGGACACAAATGTTATAAACAAATTATGATAGTCACCTTTGATTCGCTTCTTTTTTTATTATGTCATTGTTGTATCTTCAATGAATCATTTAACATATATTTTATTTTTCGGTATCGCCTTAGACCGGACCCATAGGGTGAAAAAATGTTCCGCGTGCCTTGATACTATGGTGCAATTACTACCGGACGCAAATGTTAAAAACAAATTAAGATAGTCACCTTTGATTCGCTTCTTAATTTTTTATGCCATTGCTGTATCTTCAATGAATCATTTAACATAATTTTTATTTTTCGGTATCGCCTTAGAGCGGGCCTATAGGGTGAGAAATGGTTATGCGTGCCTTGACGGTATGGTGCAATTACTACCGGACACAAATGTTATAAACAAATTATGATAGTCACCTTTGATTCGCTTCTTTTATTATTGTGTCATTGTTGTATCTTCAATGAGTCATTTAACATATATTTTATTTTTCGGTATCGCCTTAGACCGGACCCATAGGGTGAAAAAATGTTCCGCGTGTCTTGACGCTATGGTGCAGTGACCACTGGATCGAAATGTTATAAACAAATTATGATAGTCACCTTTGATTCGCTTCTTATTTTTTTATGCCATTGTTGTATCTTCAATGAATGATTTAACATAATTTTTATTTTTCGGTATCGCCTTAGAGAGGGCCTATAGGGTGAGAAAGTGTTCGGCGTGCCTTGACGGTGCATTGACCACCAGACACAAATGTTATAAACAAATTATGATAGTCACCTTTGATTCGCTTCTTTTTTTATTATATTATTGTTGTATCTTCAATAAATCATTTAACATATATTTTATTTTTCGGTATCGCCTTAGACCGGGCCCATAGGGTGAAAAATTGTTCCGCGTGTCTTGACGCTATGGTGCAGTAACCACTGGACCCAAATGTTATAAACAAATTATGATAGTCACCTTTGATTCACTTCTTTTTTTATTATGTTATTGTTGTATCTTTCATGAACCATTTAACATAATTTTTATTTTTCGGTATCGCTTTAGAGAGGGCCTATAGGGTAAGAAAGTGTTCGGCGTGCCTTGACGGTGCATTGACCACCAGACACAAATGTTATAAACAAATTATGATAGTCACCTTTGATTCGCTTCTTTTTTTATTATGTCATTGTTGTATCTTCAATGAATCATTTAGCACATATTTTATTTTTCGGTATCGCCTTAGACCGGGCCCATAGGGTGAAAAACTGTTCCGCGTGCCTTGATACTATGGTGCAATTACTACCGGACACAAATGTTAAAAACAAATTAAGATAGTTACCTTTGATTCGCTTCTTAATTTTTTATGCCATTGCTGTATCTTCAATGAATCATTTAACATAATTTTTATTTTTCGGTATCGCCTTAGAGCGGGCCTATAGGGTGAGAAATGGTTATGCGTGCCTTGACGGTATGGTGCAATTACTACCGGACACAAATGTTATAAACAAATTATGATAGTCACCTTTGATTCGCTTCTTTTTTTATTATGTCATTGTTGTATCTTCAATGAATCATTTAACATATATTTTATTTTTCGGTATCGCCTTAGACCGGACCCATAGGGTGAAAAAATGTTCCGCATGTCTTGACGCTATGGTGCAGTGACCACTGGATCGAAATGTTATAAACAAATTATGATAGTCACCTTTGATTCGCTTCTTATTTTTTTATGCCATCGTTGTATCTTCAATGAATGATTTAACATAATTTTTATTTTTCGGTATCGCCTTGGAGAGGGCCTATAGGGTGAGAAAGTGTTCGGCGTGCCTTGACGGTGCATTGACCACCAGACACAAATGTTATAAACAAATTATGATAGTCACCTTTGATTCGCTTCTTTTTTTATTATATCATTGTTGTATCTTCAATGAATCATTTAACATATATTTTATTTTTCGGTATCGCCTTAGAGAGGGCCTATAGGGTGAGAAAGTGTTCGGCGTGCCTTGATGGTGCATTGACCACCGGACATAAATGTTATAAACAAATTATGATAGTCACCTTTGATTCGCTTCTTTTTTTATTATGTCATTGTTGTATCTTCAATAAATCATTTAGCATATATTTTATTTTTCGGTATCGCCTTAGACCGGGCCCATAGGGTGAAAAACTGTTCCGCGTGCCTTGATACTATGGTGCAATTATTACCGGACGCAAATGTTAAAAACAAATTAAGATAGTCACCTTTGATTCGCTTCTTAATTTTTTATGCCATTGCTGTACCTTCAATGAATCATTCAACATAATTTTTATTTTTCGGTATCGCCTTAGAGTGGGCCTATAGGGTGAGAAATGGTTATGCGTGCCTTGACGGTATGGTGCAATTACTACCGGACACAAATGTTATAAACAAATTATGATAGTCACCTTTGATTCGCTTCTTTTATTATTGTGTCATTGTTGTATCTTCAATGAATCATTTAACATATATTTTATTTTTCGGTATCGCCTTAGACCGGACCCATAGGGTGAAAAAATGTTCCGCGTGTCTTGACGCTATGGTGCAGTGACCACTGGATCGAAATGTTATAAACAAATTATGATAGTCACCTTTGATTCGCTTCTTATTTTTTTATGCCATTGTTGTATCTTCAGTGAATGATTTAACATAATTTTTATTTTTCGGTATCGCCTTAGAGAGGGCCTATAGGGTGAGAAATTGTTCGGCGTGCCTTGACGGTGCATTGACCACCAGACACAAATGTTATAAACAAATTATGATAGTCACCTTTGATTCGCTTCTTTTTTTATTATGTCATTGTTGTATCTTCAATGAATCATTTAGCACATATTTTATTTTTCGGTATCGCCTTAGACCGGGCCCATAGGGTGAAAAACTGTTCCGCGTGCCTTGATACTATGGTGCAATTACTACCGGACACAAATGTTAAAAACAAATTAAGATTGTCACCTTTGATTCGCTTCTTAATTTTTTATGCCATTGCTGTATCTTGAATGAATCATTTAACATAATTTTTATTTTTCGGTATCGCCTTAGAGCGGGCCTATAGGGTGAGAAATGGTTATGCGTGCCTTGACGGTATGGTGCAATTACTACCGGACACAAATGTTATAAACAAATTATGATAGTCACCTTTGATTCGCTTCTTTTTTTATTATGTCATTGTTGTATCTTCAATGAATCATTTAACATATATTTTATTTTTCGGTATCGCCTTAGACCGGACCCATAGGGTGAAAAAATGTTCCGCGTGTCTTGACGCTATGGTGCAGTGACCACTGGATCGAAATGTTATAAACAAATTATGATAGTCACCTTTGATTCGCTTCTTATTTTTTTATGCCATTGTTCTATCTTCAATGAATGATTTAACATAATTTTTATTTTTCGGTATCGCCTTGGAGAGGGCCTATAGGGTGAGAAAGTGTTCGGCGTGCCTTGACGGTGCATTGACCACCAGACACAAATGTTGTAAACAAATTATCATAGTCACCTTTGATTCGCTTCTTTTTTTATTATATCATTGTTGTATCTTCAATGAATCATTTAACATATATTTTATTTTTCGGTATCGCCTTAGAGAGGGCCTATAGGGTGAGAAAGTGTTCGGCGTGCCTTGATGGTGCATTGACCACCGGACATAAATGTTATAAACAAATTATGATAGTCACCTTTGATTCGCTTCTTTTTTTATTATGTCATTGTTGTATCTTCAATGAATCATTTAACATATATTTTATTTTTCGGTATCGCCTTAGACCGGGCCCATAGGGTGAAAAACTGTTCCGCGTGCCTTGATACTATGGTGCAATTACTACCGGACGCAAATGTTAAAAACAAATTAAGATAGTCACCTTTGATTCGCTTCTTAATTTTTTATGCCATTGCTGTATCTTCAATGAATCATTTAACATAATTTTTATTTTTCGGTATCGCCTTAGAGCGGGCCTATAGGGTGAGAAATGGTTATGCGTGCCTTGACGGTATGGTGTAATTACTACCGGACACAAATGTTATAAACAAATTATGATAGTCACCTTTGATTCGCTTCTTTTTTTATTATGTCATTGTTATATCTTCAATGAATCATTTAACATATATTTTATTTTTCGGTATCGCCTTAGACCGGACCCATAGGGTGAAAAAATGTTCCGCGTGTCTTGACGCTATGGTGCAGTGACCACTGGATCGAAATGTTATAAACAAATTATGATAGTCACCTTTGATTCGCTTCTTATTTTATTATGTCATTGTTGTATCTTCAATGAATCATTTAGCATATATTTTATTTTTCGGTATCGCCTTAGAGCGGGCCCATAGGGTGAAAAATTTTTCCGCGTGTCTTGACGCTATGGTGCAGTGACCACTGGACCCAAATGTTATAAACAAATTATGATAGTCACCTTTGATTCGCTTCTTATTTTTTTATGCCATTGTTGTATCTTCAATGAATGATTTAACATAATTTTTATTTTTCGGTATCGCCTTAGAGAGGGCCTATAGGGTGAGAAATTATTCCGCGTGCCTTGACGCTCTTGTGCATTGACCACCAGACACAAATGTTATAAACAAATTATGAGAGTCACCTTTGATTCGCTTCTTTTTTTATTATGTCATTGTTGTATCTGCAATGAATCATTTAGCATATATTTTATTTTTCGGTATCGCCTTACACCGGGCCCATAGGGTGAAAATCTGTTCCGCGTGCCTTGATACTATGGTGCAATTACTACCGGACACAAATGTTATAAACAAATTATGATAGTCACCTTTGATTCACTTCTTTTTTTATTATGTCATTGTTGTATCTTCAATGAAACATTTTTCATATTTTTTATTTTTCGGTATCGCCTTAGAGCGGGTTTATAGGGTGAGAAATTATTGCGCGTGCCTTGACGCAATGGTGCAATGACCACCGAATATAAATGTTATAAACAAATTATGATAGCTAATGAACATTTGCTAACAACCCCTTTGTGACTTTTAAAACTATAAACTTTTTATCGTTATAAAATACAGAAATTTGTATTAAAACATTTAAGTGCACGCGCACCGAAACAACCCCTGGAAAAATACTGAGATCCGAACGTCGATGATTCACACATATCTTCTCTTCTCGACCGTAGGAAAAAACCAGACTTGTTTTAAAATATTCCGTTGCAGAATGTTTCATCACATAAACACCCGAAATTTACTAATTTTAATTTTTTTTTTAATAAAAAATTATTTTTGTAAAGAAGCATTAGAGATTATTTCTCGCTCATATTAAACCTTGTGAATGATAATTAACAATCCTTAATTATTAATTATTAATTAATAGCTATTATTTTTATGAACAAAAAGGTTCATTGATTTTAATTTTAATTATTAAATATTTCGATTTCCTGTCTTTGTCTACTGACAAAATAATATGTAATTTTTATTTGAAAAGTCTTAAGAATTTTATTACATTTTTATTAATTAAACAAATCTCAAGAGATCTGTACTTAAGAATTTTACAATATTAAATCCAGTTGTATATTAAAACCAAACAATAAACAAGTAACCTTTTTTATACAAAGTTTTAAAACATAATACTTTGTCTTTTGATTCAAATTTAAAATCATCTTAATCATTTGGTCAATAATGTATGTTAAATAATCTTTTATTATAATTATCTAAATAATAACTAATTACAACTTTCAGAAAATCAGTAAACTTAAAAAACTATGTGTTTAAATTATATAATCTTTAGTTGTAACTAATTTGAAGTTTTCTATAACCCAAATTTGCATTTTTTATTGAAAACCAATAACCTGTTTGGAAAATTCCATTATCTGTCCGAAATCAACTTGAAAAATCTCTATCGATTTAATGTGATAGGATTTAAGTTTTATTTTCTTTGGTTAACTAAACATTAGTTAACAAATTTTATTGTTAAAAAATCATTTTAAATAATTTGTAAAATAATATTTTTGTAATATATATATATATATATATATATATATATATATATATATATATATATATATATATATATATATATATATATATAATACGAAAATTGTTGATTTGGTAGCAGTATTACAATATATGTATTTTAAATTTCTTATCTCACTACCTAATTAATCATTTAGTTTATTGGTTATTAAGTAGTTAGGGTATAAAAAGCATCAAACAACTTGTTTTTTAGTCATAAATAGTAACTGGCAAATAAATGTCTTTAAAGAATTTGTTTCATAGTCATTTAGCGAAGTTCGCGAACGAACGTACCAAATCGGTTTGGTTGCAAAACCCACCTCACAACAGAAATGCGAACAAAATCAACGTTCTGTTTTTTTCAATAGAAGTACTTTCAGATGGGAAAATTAATATTTTTAAATTTATTTAAACAATTACTATATAAATAATTTTTACCATTAAGATTCCTCGATAAGATATTCGAATTCATTGAAAGAAAATAAATACGGCAACATAGTTTTCAGGTGGTTTTTCTAAAGTAATATCCAGCTCCCAGATAAAAATTTTCGTTCATGCTCTTTCTGTAACTCTTTGGTTCCTTCGTCCCTAGCTTATAGCATCTTGTCTTATATGCTTTTAATTTAGAAAGGAATATTCAAATATATATACTGAATGGCTAACACCAAGAGACCAACATAATAAGTTAAAAATATTATCAAATAAAATATAATAATAGTTACCTTTTTTGATAAATAGCGGGTACTTCGGTTTGAAATATCTTTATCTTCAACACTTGCGAGATATTCATCAAGGGCAGCGTATATATAATTAGCTGAAGACTGATCACTTTTTACAGACGACATTGTCAAGAAATCAGAATTGTCATAAATATGGAAAGTTTTGTATAACAAATATCCACAATTTACTACTACTATTTAACACGACTGTCAATACACTAATTGCTAAAAAAAAGTATTTCTAAAATCTAAAAAACACTATTCTAGACACTTAATATTACTGATATATGTAATTGTCTTACTGCACAAATATTAGAAAATCACACTTCACTACGTCTGGACAGACAATAATAATATATTTGTGACGACTGAGCCTCAAAAGAAGTCGTATTTTTGTTTACATCTCGCCGACAGCAAAAAATTAAAATAGCTACCCGGTAATACTATCGGTTCTTTGATAGAAAAAAAAAATATCTTTTCATTTATGACGCCCGTTGGCATAATTCAGTGTATACCTGAAATACGAGGTGTATGTGTAATATATTAATTAAAAATTGTCTACGAACTTTAACTTTTCTATAAAGCCAAAATAATATTTTTTTTGTGTTATTACTTATCAATTTGTACCGAACGGATCATGTATAGTTACAAATTAAGCACATTGGGTAATTTACCACGTTTTATTTTTTATAAATATTAGATATTTATTAGAATCTGCTATTTTCTTTATGGTATATCATTTTACTAGTATACAACATTTTTTCATAAACCAAATATTCAGTAGTATTAGTATAGCCTAGGTAGTTTTTAATATCAGTCTGTAATGACCAAGATAGAGCAAATACATTCATTTGAAATAAAAAAAATTCCATTATTTTATGAAATATTCTTGTCCTAGGTTTTTCAAAGTCTTATTAATTTAGGTCAGAAATGACTGAAATCAGAAGTTTAAAGTTTGTTTCATTGAAATGACAGCACTTTTCTTAATAAAGAATCTAATGGAGAAAATTAAAAATCATTGGACAAATGAAAATATTTATAAATTTATAGGAAGTCTATAAAATTGATATGAAATCGATTTAATTATTTTTCATAAAGCACTGTCACCGCTACAGAAATTACTATTTTGAGGAAAACAACACTAATAACTAAAATGGAAAAGTTTGTACTTTTGTACTTAAACGAATAATCAACTTGATTGTATAAATGATTATTGCAATTTATTATTAATAAAGTATATATATATATATATATATATATATATATATATATATATATATATATATATATATATATATATATATGAGGTGGTCTAGTAACTGTACTAGTTAAGAAAAAGCCAACAAAACCTAGAGGTTTAAGGCACTTTAGTGGGGCTACAGTCAGAAGGATGGTAGGCCATCCTTCTGACCCCAGCTACACAAAAGTGCCTTAAATCTTTATTTTTAATTTTAAATTTATATATATATATATATATATATATATATATATATATATATATATATATATATATATATATAATATAACTATAAATTTTAACAAAATTCCAGTCAGTAATACTTAAGGGCAGTCTTTTTTTTTGGATGCAATATGGAAATAAAGCCATTAAAGATGACCCTTATTGACTGTAAATCCAGAAAGATTTTGATGTTTTATTTTATATGAATAAGAAACAATTTTTCACCCTATGGGCCCGGTCAAAGGCGATACCAAAAAATAAAAAATATGTTAAATGGTTCATGGAAGATACAGCAATGACATAATAAAAAAAGAAGCGAATCAAAGGTGACTATCATAACTTGTTTATAACATTTGTGTCTGGTGGTCAATGCACCAGAGCGTCAAGGCATGCGGAATAGTTTCTCACCCTATAGGCCCGCTCTAAGGAGATACCGAAAAATAAAAAATATGTTAAATGATTCATTGAAGATACAACAATGACATAATAAGAAGCGAATCAAAGGTGACTATCATAATTTGTTTATAACATTTATGCCGGTGGTCACTGCACCGTCAAGGCACGCCGAACACTTCACTGAAGATACAACAATGGCATAAAAAAATAAGAAGCGAATCAAAGGTGACTATCATAATTTGTTTATAACATTTGTGTCCGGTAGTAATTGCACCATAGTATCTAGGCACGCGGAACAGATTTTCACCCTATGGGCCCGGTCTAAGGCGATACCGAAAAATAAAATATATGCTAAATGATTCATTGCAGATACAACAATGACATAATAAAAAAAGAAGCGAATCAAAGGTGACTATCATAATTTGTTTATAACATTTATGTCCGGTGGTGCCTGCACCGTCAAGGCACGCCGAACATTTTCTCACCCTATAGGCCCTCTCTAAGGCGATACCGAAAAATAAAAATTATGTTAAATGATTCATTGAAGATACAACAATGGCATAAAAAATTAAGAAGCGAATCAAAGGTGACTATCTTAATTTGTTTTTAACATTTGTGTCCGGTAGTAATTGCACCATAGTATCAAGGCATGCGGAACAGTTTTTCACCCTATGGGCCCGGTCTAAGGCGATACCGAAAAATAAAATATATGCTAAATGATTCATTGAAGATACAGCCATGGCATAAAAAATTAAGAAGCGAATCAAAGGTGACTATCTTAATTTGTTTATAACATTTGTGTCTGGTGGTCAATGCACAAGAGCGTCAAGGCACGCGGAATAAGTTCTCACCCTATAGGCCCGCTCTAAGGCGATACCGAAAAATAAAAAATATGTTAAATGGTTCATGGAAGATACAACAATAACATAATAAAAGAAGAAGTGAATCAAAGGTGACTATCATAATTTGTTTATAACATTTCGGTCCAGTGCTCACTGCACCATAGGGTCAAGACACGCAGAACAATTTTTCACCTTATGGGCCCGGTCTAAGGCGATACCGAAAAATAAAATATATGTTAAATGATTCATTGAAGATACAGCAATGGCATAAAAAATTAAGAAGCGAATCAAAGGTGACTATCTTAATTTGTTTTTAACATTTGTGTCCGGTAGTAATTGCACCATAGTATCAAGGCACGCGGAACAGTTTTTCACCCTATGGGCCCGGTCTAAGGCGATACCGAAAAATAAAATATATGCTAAATGATTCATTGAAGATACAACAATGACATAATAAAAAAAGAAGCGAATCAAAGGTGACTATCATAATTTGTTTATAACATTTATGTCCGGTGGTCAATGCACCATCAAGGCACGCCGAACACTTTCTCACCCTATAGGCCCTCTCTAAGGCGATACCGAAAAATAAAAATTATGTTAAATCATTCATTGAAGATACAACAATGGCATAAAAAAATAAGAAGCGAATCAAAGGTGACTATCATAATTTGTTTATAACATTTGGGTCCAGTGGTCACTGCACCATAGCGTCAAGACACGCGGAACATGTTTTCACCCTATGGGCCCGGTCTAAGGCGATACCGAAAAATAAAATATATGTTAAATGATTCACTGAAGATACAGCAATGACATAATAAAAAAAGAAGCGAATCAAAGGTGACTTTCATAATTTGTTTATAACATTTGTGTCCGGTAGTAATTGCACCATACCGTCAAGGCACGCATAACCATTTCTCACCCTATAGGCCCGCTCTAAGGCGATACCGAAAAATAAAAATTATGTTAAATGATTCATTGAAGATACAACAATGATAAAATAAAAAAAGAAGCGAATCAAAGGTGACTATCATAATTTGTTTATAACATTTGTTTCTGGTGGTCAATGCACCATCAAGGCACGCCGAACACTTTCTCACCCTATAGGCCCTCTCTAAGGCGATACCGAAAAATAAAAATTATATTAAATCATTCATTGAAGATACAACAATGGCATAAAAAAATAAGAAGCGAATCAAAGGTGACTATCATAATTTGTTTATAACATTTGGGTCCAGTGGTCACTGCACCATAGCGTCAAGACACGCGGAACAATTTTTCACCCTATGGGCCCGCTCTAAGGCGATACCGAAAAATAAAATATATGTTAAATGATTCACTGAAGATACAGCAATGACATAAAAAATTAAGAAGCGAATCAAAGGTGACTATCTTAATTTGTTTATAACATTTGTGTCCGGTAGTAATTGCACCATAGTATCAAGGCACGCGAAACAGTTTTTCACCCTATGGGCCCGGTCTAAGGCGATACCGAAAAATAAAATATATGCTAAATGATTCATTGAAGATACAACAATGACATAATAAAAAAAGAAGCGAATCAAAGGTGACTATCATAATTTGTTTATAACATTTGTGTCTGGTGGTCAATGCACAAGAGCGTCAAGGCACGCGGAATAATTTCTCACCCTATAGGCCCGCTCTAAGGCGATACCGAAAAATAAAAAATATGTTAAATGGTTCATGGAAGATACAACAATAACATAATAAAAAAAGAAGTGAATCAAAGGTGACTATCATAATTTGTTTATAACATTTGTGTCCAATGGTTACTGCACCATAGCGTCAAGGCACGCGGAACAATTTTTCACCCTATGGACCCGGTCTAAGGCGATACCGAAAAATAAAATATATGTTAAATGATTCATTGAAGATACAACAATGATATAATAAAAAAAGAAGCGAATCAAAGGTGACTATCATAATTTGTTTTTAACATTTATGTCCGGTGGTCACTACACCGTCAAGGCACGCCGAACACGTTCTCACCCTATAGGTCCTCTCTAAGGCGATACCGAAAAATAAAAAATATGTTAAATGGTTCACGAAAGATACAACAATATCATAATAAAAAAAGAAGTGAATCAAAGGTGACTATCATAATTTGTTTATAACATTTGGGTCCAATGGTTACTGCACCATAGCGTCAAGGCACGCGGAACAATTTTTCACCCTATGGGCCCGGTCTAAGGCGATACCGAAAAATAAAATATATGTTAAATGATTCATTGAAGATACAACAATGATATAATAAAAAAAGAAGCGAATCAAAGGTGACTATCATAATTTGTTTAAAACATTTGTGTCTGGTGGTCAATGCACCGTCAAGGCACGCCGAACACTTTCTCACCCTATAGGCCCTCTCTAAGGCGATACCGAAAAATAAAAATTATGTTAAATGATTCATTGAAGATACAGCAATGGCATAAAAAATTAAGAAGCGAATCAAAGGTGACTATCATAATTTGTTTATAACATTTGTGTCCAGTGGTCACTGCACCATAGCGTCAAGACACGCGGAACAATTTTTCACCCTATGAGCCCGGTCTAAGGCGATACCGAAAAATAAAATATATGCTAAATAATTCATTGAAGATACAACAATGACATAATAAAAAAAGAAGCGAATCAAAGGTGACTATCATAATTTGTTTATAACATTTGTGTCCGGAAGTAATTGCACCATAGCGTCAAGGCACGCATAACCATTTCTTACCCTATAGGCCCGCTCTAAGGCGACACCGAAAAATAAAAATTATGTTAAATGATTCATTGAAGATACAACAATGATATAAAAAATAAAGAAGCGAATCAAAAGTGACTATCATAATTTGTTTATAACTATTGTGCAGCGCTACTACTGGACAACTTCGGTAATGTCATGCGGGACCGCGTGCTCAACTCTCTACAAATTTATATTTCCATCATCATTTTTTTTTTCATTTTTTGTTTGGGAAAAAGTAAAATTGAAAGATAATTATGATTTTGGAAATTAATAAATTTCGTTGCCGGCAACGATGCAAACTTCAGAGTCATATTTTTTGATTAGATTTTTCCCATGTAAAATTTTCCGAAATTGTAGGTTGTTTTGTTAAAATATAGATTAACCATTTGTTCCTTTGACGATTCGTTTAAATAATTGCAATTATCCGATTTAAGTCATACCAATTATAAAAATTAGGTACTCAAATTGAACTGTTGCATCTCACAATGAATCTAACAGATTTTACGTTGATATAACTGTGTCCGATCCGATTTCACACTATGTGCGAAACAATCACTGATTAAAAAAAATTTCTGTATATAATATTATCGCCAGTAAAATGTACAACAAAGCAGTAATTCGCAAGACGTATCATAAATCCTCATAAAGCCAATTTAAAACCGATCAAGATAATGATTTGATCGCTGACCGCTGACAAGTAATTATGGTAGATAACACTAAGATTAATTTATTATTGACATTAGTAGGTAGTTCAAGAGATGTTCTATATATGTATGTGCAGTTATTTAAGCCAACCATCGTCGAGATAAATTCCACTAGCAAAAAATCTATTGTGTTGTGTTTAAACTGGTTTAAAAGATTAATACTTAAGTTATCATTTCATGTCGGTTTGTTATAAGAATAGATTTCTCATTAATTTTGACCTCGATAGGGATATATTTATTTGTTTATTTTAATTAATTTGTTTTTCAACTCTTTTATTATAATATGGATTATAATTGTCAAAGTGTACATATGTATATAATTATTAATTATTTTTAAATAACACTCGCTTTAAGTGTTTCGCTAACTTTTTATCATGTTAGCAAAACACAGTATTTTTAAAAATAAGAAATTTTCAAATTTATATGTATATATATATATATATATATATATATATATATATATATATATATATGTAGCGAAATACTTAGGGGGGTATTCTGGTCTAGAGGTCTAAATTTTAGGCGTTTTTCTGAGTAGAATAAAAAGGAAATGAAAAACATTTTTCCGATCCATTTTTCTACAAGATGTTTATTGACGTTTGAAGAATACAAAATAAAATCACCAAAAAAAAAAATAAATAAGGAGTTACAAGATAGTGAAGTGGAGGTTAAAAAAAAAAGGTGCGTCCTGGTCGACATGTTTTCAACCCTTGTAGTGTTCTGAAACAAAAAAATCCAAAATATTCTTAATTAGTAAAGACGTCTCTATGCCTCGGACCACGGAAAGAGAAAAAAAATTCACAAAATGTCGATATGAAAAAAAATTTTTTTTTTCACCTTTCCGAATTTTTTAAATATAGTAAAAAAAATCAAAATCCATGCTTCCAGATATAAAAGGATATATAATGAAGATTTTCACCAAATTTCAAGTAAATCGTTCCCGTATAACTCGAGATATCATGTCGACTAGGTCGAAAAATGTAGTTTGAAGAAAAAAACGTTTAAAGTTAAAGACAGAGTTTCGACAGCGTAACTCAGATAATGGTACTTAATACTCACATTTGTTTAATCGGCCATCCCTGATCCATACTGTGGGTCTTTTTCTACTTCAAAATTAATATTTTCTGATGTTCTTTTAGCTAAATTAGTTGTTCTAGGTTCTTTAGAAGCAGCAGGAGGTCGCAGTTCAGAGCGGTCAATTCGAACTTCATTGCGTCTGACAGTAAATGTATGAGCTTCAGTACCAATTAGAGATGCCCATGAGTTCCATAATTTTTAAAATAGGTAGAAAACCTTCATTAAAAATGGTAACAGCTAAATAAATAGCAGTTTCAATTGTCCGTGTCCCGTAGCCCTGAATATTTGATTTCTTCGTATTTTTCCACTTATTACAATTTTGGCAAAAATTTGATTTTACAACTGTATCAACCACTTTCTTATTATATGTACCAGTAAGGGTTGTAACGCCAAAAAGTGAGGTGAATCCTAGGTTGCAATGACCTTCGACGAACTCGGTCCTCAGGTAGTCGGGCAACATCGCCGTTTATTGTTCGATTCGCTCTGACCGGCCGGTTTAGTTGTCACGTCACAAAAGTCTCTGTAACTTCGAAAATAGTTCGAATTTTGAAAAATCCTTTTAAGGCCATATTCCTAAAGGTCTAAACTTTAAAATATGAAATATGAAAAAATCGATTTTTCCAAATTTCTAGATCAGAATGTCCCCTTAATGCGAGTGTTATTAAAAAATAATCTTTAATAAAAATTATCCTGCAATGCGCAGAATTCAGTCGAGACTGATTTCGCGATTATATTTGCCGAAGTTCCTGAGAAGTTCCTGTATTCGCGAATAATTCTCGAAAAGCGAATATGACAAATTCTCACAGCCAGAAATGAATTCCCGGAAATCCGCGATTAAGTCGGGAATTATATTGTGGAAAATTCACTAAGTCCACAGGATAAACGACTAATTTTCACGATTAATTCGTGTGCAATAAATGAAGTCTTATCCCTTTCGGGGGATGTTTGGTTGCGAATCCCCCAATAATTACCTCTTTCGCGAATAAGTCTGAAAATTCTATTGCGGAAAAATCCTCATATGCGTATGACATATGTGTAGAGACATACGTATAACATTATCAACATTGTACATTGCGAAACCCGTTATCTATTAAAGGGAAAAGTATATAAAACAAGATTATGTATTCATCAAAGTAAATAGATTTTGATACACCATCACTACACCTAGCCAAACAATGGCTGTACAAAATCTTAATACGGTTTGTTGAATGATAATCTAATGGGAACTAGTCGCTTGATTTAGGGAAATTATCGTAATAAAATCTCGTGAAAACTTTTTCGGGACTTCCAGCTAAATATTTTTATAACATGGCTAATAATCTGTTTATTATAATAAATAAGTAAATAAAAATAACTTTAACTAAATTTATTTCTAAAATGTAATTTTTAACGCAATTAAATTAGACATATATAAAAATAAGCTGAATTGATGATACCATTACTAAATATTTTCATTTGTTTATTATTTTTTACACAGTGCGCACTAAGTGATTAGCCATCTTTATCCTTATTTGTCCATTATACAGAATAAAAATATACAATCCCGGTGTGGTGCAATAAACCAAAACGCCATTAATGTAACGACCAATGAAATATTCAGCAGGATCAACATTAGTTGACAGCAAACAGATGGTGGCGAAAAGCAGAGATTTATTGTTAGTTACGCAATGTTCTAAGAAATCATTCATTGTTTTAGGATTATATTATAAATTCTTATTTGGTACGATTTAGACGAATGGACTTGCTTTTAGTATTATTAGAACTATAAAGTATTAAGACACAACTAACTACCCACAATTATTGTCAGCCAAAAAACCCGAAATAGTTTTTTTTTTAATTCTACATATGAGGTGATTCAAAACACCAAGTTTGTGTTCTTACTTAAAATTTACGTAGAAAAAATTAAACGGCGAATTTCTGAGCAATTTTGATTCGGATCACAGTTGAAACTCGTCATCGTTAGCATTTGAAATCCATTTTGGGATGACGCTGCCTGGTTATGGAATCCGCAGCAGCTCCCATCCATCGTACTTTTTATTTTTTCAAAATTCTCTTTCCAGCGGGCTCGGAATCTTTTTGTGAACGTTTCCATGGCATGCTAGCCATTCTGTCACACTTCTGCTCCAAACTTCTTGACATATGTTCGGCCCATTGTCATTTTTAATATGCTATGCATTCAGCTAGATCGCCCATTCTAATTGTGTTTTAGACTGCTCATAGTGCTAACGGTCAATTATCTACCGATCGATCATTCATTTTGGTGGAGCACTACTTGTATCGTTTATCTTTCTTTTTATTTCTACTTAGAAATGTTGGCATTCGATGAAATCGGAGCTAGAATGTTACATTGTTTAGAAACCACTATTCAGCAAGCAGTTATCTATATATATATATATATATATATATATATATATATATATATATATATATATATATATATATATATATATATAGGTATGAAAAATCCAAACCGAAACGTGAACGTTTCTTAAGCAAAATAAAGAAAATACTATATTATTAACCAAATGAGACTGAGACAGAATATACGCATCACAAGGATCGACATACTTGCTTAAATTTAATAAATTAGCAGCTTGGCCCTAGGGTGAGGGGTAATAAAATGTTGGCGCGGTGAGAGCGGGCGGCAGCATACGCCACGTCCTAGTAAAACAAGAGTGTCCCAACTTTTTTATCCAGGCCGTTGAAGCGGAAGTACCGAGTATTGGTATTTCCGTGTTCTCACCTCTCTTGTTCCACTTCAATTAGTTAGTGTTAACACGCAAACTCAACAAGAACAGACTCTGTTGTTCAATCCCAAACCCTTCCTCTACTATGAATTGCAGGCCTCTGAAATTGGAATTTATTAAGAAAACCGAACCAAGGTCTTTAAAGAAAACCGAAAATTATGAACTCGAACTAATCAATTTGGACCATATAAGAGTTCTTTTTGCCACTAAAGCTTCAGTACAGTACAACTTATCAATGACGATGATAGACGGCTAGGTGGACGCTGTGGCTGTAATGAAATTGGTTTAACGTTGGTATCTCTGCCAAACATCTCAGTTTAACAACATCGATACCGTGTCCCGGTAAATACAGAGTATTTCAAGCTACGATTGTTAACTCTACATTCATGTATTCGATGCTTCGAATGCTGCTTGCATTTATTGTATCAACGTGATACAGAAATGGCAAACCTGTAAGCAGAAAAGTAAGGTGAAAGCACAGACAAAGGCCGCCATCCAACAGGCCTTTAAGGAGGGAGATTAGGACTTCTTATTGACATGCCAAAAAAAGGGTTAGGACACTAACGATGGCAACACAGCTCGACGTTTCTTCGAAAACAGTGATGAGTCAGCTATTATAACAAACAAGAGTAAAGCGGAAATTGATCCTCCCGTTTCCCGTCATTTTGCAAACTATTTGAAGTGGACATTAAACTGCAATAGAGAAGATTTGGGAATACACACTTCAAACAGCAAGATTGTTCTTCAAAGAATATTCTTGGTACTTGGTTCAACATGTCAACAGGAATCCACAAATTACTTAGCCATGGACCAAACATCATAGCATTTGCACTATTACCGATGGGTAAACTATCGAAAAATGCACAAAAATCAACGAACAAGTTGATAAGAAACTATCGCCCGAAAATCTTCTCGAGAAAAAAATATGGAGGATGTTTTCCAAAATTTTTGGCGTTTATGAATCCTTCCATTATTTGTTGACATTGTAAGGATTCGGATAAAAATTTGTACGAATTGGAGAATGAGAAAAGAGCTGTTAACAAAGAGGGCATTGATTAAAAAGTTCTTTTTATTATTTTTATTACAGTTGTATTATTTATTCATATATGTTAATCAATAAATATTATATTAGTTACAAATTATTTGCATTGGTATTTATTAAGAAGTTCCAAGCATACAGGAAAAAGTTTTGCCTTTTTAACGATTATCCATATATCCATTTATTGTATTTATTTTTAAAATGCACCTGGAACTCAAGCGCAATATTTTATTCATAGAATACAATTATTTTTTTATTTTGTTTTTAAATTGCATATTGAACAGCTATTGAACCATAGTAGGCGTTTTTGAAATTTATTTTTATTATTTTAAAGATTCAGTCTGCTACGTTGGATCCGATAATCTAAATTTTTTATTTTTAATATTAAATCCGTGCACAGCTACGTGAAAATTCGTTTATACCCATTTTCGTCCATTTCGGCCAACTGTGTCGGTAGAAGCAGGCTACGATGTAACGGTTATGCTTTATTTCGCTTCTTCAACAGAGCTAAATGGGTTGTCTGTTTCTGTATGTTACATTGCCGTTATTTACATATTCCGTTTTGGATTTTCCACACCTGTATATTTATATATAATATACAAATGGGAAAATTTTATTTTTAATAACAAATAGAAAGCTTAAAAGAAATAAAACCATATTTTTTTGTATTGTAATCTATAAAAACATTTCGTTAAAAATAAAGCGCTGAAAGTTATCGACTTATAATTGGGCGTCATTCAACGAGTGATTGTTAATCAAAATTAAACAAATTTTTCCGTTTTTGTTTGTTTGGCCATTAATCTTCTACTGAAGTGGTAATAAGGATACGTATATTTTATTAGATTTGAATTTTAAACTTGCCAAAAGTGTCAACTTAGAAATAAGTATGCGATGCGCCAAAAAATTAGATAATGTTAATATTTATATTATATTTTTTTCGAAACTCCTACAACATATGATAAAAGGGCAAAGTGCTAAAAAAATATTTCTGTACCTAGTTTTCCATATATGACCTACCCTTGCCTTGACATAAATATCAATATGTCGTCGGAAATGTTAAAACAAAATAATTATATTTTTTCCATGTTAATTTTATCTTGGTGAATGATTAATTAAATACATAACAAAGAACATGACCACTGACCGTAAAATGTACAATAAAACAACATCTCGTAAAATGTGCTAAACAAAACTAAATTCCCATAAACCTAATTTAATACCAATCAGGCAACTGATCGACGATGGTTGGTTATCTGGCAAGACGTGATAAATAACTAATTCCAAGAATAATTTATTGCTGAGTTTGATGGATATTGGTGCGATTGACCTATATTTCCGTAATTTTTACATTGACCTTTTCCTGAAACCTATATGCAGAAAACAGTTCAATAGTTTTAGATTAAGGTGTAACCCAAAATTATATTTATAGTTTTCCTACAAATTTTCAATAATTTTATAAATAATAAGATAAAAAGTGGAGCAGGAGAGCAGCAGTTTTTATTCTATTTATATTATTAGTGAAACGTTTATCATAAAAAAATAACAAATTATTTCGTAATATTCATTAATTTCGAGAATCTAAATACAGTTCTTTGATATAATGTAAAATAGCTGTTCTCGAGTTTTTGGTAGCTGTTGGCATCAGGGTGTTCGGAAATAATGATCACAAACTTTAAGATATAATTCTACCTAAAAAATATGAAAAAAGTCCGCAAACGGTTGCATAGGTCCAAAAATGGTTGTATATTTTCGTAAAATTTTTTATTGAATTTATTAGTATCTACTTACAATACAGATATCAACTTTTAGCTATAAGTTTGTGCTATTAGAAATTCCTTTTTACGAACATCAGGTGACCAATATTGGAACAAGTGACGCACAGTAGCGAAAAATGGACAAAAGTCTGCATCAGATACAAATTTTGCACGATCTGGATTTTTTTTAAATTACTCAGGACAACGTATTTCAACGATACACCTGCGACAATACCCTAAACCTGTGGACCTGCGAGTGCCGGAATTTCCTTTTCGTTTAACGAAATTGGGTTTTGTGGATTTATGCTTTACAGATATGGGGTTCATAGGTTTGGAGTATGTGGGTGTATATGTATGGGGTTTTAGGGTTCACGTGTTCAGGGGTAACGGGATTGGGGTTTTGTCGGATGGGGGATCTATGGGTTTGGGCTTTAAGGGTATATAGGTTTAGGGTATTGTCGCAGGTGTACCGTTAGTATAGGTTGTCTTGAATAACTAAAAAATATATTCAGATCTTTTAAAATGTGTGTCTGATGCAGACTTTTTTCAATTTTTTCCCAATGTGTAGCGTGGAAACAAGGGATAGCCAGTTATTTGTGGTCATATTTTTTTTTTCGCCGAGGATATTTTCGTTATTTGTAAATAAATTATTGTTTCTTGAACATTTTTACATACAAAATGTCGTCTAGGCAGACTTAAAAGGACGACTGCAGTGTGTACATGCAGTAAACCTTATTAATTTCTTGATATTCTTTATAAAATTATTATTTTAAAAAGTTTTTCAGTATAAAATTCCGTTTATCTTGATAACGATTGTCTATTCGACCTTATACTCGGAGGACTTTGTTTACCTAAAAATCTTAAAAGAATCATAATTTATTTAAAAAATATAGTTAATATACTCGGCAAAAAAACATAACCATAAATAACCAACCACTTGTTTGTTCCCACGTTAGCAGTTCCATTATGTATCACCTGAAATTTTTAAACAGTGATCTCCAATACTAATAATAATGTTTTTAAATACCTTAAAATGTGTCATCATTTCGGGACATCCTGTACAAAAGCCAGTTTCCACATATCTTTTTAACAAATATTTACTCCGCATAAAAAGGAAAATCTGCAAATCCCGATTTTATTGCTTTCAGTCCGTAGAAGTTGGGATTTTTTTCGTGTAATAATTCAGTTAATAATTTCGAAAGTAAAATTATCAATTAAAAAAGTAATTGGAGATTTTTTCCTGAAATTAACAATTAATTAAGTAACTGGAAATTTCATTCCTAAAATGACCAATTAATGAAGTAATGAATTGGTAATTTTATTCCTACGATTACTAATTAACGAAGCAGTTAATAATTTCAGTTTTGAAATTATCAATTAACGAAGTAATTAATAATTTTAGGAATAAAATTAACCATTACTAGAATAATTGAAAATTTCACTTTTCAAATTACCCATTACAAGAGTAATTAAAAATTGAATTGTCCAAATTATTGAATTATTAGTTGATAATTTTCTGAATTATATTAAAAAATAATTTAATGACATTTTTCGCAAATATTGCAGCATTATGAAAAATTGCAACATAACTATGATTATTTATCGTGCTTGTGCAATTATGATTATCATTTACTTTCAATAAAGAACAAAATATGTATGAAAACCATACTTATATTATGAATCGCTCCGAGAACAAAATGAGCTTAGCTTGAACTCCGATGTGTTGGTCTCAAGATGGTTTTTTTTACTAGGTGTGAAAAAACATGAAATTATTGTAAAATGCTTAGTTAGGCATGTTATCACCCTTTTTTCGCTTTTTTCTGCGGTTTTTGAATAAATTTAATTTTTTCGCGCAATTTGGGACTAAGCTTTTCTTTATGGGCAGAAGCAGTGTCATTTAATTTTTAAATTATATATTATTTGTTTTAGCCCGAACAAAAAAATGTTTGAGTGATGTAAAATACGTTTACGTTACAATTTTCCCCGTATAATTAAATGATGCATGTGACAATTTTTCCTACTGTTAATTTTTGATTATTTTCTCTAAAAAGATGGAGTGTTCAATTTAAAAATAATTTTTTAATTTAATTCTATAACAATACAATAATTTCGATAAACAAATTATTAATTACTTTTGTAATGGGTAATTTAGAAAATGAAATTTTTAATTTCTCAGGTAATAGATAATTTTATTTCTAAAATTATCAATTACTTCGTCAAATGATAATTTCAAAAATGACATCAATTACTTCGTTAATTGATAATTGTAGGAATAAAATGGCCCATTAGTTTATTAATTTATAATTTTGTGAATCAACATACCAATTATTTCAATAAATGATAATATTATTTTCGAAATTATTAATTGATGAAGTAATTGATAATTCTATTTTGTGAATTAATAATTATTCATTAATTGATATTCCGATTTTTGGAATTATCCATTACAAAATTCAGTGATAATAGTACCCGATAATATTACTAAAAAATGTTATTGCAGATCTTTATATGATACTACGCAGTTCCAATCTTAAATGCAAAAAGATCGTAATTGTAAAATAAATTTAGGTTTTATTTTAACATAGTACAAACTTTAGGCTTCTACTCCGTAAGTTTTTGGTGTTATGAAGTTTAGTTTTACAAAGGCCTCTCAGGTTTCCTTATACTGATTAAATGTATAAGAAATCGCATAATAAAATTGAGATTTTTTTTTGTACCTTAAAAAATCTACTTGTGTACCAATTTTAAGTTCATGGCTATACGGAAAATAGTTTCTTACACTAATTTTCTCTATGTAAGACCACAGTCTCTAGAGGGAGAATTAATATTATTAAAATTAGGTAAGAATGAAATAATTTTTGAGTATTAATTATTTTTATGTCATGTTTTGTCACCATTATCTAGTACATGTTTCCATGCCTTTTGTCATAATGTAAAATGTAAATAATACGGAATAACTGTACTATTTCTATTTCCTTTATTGCGTTCACTAATTTGACCCATCACACACAAGTAGGTGATGTTCAGTGTAACTACTTCAGAGATAATTACTACTTGAAGAGTCGGAGATTTACCCTACACGGGTAATTATTCAAGTATTTGTCTGTTGAAAGAAATTTCACCAGAGAAAAAATAAATGAGAAAGTGTAGTTTACAGGTTTGCCCTACCTTATTCAATAAAAAAAAATAATATTTACAGCTAAAATGAATGGCTGAATCTAATTAACATTTTCTCTCTTTGACAGCTTTAAAGATGTTCTATACTGAAGAGAATGTATATGTTTTATGACATAAAATAAAACTTAAAAATATCTTTACCGTTGGTCCAGTTTAACTAATCATCTTTGGGTGTAGTTCGTGGGAATTTTTTTAAGAACCAATTATTTAGTGAAAATAAATATCTATGGAGATTTTTGTCTAGTTCGACAAAGAAGAGGTTATTTCTATATTTTGAATATTTTAAAAACGTAAATTTGAAGCGAAGTATTTTCCATATAGTTTTTTTTTTCGCTGTATTGTACTCTGCGCAGATCATTACATAAATTTGGTTGTACAGTTTCTAATGTTGATAAATGGGTAGATAAGCCAGTCATTTGGTAGTTTTACCTGGAAAGTTTTCCGGGAGTTTTGGAAATTGGTAATTTTATAGATTTTGATGTGCTCTTTTCGAATTTCGACTTTGCCACCTCGTATTTCCGCCGTTCGCGCCGCCTTATTGGAAAAATTGCGCCTAATAACAGTTTTTTTTACAATATTTCCTTTCCGACGCATTTTACGACAAAAACATTTATATATAAAATTAAACTAGAGAAAATTTCGTATAATATATGTATTTACAATTTTTTTGTAAAATCAATAGTTTTTGGCGTACGAGCGCCGCAAAGTACATTTCAATATGCGTTTGGAAAAAAAAACTCATTTCCACACCACCTTGGGGTAGAGTAAGCGACGCGGTTTTTTTTTTATCGTGGTGTCCCCTGTAGGCCTAATCTACATGTGATGCACACTTTCGAAATTTAGCGCAATCTCCTTCGCTGTGCTGTTCCTGATGGACCAGGCGTTGCGAGTTCGTCTTGGGCACCGATCGAGACGTCGCAGACCGAAATTTCATCCGCATCATCTGCGATGGGATCATTTGACTCATCACAAGCCTCTTCATTTTCGATTTCATCAAACGTTTGCTCGAAAATAGTCAACATTTCTTCCTCTTTATCGCAATCATATGATGGGATTTGCGAATTATTACAAGCACCACTACAATTTGTGCATATAACGGAGCATTTTAACCCAGCTTTTCTGCATCCACAGGCTTTCTGACATCTCTTTTTGCATTTACAAGAAATAAGTTTTTACAAGGATTCTGGAGCTGGGGGCTCGAGTGTCGTAACAGGAATTAGTTCATTTTTGTTTTTGTTCTATCCCCATTGTTCTGCATTTTGTTCATTCTCGTACACTACTGAACCTGATGATAGGTTCGAAATGAGTGTTGCCGTGCTGCTGCTTCTGTTGGTGGTAGCGACGCAATATTGAATTTTCTTTTATATACTGATTTTGTGAAGCATGCATATCTATACTCGTTTAAAGACATGCTTTTCTTACTTTTCACATCACTGTAACCGTATAATTCAAGAAGAAAACGTTTTCCTGCTTTAGCAATGATCTCTGGATCAGCGTTTGGATTTTTAAAAACCTGAATAATCTCGTTGAAATTAGGATTTTTTCGGAGTACATTAATGAATTTCATTTTTCCTTCCTTAAAGAGTGCACATGTTGTATCACAGAAATATACGAAAAAAACGTGGTGGTGTAGATGAATAATACTTTGCGGCGCTCGTACGCGAAAACTATTGATTTTACAAATAAATTGTTAATACATAAATTGTAGTCTATTTTCTCCTGTTTAATTTTATATATAAATGTTTTTGTCGTAAAATGCGTCGGAAAGAAAATATTGTAAAAAACTGTTATTAGGCGCCATTTTTCCAATATGGCGGCGCGAGCGGCGGAGATACAAGGTGGCAAAGTCGAAATTCGAAAAGAGCACATCGAAATCTATAAAATTACCAATTTCCAAAACTCCCGGAAAACTTTCCAAGTAACCCCCTTTTTTTTTGACCAAATGATTGGCCTAAGATTAAAAGTATAAATTATGGTAATAATCATCGAGAAATTTGAAGTTCGAGTTGTACTTATAATTTCTGCAAGATTTTTTGAAAAATTGCTATGGCAAAATGTGTGAGCTGTTCGGTCAGGGTGATAAAGCGATTATATTTTTAACATGGTTTAATAATATATAGAGCTCCGGAAAATGTCGCATCTTTTGGGGGAAAATTGTTTTTAGGTAGAAGACAGTTTGTGATATACCTTGAGGTAAAGGAAGCATTCAAGTTGAGTACATCAGCTGTTTATCGCATTCTTCATGAGCATTTGCAAATATGCAAACTTTATTTACTTGGAAGAACTTTTATTACGATCATTAAACGATGTTATTTTCATTACTTCCGATGAAACTGCGTTTATTACTAAGACTGTAACAGCTTGCTGATATACGAAAGAGAATTTCTCCCCAAAGTTATTGAAGCCTAAAAAATACTCTATACCTTGTTTCCTTATTAAGACAACACGTCGCCACTTTGAGCGGATTATTAAATTGGATTTAGTTATTTAATGGAAATAAAACACATTCAGGTCTTTGGAGTATGTTTTGACCAAAATAAAATTTTAAATTCATCTTCTGTTAGTTCAGATTAGTTCCCTACGAGAAATATAATTTATATATATTTTTTAAAAACCGAGTGAAAATTATTGATATTGTCTAATTTGTTCATTTCAATTTTTTTAGTCTTGTTCATAAAAAAATCCTATTTTAGAGCCTTAAACTGCACTATTTGGTTGATTGATAATGTCTTTTGAACGGATGGAAAACTACGAATAATCAAAAAGAGTAGATCCATTTGATTGTGCACGTGGGAGCTCGAGTAAAATCTATAGAATAAATGTACGCTTTTTCTGGAAAAAGATACCTTCATTTTATTAATTTCCTTTGCCTTGTTATCAAAAGATATTCTGAGTCAGAAAATCATTTGATAGAATTCAGTGCATTTCCAATTGAAACTTGCAAGGCTTGTCATGGCTCAGGAATAATTGCATTTTTAAGTAGAATTGCTAGAATCGTTGACGATACAGGAGAGAATTTACATATTTAGTTTTATGTATGTTTATACTTTCCTTCCAGACCTTGAATTTGGATTTTGATGCTCTTCAATCTACAGAAATACAGTACACAGTTTGGCTAAGACCAATTTATTTAATTGTTTTAAAATATTTGATCTTTTGTGTACAATAATTTAAAGATTATAAACGTAAAACGCGTTTTTATAAAGAAATTATATTTCACGAGTTTACGAGGGCTAGTTTTCTTGACGATGCGCTCTCTCGATGCTATTCCTTCTTCTTTTCATTAACATGTTGGTTGCCATGAAATTTTCATAGTATTGCAATACGATCACAACTCTACATTTCTCCTTTATGAAACTGCATGTTAATAATATACACGATATGATACAAGCAACGAAACAGATGCGCACGGAAAAAGATTCGTGTAACCGAGTCCCAAACAATACAATACGAGAGCTCCGCCCAGGCCGTTTTGAACTTTTCGAGCTACTCCGTTTCCCTTTAGGCCAGCTTGGCGCGCCTCGCTTCTAACTATATTTCAAGGTCGAATTTGCTGCTATCACTTTTAGAACGTCTTCTCCATATGTATAGGAAGATTTTGAAGCAAATAAAAAAAGTAAATTTTTCCGATCTGCTGGACGAGACTCCTCCTTTAAGGTTGATTTAATTAGTAGAATGTATAACATATTAATATCGTTGAAATTATTTTTAGAAATGAGTATAATTTATTATGGTAATGTATAAATAAATAGAGGTAAAAATATGCCACTACTGGTGTATCAGTTATCCAAAATTTTACAAATATGAATTAAGCACATTTTACGAATATGTCTATTATTAAATATAAAATAAGGTTGCTTACTTAAATGTATCACTACTTACTCACATCTGAGTAGTTATGTTACGTTATCGCATACGTCTAGTTACGGTTGCCAACTTTTTTTTTTAAATTTGTCTATGCAAGAGACCAACAATACATTCTCTCAAAAATACGACCTACATAATTTTCATGGTAGTCTTAATTAATCGTCATTTTTCTATATTTAAGTTGTAACTCATTGATAAATAAATAAAATTGAAAACTTTATTTGACATCAGTGAAGGGCCCGCGCAGACAAACTATAAAATTTCACGCCGCACCGCTTAAAAGTCAAAGGTTTTCTTGCGTGAAAGTATAATTTAAACTCTTTTGAGCTTACGGATGTATAGCAGTAATTTTAATAAGTGCTGCACCTTTTTGTACTTTAGGAAAAACTCATTAAAGGGGACGAATTATTTTTTAAAATTTTTATTTGTCATTTGAAAGCCTTGTTAAACTGATTTTTAATAAAAGAATGGGGTAAAACAGCGCAGTGGGTACATTCGCGTAGTTCTCATGTCTTGTCCCATTTTTGTGAATGATTTAATAGTGGTGTCGTCTGCAATATCTATGCATAATATTTTTATTGAGTTAGGTATTCTAGAAATTTCCATTTATATATATATATATATATATATATATATATATATATATATATATATATATATATATATATATATATACACAACATGAGTTTTATTTAGGAGCTACTTTAAATATATTTTTAGCATTGTCAAATTTTTGTATGATTTTGTTGAACGTAACTTCAAATTATGTCTTGTATTATTCATGCGATGACTACTGTATAATGAGTCGGGTGATATTGTGTTACAGTATCCATTTCAAGCAACTACATCAAAAAACGAAACAGGGTTGTACTGGTTGATTAATATCGTGACGATTTTCGAAAAATAATCCTCTGGAAAATTTATTTAATACCTAAATTACATTGTATTCTTTTTCAAATATTTCTTTACTTCGAGGGTCTAATTTTTCGGAGCATTTAAAATTAATTGAAGTTACTGACATTGTTAAATTTTTAACTGGATTTGTAATTATAAATAGTTAAAAATTAAGTAATTTATTGCCCAATAGTAAAAGTGAAATCTAGTATTACTTTAAAAATAATGCATCAAATCCTTTTATGTTTTTTTAGTTTTAATAAAATTTTCATAAAAACGTTGAACCTACTTCCAAAAAAAAAAACCGCCAAAAAGCGAAAAATAACAGTATAAATTTTTATATGAAATTGAAATTTTTCTAGTTGGCGCCAAACTAATATCTGACAAAATGTGATTTACATAAAATACCGATAAAAACTTTATTTGTAATTGCTTTCTTACCGTAGCTTGTGTGTATTTCGTCTTAGTAGTTATTTGGCGCTGACTTCAAAAAAATTTTTCTTTCGTATTTTTATTTTTCGCTTTTTAGCTTTTTTTTAGAAGTCTATTAAATTTTTTTATGAAAATTATATTTTTTAACTTTTAATTTTGAATTGAGTTTCTAAGATTTAAAAAAATTACCCATTTTATCTAAAGTTTTAGACCACCCTAAACTGAACAACAAAAATTTCTTTGATTTTGAGAATTTTCCAACAGTTTTGAGTGAAATTGTATCAAACAAATATTTAGTCTGCTATAATAAACCCGCTATCTTGAATTTTATGAAATTAATTTTAGATTCGTAACCTAGGTCGCCAAAAACCCCCAACACCGATTTTTAAACAATTAAGACATGTAAATTTTTTAGTCCGATATATTTTATCCAGTATATTGACTTTAAATAAATTAATTTAAGATCCGTAATAAAACTGGAAAAAGATAAAATTTACACCCTCGAAAAACTCCCCGGTACCAACTTTGGACATAATTCAAAAAATATAAAATCTTTAGGCCGCCATTGAACATATTTAACAAAATTTTAAATTCGTTATTTAAACTTTCAGAAACTCCCCTGTATTCATTTTGCACAAAATCGAGAGATGTTAAATTTTTAGTCCGTCATATTGGATTTGTCTAGGTGAATTTTTTAAAAATAATTTTAAATTCTTAACTTATGCTCTCAAAAAACTCCCTATATTGTGGACAAAATCTAGAGATGTAAAATTTTTAATCGATCATATTAGGCCCGCCATATTGAATTTTTTAAAAATAATTTTAGATTCATTGGGTACGACCCCGAAAACTCCCCCATATCACTATTGCAGACAATCGGACAAAATAAATTTTTTTGTTCGTCATATTATCAGCGCCATCTTGGATTTGGCCAACTTCGGTCTAAATAATATGGGTGCCGCCGTTCCGGAGTAATCGATGTACAAACATAACGGTCGAACTTAGAACCTTTTTCTTTTACAAGTCGGTTAAAAATTATTTACACTTACCTGTATTTTTAGAATTATGTTCTTAATTGCTTTTAAGCCATAGCTGGTATTTACCCGTTATTAATAGTATTTATCACAGTAGAACTAAAATAACTAGTAGGCTAACTTGGTTTCATGTAAGCTGTAGTGTATGGTCTGAAAGATCTAATCCCAACTGTAAGACCAAAATACTTCAGTGTTGTAGCGAGAGTTACGGCACGTTTCGAGCTTCATAATTATCCCATTAAGTGAATTTAATTCTTGATCGTTTTGCATGTCGAAATGAGATATAAAAAATTGTATTTTGTAATATTTGAAATTTTTCGCTCATCTTTAATTAATTGGAGTGAAATTTGTTGTGTATACTTTAGACCCATGTGTCGGTTAAGTTGATAGAGGAAGAAAATGGGCTTTTCACAATGGCGGTTTGAAAGTTTCAGAATTTTTTCTCAGTTACAATTAGAGGCCTTGGAAGTGGGGGTTGTCGGATTGGAATCGCATCAAGGCCCTGGGGTCTCTCGATTTTCGTTATTAATAATATATTCGGAATGTGTCTAAAAGTGTTAGTTCACAAGGTCAGGGGTACTAGGCAAGATTATTACATGACTTTCATATAATGTCCTTGTCTTAAAAAAAGCTTTATTTTTATCTGAAATGTTTTTTGCTAAAACATCGAAAAAATAAAAGACGGCTGATAGTAAACATCTAAAGCAGTGCAAATTTGCTTTTCTCATTGGGTCTATCATACTTTTTTTCGTAGCCATTTCGGTTCGACTGGTATTATGAGCAAGAACAAAATAAATTCTGATCGCTATATTGAAATTAGTGTTTTATTCTTTAATATATAAAATTTGCAGCCTATAAAACGCAGCGAACAAACACGTGTTTTAATTTCGTATTGGAAATAAAATTCCATCACAATGAAGATAAATTACGGGGACTTGGATGCGCTTCCAATAGTTTGATCGATTAGAAATCAGTTTTAGGTTATATTTAAATGTTTGTTTACCTAAATTTGATTGATCGATAATTAATCAGGTTTTATTGTATTTTTTGTTTTTATCAGGGGGAAAAAGAAAAGCTGATAAATTAACCTTTAGTTATAGTTCAGGAAGTGAACTTTTTCGTGTGCTAACAAGTAATTAATCAAATGTATATGGTCAGAATTTTTTAAAATTATATTTTTAGGTACATTTAGTGAAAAGTTAGTTTATTTTTTATTATCATCGTTAAGAGTTAATTTTATATGATAAACTTAATACAAATTTCGAATTTGTATAAAGGAGAAAGTAAAATTACAATAAATTGTGGAAATTATTTTTTAGATCAAATGAATACTTAACTAGTTTACCTTAATTATAATTTTGTATTCATTAGGAAGCGTGATTTTTTAAATATACAGATTTGCTGATTGATTGTATATCACGTGAGTATATGATCTTTGAGTATGAGGTAAATTTTGTGGCGTTTGCCAATAAAAAACGAGCAGGTCAAATAAATACCTTTGACCAATTGGCATTTACGTACAATACAAAACGTCTAAATAAGATTAATATTTTTATAACGGATTTATATTTTTAGAAAGTTTTCCTCCAATATTTACTTCATTGTAATAAATCTGAATATTGTGTTTAAAAAAATATTTTTCAAAAAATGAAAATTGTATTTTATGATTTTTTGAAACTGGTTTATTTCAGGGTTACAGATTTGAGATTGTAGGTTAATTTTACTGGTGCAAATTTTGTTCGGACTTTCTAGGCAGAATTTGCCCTGTTTGCAAATATCATACGCTACAGAGATCTAAGTAAAAGCTTTACCTATGTCTTTGGCAAGAAAAAATTATTAGATGATAATTGGAGATATTCTAATGATACAATTCAAAAATATTTTCAAATATACAAATAGCCCACATGGTATCGTGTACTATTTTTAAATTGAATTTTATATAATAATTTTCCAGAAATTGACATACGAAAATGGCATTTCCACGCTTTGTCGGGCTATTATAGCAAGGATGAAAATGGCTGTGACTTAGATATCTTATTTTTTTTCTTGTTTTATCAAAAAAAAAACTTTCTAGCAAGTCAGAACTATAGGTTATATCAAGAGGTATCAAAGATAATAACTTTAAAGTATTTATCCTTATTTAAATAGAAAGAGAATTGTTAGATACAGTTGTGTGACCAGGACTCTGAGAGCAATGCCACAAAATGAGTGTCCCAGGTCGTTCCAGCGGCTCTACGAACACAGTAAAGTTTGTATAGACTGAGGAGGGGATTATGTTGAAAACTAAATAAAATCTTTTTTCTAAACTCTTGTTTTCATTCGTAAAAAAAATTAGTCCCGAAACTTTTTGAATGAACTGTGTACAGTCAATCTGAAGTTAATCTTGTAACGTTTATGATATGTCTTCTTAATATTGAGTGCGCATACATTAGATTTTATGGATTTTACAGTGGAGTTTATTGAGAAATGAAAAAATAAAACATGCATTAAAATGCCGCCGAAACGTTTGGCAACATTGCATGAGCGCGCACTTCTGATCTTTGAATACATTCAATGTGAAAACTTTGACCCATTAATATTTTGAAATAATTTAAATTAATTATTGGGTTATATATATATATATATATATATATATATATATATATATATATATATATTTATCAAATTACCACTTAGCAAAAGCTAATCTGAAGTGAATGTTGTTACGTTTATGTGTATATTATCTCATTCATAACTATTTGTAAAAACCAAATTTATACTATTACATTTTATATATTTTTCATAAAAAATACTTAGTAACCCAAAAATTTCGTCTTTAACGAAATGTCTGAAATATATTGGTAAATCACAATTTTTACACCACAAATCATTAGTAATATATTTTATTTTACCCTCCACTTTAAAGAAATACGACACTTTCTACGAAAAAGTGAAGTATTTACAACTATTTTCAGGCTTTTATATTTACTTTTTGTCAGTGGAAAACTAGTATCATGTTGTATTCCAATTTTAATAATTACTATGAATGTAACTGCGGTATTATTTTTAATTTTGCAATTTTGCCCACTGTAATAGCGGCTTGCGAGACGAGCAAGGTTATGAAAACTGGACCCTTCAATTTTAACAGCACCGCCAATACTGTCACATCTGTAAGATAGGATCTGTAACAATCGGTGGCATATTGGTGAAGAACTAGGATTAGTACAGGTAGAAAATCTAAACCCACTTTCTGTAGGTTGGTAAATTTGACCTTCATGGTTGTTTCGTTTAGTCGCCACGCCATATTATTCTGTTCATACATATTTAGAGGAATAACAGGTAAAAATTTTTCTATTGAAATTTATTACCTACAGGTGTAATTCTCACAATTTCAGTATATCTCCATTCTGTGACCATTATGACCCCTAGAGCGAGCTGCCGCACCGGACGTATCTGGGCATAGCCAGATTAGGGCATCATAATTAACAATTATTAGGTTTAAAGCTGTTATGTTGCTGTAATAAAATTGTTTGGCATACTACATGGTACATATACGGTGTGCAATTATTTCTTCACGAGAGTCACGACGCGACGGAATTGCGACGGAACTGACTACTTTAGCAATAACAGACGGAACGCATTTTTTTGTATTTATATGTATTTATAGGTCAGTGCATTAGTTAAATCAATCACACGTTTATACAGTAAGTATACAGTATTTTATTATGCTGGTAGTTCTTACCCACGACTTCGTCTACGGTGACCTCAGTAAAATTGATTTTTATTTTAAGTTTGAATAATAAAATATACCGTGACCGACGACCCATTTGGGTGGTATATGTGTGTTGGGAGTTCCTCAATTGTTAGAGATACAAATATGATTAGATAGGAAAAGTTGTTTATAGCTTATTACCAAATAATAGTTGGGTATTTTGGTAATTATTTTGATTAAGTGAAATTTAGAAAAACGTTTGAAAAAATTGCAACACTACCCCCTATTTCGAGATCGTAGAGCATGATTTTCTTAGTTTTGGTTTTCCCCTATTTTCCTCACTTTCCTAGAAAACCAAAAAAACACCACGTTTCACCTTACAAGGCACTTTTATTTCTGAAGAAAACGTCGAACTTTCGTGTTTATTTTGAATTTTACTCATTAAAATACATTGTATGTAACATATTTTAACTATTTTTGCACAAATTTTAGCTAAGAAATTTAGAAACATTTCTATTTTTAACTAAAAAGCAAAACTACTTTTCGTAAACTTCATAGGCCATTGTATTACCGAAAACGCCAAATATTCGTTGCGATGTTGCCAGATGTAAATAAATACTTTCGTGGTATAAACTATAAAATTTGTCCATCACAATCAATAACATAGTTTAATTTTCGTAATGTAAAAACAAGGGTAAAATTATCTTAACCAACCAAAATTTTTGGTTAGTTTTGGTTTAGGTTAATTTTAGTTGGTTCGGAAAAGTGAATCTAACCTGAACTAACCTAAACTGATCTAGATATATTAATTATTAAAAAATGTTATTGTCCAGCAGAGACCACGTGGAAGCAGGATAATCTCTGCCAGAGAAGGAGACTGGGAAAGGTCCGAATTAGTAGGGAAGCGGGTTGTTTAGTATCTGCTGCAAAAAATATTGTTAGTAAAATTATAACACCAAGATGTAACAAAACAGGCCATCTTGTTTTGATTTGTTTTTAGGTCGTTTTTCTAGATTTTTCCGATTAAAAAGTGCAAATTTATGAAATTTTATTTAATGAAGAAGTGTGAAATTTGTGGTCGTATCAAAACTTTAAAATTGAACCTAAAATAATAATTGATTTTCTCCACTTTCCGGGAAAAATAGTGGAAAACCAAGGAAAGATTCGTGTTCTACTACATCGAAATAGCGGGTAAGTGACGACAGTTTTTCTAAAAAGTCGTTTTCCTAGATTTCACTTAATCGAAATAATTACTAAGAATTATTTCTTGAACGACATAAAACTTCTTTGTGCCCTTTCTCAAAATTGATGTGATTTTTGTTTTTTACGTTTTTTAAATTTGTAAAATCTTGAAATTTTTTAGGTACAATCTGATTTAATTTTTGCTTCGAACGTCTTAAGATCATTAAAAATATCACGGTTTTAGCTTTTTAGTGATGATAATTTCAACAAATCAGTAACATTAATTCTTTTCCTATGTGTGGCAACACCACAATACGAGTTAGTATCAATATATGAGGGTTGATCCTTATGCTTTACTACTACTGCTAACAGTATGCATCAAATTTTTGTTCGTGAAGCAATTGTGTCAAATTTTAAGTCTACAAATTCTTCGCTCGATAGAATAGCTGTGTAAGTTGAGTGCAGTGTGTTAGTATGAAACGTACGGACTAAAAGTAACAATAAAATACCTTCAGGAAAAACGTATGACGCAAACTCAAATTCACAATGACTTGAGGAATACTTATGGGTGACTATATTGGTTTTTATGGCATTGTAAAACGGTAGTGCGATGAATTTAAGTTTTAACTTAAGTTAAAGCTTCATGTGAAGTCGAACATGCAACCCGATCTCCGATAATCCTTACGATCAAAAAAACATTGGTGATTTTATCTGCAAGACAGATGACTGTGCGAGATTTAGTTGGAGATATGCAGTTGATTCGTCCTATCTATGACTTTAAAAAGGATATGAAAAAATTGTTCGCAAGATGGTTGCTTTGGATGTTAACGATATCCCAAAAGCGAGCTTGTGTATTGATTTCAGAGCTCCTTTTAGCTAGATTTAGAGAGAGAGAGGAAACAATACTTTCTCGACAAATTTGTAATGATAAGATGAAACATTGCTCCCTCACTACGAGTCTAAAATTAAAAATCTGAAGTATGAAACGTAAATATCATGATTTTCTATCTCGTCAAAAATTCAAAGTTTTAGCGTTGGGTGCAGAGATTGTGGCTTTTGTTTTTTGGGATACTCGAGAGATGATTTTTGTTGAGTATTTAAAGAAAGAACACACCTTATGATCGAAATTGTTGCATGTCAAAGAAACTTACAGTAGAATGTTAACAAAAGGTATGGTCTTTAATCAGGACATTGTGGTCGGCCACACATCTTGTATTTATAGAGAAATTGAGCACAATTATGTAGAACATTTATGCACGCATTATTAAATAGGTCAGGGGTGGAGCCTACACTAGAAATATTTTATCTCGTAAAATTAATTCTGAAAATAGAAGGTTCAATAACCCCATAGCTAGGGCTTGTTCTTTAGCGGCAGATTTTTCTTTGTGAAAAACTAAATTCTTACTTTAATTTACTTAATGCACGGTAGTAAAAAGAGTAAAAGATTTTTTATTTTATTTTTATTCATCCCTTGGGTTGCATGTTCAAAAAAATTAAGCGCTCTAATAATTTACACGCGAATGTTAAGCCTTGAGTAACGTTGGTTGAAAAATTTATTAGTTCTTTTATGTTTTTGCAGAATAATGTAAAAACCATAAAGGTGAGTCAGGAAAACCTGGCCATTAGCATATTTGCTTTTTATTGTTTTTATTTATACATTTGAACTTGTCCAGGGTAGAAAAATTTAAACATAAAAAGGACATTTGGCATGTTATTGTACTAATTGAAAACGTACGAACATAAAAGATTTGTTAGATTATATGAAAATTTTCTGCCTTGCTACCATGCTTATTGGCTCATAAATAACATACAGTGGCCAGTAAAAGTCTAGACACATCAATATTTTTTAAAAAGAAAAGTATGTATTATATGAACCCCAAACAAAATCAAGAAAATAAAAATACCAAAGGTTCAATATTATAACGGTTTAATACCAACAGACAAAAAACTTTTTTCCAAAAACCATTACAAATTTGCATTTTAATTGTCTAGTAGAAATTTTAAATCAAATAAGATATGAATTTAAATCAACTGATTGGGCTAACCTCTTATATCGAGTATGTCTTGAACACGCTTGGGCACATTTTGTGTTACTTCTTCCTCTTTTTTGCTCGTTATTTTATGACATCGAATTCTTCTGTTCAATACATTCCCAATATGCTCAATCGGATTGAGGTCAAGACTCTAACGAGGTGTTTGAAGCCCGTGAAAAATGTTATATAGTAGCTATTCAAGAACAATGAATGCGGTGTGCTTGGCATCATTATTTTACTAGAAATAGTAGTCACTTTTCTGCAATCTGCTCTGGATTTTCTTTTGAAATATTAAGGTTTATATTTATATCTATAGTTCTTTAAATTATTACCAAAATTCCAAAATCTAGCGCCGCCATATAGCCTCATACAAGTATACCCCTACTAGTATACACTTACTTGCTTGCTTAATATTTTGAAAGTGTTCTCCAGTTTTTCTCTATACTTTTTTGATACTGTCGGATCCAAATCATATTTAATCTATGCGTATCAGTAAATTTAATATATTTGGATTGGATGCCACTAAAAATTATGGGGAAAAAAGGGATAAACGTTTAAATTCTAAGAACAATATCAAAACTATTAGGAATGGAGGTGGAGTTATAATAGTATGGGACTATATGATGGCCTCAAGGATTGGAAACTTGGTAATATTTTAACGAACCAAAATTTGGTGCCGACTATGTCAAAATGTCTTCAAGATGTACTCGATTTAAGTTACCCTGCCAAGTATTAACTACTTAATTTAAATTGATATCTTATTTCATTTAAAATGCCTAATAGGCTATTAAAATGCAAATTTTTATTATGTGCTTAGTTAGACTTTTGCGATTCAAAGAATTGATAATTTTCCCATATAATTTAGGAAACATTTTTTTATTTTAACCCTAAAAAACGTAAATTAGAAGAATGAAATGTACTGCTGATGTTTTGTGATGTAAAAATTGTAATTTATCAATATCGTTAAGACATTTCGTTAAAGAGGAAATTTTTGAGTTACTAAATAATTTACAGGTAAAATGCATAAAATGTACAAATTTAGTTCATACAAGCCGTTATAAAGAAGAAAATACATATTTATTAAAAGTATTCAGAGAACTGAAGTGCGCGCTCATGCAACGTTGCCAGATGCTTCGACGCCCTTTTAATGTAGGTTAATCTTAAATTTGATGTCATTTCTTTTAATTATTATTTTAGTAAACCCTACGGCAAGTAAACCATTTTATTGCTAAATATATATATATATATATATATATATATATATATATATATATATATATATATATATATATATATATATATATATATATACAGAAATAAAATAAAATCTTTGGCATAGCGGACGTGAAATGTGTCAATAATCTGTACTATTCTCATGTTAAAAAGTGTGGAGCATTCCAAAGTATGGAAAGACTCCGGGTCCGACAGATGGCGATAGCGCTGTTTCGTCCTAATATGGGACTCGTCAGGCCACCGCAATTGGTACAAACCATCATCTCGCCTCTGTATCCTATAAAGCTGAATTTAAGATTAAAAACAGCAAATAGGACGACAAAGGCGACATCTCGATGGTTCACTCGATAACACAAGAACCACACAGATTGACAAAATTTGTAAAAACCGCCATGTGGTGGCGCGACGGTGAATAAAAATAGAAATCTGTAAAATCGAATACACAAAACGCGCTGCCCAAAGGATAGGGGTCGTATTATTCGGTACAAAGCAACTAGGCTTGTATATATGTTTTAAAAAGCTAATTATTAATTTTTGTCAACCTTATCGATCGACATATGGTGGTATAATTTAAAGGAAAGTGCCAAGACGCCGATTTTTCTATAATTTTTGTATTTTTTAGATTTGAATTCTCAAAAATTAAGTTAATTAAACTATTATAAAAAAAATTATTTTCATTGTGACTTAATATTTTAAATTGGCAGTTGGAATAAAATAATATATGTTATTTATGAAATCTCTATGCATATGTACAGACAAAAAAATACTGAGGCTAACAGTCACATTCGACCATTTTCGAGTTTTTATGTATGTAATTCTGTCAGTTAAATTATTTTATATTTTATCTGCAAAGTATTTCTACTGTATACACAAAACTATTACATATACGAATTGTTTCATTTTAATGAATGAGAAAATTTGTTTTTTCAATTAATATCAATTTGCATTTAAACAATTTTGTTCGACTTTTGTAATTTTTTAGAATCAATTACTACCATTGGTACCAGCCGACTTATAACTAAATATTCGAACATTCGTTTTTTAAAACTGTCAAATTTAATAGCTATAATCAAAGATGAGAAAGGACAAGATGCTGTACAGGTCTTGAAATAAAAAAAACTTGTAATAAAGTTATTATTGGGGATATTTATTCAATATATTTGTTTGAATAATTAATATTTAATCTAACTTGTTTAAATAATTCATCATTTTGGCCTCGAAATATGGTTTCGCTTTTGAAAATCTCATTGGAATTTAAGGTTAAACATTGAAATTTTACAATGAATTGATTTAAATTTTACCATTACCTACTTGGATATACAGCAGAGGTGGATTTGTCTCATTAAGCGAGATGATGTATCACTTTCTGTTGTTTTTAAAGGTCTTTGCAATAAATGTATCAGAAACTTGACACATTTTGTGCAGTAACATTATCTATATCCCAAACGCTGTTTTGCTATGGAATGCATTGGCGTACTTTCGGGTGGAAGCTTTACCCCACCCATCGTATTTTGTCGATATTGAATATATATATATATATACATATATATATATATATATATATATATATATATATATATATATATATATATATATATATATATATATATATATATATATTCAATATCCACAAATTCGAAGAAAATTCGTGGTTACCATATCAGAAATTTTCTACATAACCCCCGTATATATGTACGTAACTCTTATCGAAAATAATACCTATAGGATTAATTGCCTCTGGACATATTCACTGCAGTGTTACAAAATATATTCAAATTTAATGGAATAAGAATGACTTAATAATTGTAATCGTCTGGTCGAATAGATCAAGAAACTTTTAATTTAATATTAATAGAATTTAATAAAATGCAAGCATCATTTAATTAACTGCAGAGAGAAATCTATAAAAAAATAGAAAATATTGAAAATTATTATACACCTCGAGGAGTCAAGGTGCGTCGATAATCGGAGAGAAAATTTATAATTATCTACAGTAAATTTGCTTTATTCGGTGTGATTTTTATGTGCTAGGTGGGGTCAATATCTACGCTTTCCGCTTTCTCATCCGATGTTTTTTTATAGAGAAATTTATCGGCGATTGGCTTGTCGACTTTTACACACATATGTAATTTAAATTCCCATTTCAAACCTTTTACATTCTTAAATTATCTTTTGACCTCTAATTACAAATGTGAAAGAAAATACTAACGTTTTTGTTTCTGATACAGGTGATGTATTTATATATTGCCTAGTTTATAAGCCATGACCGGCAGATGGATGGATAGAAAATAAATCGACACGCCACTTGTTTTTTTGGGTTAAGTTATTGTTATTATTCACTCGGTATAAAAACTAATTTTAACTTAGTAAACACAAAAGTGCGTGGCGGAGCGACTGATTCAAGGATTCCAAAATTATACTATAATTTTGTTTTTTACTAGGTCGTAAACCCTTAAGGAGGTTTATTGCTATCACGTGAGTCAAATGAAGCGTAGTACCCGATATTTGACAAATTAAATTAAAATACCAATCAGCGATACCATAATTTAAGAATAAATAGTGTGCAGGGCATTTATCATTGACACGGAAGGTATTATAAAAAAATATGGAACTTCATTTGACTCATTTAGATCAACTGGTCGTAATTAGTGTGTGATTTGGCAACGTTGTATTTTTACTGTTTCTGCTTATATCAGAGACCCCCTCACCTTACTCTTTCGTAATAAATAACGTGTCAGAATGTAGTGAATGCCAAAAACCGTAAATTAGAAGAAAATTTCATTCCAGAACATATATATTGTTTATATCAACAACCGAGTGATAGAAATAAAATGTATTACTGCTGATTAGTGGTGTAAAAATTGGGATTTATCCATAAATATCTTTAAGACATGTCGTTAAGGAGGAAATTTTTGAGTAACTATTTTTCATGTAAAATGTATAACATATCATATAAATTTAGTTTATATAAGTAGTTATAAAGAGGATAATGCATATCATAAATGTTATTTCAGATTACGTTTTTGGAAGTATTAATTTGATAAATATATATATATATATATATATATATATATATATATATATATATATATATATATATATATATTTCACAATAATTAATTAATTTGTATTATTTCAAAATATCAGTAAGTCAAAGTTTGCATGCTGAAGGTATTCAAAGATCTGAAATGCGCGCTCATGCAACGTTGCTAAACATTTCGACTTTATTTTAATGCGAGATAATCTTAAATTTTATGTAATTTCTTTTAACTGATATCTCAGTAAACCCCACGGTAAGCTAAATATTTTTTTGCAAAAAAAGAAATCTGTATGTACAAAAAGCTAATTTTTTTTTTAGCCTCATCTAATTGACAAATCGTATTAATTCAAAGGAAAGTGCTAAAATCCAGATTTGCCATAAGGTTGCTCACATATGGCAATACTGACTTTCTTTGGGGCCTTTCTTTGTTTGAGGGGAAGTTCATAGCATTTCTAGAATAAGTTAGGTAATCGTTTTATACTAGGGGGTTCAATAAGTAAGGTAAAAAAGGAATAAAACACCGCTATTGTAATTTTTTTAAAAATGTTTTCAACAGTTTCCTTGGAGCTCTGGACACTTGGTCCAGCGATATTACAAATTCATTATGCCTTCTGAAAAGCCACTTTTTTAGGTTAGGATAGAGGAAAACGTCACTAAGTGCCAAATCTGATGAATAAGGTGAATGGGGTACTAATTCAAACCGTAATTCATTTAATTTTGACACTGTAATTGCACAAGTGTGAAATTGAGCATTTTCTAGATGAAAAAGAACTTTTCGTGTTGTAGTCTTGGATTTTTTTTCCATTCTTCATCCAACTCTCCAAGAAGTGTTGCATAGGAATCCTCCCAATTGTTTGACGTTTTTTGGAATAGTCAATAAATATTATGCGTAGAAAATCCCAAAAAAACAGTGGCCATAATCTTTCCGGCCGACAGAACAACTTTCGCCTTTTTTTGGTGCATTCTCATTGAACGCCCTCCACTGCTTTGACAGCTGTGTATGTATGGACCCAGGTCTCGTCCACAATCTGGTGTAGTTTCATCTATAGTTGATTTTTGACCACGGTTAAATTTGTGTATCCAAGAATAAATAGTTTTTAAAGTTCGTGCAGAATGTCTGTGAACATCATCCAACTCTGTTTTAATCTGAGCAGCTGTCCACTGTTTTTTAAGGAAATGTTTAACACTGCTTGAAACTCGTCTTTTACATTATTTATAGCAATGGTGCGATGACCTGCTTCAAATGACTGCTATATATAAACTAAGCATCGGATCATACTGAAACTTTGTAGAGGTTCCTCCGAGGAGTACAGCTACATAATCGTATGCATCTAAAAATGATAGTGGCGCCATCTATGACTAATTTAACTTACTGATTGAACCACGCTCGTAGTAGTTTTATTTGGTTCACATTAGATGACATATTCTCAGATAATGTGGCCGAGACTCTGACAAGTAGTGGTATTTCATCTTCATAAACGTTATTTAATGTTAGATATTATTTACATATCTAAAATAATATAATAATTTTAGCAACCAATAATTCCTAGAAGTCTGATAGTATTAATCATAGATTTAGGAAATACTAGATTGCGCGTTTCCAGTGCCGGCTATTCTCACAGTGCGAGAAAGGGAGGAGTGAAAGTAGTAATCGCCTCTCTTTTTAATTATCGGCTTTCATCATCATCATCATGTGATCCCAAACGCCAATAATATTCTGTCTGGTTCTATGCTCCCCACATTAGACAGAGAGGTTACTGCTTTCACTCTTCGTCTTCTCTTGCACTGTGGGAACGGCCGGTATTGTGGATTCGCCATCTATTATTTCCTCAATCTATGGTAATATGGGCGAGTTACTTTGCTAACCGATATATCAGTCGTAGAAAATTATACTTCTTTAAGTAATGCAGAGAGTATATTGATGGTGGCTACGAAGAAAATCATTCAGTGGTAAGTACGGCGAAGAAAATCCCTTCGTTAAAATTGCGGCGAAAAAATCTCTTTTTCTCAGATCCGTGTAAATAATCACACCACAGTAAAATTACTCGATCATTGTCCTCATTGTCTGGGAGTGACTATTTTTATGGCACTTACTTAAGGAGGATTTTTCTCGCTCCATAATTTTTTAGAGGGATTTTTTACGCCGACACAGCATCCATCGATGCAAAAAATTCCTCAAAAAAAATTGAGCGGCGCAGAAAATCCCCCTTAAATAGGTGCCGTGAAAATAATCTCTTCCAGACAATGAGCAACACATCTTACTGTGGCGTGAAGATTTACACGGCACTGAGAAAAAGGGATTTTTTTCACTGCAGTTTTAACGCAGGGATTTTGTTCGCCGCACTTCCTTTGAGTGATTTTCTTCATAACCACCATCGATATATAATTGGTGGATTCACCTCTGAATAAAAAAACTCACATCATTTATCAACACTTTTCTAAATATAAATAAAAATATCACTAGAGTTAATTAATTATACGGGGAATTCGTGAAATTTTGCAATATCAGGCGACTAATAAAAATATGATTAGGTTCACCAAAGAGATTTTGGATTAAAATAGAGACTGTTAAGCCTATTCCAAACCATATAATTGTTTACAGCCAAAATTTTTTTGAATGCGTGAAGAAAAACTATATCGTTTTATCCGTCACAACAAAGTCTTGTAGTCTTTTTTTTTTATGAGATGCATGTATTCTACATATTTATTTGTTTATTCTTGCGAATGACACAATATTTTATTTGTTTGTAATTTAATTCACAAAGACAAACCGATATCTTTAAAACAGCTGTTAAAATCAAAATGAAATCACTAGTGACAGAAAAGAAGTGCCAATTGTCACAAATTACAGCACAATGACTCATAATAACCAACATTGCCGGGTTGTGCAGTTAATCTAGAAAACTTATAACGCTTAAAATTCTAATTGTGTTGGACAAACATAGGTAGAAACCAAGGACTTCTAAGTAAAAGCAATTGTTTGAAGGTTGCTAAATTCTGAATATTCTAGAAATTACGTTATTTAATATCTTATGATATCTAAATAATAAAAAATGTTAATAATAATTAAAATTTCTTTAAATGCTTAGAACTTTACATTTTCTTACAGAGGTAGTGCCGACTTAGCAACAATCCATATCATTACCTTGCGGTTACATTGGCGACACGAGTACCTGTGAGACAATAAATATTTACATAGGTCGTTGCACAGGGTTTTTCTTGCCCGCGCCTGTTTCTGTTTTAACCTAAAATCTCTTTAGGTCCACCCTTGCTCGGTTCTATTTCTGTTTCATATTTTTCATTTAAAATAAATACTCACATTTACGTTTTGTTGAATCTTCATTACGTTTAATATTTTATCGTATTTAATATGAATTCTGTTTTCGAAAAACTCGTTATACGAAATCACTCAACATTTCCCTGTATAATATTGCTCTTCTGTAGTAAAATTTAAGTATTTGCATCGTTTCAGCTATTTTGGTGCCAGATTTTTTTCAAAAGAACCGATTCGAGTTGTTTAGTTGTTCAGAGGAAAATCACTAGAACTATAAATAGTCAAAAATGTGATGCAGAAATATAAAATGTTATCCAGTTAAATGTATTGCGTCTTTTATCTTAATTTTTCCCAATATTTTATTCTTTATAAAGATCTATTTTAAAATAATAATTAATAAATAGTCTTCAATATCAGTGATGTTTGATATGAGAAAATTAGAACCTACTGTAACTAAGATATACTAACTTAACGTGGTATCATTCTAGAAAAAATCAACGTAGGTTTATATTAACTTCGCATTATGATTATTCATGTTTAAAATTAAATCTAAATTAAAAGACCGTAGGGTGTCCCATGTTGGTAAAAAAAAAAGAAAAATCCAATTTCAATCGTTAAAACTCATTATACCTTTAATAACTTTCTGTTAACCGAAAAAAATGTGCTTTGGGGAGATGTCCATTTTAAATCTGATAATATAATTGTGAGATGTCTAAAGGGCAAATGAATTGACCTGAAATAAATATAAAAAGGCATCACCGGTTGAAAAGAAGAAAGTTTGTATGGTTTTGGGCTACTTACATTATTGTGGTATAAATTGAAGACAGAAACGTGTCTTTTACATAAAATTACGTAGGCAATTTTTGTAGCCTCGTAATATGTTAAAATACATGCAAGTATGTCAGCTTATAAAATGTGCAATTTACATAACATCTGGAGATTAATATTCGTTCATATGCTAATTAAATAATAAAAGTGCCTTATGCATTATGTCGTGTGAGGATGAAAATCTAGACGCGTGGTTGTGCGTCCCCACATTTTACCAAAAAGCAGCTCAAAGGTGTTTTACCACCTAGTTTATCACACCACCATTTTATATAGTATTAAATCTAGCTTTAGTATGGCTCTGTGAAAACCTCAATCTTTTATAATTCTTATCGAAATTATAGAGAAGTTTCCGCATAATTAAGAACTTTGACTTTATCTCGAAATATTCCTTGGAAATAATAATTTTTATTTAAATTTATGATTTTGTTTCTAACGTAGCGTTCCACTTGAAATTCCTGTAATATACGGTTTTGATTAAAGTTTTGATCGGATTCAACATTTGAACGTACATTGGACAAACAATGTTTTTATATGTTAAAAACGAAATCGAATTAAAAAAATAAGTACATCAGTAGTTGTTTTTTTTTTGTTTTAAATACTTAACATAATCATTTCAGTTCCATTTGGATCGTTAAACTGTCAGCACGTAGCTGGTGCCCTTTTGCAAAGAGCAAGAAAAAAACGTGGTTTGGTCGTTTGGGATCAAAGACGGGGGTTTGGGCTGAATGTATGATGTAAGGAGGGACGCTCATTGCGGGATAAGTTCCAAAATGTCTAGGGGAAAGTTTGTGTTTGCTCTACGGAGAGCGAGACAATTTTCGCCCCTCAAATTATTTATTTGTGCAGTAACGTGAATATATATATATATATATATATATATATATATATATATATATATATACACATGTGACGGGGGTTAATTTTGCATTCGGCAGTTGAAGGAAGAAAATTGGCTTGTCACACGTATGGTAAGCGACTTTTTTTTTGTTATAGTTGGTCACACACGTGACCAACAATCCTGGTTGGATGATAAGTGAACTATCCAGGTCCTTTTAGATGAGGCATCCTTTTGTTTTTTTTTTTAGAAAACGGTCTCCTAAATACGGTTTACGAGTAAACCTTCCCGATGGATTTCCTAGGAAGAGGGTATAAGCGCGGGACGGGAGAAAGAAGCTGGCTAAATTGCCTCAGTCGAAGCGGCCATATAAACTCGTGGGTAAAAAAACCTATCATTTTTATCAAGCATTTAACTGGAAAAAGTTTTATATCACTTCCGTTTGGTGTCAAAGCAAGGAAAAACGCAACTTGACCGTTTGGAGACGCAGACGTGAGTCCAAGTTGAATGTGTGGTGTAAGAGGGGTAATTTTGCCCTACAGTTGGATCTCGGCGCATCGGTAGAGAATGGTATATTTGTAACGTCCCATTATCTCTATATCGGGAAGGTCAATGCATTGAATCGAGATTGTCATATGAGTGACATGAATTTGCAAGTCGGGAATTTTCGGGGGTACATATTCGATAATCCGAGAATCCCCACCGTTTATATCCACAAAACCAGAATCTGTGTAACTTATCCAAAAGGATGGCTCTGGCTTTAAGCACCAGGCGTGGGGCGAGTTGGCATATTGTCTTTTCGCAAAGCCATTGCCCCGTTAGTTATAAGGGATACCTACTAAGCAAGCAAGTTTTGTATATTTTCTCCATTAAAATGCCACAACCAGAAGCAGAGAGAAAAGAAAAAACAACAAAACAAACATGTGGACATCAGGTGATATTAAATATTTTTTAACTCTTTTAAATAAGTTGACTATTTATCTTTTCTCTCTACCCATCTGAAGTAATTCACAGATGTGGCCATCTTTAAAGAGAGAAGAACATCTATTTCAAAGAACTGAAGTAGGGAGCAGTTTTCGTTAAAAACGTGTTTGATTTTAGAAAGTCCATATTCAGTAATTCTGATCGGATCGGCATTTTTCGTTAGAACCAAGGTCTATTTTTTTGTCATTTATCAAAATTGTTTTGTTAGAAAAATAATTCTAAAATAAAATCAAATTATAAATAAATTCAAACACTGGTAAGAAACTGAATAGAATTTGTAATTTTTTATCCAGCATAAATTAGGAACAAAATATGTCGTTTGGTTTATATGAATCTCATTTCATTCATGAGATACGAATGTGGTTACTGTAGCTTAAGTTTTATGTTGCAGTAGTCATGGTTTCTCAGAATCGGCTGGAGTAACAACACTGTTTTTGGCGTCATAAATTAGAACAAATTATAGTGTTGGTTCAGCAATGTCGCTACGAAGTAGCTACTGCAGTTATATGGAAAAATAATCTTGTTTTATAAATTTTAAAAATGGATAAAAAAATACGAGTAATCCAAAAAATTTAAAATATTTCCCTTCACACAAATTGCAGATCATATGGGTTAATTTTCTGTTTTATTTGACTTCGACACTTTATCAATGTAAATGTTATTAGTTTAGGAAATTCTTACGATATTACATTTTTCACCAAGAGCCCCTAAATCTAGAGAATATCTTTTTAAGAGGGGGATTACTTTGATATGTACACATTGTCCCAAATTCTTGCTTGAAGATTCGTTCCTAACTTTAGGTTCAAGTAATAAAAATGTCGGTTCTTGGAAACAAATACAGTTTGTTCTTAGAACACGTAACTTGTAACTAAAAAGGATCCTGTTTACTCAGTGTAAGAACGCTGAAGAAAAAATGTATTAAATCAAAATCTAGGTATTTTTTAGTCCCTAATTATAAATATCAATCTTATTAGGCACTACTTTACATGTGCTTGCTTTTATCGGAAGCTAGACTATTGTACTGTTGTAAATGAAATTTATTTTGGGCGAAAAGTAGGGCTAAGATGTAAAGGGTGTTTTTTATAGAGGTATAGAACTTTAAGTTGGCAACACTTTTTTAACTGGCGGCCATTTTGTCAGCTGTCAAGTGATTTATGTTTAGTTTGGTTTGGCATTTCAACATGAATAGACTGACGCCTGAACAACGCTTCCAAATTGTGCAAATTTATTTTGAAAATCATGGTTCTGTTCGAAATACGTATCGCGCACTACGTCCATTTTACGGTCAACATAATCGTCCATCAGAGCAATTAATTCGATTAACTATGGAACGTTTTCGTACGACGTTTACTCTAAATGATAATACGCATCCACAGAGATATCGTACAGTGCGTACAGAAGAAGTCATTGCTGCTGTAGAGCGTAGCGTAGAGGAAGACCCGAATCAGTCTATCCGCCATCGTGCACAGGAATTGGATATGTGTCCATTCACTTTATGGAAGATTTTGCGGAAAGATCTTGGTTTGCGTGCTTACAAAATCCAACTCGTACAAGAATTGAAGCCACACGATCACCTAGCAAGGCGTAGATTCGGTGAATGGGCCCAAAACAAGATTGCCGTTGATCCCGATTTTCATAAGCGAATTTTATTTAGCGATGAAGCTCATTTTTTGTGTTTGAATGGATACGTCAAAAACAAAACTGCCGTCTTTGGAGTGATGATAATCCTCAAGTGTATGTTGAGATACCGTTACATACAGAAAAACTGACTGTTTGGTGTGCTTTATGGGCTGGTGGAATTATTGGTCTTTACTTCTTTAAAAACGATGTTGGTCAGAACGTTACAGTCAATGGTGACCGCTATAGAGCCATGATTACTGACTTTTTCGTTCATCAATTGAACAACCATGATGTGCAGGAGCTGTGGTTTCAACAAGACGGCGCAACATGTCACACAGATCGTGCCACAATTGATTTATTGAAGGAAACGTTTGGTAACCGCATAGTTTCACGTTTCGGACCCGTGAATTAGCCTCCAAGATCGTGCGACTTAACGCCGCTAGATTATTTTCTGTGGGGATATGTGAAGTCGCTAGTCTACGCCGATAAGCCCGAAATGATTGATCACTTGGAGGGCAACATTGGCCGCGTTATTGCCGATATACCGCCACAAATGTTGGAAAAAGTCATCGAAAATTGGACCTCCAGATTAGACTACGTCCGAGTCAGCCGTGGCGGTCATATGCCAGAAGTCATATTTAAATTATAATGCCAGAAGGTTATCTTTCGAATAAAGTAAATTTCATGTCAATTTAAAAAATGCATCTTTGTTTTATTCCATTTAAAAGTTCTATACCTCTATAAAAAACACCGTTTATTTTCTAAAAATAAGATTCTATTGCCTTAGTTCTCTAGAAAACTAAGAATTTGTGAATCTCATACAAAATCCTAAGTTTATATTATCAAGAACTCTACAATGTTTTTAATAAACCACTTGAGTTAGAATTGAATGTTTGAACTTTTAAAATATAATTTATCTTTCATTTATTAGATTCTTGTCCAAAATTGAAAGGAAAAATCCTTTTAATTTATTTTTTAAATTCTGCAGGATATTTTATGTGTATAGCTGGATTACAACAAATTTTGCATTATCCTAGAAATAAAGAATTTTTTTTAATAATTTTTTTTTCATCTTTCTTTGTAACCAATCGTAAACATTTTTATTTAATATTGTAATCTCTGTAGTCGTTTTTTATTTATTTTTACTGCATACCACAAATTCATATTCCTATCGAACTTAAAAATAACCTTCAGGTATACCAGATATCCTGTATTGGTTCCAACTCGATTTTGAGTAATGAAAGTTGAATGTCTGGAATCTGGCACGTATACATTTGAAAAAATCTACAAGATGCCGTTAAAGGCACTTAAACGGATCCTATTCAGATTATGCTTAAGCTAAGTAGTCATTTAGAGAGTGTTAAAAGAAACACTTTTATCATATTAAGTTATATTTAGCCCATTCTCTTAAAAACGTTGGTGTTGCAAAAGTAAATTTATTATTTTTATATATTTATGGCATGTTCCACATTTTTATTATATAGGAGTTAGTTATTTATAATCGTACCAATATTATTTATAATTTAATACAAAATATAATTAGGAATAAAAATAAAACGTAAGGAATGACGTGAGTTTTCGTGAAGAGTATTACGTTGTAATCGACGAATTTACAATATTTATTATCCAGAATGGCGTAGGAACACTTTTTTAAATTAAACATCTATGTATTGTAGTGCGTTACTGAATTGTTTTAAAAGTATTAATTGCTTATATTCTTAGACAGAGGCGGGGTATCGATTTTTATGGCTTTTTGTTCAACCAGATTTAAACTAATAAAACTAATTTTGTATTTTTATATTCCCCACTTTATTAGATTTTATGAGCTTGGAACCAAAAAGCGTTGTCACTTGTTTGAATAACTGTACCAATTGTCAATACTTAATGTTAAAAAGCTTCAAAGGTGCGACTCTACGAACTTAAAATGCTGGATTTATGAAGATTTTGCTAACGTTTGTGCTCTTAAATTAATTATTTTAAAAAAAAGGTTTAAACTGAATATACTGAAACAAATATCAGTATTGTTTATGAAGTAATGACTAAAAATTATTTAATTTGTGGAAACTTAGAGTAAACTTGACTCATTACCAGTCAAAATACAATTAGTTACATAAAAACGCGGTGTTGCGTATTTATTACCATACTTGTTAGGGGCTGTTTACTTGGTACGTCCAACATCCTATATTGATATTTGTAAAGGCTATCAGGACGAACTATAAAATATTCGTGTAGTTCCAAAAAATGCCCAACAATGACTGCTGCACATCTTAATCTATAAGGACAAAATATTTTAGCTTGAAAGCGAATACATATTGGCCTAAATTCTATTCCACGGCAACTTAACGAAATTAAATATAGACCAACGAGGAAAAAACCTCCATTGTCTGAAAAACACAATTTTCCTATTCACTAGAGAACATCGATAGAGATTGGTGAAATGTTATTTTTGTTGATGGATCTTAATTTTGGGCCTGGAGTTCTGTTAAGAAAGCTTGGACTATCGCTTTATTTAGAGAACATCCTGTTAAAGTACATGTCTGGGAATGCTTCTCTCTCTGTGGACTTATTAATAGAGTCTACTGAGGACTTTAACCTGATTATGACTCGTGGATATTACAAGAATCCAATGGGCCGCAACGTCATAGTTGCCTTTATTAGGCCGGAAAAGAGATAAAGGATTGGCCTGCTTCTTCCCTGGATTATGCGCAGATTTTGGTCATGACTCATGGATATTACAAGAAAACAATGGTTCACAATGCCATAGTAGCCTTTGTTAGGATTGGAAAAGAGAAAAAGAAGTAGATGCTTCTTCCCTGGATTATGCGGAGAAGTTGGTTAGTTGCATGCTTCGGCGATGTGAGTCAGTTATAAATAACAGTGGTACTGCACCTTCTATTGAGGTAATCGTGTTTCAGGGTGCGTATAAATATGACGAGCCTCCTTTGAATTAAGGTAATATAAGTGTTAACATATTTCCGTTGTTCGTGAGCCGCGCGACCGAGGCTCGCAGTGATCCATTTTCTGTAGGTTTGTGGTGCGAACTCAAAAGGATTTTTTTTCTAGTTTGATGGCTTTATAGTATGCTCTTTCGACAAAATTTGCTTTGCAGTGAAACCGACGATACGATAAATATGATGAAATTGACTTGTATCCAAGATGCTTTTATTATCTCCTTTGACACCGGCCGAAAAAGGTAAAAAGGCTTCGTGAAAAATTCGCGTGGGGAGCTCGACATCAATCGGTAAAATTAGGCTCGTTATGGGCGCGACTCCCCATATTTACACTCACCTTTAGACGCCAAACTAGTTTCCACAAAAAACTTGAGACTTTTTTACCCTTAACTTTTTAGGTAGTTTCATTCTCTCAACACGTTTTGGTGAAATTAATTGTAAGGAAATTTATTTTGCAGTGAGCGGGAAACGGATAATGAAATTGCACCCTAAATATTAATCACTACCTGCTTTGGTACATTGAGGGTATTTCACCTGTCTTTCGAAAAACAGGTAACTTTACCTTTACCTTTTAGTCCATGTTAGTCGAGAAAAATATTTTGCTATAAGCGGTTATATTTAAAAATTACCCCTCTACAAAATAATGTGGGTGGAGATTATTCGAATTTCTTGGGTATAAAATAAATTTCGATTTTTGAAGAATCGTCCAGAACTTGTGGTTTTAATGACTTTAACTGGTATAATAACGAATCTGTTCATGCCATAGTGATTGTGTGATTCATACATGGCTGTTTGCTGTGTAAGTACATGTCGAAATGCATTCTATTATCTCTGGTTACACTGATTGGTAAGCTTTTTTAATTGTTATTGCACAGTTCATATTAATCTGTTATAAATAGAGGCCTTGATAATTATTTACTTGAATAACGTTCTTTTGTAATAAGCGAGTTTATTAGGTCTATTTGTTACTTATCGCAACGATTATATTAAATTGCGCTTTTATAACCTTTGATATCAATGTAATAGAATGTGGTTCCAAAATGAAATGCATAGTTATTTTGTAATAACGTTTAAATATAAGCAGTACAATTTAAGCTATACTTCTAAATCGTGCAAAAATGTGTTGACTATGTTTTTTTTTATTCTATAAATGCTGGTGCTGGAATTAATAGATATTTTCCATTAAATATCCTGTCGGATGCAGCTTTTGGGTTAATATAATTTTTATGATTTGGATTGAATGAATTGGATGTTTGGGAAAAAATGTACTTTTTATTTGAAGACACAGGAATTCCTGCCCTCGATTCAAGAGTTTTAAGCTTGGATGCATCAAACCCTGAGTAGCTCCGAGCAAATCTGAATAAAGCGGTTAAAGTCTTAATTTGAACAGTAAATAACCTACAAATTATTTTTTTTCGGAATTTGTGTTTTTAATATATAGCGAAACATATTGAAGACAAATAGGTAAAAATATTATATTATTACTTATTAGTTTTGAATTTTGTCTGGTGTCATGGCATTTTCGGCCATTAATATTTCGCAATTCATTAAAAAAACTATGAAGGTAAGTCCGATATCTTGTGAAATAATCTTATTTTTGTGTCTCCATTTCATGTATAAAATGTTTTTTACCTAAAAATGGCATCTAAAAATGATAACTGATAGCTGCTAGGGCTGTATACACCAAATATTTTTATTGGTGCTTGAGGGGCAAGGGGAAAGCAGATCTGACAAGCGCCGAGGCATAATGCGCTACTTGAATAAAGCGAGCGTTTTTTCCACCTGGACAGCTCTGAGCTGCTCATGTCAATGAATCGAGGGCAGTAAATGAGTCATATGTAACACGGAATCAGATTGACAAATTGTATGTAATGTCTTCTTTTGAGAAAACTTAGGGAAAATTGTGGGAAGCAAATTCTTTTCCTCAAAAGAATTTATTGTAAATTGGACTGTATTTTCTGCTTTAAAATTCGTACCAGAGAAAAATTAAGAAAGAAGCAAAAATATTAAGACAGCTTCATCAGAAATCAATTTTTTGTCGTTTCCTATTATTTGTTTGACTTTTTGCTTCGAAAAACTTGTTATTTTATTGCTTCTTTTTGTGTTATCTTGTTTCTAAGCTATATTTAATACTTAAAAATTACAAATGTCTAGTTCATTAAAAGTAATAAAGTCTAAATTTTCAACTTTTCAGTTAAAAACTTTTATTAAAACAATTCTTATAATTTTTGTGTCATAATTACAACAGGTTAAAGTGTCTCCTAGAATTAAATAAGGTTTAATCAACTGACGCCTCTGCTTTTTTAAATATGTGAGAAAGTTAATCTGTATTAATACTTTATATGCTTAGAATTTTTTTTGAGGAGCGGGAGTGGAATACCTATTAGTGTGCTGTTATCTATTTAAAACAAGTATCTGAAAAACGCTGTATAGTACATTCACTTTACATGATATATTCTTTAGTACTTGTTATCACTTACACCTATTTTCTGTTGATGCTTCTCAAATGATGGTCTAAGAATATGCTAAATATGTCGCCAAAAAAGAAGTTGAATGTATTAACGATTTTAGTAAATACACGGTGCAAAAATAACCTATAATGTCTATTATTTCAATTCTCGCGTTTGTTATGACTAAGTTAAATAATTTTTGCAAATTTCGCACAAAAAGTTCCATCAATCAGGGATCTTGTGACATAAAATTGTGTGATACATATTGAATTTATGAGTTATAAAACTATATATGTGATAACAGGTGTCAAAATAACATCTTTTAGTCCTTTAATGCATCGAAATATGATAATATTAGTATAATTTTCTAGATTTGAATGACCAAAACATCAAAATTTATTTATCTTTTGACTTGATTCCCATGTTGGAGCTACAGTTACACGTAATCAGAATAAAATTTTTATAGAATCAATTTTTAAAATGCGAATATGACATCGAACGACTTCATGGACCTACATACTGTTGTCAGTAAAAAATTTCTAGTCATAGATATAGAGCGTTGTAATTGTGTTGAAGGACTTCTGTCAGTGTTGTTTTTTTTTCCTTTTGACCTTTTGGTTACTTTAGAAGCAACTTGTGCGTAATTTTCTTTGTTGCTGTTTAGGGTCAATTTCAACATGGATTTCCGAAATGAACATTTTTGGGCATTCTTTATTACCGTAAAGGAAAGAAAGCTGCTGAGGCCGACAAAGAGATATGTGAAGTTTATAGTGTTGAATGCATAACAGAACGCAGGCCTGAGAATTTGTTTTAAAAGTTCAGTTTTGGAGATTTTTCACTCAAAGTTGACTAATATTTTGGTCGACCTACTGAAATTGATGATGACCAAATCAAAGCCCTAATTGAAGGGAATTATCATATAACTGTTCAAGAGATTGCAGAGAGGTTAAATGTATCGCACATAACGATTGAAAATCACCTAAAAGGTCTTAGACTCGCTGAGAAGCTCGATATTTGGGTTCCGCATAAATTGAAAGAGATTCACTTAATACAACGAACCAATACGAAAACGATCATAGTACAAGCGTGATAAACCAGTTTAAACAACATTTAAAGTTGAATTGCATTTAAAAAAGGCCATGCTGTTAATTTGGTGGGACACCAAAGAGTTGTGCATTTTGAGTTACTTCCAAGACGCTGGATGATCAACGCAGATATTTACTGTCAACAACTAACAAAACTGGATGAAGCAATCAAAGAAAAACGACCAGAAATGGCAAATCGTAAAGGAAATGCGTTCTATCATGATAATGCAAAGCCTCACTCATCTTTAGTAACTCTTGGGAAATTATCGGAGCTGGGTTGGAAAGTGATGTTGCATGCCCCGTATAGTCCTTATTTGACACTCTCTGATTACCAGTTACTTCGAAATTTGCAAAATTCTTTGAATGATAAAACTCACAAATGATGATGACCTTAAATCGCATCAAACTTTCTATGAATACGGAATCATAAAGCTATAAGAAAGATGGCAAAATTTCATTGAACAAAATGGAAAATATATAATTGATTAAAGTTTATTTTTTGTATAAAAGAAAAGAGTTTTATTTTGCACTATAAAACCGAAATTATTTTCTTGTTGACCTAATAATTCTCAGATGCAAATTTTCTCGAAGATCTATTTCCCTTGGTAAATAGGCTTGCAGGAAAATATTTAGTAATAGTAAGGCAATAGGAAAATTCGAATATGACCTTTTCTTCAGATATGGCCTCACATTTAAAGTAACGGACACTGGACAATTTGTTAGTTATTAGCGTATTATACACATAGCATGCAGATTTCAATTTTGCAAAGGCTAGTAATATTTTCGAATAAATCATACGAAATAGATTACATCTTTATATTCTGCCTTCCGGGGATGTTTTTAATTATAGTTTTAGAACCAGACCAAATCATATTTAATAATATTAAGTGCCGGTTATTTTGACTTTAAACACCTCTTAAAAGATTATTGGAATATAAATAATATAGCTTTATGAATGAACCATTTAGTCTATTTTTTTTTTTATCGGAGGTGTGGCGCCATTAGATTATTAAAAACCAGACAAACAACTTAATTCTTGTTAAATCATGTTTTAAAATAATCGTTTAATGAGTAATCACAAGTGCATTTTTAATTTATTATGTTGTGGGTAAAAAGGAACAAAATTTTCTTTTACTATATTAACAAACCTTTTAATGGTTTTTCTATAAAAAGATGATTATAAACTAGTTTCAAATACACAAAACGTACTAGTTTTAACAAAATGTTGAGGTTTAGGGAGGCCGTTAATTTTTTTTCAGAGGCACCTAACTTATAGTTGAATCTCTACAGACACGGTAGGATCAAGAAATAGTTTCCAAAATCCGGCTCAAGGGACAATAATGTTTCATTTTCGAAGATATTAAAAAAATAACGGTGTATACGATTATTTCTGAAGTTTTCTCTGCGTTGTTGCGAATAATATTTATGTGTCGCCCAGATTAAATAGATTTTCTGGAAAAAAATAGTTTTGCATGATGTGGCTCTATAATCAGTACAAGATCTCGATTAGCCCGAGATATAGACAGATGCAGCCGAGAAATTTGTTGTACAAGTTAATAGTAAATTTAGAAAATTGACGTTTAAATCGCCACTTCGGAGACTTATGTTTCGCGAATGCTGCCACTAAATAAAAAATGTAGATATTACTTAAAGTTGTCTTGTTTTATTTAGTCTTTATATCTTTTACCGTGTATCGAATCGGCACTCGAGTCGAATTGCCTCAAGACGAGTCGAGAAGGAATACAGATAATATGGCTTGATGTGGCTTATTCTGAATCGTATTAATACTTTTAGATTTGTGGACAGTAATGAGAGTTATTAAAACGTTATTAATAAATAAAATGCTTTTGAAGTATTCCTCCAAAAGCTACGTTGTTCAGGTATGGTTTTTAAGAAAACTCTGTTAATCTGTTGCGGTTGTCGGGTACCACAATATTAAATATCGATGCAACTCTTTCATTATTACATCAATTACACGACAACAATTTCACTCTCGGTTTTTTAAATAATAAATCGATGTCGAATACTCGGATCTAAATATCGAATTATCGATATTTTATCGACAGCTACAATACTGCCTATCGAGAAGTTGGTTACCATACTCTTAAAAATAAAAACCTACTCATTTAACTTTTTTTATTACGATTTACAGTTTCTTGTATTAATTTAGCTAAATAATGTAGTAAGTGTTATAAAACGTACAATATTGCGTGCATTTCTGATCGTGTTCGTGATATGGTTTATTAAATTTGTTATAAAAATTATTTCTTAATTGGATTCTTTTTCAATTAAAAATAAATAATTAACGGTGAGTGTGAACATAAAATACAAAATTTATTTCAAATATCAGTGTAGAAAATGGCACTTTATATTTGTATGTTCATTGATAATTACGTGGTGGTATTGGTTTCTTAATATAGATACACCTTCTGATTTGGCATATTTTTGATGTGATCTGATTGCTCTGTAAGCTAGAACGTTTACAGGGATAATTAAAGCATTGATAATGAAATAACGGATGGTTATATCTTTAATTGTTCGTTAAAAATGGAATTTTGTTTTTTTTTAACGATATTTGGTTTTTGCTTGACTAGTGATTCGTTAACTTGGAAAATAATAAATACGAATCGTTAAATTTATTACATGGTTAGTCAATTAACCAACTCTTGGTTTTTAAAGCAACCAGCTGCTACGTGCTTTGGAGTATGATTTGTGTCTAACATACAAATGTACTTTTTGAGATATCGTTATTAGACTCACGATAATGTTGACAAGCACCTGAATGTTTAAACAAATACAACTAGTAGGAGTAAATATTTTAAAAGTTGTACCTACACTTTTTTACAATTTTTTTTCGGAAATATCGGAATTCACGCATCGCGGTGTTAATATAGTATAATTATAAGCGTGGCTTAACAAAACAGCAGTGTTTTGAAGACATGTCGCAAATTATGGGATAAGTTGGAAAGATGGTTCAACTCGAAAATTTTGATATATACGAGTATTCGCAAATTTTAATAATTTCAACTAGATGGCGTTTTTGCACTAAATGGGGTTTGTATCACGGATACTGAGATTTGTTATCCAGTACCGTAGTAGATTTTTAAAAAGAATTTTGCTGAAGAATATAATCAAGTTTAAAGTTATTTCTTTATTTAAATCGGACTTATTGATGACGAAGAATAAAGCGTAGGCTTGTTTCGGTTGAAATGGAGCACACCATGCAAACTTCTCACCGACGTTTTAGTTAATACAGAGTGAGCGAAGAAGGTAGCTTGTTCTGCTATATCTGATGACGAAGAATAAATGGCTGTTTTATTAGTTTTCTGCAGCGGAATTTTACTGTTTAATAAAAAATAAAAACCTTGGCGACAATACTGCACTACCGTTAAAACAAAAAGGCCCAGATTGGAAATTCTAACAAATTTATAGTTCCAACATATTAGCGGACAATACAGAAATTTCACCAAAATGTCTCCGTTAGATTTTGAATATTTGTTAAACAAAATAGAATCAGTCATTTCCAAAAGAGAAATGCTTTTTCAACAACCCATTTTCATTTAACAAACATTGAATTTTTTTCTCGCTGGTCTCTGCAAAATTTATGACTTAATTTCATTTTACACATCCACTTCTTTTTTTTTTAAATTGTTGTCCATAACTTACAAATTTTGGAATTATTTACAGGTCTCTAAATTCAATATATTTTCTTCGGACCACTCCATATTCACTTATAAACAACTTTTAATCAATGCCAAGTGCTAAATAAATTTCATTTCATTAACAAAAAAATTTAAAAATTTCGTGTCGTCGTCAGAGTCGCTGTAAAGTAAATTTTTTCGAAAAAGCGTGTTATCAACCGGTCCCACTAGTTAAAAAAAATCCTATGAGTTTGCACAAAAAACCGATTGAAAATGGATCGCTGCGAGTCTCAGTAGAGCTACTCGCAAATAATAGAACTATAAAAAAATTTACTTCTTGTAACCTAAATGCATTTATTACCTCTTTTGAGACCTGTCGCCGAAGGCCCTCGATGTCAGTAGAAATCGGAAAAATTCAAAGGAGTCTCGCTGCAAGTTCGCCACATACTCATCACGGGCGCGTCACGCGCTCGGCTCGCCATATTTATACGCACCTTTGGAAAACTATTGGTAGAACACATATGTGGATACCGTTAGAGGAAGATTTCAGTCTAGTGCGGTGCACCAATTGTTCACAGCATTCTTCTTGAGCAATTGCAAGTACACATGCTTTGTTCGTTTTAGGTTTGAATTCAGTTGTTATGGCTTTATAACTTAAGTTTTTATGATGAGAAACCTCCTACATCAGTCAAAAAGTCACGAGCGGTGAAGAACAGGATGACCTTTTTTCATGAAGATTTTGTACCTACTGTTACCCTTGATTAGCGGAATACAGGAGAATGTATCCCAAGAATAATTGAAGTATTGGAAAATTATCGCTCTAACAGCAATTGTTTCTTTTTCACATTCAGACAACGTGCCTGAATGAATTATTTAGTCAAAACAAAACTTGCATTGCTAAACCACTCTTTTGATAGTCCAGACTTGGCATCCCTTACATCAAAAGCCAGCTAAAGAATTGACCTTCATCTACCGACATCGAGCTAATTGGTTCATTTGAAGAATTCTGTGTTAGATTTTTACAGAAGTTTTGACAAGATGATTTTAGTACCTGCTTTCCACATATATAAGACTGCCTATGGAGATTATTTTGAGAAAAAGTAAATAAGTTGTGAGTGCGATAAAACTTTGTAACCTACGAAGATGCTTAGTCGTATAGCGGAGCGCATTTACGAAATTCATTATATTTCTTCTTTTTTAAATTCAAGTCCGTTGTTTTTTTACTTACTTTATTTTTTAAAGCCCCTACAAGACCCCATATTTGATTGAAATAAGCGTTATTAACACAATTTGATATAGTTGCTCTATTTTATGCACAAATACTAATAAATAAATATTTAGTTTTTTGCTTTTAAATATGAAATTAAAATAACAGGCTCATATTTAAAAATGTAACTTGATGAAATTTAGAAGAATGTTTGCACACGGATCCATATATTTCTTTGTATTTGAAATTCCTTTAGGAATTTTAAATTAGGCCTACGTGATCTACAGATACAAATAACAGATCTAGTCATAAACAGCTAACAAAAGCAAATAATACAGATTAATAATGCACATTGTGGTGATTAATCATTTTTTAAAAGAATATATATTTAAGATTTCGTATAATGCATTAATATTGCGCAATAATAAATGAATAATGAACAAAGTAAATAAAGGCGGCTTTTTGCAAGTTCAGTATTCTTTGTCCTGATTATTGTGCATGCGGTCTTTGTAGCTTAATAAATTACCTCATTGTGAAGATAGTTATCGATCCCGCGTGGTCTGGTTTCTATGTTACTCTCTCGGTAACTATGTAAAAAATACACTGCTTTAGTAAAATACCCACCCAAAATTGCATCATTATTATTACTGCAATTTAAAGCTTTACAAATTTTGTTACGAAAATCAATACGCACGGACTTGGTTGGCCTGCTTTAATTGAAAAATAATTCGTTTTTAGAAACGTCAAATATTAACAAATTGGTATTATTATAAATCGTGAGTGATTTTATGACAAATTTTTAATGGATTTGATTGCATACAATTGATTTAATCGCATGCAAGTTGGTGGTTCAGGGGTCTAATTTTATGTCCGATTAATACGAGTGGCAAAGCAGCATCTCGGCCTAAAATTTAAATTTTGCTACATAACAATCATATAATTGGAGGATTGGCCTTGTCAAAATGTGTAAAAATAATCCGGGAATTGTAAATTACACACTTTTTTGTTTACAGTTAATACAAAATGATAACGCAACCGTTGGCTAGTAATACATTAAAACGTATTTATAAAACAGACAGTAAGCAGCGAATCAAAATACAGTAATTTAAACGCCAATTATTGTTTAGTATAATATCTAGTTAGGGTAATTGTTTGTTATTGTTACGCTTTATAAAAATAATTTTGAAAGTAATTTTATCTTTGTTGACCTCAAAACTCATGTGTTTAACTGTCGTTTTCCTAATGGACAGTTAAATTTATCACGTAATTTGTTAGAACGACGAACTTTCAAGACGAGGTTAAGAGTTCTTAAAGTGCTGTCAAGGTCGGTTTGGTTATTTTTGTTCAGAAGTGTTCGTTAAATCAGATGACAGTTTACTTTTCTCGGTTGTTGGACTGTGAATAATTGTATTATATAAATTTATTTATAAATAAATAAATTTATCATGGTATATTGCACCATAGAAATTCAGGTGACTGATCACGAACGTAAAAGTTCAGAAGCCGTTTTGAAATAACCTAGTAGTAACATTTATTTATACATTTTTTAAAATTATGTTTTCAATATATATATATATATATATATATATATATATATATATATATATATATATATATAATATTTAATTTAAAATTGAGTATTTTTATACTTTTTGTTTTAGAAGAAATATTAGCATTGATTTTACTATAACAGTCAGGGTCGGACTGGACAGACGGACTAGGCGTTTAAATTTTTGGAATTAAATCAGCTTAAGGACCGAGGGGAATAGAACAAATTTTGATAATAGTAGTACTGCAGCCAAAACTGTAAAAAAGGTTATGTTTTTTTTTTGGAAATCATGTGTCTTCTAATTCTTTAAATTATTTAAATGTTTTGGTAAATCTTTATCAGTAGCGAAAATTAATTTTCATTCTTTTTAGTTTAATCCGTCTCTGGTATCCTATGAGAATATAAGTTTTTTTAAACCATATATTATGGGTACGCAAGTGACTAGAATAAAGTGTGATTTAAGTTTAATTAAAATTTGCATTTGTAACATTAAATTTTCAATGAAATTACTTACAGAACTGTAAAGTGCCTGAAGTAATTCACTAACAAATATCTTTTTAAAAATTGTTGCTACTAGAGAGGACTTGTTATTTATTATAGAAATCCGTCATGTGAAAATCGGAAAGAATTATTTCACTTTCCAAATTGAATAGTTTTAAATCTCAAAATATTTCGATGGTAAGTTTATGCAAGGCGACTTGAAACCTATTAACGCCATGTTCACGCGTCATAAACTATCAAACCAATAAAACAAAGTTATACGTTCGCTTGCCGCATATTGACTTAATATTCTGAATGTGTTTGTTTAACCACCCTAAATAGTGCCCTAATTAGAACATTGGCTAAATCAGGGAGATCCGAGTCGCTCGGTTGTCTCAATAAAGGTCACTTACTGGCCTGACTGCATACGTACACCAATCTGAATTCTTATCCTAATCCAGTTATTTAAGTGTTTATTTTTTAATAACACCTTGATATCGTCACTTATGTATATATTTTTTTCAGGTAAATAGACTTTTTCTAACGTTTGGTCAAGACCCGGATGAAAAGTCTGGTAAGTTTAAATTGTTCTGTATTTCAAAAATGTGTGTTTCAAAACATCACAATTCGCAATTTTCATGGGCACTTAAACAATAAGTTTTAAAATTTTTCTATTTTTTTTTTTAAGAAGCGCTACATCTTAAAAACATTGCGGTTTTTCGCACGCGGTTATAGTCACCAATTAGCAGGGTAAGAACAAGTAGTTGGTTCGTCACCAGCTACGTACTGAAAGCGTTGCTCTGACTACATCTGAAAGGTAAAAAAATAACTCACCGTGCATGAAGATCATTTATATTATAATTTAAATAAAAAAATTATTGCAAAGTTACTTTTATTACTTTATATATGCCTTACAAAAAGCTTGCTCCCTGTTTTTCGCATATAGCCCTCCTTCAAAAATAAGGTTTATGTGAACAGGGATCTTTTTAACTTGGTTACTGAGTGTTCAAAATTAAAAAAATATGTATATATTTTTCCATAAATGTTCAAACTCTTTAATTAATTCTCATGAAAGTATATTAAACGATAGTATATTTCGATATTTGCAATTTTCTACTAATTAATAAAAAGTAAGACAAGGTATTTAAAATTGTAAAAGACCCATAAATTGATCGAAAAATTTTACTCTTCCCATACAAACTTATTTTGTGAGAAAAATTGTCATAAAAGTGTTTACACTGCGAATTTTGAACTCAAAGTTTAGATATTTCATCATATTTTTTAATCAGTTCTTTTCTAGATCCATCATTTTTAACCGATTTGCCGATTCGTAATTGTACTTCTATTATATGGAATTACTATATATATATATATATATATATATATATATATATATATATATATATATATTGCTATTTAATTATCAAGTAGAATCATAAGATAGATAATAAATGAAGCGAACCTAAGAGGATGCGTTGCTAAGTGAAAACCTCTCGGATCAAAGAAAAACAGAGAAAAAAGATTAAAGTTTATTTATAACAACTTGCACAAAAACCTTGATTTTTGACACCTAGATCTTCGAGTAGAAGACATGTGGACGGCTTTCAAGGGCTCAGTGATCCAAGCTTGTGATCAAATTTTAACTCCTGTTAAACTTCAGCAAAAGAAGCAGTGGATGACCGACGAAATCTTAGAGATGATGGATGAAAGAAGAAAAGTAAAAGCTACCGACAAATTCCTAGAGTTATCAAACAAAAAAGTTTCTTATTGTCTAAAAGCTTGGAAGGGCTACAAGAACTTAACAGGGTTACACACAAAAGTGAACGGTACGGGCTGAAACTAAATATTAATAAGCCGAAGTATAAGTAAGTCCTCTGATCAACACGGTGTGCTATACTGTAAAAACCAAACTATCGAGAGAGTGGGCAGTTTTAGTTACCTTGGTTCTAACATTAAGGATTTGTGGGATCATTACCAGAGAAATAAAGTGTAGAATGGAAAAAGTCAGAGCAGTGAAGTACTTTCTTTGCCGTTGAGATCTCAGCATGACTCTCAAGAAGAGAATGATAGAATGCTATATTTTTTCAATACTACTCTATAGTGTCGAGACTTGGACGATGTCTGAAGCAACAGACAAAATGATCCAGAGTTTTGAAATGTGGATTTATCGAATGATCCTAAGAATTTCCTGGGTTGTTCGGGTCACCAACGAAGAGGTCCTTGGAAGGATGAACTACTAACTGGTTCTTATGCACACCATAAAACAACGAAGGATGGAGTACTTGGGCCATATCATGAGAAACCCTGTCAAATACCGCCTGTTGCAACTATTCCTGCAAAGTAAAGTGAAAGAAAGGAGGGGACCGGGTAGAAGAATCTCCTGGCTCACCAACTTATGGAAGTGGTTTGGCGTGACTTCCATGGCACTGTTTCGCGCTGCAGCCAATAAGAGCACCCATAGCCATGATGATAGCCAACATCCGGAACGGATAAGGCCGAAGAAGAAGGTTAATTCATTTGGAAATGAGGAAAAATGTTCTGTGTTCGTCGTCCGTCCAATAGTTGCTTCGATCTACAATAAAAACCATCAAGCACGGCGAATGATTTGTTATAGTCTTGGAAGCAACGGCATGGAAATGAGTTGGATTTATTTTTTGAGTTGAGGGTATAATTTCTCTGCAACAGCATCCTTCAGAATGTGATGGAACTATATACTAAAGAATTCTTTCCAGTTACGTATTAATTTATGCACGATAATGACCCCAAACAAGCATCAAAACTTGTTAAAAAATATCTAGAAGATAATATGGCTCAAAGCCTATATCTGAATTTACTGGGAGACTTTGGGAATTTCTAAAACGATATTTGAAAAATAAAAATTTATTGAATTTGGAAGATTTGTGCTGCGTATCTATTGCAAATCGCTGTTGTCAAACGCTTGTGGAGTCAGTACCCTCTAATCTAAAGGCTGTGATATGGAATAAGAGATATCTATCAAAATATTAGTTGTTTGATAAGTCCAATCGATTTTTCATTTATTACATTTGGTCGCCATTATCAAACATATTTTATTTTTTTTGTGTGTTTAAACTAATTCGCAAAAAAAAAAACAATGTGCGCGTTATAAGACCACGACTGTGTATGAAAAATACGTTATGAGAATTTTTCAGAATGTGAAATTGAAATTTCAGATATTCAATCATGTATTTAGTCAAATGTTTGACAGTTCTTCGCTAGATCTTAATTTTTGACCGATTTGGACAATTACCTTCTAATTCATTTACATTGTCTAATTTTAAAACTAGTCCAATTTGACAATAGATGGTTTAAATTCAAAAATGTAACAATAAGGCAAGCAAGTTTTGAACATTAAAAATATAAGAATTAAAGTTGTTTGTATTCGTTACCGAACCGTTAAAAATAAAAACACTTTTTTTTTATCTAAAAGTATTTATTCGTGTACTCACGTAATCCAAATTATAATAATGTCATAAGCAAATCACAACTGGCTGACCTGAAGATTTAACTTCTATGGCAACTAGATCGGGTCGACGCCTTAAACCTTCTTAGTGACTTTGGTTACTATTGTTTTTAGATGAATCTAGCTGGATTCTAAATCGATCCCTTCAATTCGAAACATAAAAAGCATCTGCAAAAATAGACTAAAAATATATGATTGAATGTCGGTATTTTTTCTTCGATTCGAAATCCGATTATCTATATTTAAAAAAAAATAATTGATGAATAGAATGGAACTAACATAAAAAGATGAATGGGGAAAGAAAAGGAAGTCGAGATAACAGTAAAACAGAGAAAACTGCATTATTTCGGACATATTATGCGAGGAGAAAAGTACAGCATCTTACGGCTCATAATCAAGGGCAAAATAAGTGGCAGAAGAGGCGTGGGACGACGACGAATTTCATGGCTAAAAAACTTAAGGGAATGGTTTGGATGCAGTTCAAAACATCTATTTAGAGCAACTGCCTCAAAAATTAAAATAGCTATTATGATTGCCGACCTCCGCAATGGAGAAGGCACTTGAAGAAGAAGAATAAGAACATAAAAAAGTCTCCCTTACCTATTCCGTATCGTATGGAAAAATACAGGAACAATTTTTTTTTTGATTTAAGTTGCTGAATTTAAAAATATTTGAGGTGTTGCCAGGCATCTGATTGGCCAAATTAGAAATATTAAATTATTTTAAAAAAGTTTTTTTTAACCTATTTATGAAGATACACTAATTCTCAATAAAATTCATTAAGAGTTTTCAAAATATTAAATAGAGTTGTGAAAAATTGTGAACACCTTGTATTTTAGTAACAAAGGTTCTTGGTCTTTTTTAAACGGAAAATACAGAACCGAATCGTGCGGAATGTTTCTTGAAACATACCATATTTGGTATATATATTCATAAATATTATTCTTGTATTCTATATGTATTGTTACAAGAGATACAATCTAATACGGACATCGCGGTATTAATCGTGTCAAATAAAACAACAAAAAACATAAATGAAAACCATGCGAGTTCAAGAAATGTTTTTTTTTTAATCTTCATCATCGTCTTTAGCCTTGAAACCATCACTGTTTCTAGTCTTTATGTAGTGTATAAAATTATAATTGAATATATATTTTACTCAAATTTATTTGTTTATGGACGGTGCAATCTGAAAAACAAGTTGTGCGTTTAATTGAACTATGCTTAAATGCCAAAGCTAGCTTCAATAAAGAATTAGGTTCGCATGTGCAAATTAGCGTTCTGGTTAATTAAAGCTGCTGTCATTGGCAGATTGCCTGTGCGGAGGTATCAGCTAATCAAAATATTAATTGAGTTGCATTTCGTTGTAAGTTCTCGCAAATAAAACTGTTGTATTGCATTAGCTTTAAAGTAACGCGCTCGTTTTAGAAAATTACACAGTTTACTTTTCTAATAGGTTTAGTAGACAAAAATACATTATAAGGTTCACAGTCATGATTGAAAACAAAGCTTTTCACCCTACTAAATAAAAATAAAAGTGTTTTGTTGAAAACGGTGTGGATCAGGACATTCGATAATTTCTGATGAGAGCTAAATTTTGATTTTTCTTTAAGAGACGTTTAAAAAATCTAAATTTGTATCCCTTGTTTGAAAAGGAGTAGTAAATACGAGAGTAGCCGCTGATATTTCAGGAATAACAAACAAAAACAAATATTTATCGTTGAAAATGGTTTTATTGCTTTTCAAAATATTCTACACGATGAAAAATACACTTTTGCTTGCTTCTTAACTAGTCTAGAAAGGTTTTTTGTTACTGTGAAGATGGTATCCCCAAAACATGGTTTTTAAACGCACCAATCGTCTCTTTTGTCGTAGAAAAATCGTTGATCACGCAGTTTGTTCTTCATGTACGGGAATAAAATTAAATCATTGGGTGCCATATCAGGGCTGTACGGCGGATGACCCATCAATTCCACGTTTTGGGTTTTCAAAAAGTCACTTGTTTGAATCGAGTGGGAGCTCCGTATCCGGTTTGTTTTCCTCAATTCACCGGAGGTTTCCTTCAAACAAATGATTGTGTACAATTCAGAATTGGTCATTCGACACAGTTGAAATATGACCTGTCTTTTCGAAAAAACAGGCGACCATTTGCTTCGAAGTGCTTCGGTTCGTCATGGAAGATCCATATGTTTAACTGCTGATTATTTTCGGACTCATACACATAGATCTAAACCCTGAGAGTCTTTTTTTGAGCGATTGTCAAAATATGCGGGACCCAGCGTTGGTGTTATAATGCCCAGGGATGCTTCAATCTTACTGTATATTACATTACGTTTTTACATTATCAGTCATACACAGCATCGACGTTTTCTTTCACTAAAACCCATTCTGGACGACTTTCACGCGATTCGTCCGCGAGCTAACGACAGTCACGATTGAAACCAGCGATAAACAATGATTTTTGCAGGTGTTCATCGCGAATAAATAATTATATTCATTGATGTACTCTTTTTAAGATAAATCTCGTCGAATGTTGCGAAAATTAATCGCATGAAAATATTTACAACTTAATTTCATTTTTTGGGCGACATGAAATTCTGAAGTCACTATAAATAACACAAATAGCGTCCGTATTTCAAAACATTCTAAGTACTTATACTGTCTGAAAGTAAAATTTTACAATGAATGTGTTAGATGACACTTAGCAACGTCAGTGTTGTCAATTCCCGAAATATAAATGCCTACCCTCGTATAACCAGAGATATTATTTTAGCAGGCATTATTTCCATATTTTTTTGAAATTTTACATGTTATGTTATATGAGGGTGAGGTGAAAAGTTTCCGGCTTGATGAAGAAAAACAGCTTTTTTTTTTCGCTTTGTTTTTCAATATAATCTCCCATCAAAATTAATACATTTTTCATAACGGTGCTCTAATGTATCGATTCGTCAAATCCCTTAAAATATTCTTCTTCTTCTTCTTTTTTTCAATTACCAGTGGCCACGTGTCTTTCAGCAGTCAGCCAGTCCCTTAAAATATTCAATTACAGCATCGATGTCTTCCTCCAAGCCATTTTTTTAAGGTTAGGAAACATGATAGCCGCTAGGGACTAAATTTGGTGAATATGGTGGATGGGGGAACAATCCGAACTTCAATTCGTTGTATTTAGCCATCGCAACGACTCACGAATGGGCAAATGCAACGTCATGGTGAAACAAGATTTTTCCCTCGCTAAGTGAGGTCGTTTATTTTTCAGTTCGTCCTTTAAACATTGCAATAACGTTGCCTAGTATGGACCTCTGATGGTCTTACCATGAATTTTTTCAATCATTTCGGGATTTGTGACCTTGACGGGGCGTCCTGAACGTGTCGCTCGTGCGACCTTTTAAATTCAGAAACACATCGTTGAATACGATGGAGAAGAGTCTTTCAGAGTGGAATCCAGTTCTTCTTTGAAATCTGAAGAGGTGTTAGGCCTTTTAAATAGAAGTATTTGATGACCGCACGCTTCTCTGGTTTTTCCATTTTCACGTAAGCAACCGAGGAGTCTCGTTCAGTTGGCTTTCAAATTTATACTAACGGAGCAATCGACCTGAAAATTTATGTACAAGCTTGTGAGATATAGTACTATAGAATACAACCCGAAAATTAGATCTACTGGCACTTTCTCTAGGTCAGTCCGGAAACTTTTCATCCTACCCTCGTATAAACGATCAAGTTAATTTTATTAAAACTGTCGTGACTTATTAAACTAATATACCAGTGCAAATTAGGTCAAACAATATTATAATAATGGAAACTTTTTACGATTATTCCGTAAAAATGCCTTCTAAATTAAAAATAATATTCCATTTGGAAGCATTCTCCGCGGTACGTGTCAGCCGGAAGTGTTTGGCATTCCTACTCAAATTATTTATGTATACTTAATGTAACCACGTTTACATTAAGGTTCGTCACAAGGTTCAACCTGATATGGCTTAAAATCCATGCTGAAATTTTGTTTTTAACACTTATTAAAAATTTATTGAATATAGTTGTCAGTATGTCAGTGGCTTTAAACAGGAATGGTTTGTCATTTTCTAAAGATATTTGAGTTTGTATTGACGTTTTCAAGCTGGCCTAGAGTTTGAATGAAAATTGGAGTTAAACTTAACAAAACTCGACGTAAAACATGGGAGTTATTATGCATCCTCCGGCAGAATTATTTTCAAAAAGAACAAATTTATTTTTGAGTGCTTTCAGTATAATTTCTTAGTCTAATACAAATTGAACGACTCACACTTGGAAGCCCCAAAAATTCTGGTTCAAAAAATCGCGACAATTTTGATTCATTTGATATAATGTTTTTTTCAAAATATCCATTAATAAATATTGAGAAAGACTGTCTAGCCGGATTTTTTCTAAATGTTATAACAATAATTACAAATAAACGAAAATTTTAATATAACAAAAAAACATTTCTTCAAACAATTCTAGAAAATACAAAACTAGATGATTTTAGCGGTAACTATATTTTAAGTAAATTAAAATCGTATACTATAATTAAAAATTATTTAAATGTAATAACAATTATTTTTTAACTTCAGTTTACATTTTTTTCCTAAGGATGTTTTGAATAATTTAAGGCATACAGTTAGTGCAAAAATTATTACGCACTTCGTTCGTGTAGTTTTTATGTTTTTATGTCAAATTATTCAAAAAAAGTTTATATTTATATAAATATTTTTTTTACAAGTTTAGCGTTCGGTTTCAGTCTAGAGGTGCCTAAAACAACTTAAAACACACAATATAACTGTAAAAATTATAATTGTGTATTTTTTGTTTTGTTTATTATTTAGTTACAATACGTTGGTTAAAAATTGTTTATATATTTCTTTAAACATTTTTTTAACTTTACAATTTTAACCTAGCGATTCTTTAAATAAATTACCGGCACACGATTACTGCAGAAACTATCGTTTAGTATTTTGTTCGTTTTATTCATTAACGACTTATATCAAATCGTTTAGAATAATTGTTTAATTGTTTATATAAAAAACTTTCTTGCAGATTTAGAGTTAGGTTTTACTCCAGAGATTCGTATAACGACCCAAGATACACAGTAGTTGCAAAAATTATCATTATTGTATTTTTTTTTGTTTTGTTTACTAAATAGTAAGAATAAATTGTTTAAATAATTATTGTTACATTTGTTTAAACACGTTTCTAAACTATATTATCCGATTTTAATCTAGGAATTCTTAAAACAATTTAAAACATACAGTAACTGAGGAAATCATCATTTTGTAATTTCTAGAAGTTTGAAAAAATGTTTTTTTTTATTGTTATACTAAATTGTTTGTTGATTTGTAGTATTTGTTATAACATTTATTAAAAATCCGGCTAGACAGTATTTTTCTATATTCATTAATTTAAAAAAAAATTATATCAAATGAATCAAAATTGTTGTATGTAGCGATTTTTGAACCTTGAATTTTTGGAGTTCCCATCCTGGGGTCTCGCGGCGTATCCTAGGGGGATCGCAAGACAATACGCACAGGTCGCCCGCATGCGATGTAGTGAGCGAGACGCGGCGGCGCGATTTGAGAAGTTATGCTCAGAAAAACAAGCTTATCCTTGCCATTAATTGTATTGTTTGTAGTTTTTATGTTTTGTAATGAATAATAATTAAGATTCTGCATTATTTGATAATAAAGTAATTTTAATGTCTGTTGGAGCTACACACAGGTATCATCTTTTGGACGGAAATCGCCAAAAATTACAATCTCTACAGGGAGTCGTATTAAAAAAAGTTTGGGAACTCCTTGCTTAACTATTTTAATTGAAAATATTGCTTTTACTGCTATATAAACAAAACCGCCGAAGCTCTTTAATATTTTTTTGTATTGTAATTGATAAAATAATATTCTGTTGAATACAATTTTTGTGAATTTACTTTTGTCGCAGTTGTCTTCGTCGATTTTTATGGTTATATATTTCTCAACTTAATTTTTGTTTAAAGTTTACCAAATTGTTTTGAAATATTACTAAGTTTGTGAAGACTTTGTTGTTTACTTTTTTCCGGTAGCGTAAGTTCAGAAATATTTATAAACTGACGATTCACTAATTTACCAAGAAGCTAACTAATTATACTATAGTATTCGGTTGTTCACTTCTTCAATTATCTTATTAGTTGGCTACTAGTGCCACGTCATATTGATAATTTTCTTCTAGAGACGGAACATAGAATCAAATTTTCCATAGTGGAAATACCGCATACTACTGTTATTGCATGACACGACGTTAGAATCAGTCATCTGTAGCAACACATTTACTCTTGTTACGTTCTTTACCAGTGATCAGTGCAATATTTGTGCTGTTTGACAATACTTCAATTTGGTGCATTCCTGTATTGTTAAGAAAACATAACATAATAGAAAACATTTAGTGTTAATTGAAAATAAAAACGTCTAAATCGTGTGAAGCATGAGTGTACTTGCTAGAAGCTAATAAAAAATAATAATGCGATACAAACATAATGATGATTTAAAGTTAAAGTAGCTTCTTTCGCACAGTTGTGCTATTCTAACGGGAAATGACGGTTCTATTAGTCAGTTATAAATATAAAAAGTAGATGTTTTCATCTAAGCAAGTCTTACGAAAATAGGTAGAATAATTAACTCTTAAAAACTTAAGTGGTACTTTTACTGCTTTTTAGAATTATAAACTTCTCGAATTTATCAGATGATTCATTTTATATCGGCTAAAAATTTATAAGAATTACTATAGCAAAATGTTTTTCCAATAAAAAAAAACAGAAGGATAAGACAGGTGTACCGTACAACAGTTCTATATTGAGAATGACTCGTTTTAGTACTTTGAACAGTAAGAATTTGTGATATATTGTAATAGTTAATTTCTTGCGTAGTACTATGAGTTGTCGTACGTATGGTGTTAGAAATATACCAATATTAATTGGTATAATTTGTTTATAATATGCATATCTGTGAACCGACTCGTTGTATGATTGTCAGATTATTTTTCCTTCTTTACAAAATAAGATGGAGTAAATAACGAGTACAAAATTGCTAAAAACTTCGTTAAGTAGGTGCAGTAACAATGACGGTTTGATTAAGTTCTTTTAAACTTAATCTTAAGTTGCCATGGAAGTTATACCTTCTAGTCGGTCAGTTTTCTTTTGTTTATGATTACCATAATTTATATTCAACAAACAAACCTTAATATAGGAAAACTGAGGTTAAAAAACAAGAGACAAAGGTTTAAGAGGAATAATTGTTTCCCAAAATAAAATTTAATAAAAATTTCCGGTTTTTGTCGGTAGAAAGTGATTTTTTTAATCTCTATATTTTTAAGGTTCAAATCTTGGTTCACTAACGTTTGTCAATTTAAATCCTTTTTAATTAGATTGTTTAAACCAGAAGTTTCCAAAATTTTTTGTCCCCTAAACCATGAGCCTGTTTTCCGTAGATCCCTTGTTTTTCTAATATTGAATTTTTACAATTTTATCAACGTGAAGGTGTTTTTGACTGAAGTCTTAGGTGATCAAAAGCACAACGTGGCGAGTCGGGAATAGTATGAAAAATGTCAACGTAGTAACAACAGACATATCTCCTACACGGTGACGCGCAACGCGGTTCATTATGATATTTAAAGAACATGGGCTCGTTGCAGGTTATAGTCGACCCCTGGGGATCGATATGGATCAATTGGGAGCCATTGATTTAGACCATGTTAGTGATTTAGAAGATACAAGTTCAGTGATAAAAAATAATGTAAAACAAGTTGTAATGAATATAGTTAGAGTAATATAAATTTATATTTTTTTGTTGTTATTTTTTGGAAATCTTAATTTACGGAACTAAAATATTTAAAATTTTACATTTTTAGGTGTTTTAAAAAATATTTTCATGTAAGACATAATTGCTAGTTCATCATCAGAATACCTTATATAAAAATAGTATGGCGACACGATTCGATATTAATAGATTAATAAGTATCACTTAATAATTTCATTGAAATTGTTATCTGTCATGCCATTGTAAAGTTCCTAGACTTCTCATGACACCTAAGCCACTTAATATTCTATTACATTATTTTAATTCATTAAAATTTTTTGGACAATGATAGAGTCACAAATTCGAGGAAGTCAAATAAAGTTACGTTTAAAGGTTTTAACGAAATTCACCCATTTTCCAAGATGGCGCGGAACACATTTGGAAAAACGCATGTTCTCCCAGCTTTTTATAACCTATTAATTATTCTTAATATTTTCATGATAAACATATTTTTCACGATATTTTTTTTTTAGTTTTAATTACAAAACCAGACATTGATAATATTATTTGTCTTCCGAATTGCTTAAACAATATTATCAAGAGCATTTCAAGTAAGTCAAAACAATTAATTGTTCGTAGAAATAACAATATGACAAAAAATCAATTACGTCACACCAGTTTCATTCGGAAAGTAGGAATGGTAATAAAATGTTGCTTAAACTAGTGTTTGTTGCTGCAGGATGAGGTAAAATTTTTCATCTTATCTTAATCTTGTCTGGAAGCAATGGTCTTGAGCATCGATGTTGAGACCAAGAACGCCGAGAATTAAGTTTCAATTTCAGCTCGTCTCTTTGGAAAATTTTCATCGTTGAATCCGAGGATAGATAAGGCATCAGTTCTTATCGTATTTTCAATTCTTGTCTTATTTTCACTAATTAAAACACGGAAATTTTTGTTTATTAGAAAAATTTCATATGATGTTAACTATAGTTTCAAAAACTAGCATTTTTGGTAAAAAATTATTTTTTACCTTTTCCTGATTTTTTGATCCAAAGCCCGCAGAAAGTCTACACATCATGAAAACTTCTTTACTTCTTTTGGGAAATACTTTTCGGATTGGTGAAAACTGTGTGTACCACGCACTTAAAATGTCATTTGCAATAATTTGAAATACGGTAAAGCTTCATCAGCTTGCTAAAACTAATACTGTTCTGGAAAAAGTGTCTTTTTAAAATGGAATATTTACTGATAATTCAATAGTAAAGAAAAAGTACACAGAATAAAAAAGGTTGAGTTTTTTGGAAAAATTACAAAAATATTCTACTAGTTATTTGGAATCTTGATGTGAAAAACGACATTTCAGGATGTTACAAAATTTCAAGTGACATTTTTAGTGACTAGCAGAGACGATTTGAACCATTTCTTATTTATTATTCACAAGTCAATGCCGGGGACCATCTTTCGAAAAAAGAAAAACAAGTTGGTCATATGACGCACATAATATTGTGATAATCAAAAGCTGATTTTAAAATATCGAATTTGTTTATATTATTAAACTTAATCTTATCGAAATTTTCTAAGGAATATAGTTTCAAACCACGTAACATGCTTTTCCAAAGACAGCTGTTCCACGGGATCTACTAACTCTTATTTTAATTAATTTTAATAAAACAAATAAACGAAAGTAAAATGGAAGCCATCTGTTCTTTTAACCACGTTTTTATTAACTCGTCTGTCTGTATGTTTGTTTGTCCGGTACAAACTTTGCAGTCAGTTTTAAACTAGCTTCTCGATGAGCTAGAGACTCGAAAATTTAAACGTAGGTCAGAATTGGATGACAGTGTAATATTCACTCGCTCTTTTGTCTGTCTGTTTGTTTGTTCGTTCGTCTGTTCGGTACAAATTTTGTAATCGATTTTAAACTAACTTCTCGATGAGCTAGAGACTTCAAACTTTAAACAATGCGCTTTCTTAAGTGAATGTTTGTTTGTCTGACTGGTACAAATTATACAGTAGATTTTTGAACTAACGTCTCGATGAGCTAGTGTCTTGAAATTTTAAACACAGCTCAGAACTGGATGACGGTGCAGTATTAACTCGCTTTCTTGTCTGCCTGTCTATTTTTTTTTTGTTTGTTTTGCAATCGATTTTTATCTGTTCTTTAAAGATTAAAAAAACAGAAAATCATTTAAATCATTTTTTTTTTAATATGCCACGTTTTTAAAATGGACTAAAACGTATAGAATCATATGGAAATACATGGGGTAAATGCAATAGATTAGTAAGGAGTATAAAGAATAGCCGTTGTTGAGAATACTGGCACAACAGTTATTATCTATTGCATCCCACGCTTTTCGTCTTGAATCTTATATATATTTTTATAGCTATTAAAAATCCATAATCACAAATTTTCAGGACAGTGTGTATGGGCTTGGGAATCTGTATGGGGTTATAAATTTGTATGGGGGCTAGGAGAAATTATTTTGTACTTTTTAGCCCGTTTTAAAAAGATGATATTTTAAAAATAATTTTATATTTAAATAAATATTCTGTTATGATCTTAAGTTCTCTCTCTATCTATACTGTTTATTTTCTTTTTTTTTCTCTGGTTATGACATCGAACGTAAGAAAAACTCATTTCTAAAAGTTTGCAAAACATATAATAATAATAATATGCTTTTAAAGTTAATTTCGGGAAGAAATGATCAGCTGTTTGTTTACTTGCCATTCTTTTCAAATCATGCAAAATATGCAGTTGGAATTGTTTATAATGTAAAGTTCAAGTAAAAATCATTGCATTGGGACTGTCCGAATAAACTGACACATTGCATTAGAAACAAGGTCAATGTTATACTATTAAAAACATTAGGATCTGAATTAGGCCATACAAATTTACAGCGCTTGTTACTTAAACTTATATACTTTTTACACCTCTAATAAACATACTTATGTTTAACAGCCAATGTAGGTATATTTGTTTATCTATTATAACACTTACCTTATCCACAGTTGATTATTCGGTATCCACAGTCTATTTTCGTATTTTAATCATATTCAAATGGTAAACAGGCATCCGGTTTGTAACACCGATGCAATGTATGTATATAATCGTCATAGTATCGTAGTTTTAAAACAATTATGGTGTTACTAGTATTTTTTCTTGTGCATTAATGGCTATCTAAAATATAATTACACGAGGTAAGCTTTACTAGGCTTGTAGTTCCGGTGTTTATGTTATACCATAATAATGTCTAATCAAATGTTAAAACGTATAAAAATATTTAAATTACTTTTAGGTACGTTAGATTTTTATTTCGGAAAATAATAAAAGTTATTAAGTTTAGTTCGAATCTATATACAATTGTGTATATACGCTACATGTTCGTTTGTAGAGCAAATTCTTCCATCTACAAGGCAGACGCATAAATTGATGAGTGCAGTGTGTACTATATGTAACTTCTCTTCGAAAAGGTTAACGCCAACTCGAATTCACTAGGACTTCACGAATACTTGTTTCTTGTGACATTGTGAAACGCTGGTGCTATAAATTCAACTGTGATAAAACTTTATGAGGAAACAAACATGTAGGTGCAGGTGTAGAGTAAACTCGTATAGTGATTTAAGAGCCTTTTTTAGATTGGTTTAGAGAGAATAGAACAATACTTTACATGAAACATGGGTCCATCACTACGACTCTGGAATGGAGACGTCGTAGCTCTCTAGCTCTAAAATCCAAAGTGCTTGCGCCGTTTTTAAGTATGTCCAATTTTTTTCGATTATTTAAAGAAATGACACACAACAATAGAACCTTATAATTACAAACTTATATCGAAATTGATTGAGATGCAAACAAAGAAAAACAAAGAAATATTAACAAAAGGTGTGTCTTTTATCAGGATAATGCGGGCAGTCACATATCTTGTATTGTTTTGGTTATTATTATGGAAGCAAGATTTGAATTATTTCAACATCCACTTTATGCACCCTACGTGATCCTAAGTGACCGTCGCATGTTTCCATTATAAAAGTTAATATTTGTGAAAGATCGTTTTCCTAAAGAGGCGTACATTAGTGGTTTTAGGAGATTGAATAACCTTTTTTCCATTGGGAAAAGTATATAGAGATTTGATCTGGAAAAATTGTAACATAGGGATCAATCATCTTACGTCTATTACTTTATAAATTAAATAAGTTTAGATAATTGAGATTAAAGGTGTGTTTTGACCTAAAATTTTCACCTTTTGTTTGTTTAACACATTTAAAAAGTAACTAAAAAGCAATATTTATAACGTTGATCAGAAATCACCCTGTTTTGGGAAATGTTCAAAATTTAATTAGGTAAATGTTATTTAATGGTTTCTTATACATCGCCTCCGGAAATTTCGTTCGTATACTTTGAAGGGACATATGAAAACATGAAAATAATTTATATGGACATAGGTCCTTAGATGCATCATAAGGGAGCTATGGCCCTTTATATGTGGCCTTTGAAGACGGGCTTTTATTTAATATCTTTGAAACTGCTTGAAGAACGGATGTGTTTTCTGGTATTCGAAATAACATTAAAAATGCAATTTTTTTATGTTAAAAGTGAGCGGCAAATTTAGCTAAGGGCGCATCCACAGGGGGGCTGTCTGGTTTAATAACCCCTATTTTTTTACATGATACTTTTTTAAAATTATAACTATTAATTTATATAAAAAATATATTCTTGTAAAAAATCACTACACTAATAGTTTCGGAGAAAACCCGCTTTAAATAAATCTATGCATAAACTCTAATTTATTTGTGTTTTATATGACTATAAATGTGAAGTGAAAAGAACATCAAGTAGCTTGTGGTTAATGTCAAAATAATAAAGAATTACAAGATATTAAATAAAAACCCGTATTCGAGGGCCATCTTTGCATTTGTGATGATCATATGAAATTTTTTTCATGTTTTCATATATATAATCTCCCGATGCGATTGTCAAGAAGAGCAGACCATAATGCATTTCTTGGAATATCTTATATACCCAACCACATGCACAATGGAGGACCTGGTGTACGCGACATCAAATGGGCTAGACGTAGCCAAACTTTGGCGGAGAAATGTGTATTTTATTTTATTGTTATTGTACAATTGTATTTATAATGTACTTTGTATGGTGCTTCTGACACGAATGAATATATAATAAATCTCCCTTCAAAGTATACAAACGGAATTTTCGGGAACCCTGTATAAAAGTTTCGGACTGTTAATTTAATCTAGAAAATTCTTAAAATATGTCTAGCGAAGTATAATAAAGCGTATGATTTTTTAGAATTCGGTGCTAGAATGCGGTAGCCATAGGAACGTTGGTGGTTTTCATTCTTTACCAAAAAAAAACAGATTGTATAGTTTCCTACTGATGACTTTTGGATGTGGGTTATTTTAGATGCATCTTTGATTTTTTTTTCAGATTTTTATTGGTTTTTAAGTAACTTATTGATTCGAGTTTTTATAATAGAAGTAATTTTTATATTTTTCACTGAATTAACCTTCATTTGATATCTGACAACAGTTGTCATTCGTTTTGTTCGCATCTTCTATTTTGATTTATTAAGCATGGCCCAAAAAAGGACCGATATACGACATACATACTCCAACTTGATTTGACTAGAATGAGATAAATATGAAAAAAGAATTTTTGAAAACAATGTACTATAGTATACAAGCCAGCAACAGATTTTCCTGACTAATTTCCTCTTGGGCGATAACTTGTGACATGCTTCAGACAGTTGTGTTATGAAGCCTCGTGAATGTCAGCTGCGGCTGCGTGGGTGGGTGGAGCAGCGGCAGCCTCCCACTCACGTAAAAAAAATTGTTTTTAATCATTTCCTTCCGACTGTATATTTGTCAAATGATAGTTAACATAATTATTTGAAGATAAAAAGAAGCCAGCTGGCTGTACCGTGGTAGATTATACGTCAGCTGAACGCAAATTTGTTCAGTGATTTCCTTTCAGTTTAAAATTTGTCAGATGATAGTTTACATACTACTTTGAATAAATAAAAAGTCAGCTGGCTCTATGTTAGTGGAAAAGAGACAGTGGCACTGGTGTTAATGGGTACCCAAGGACTTTGTCCAAATCGAGTTATTTTTTAAAGAAATATAAAGCAGTTGTCCGAATAAGTCGCGCTGCATTTGCAATTCCACCTCTTTTCGTTCAACAGTTATTTTTTTCTTGCTAATCATTTCTGTAAATGTTTATCATTTTGTCTTGGAAATTACCTGATCGAAGTTTTTGGGGTCGGTTATGCAACTTTCTATGAAATCTTCTCTTTGTTTGTTACCCTCTTCTTCAACATTAAGCAAGAAATTTTCAACGGCTTCAGGTGCCGCTTCGCCAGTGGAAATGTACAAACACTCTTTATCTAAATTATCATCAAACGGATTGATGCTAGGCTTGATGCCATGCTTGATGCCATCGATGAGTTTGTGAAGCTGTGCTGTACTTCCTTTATCTTGCTATTTTGAAGATCTGCTGTAACATCTTGTAATTTAGTCAGATCAGTTTCTTTCATTGTGTGGCTAATGATAGTAGATCGAATAGTATGGCTGCGGCACCATCGCTGTCTAGCTGACATAGAATTGGTAATGTGCGAAATTCCAGTCAGCTTATTCGCAGCATCAGCGTTAATAGTTTGCTCAAGAGTGAGATCAATCGCTTGTTTTGAAAAAGGTTTTGTTGTTCTTTTTATACCAAATGAGCCCTTCTCAAAGTTCTCACGTAATCCTGGATGCGTCTCGTCAATTCTCATCAAATTATCGAGGTATCTTACTAAATAACGCGCGCAATTTGGTTGAATAAAAGCAAAATATAAATTAACTATTTTTGATAATACGAATTTATACAACTCTAAATTACCGGTACGGATGCTCGTTGTTAGCAGTAAGTAGTAATCGATTAATTTGAAGTAAATTATGTAATACTGTGCTGTCTTGCCGTGTTTGCCTTCCAATGATTGTATTTTGAATTGCTCATATTTTTTGAATATTTCTTTTACTTCAGCTTGTTGCATTGATGGTTCAGATGATCTTAGTTTGCTTTGAAAACTGTATTAAATCGGCTTTAAATTCAGTGGGCAAATCTATGTTCTCTTGTTGGACGAATTGTTCAAAATGCAGTATTTTCAGTGCCAACGTTATCATTGGATGTAGACGTTTGCATCTATTAAAGTGTTTGCCAGTAATAAATCCGTTAACGGATCCATTGGCAATCATACATGCATTCACCATGGTTATCAACAAATCACAGTTATCAATAAATTTACTTACTGCTGTATTAAAGAATGCCATTATAACATAGAATACTCCAAGGTGGATACATAAAATGTCAAAAAATCCCTTCTCTGTACTTTGAATCTGCAGCGCAATTTTCGCAATAGCAAGATCGTACGTAACTTCGTACGCCTGGCTCCCACGCTGCATCTCACTGCGTATAATCCACCACGGTACAGCCAGCTGACTTTTTTTTATCTTCAAATAATTGTGTCAACTATCATTTGACAAATTTTCAGTCGGGAGGAAATGATTAAAAACAATTTATTTTTTTACGTGAATGGGAGGCTGCCGCTGCTCCACCCACCCACGCAGCCGCAGCTGATGTTCAAGAGGCTTCATGGCACAACTGTCTGAAGCATTTCACGAGTTATCGCTTGAGAGGAAATGACCGACAAAATATGCTATCTGGTTTGTATACTGCTTCTCTCTTACCGATTACAGTTTAATGTAATACTCATAAGAGTGTTTTACGTAGGTATTCCTAAAGAAATCCAAATTAGATTTAATATTTTCACAGAAAATAACTGTCCTTTGATTATATGCCATGGGATTATGATAATATTTAAAAATACATTAAGCATACAAAATAACTAATCAGCTGTCTAATGTTTTTGCATGACCTTTTATTAATGAAATAATAACAGAAAATAACAATTCAAAAATTTGGTTATTATTTTAGTTATACCAAAAAAAATTACCCGAGGTTTTATGTCGACTATTATAGCTTTATTTATTTAAGTAGCAATTATAGTTTTATGTTTTTTGATCGTTTGACCGTGTAGTGAGCTTAACTGTATTAATTAAAATAATATTACAGAATATGTACTTAACACCACAAACACTCAAGACCAACCGGGAATCGAACCTGATAAAATAATGCTGAGTCAATAATTTGACCACAACATCACGAACAATTAATGGCGGTATATGGGGACGAGACTCCATCATATTTGAAAGTTCCGATGGGGTCGTGAATTCATTGAACATAATCCGATAAGTTCAAGGTCTTCAGACGCAATCAGTCCTGATACTTGCAGGAAAGCGGAAACGATGGTTCGAGAAGATCGTAGCTTGATGGTGTCAATTATTGCTAAAGGATTAAGTATATTTGAGTCCAGCGTTGACTATTCTATATGATAAAGTAGGCACTAGTAGGGTTTTAAAAAGATGGGTTCCAAAATTAGTATTTTCCGAACAAAAACGGCTTCGGCAGCAGATTTCTCATTATTTGGAATGTTTGGATGCAGGCCTTGACTTTCTCCGTAAGATGTTGACAGGCGATGAGATTTAGATACATGAGATAAGAGTTCAGACAATGGATCCATAAGGATTCTTCGTGTCAAAAAAAAAAACGCACAAAATCTTCAGCTGGGAAGTTCACGGCCATCGTATTTTGGGACCAAGCACGAGTTATTCTTTTGAATATATGTCGAAGGGTACTATAATAATATTAATTATTCATAGTCCTTTAACAAAATTACGTACAGCTATTAATTAAAACATCTCGGTTTGTGTTACTAGAATATCCCGCTTCTTCACCGTTCTTCAGTTAAAACTATCCTTCGTGGATATAACTTCTTCGAGCTGGACCACTCGTCGATGCTTAAATTAACATTTTGTGCCAAGTTACACAATATGATGCTTAATTATATAAATTTTGTTAAGAATGACCACTTAACGAAATTTCTTTTTTTATGAATCTACATTATTATATTAACTCTTTAAGAAACATACTTAATGAAATCAAAATGTCAAGGTCTTTTGCCTGGTAGACCTTAAAAATTGCTTGTAGAATTTTTTTTGTTCCTCAATTTCTTAAAAATAACGTAGCAATAATTAGAATGCAAAAACTTTGTTTTTTAAAATAGTTCTACCTACCTCTTATTGCGCAATTTTTCTCTATTTTACATTATTCTAAGATTACGCAAATTATAAACCCTAACCACACTCCTGAACAAAAAGAAAAACGGACAAATAAATTTTTTTTTTTATTAATAAATAAGCAAATGTCAAGGAATTTCAATAAATAAAAAAAAACAAAAATTTTTGAAGACACCTTAAATAAAGGGCGAAACGTCAAATTGTTTTTGATGTTTTATTAAATAAAGAACCTAAACCCAAGAAAAGACAAAATAAAAAGAAAATTATATATATATATATATATAATTTTCTTTTTATTTTATATATTATATATATAATCTTTTTATTTTATATATTATATATATAATCTTTTTATTTTATATATTATATATATGTTATATATATATATATATATATATATATATATATATATATATATATATATATATATATATATATATATATCTTTTTATTTTATATATTATATATATGTTATATATATATATATATATATATATATATATATATATATATATATATATATATATATATATATATATATATATATATATAATCTTTTTATTTTATATATTATATATATGTTATATATATATATATATATATATATATATATATATATATATATATATATATATATATATATATATATATATATATATATATATATATATGTATGTATGTATGTGGATATATCCATTGCTATTGCATCTCACACGGAGGAATCCGTGAAAGCTTCATAAACATACATACGCCATCCGGCGGGAGGTCGACGAAGCCGCGTTCAGTGTTGCATACTTCCTTTCGATCTGTCCTTTGCACAAACAAGTGCATGTCGGTACCCTGATGAGCCTAGAAGAGACGAAACATGTACCTCTGCCGTATCACTGTGGCGGGGAGGGTAAGTTTTGACTTTCTTCTCGGTATGGTGGTACAGGTAGGCCATCATCTCGATGGTGGTGTAATAGGATGAATTGTGTTCTGTCGCAATTCATTCAAACTGTGCAACCTCTAACACGGAAATGATATGATGGAATGAAGTTTGCAATTACTGTTCGCATTTTACTTTACTTATATATATATATATATATATATATATATATATATATATATATATATATATATATATATATATATATATATATATATATTAAATTAATACTTACCAAAAGCTAATCTGAAGATAACGTAACGTTTATGATGGATATTATCTACTTGTATGAACTAAATTTATACCATTACATTTTATGCATCTTACATGAAAAATACTTCCTAACCTAAAAATTTCCTCTTTAGCGACATGTCTTAAAGATATTGATAAATCACTATTTTTACTCCACAAGTTACCAGCAATACATTTCATTTCTATTATTCGGTTATTGATATGAACATACACGTTTTGTGGAGTGAAATTTTCTTCTAATTTACATTTTTTGCATATTTTGACACCATTGGTTATGTTTCAGACATACAAATTTGCCAGCATCTTTGACATGAGACATTCGAATATTATGAGTAGGCATTTTACTATTTTGTGAACTTATTTATTATGAAAGAGTAATCTCGAAGACAATCATAAACAGTAAAAACGCAACGTTGCCAAGTCACACACTAGTTACAACCTGCTGTTTTAAATGAGTCAAATAAACTTACGTATTTAATTACTATTTTTTATAATATTTTATATTTTAATGGTAAATGGCTAGTAAACTATTTATTTTTAAATCATATTATTTTTAATTACCATTTAAAGTTAATTTGTCAAATATTTGATACTATACTTCATTTGATTCATGTGGTGTCGAATGGACCCCCTTAAAACAATTTTTTCCCTTTTGAATATTGGTGTGAAACAAAAAAGATGTGTTAAGAAATGATGAGATTTCAAAATCGAATAAACTGATACAATATTGTCGTTCAATCCTTTCACAGGGTGTTTAGAAATTTAGGCCAAAATACAATTTTTGGTGCTTTAAGTTTTTACTACGAGCGTGACCGTTTACATTTCGGGAACTGGCAACACTGGCGTTGTTAGGTGCCATCTGACATATCTATTGTAAAGTTGGACATTTTATAGAGGTTATTTGTGTTGTTTACAGTAATTTCAAAATTTCATCTTGGTCAAAAATTTGAATTAACTCTTGAACATTTTCGTGCGATTATTTCTCACAACTTTCAACGTGGTTTATTTCCGTAACATGGCATCGGTGAACTTAGTTCTTTATATGGCGATGAAGCGTCTATAAAAACCACAGTATATCGCTGATTTAGTGATTTATATCATGATCGCCGTTCACTTACGGACAAGTCGCCCGAAAGTTGTCCAAAGTCGGTTGTAGCACAAAAAAATTGATGCTGTGCGTGAGATTGAGACGTTCCTGGACGTTAGTAACACCAGCGTTTATAATACATTCCATGAACATTTAGCGGAGAAAAAGCTACGTTTGCGTTGGAGGCTGCATAATTTGACAATCGCTCAAAAGAAGACTCGTGCCGATTAGTGCAAGGAAATGCTGAAAAAATAAGATCGCGGTGCTTGAAAACACATTTATGCAATCGTAACAGGTGACCAGTCTTGAACCTATGCGTGTGAGCCCCAAAAATAAACAACAGTCGATGGTGTGAGTCTTCCATGTAGAGCCAAAACCAAAAAAGTGGCTCGCACACGAAGGACTTCATAGCCAATGGTCGCCTGTTTTTTCGGAAAACTGTCCATGTCATAATTCTGTTTTTAGAGAATTGTAGAGTGTTCAATTTTTAATGACACACAAACATTTATGTACAGGAATTCTTCGGTGAATTGGGGAAAATCGATCATTCGTCGGCTCAAACAAGTGACTTTTTGAGGACTCAAAACGTGGGGTTGATGGGTCATTCTTCGTACAGCCCTAATTTAGTACCAAATGATTTCTTTTTATTCCCGTACATGGAGAACAAACTGCGTTGTCAACAATTTTCTACGCGAATAAAGGCGGTTGATTGATGCGTTCAATAACCATGTTTTGGAGATGCCATTTTGACAGTGACAAAAATCCTTTTCAGATTTGTTCACACTCGTACAAAGGTGTTTTGGTTGTCATTGAAAATATTTTAAAAAACCATATATTACTATTCTCAATGACAAATAAATGTCTTTGCTTGTTATTCCCGAAATATAAACGGCTACCGTCGTACGATCCTCTTAATATTTATATTTGTATTGTATGAGATTCTCGTAATTCAACGACGAACTAATGGAGTTCAGTCGTAAATTTTGTCTTTAATCAAATAGTATCTAATTGAAACAGGAAATAAATTAAAACTGATGATATATTTGTAACATCTACATACATGACATATATCGCAAATAAATATGTAGAATGCCATTACAAAGCCTTTACGTAATTCTTAATTGATATACGGATTTGTGGCGACACGCAAATTGTGTAATAGCACAAGTTTTTGCTGCAGATTTAAATATTTCTACCAACGTGGTAAGATATAGGCTCATACTTCTCGAGAACTTTCATAATACATTTTTAACAAGGACAAATTTGAATATTTTGAAAAAAAAATTATTTTATATATTCAATGGAAAGTAGACAATAAAACATTTAAACTTTCTCGGTTTTCATTCATTTATAGTTTTATTTATATATAATTTTATTATGATCAGGATTATAGCAAGACAATGTACTTAAACGGACTCGTTTACAGCACAAAAATATATATTGGTAAAATTTCATCTAAAGTGATAACTATTTCAAAATTTTTCTACTCTGTTTTGTTTTGCAAGCGATGAAAGATGCGCCAAATACCAAACTAGTAATTCATCGTTTTTCGTACTAACCTGAACCAACCTGTTGCCAAAATTTTTCAGTTTGCCCAGTTTTTAATACAACAAAATCCTACACTACCTCAATATTTTTATGTCTACATAACTTCATTTAATTTTTTTTTTTCATATATGTATTTGCGTCATTAACTAAATTTTAAAAAACGAAATAAATGGAAAATTTCCGGTAAGGTATCAATCGTTTTAATGTGATCAAAAAAAAAAGGCTTTCAGAGAAGAAATTGCTATTTTTCATTGTAGTCTCTCGGCCGTTATTTCGTTTATCTAAAGGGTAAAGTTTAAATTCAATAGTAGCAGAATAAGTGCAATTTTTTCTTATTTTTCCTAAAATTCTAATATTAGTTCTAACGAGAAAATTTCTGAGAGCCGGGCCAAAACTGAACAAGAGAATAATTAAGTTCTATTGAATTTTAAACCGAAAAAATCTCGGCTTTGAAAACTAGAGGATGTTGGAAAATGAATGGATATCTTGAATATGCTTTCGTAGTTGTTTTATAAATAATTTGGTGCTTTCAATAATTCAAGTAAACTTAAAGAATTTCCTTACAATCCTACAAAGTGGTACATTAAAATACGTGTACTTTTATTAAAATTAAGTGCAGGATTGCAACTTCCTCGCTCGTCCTAGTTATTTTAATTTTCTGCTGGTTTTCATGAAAAGTCCTAAAAATGCCTTGCTGCTACTTTATTGTGAAGTATTCTCGACCACGAATCGTCGTGTCCACAGGTAAAGTGATAACTCAAACCGAGCTACTTGTCTCACATAAAATATTTTTAAATTCGGCTTAACACTACCAACAAAAAATTTATAACCATTGGGTTAAATCTTAAGTTTCAAGGATATAAGTTATTTTCTTAGGCCAAAAAAAAAGGTATATAATATCTTTGTCATATACTTTTGAGTAAGCCAGTAAGTTTTCGCAAATCGGGGCGTGGGAAGGAAAAGTTATGAAGAATTCTATTTATTGTCGTCTCATTAGCCAAATGTTGGTGACCTGGCGTGGGTATTGAAAATTGCCCATCATCATCCTCCATTGTATGTTTTGTGTCTGTGACCTAGCTATTTTATTTTGTGTTTTCGTGTCATTTTTTAAATCTATTTCTTTATGTTCTGAATACAAAGTGTTGTTAGTACTGTAAGTAAATGTTTATGTACATATAATGCGTACCTTACGGCTTTTGATTATGTGTTGGGAAACTTAATTTGAATAAAAAGGCAATTACGACTGTGTTAAAAATATTTGTGTTAAATTATCATAAGATATGGTCAAACAAATTTACATTTCATGTAGATATATACATATACGTAGACATATATATATATATATACCAGTATTACCCAATTTTCTGAGTACCTTTGTTTTCTGCAAGAAAAACGATGTGAATTTTCTTATCAATACCTCTAAATGGAACGTCTCGTATGTTAAGATATTTCTGAATTCTTAAAGTTTGACATAAATTATTTTATGGTGTGTATGAGCATATTTTAATTTTCCATTCTCTGTCCAGAAATGGGACTTCAAATTTAACTTCACAGAACATAAAAATTTCGTAAAAATAGATTTTAAAAAGGAACATTTATAATATTAATATTGCATTTTTAGCATACAGGAAAGGCTAAACTTTTTTACTGGTATGACACTTTTGAGTTTAGAAATTTACCTAGAATCCATATAGGAACTAAAAAATAACACTGATCTTAATATGAGTTCTCTTTAAAGGACTTTGGAATGTGTAAGTTAGATTCTGCCTTGATTTTGTTGATCTTCAAAGAGTCAAAAAATGTCGGTCAACATGCATAGGGGACTTAATGGTACTTTAATATATTTATTACATGTAAACATTTTAACAGACGAAGAAGAAAAAAACTAAAATAAAATTCTCTCAGGTATGACGATGTTTGAAGTGGTTTAGTGTAGCATGTATATACCACCCTATAATTTCGCAACTGCAAAAAAGAATGTATTTGGTATCACAATGAAGAAAAATAAGTTATCTGATAAATTTAATTCATTTTGCAGTTTACATCAGAGTTATTGTTTGCAAAATTTTCTCGTTACAGAATCTGACACCAGATACCAAACAAATTGGTTGTGTAATCCAATCAGGTGCCGATTTTATAGCGAAAACGCAATACCATTCTGTAGTCTAATTCTTACAAGGTATTTAATTATTACAATTATATTAAATTTAATAGTTTTTTTTCTACTCTTTCTCTGGTGCCTCTGGTACTTAAGTTGTTTTTTTGGTTTTGCGTTGCACCCAATTTTTTTTTATTTTTATTATTAAGAATTTTTTACATATTTGTGAAAAAGGGGACCTTCAAACCCATTTTCGCATCGTCTTAATTCATTTTTTTTTAATTTTCGCCCACGCACATCGCTACGATGATTTTATTTGCTATTAGAAATAAAACAGACCATGGTAGAGACACTTTTATTAAATCTTTTAGATAAATACATAAAAAATTGTTAAGTGGTCGGCATTAGCCTGTTTGAAAACAATCATTAAATGTACCAATCGCCTTTGCTTTAGATTAAATATTAATTCTGGTTTCTTCACAGTCTGTTATCTATGTTAACATATTATTATTTAAATTAGTGTTTTAGCATCTGTTGCATTATATTTATTTTTAACTTATTTACATTATAGACAACTGGGATTTTGTTTAGGTTTTGAAATCTAGTTGTTAATTTATCAGCTTTTTATTATAATTACTCTCTGATTGAAGCTTTAGTATGATAGAAAAAGAAAATGTGTATAGTTTGTATTTAAATCAATTCAGCTGGGAAATTGTTTACTTACGTAAAAATGCAAATTTTTAATTTGAGGTTTTTGTATACTAAGCCATCTGCGAGCTATAAAATTATATATATATATATATATATATATATATATATATATATATATATATATATATATATATATATATATATATATATATATATATATTTGATATCATTATTAGTAAATAAGTATTTGACATGGTTTGATTTGTTTATTTTTGCACGACCGCTAAAAAGTATATTTTTGGATACATGAAAATGCGGATATCGTTCATTTACCGTATGTTTTCTATTTTCGCGACATTTGTTCTATTAATTTATTTTTATTTCAGTTCCTAGTAAAGAAGTAGGTTCATCCTGAGGTTAATGGACTCGGTTCATTATAAACTTAAAATAAATTGCCAAAATATTAAATTTAAAAAAATAAATCGACTGGTACAAAGAAGACAATTACAATAAAGCTTTGTTCACCTTTTATCAATGAATATTTTGGGTAGGCGATGCCAATAATTATATTTAAAATATCCTTGGTATTCAAGGCTAATTCCTAATTTTAATTCTGTATGCGGAAAATACTTCATACATAAAACAAGTGATTTAATGTTTTTACGTTATTGACGAAATGAGGAAAGTAAAAGTAATTCATTAAAAAAAAAGAAACATTTATGACTGCATGATATATGGAAAGAAAGCTTTCACAGTTTATGATTTTTTAAGTTTGGGCAATATGAAAATAGAATTACTTTTTGCAGTTCCGTCTTCAGTAGCACGAAGTTATAAATATTTATATTTTATTGGCTGGACGTTATTAATGTTTTAACGTTTCAAAAAGTACCCAAAATTAGTTTATTATTAAAATATATTATCAATTTTCTAGCACGGCAGATTTATTGCCAATCAGACAGTATTTTACACGGTAAAATGTTGAGGATATTTGCATCAATAGAAGTACTATAAACAATTGTTTAAAAAACATGCGCGTCTAGTACAGGACGTAATTACGACCTTATTGCTGGTGAAAAACTACTCATTGGAATATTTTCTCTTACCAATGGACATTAGGTAGTATATTCCTGATGACAATACACTTAAATGTATAAGAAATTTTAGCAATAGTACTCAAATAGATTCTAACATTAAGAAAACGCATAGTTCCTTCTAAGTTAATCTATCATCTGGTGGTTCAACGAAATGTTGAGAAAAATGCCTGTAAAATTTGTGTCTATGTTAACATTATTCAATTTGAAAATGTATAGGTAGCAATTGTTAACCGGTTGATTCAATCCTTATACCGAATAGTCTTGGGTTCGAAAATTTTAATTAAATGCAAAGGTAATGATACGTTATTAAAAAGTTTTTATATTTTAAATACTGAAAACTTTTTTTTTCAAAAAAATTTAGGGAATTTTGAAAAATTGAAATCTCAGATTTAATTTTGTCTAAGCTATCACTCTCTAGACATGAGGGTTTAAAATAACCAAACTATCAAATGAATTACTTAAACCATACCTCTTGATCATATAGTCTAAATTAGTTTAAAAGGAAGAGACATATTAAGGACTTTTGGAACTATACAAAAAATATTACTTTCAAGTAAATGTATCCCGACCCGGTTAGGTATTTATATTCAACACAGTGCTTATGGGCGTTGCCGCAAACCTAAAATATTACCACATACAGGTCATTATGACGGCTGCAATGTTGTTCTGAAATAGGCTGCTAAGGTTTTTGCCTAGTCGTTATAGGAACCTCAAATCACAACTAACAGAGGGATGCGCTATCTCACGTCTACTCCGCATGTAATATATGCCACAAAATAAGGGGAAATACGCCAAATAAAAAATCAACCATAAAAAATGAAGCTCCTACTTCACTAACATGATCTAACTTTAAAAATGGTCTAAATTAACAGTAGAGGGTTTAAATTGACAAGTGCAAGAATAAGTCAAGCAAGTTTTAAACCTTAAAAATACAAGGATAAAAAAATTATTTTCTTCTATTCCTAAACCGACAAAATGAAAAATTTTGCTTATTCTGGAAGGTAACTATTCCTCTAACCGATTTCAAGGCTTTATCTATAGGTTTTTATCTTTAATAAACCAATGAAAAATCCTCAAATAAATCAGAAAAACGGCATAAAAAAATGTATCACATTTTAAATACGACCGACCCACTTCTGAAGAGACATTGGTGTCCCAAAAAGGAAATTACAAAAGAACTTTGAAGGCTGCCAGCGGAAATTGTGATTTTTACTATATCTCTAAACATGTGCGGTGGCTCCCATCCGTCCTTCCGTATGTTAATCGTGTATCGGCACTTGCCTGTTATTTTCAGTAAAGGTGCGTTCAGATTAAAACTTTTGCTTAAAATGCTGCAGTGATGACCATAAAAAAATGAGCAAGTACTGTAAAAAGGAATGAGAAAATTTAACTTTAATACGCGAAAATATGAAAATTATACATTATAAACAAATATTGGGAATATTGAAGAAGTTGCAAGAAACATTTCCACAAAAAAAAATTCAATTACAAATTTCCACATAAAAATTTTAGGCAAACATTTGAAACAAATGAATGAAATTGCTTTTTTTTTTTTAATTTCTATAATTTTTTATTATCGTAAAATAAATTGTTGAACGAATAATTCTGCCTCATTGGTCCCCTAATATTTTATACTTTATTATAGGTATATTTTTGTCCTAGTTAACGCATCGATTATAGACGTAAATGCTATTTTTAATAACATCTAAAACATCGATTAGTAAGAAAAAATAAGAATAGTAAACAACTTACGGGGAAATTACTTAATTTGTTTTATTTTTACATCGTAAGGTTGCGTTTCTATAAAAATAACTAAAAATATAATACTAAATTAATGTTTATGAATACAGGGTAGCACAAAATTTTATGAACTTGTTGAGTAGTATTAATTGCATATATATATATATATATATATATATATATATATATATATATATATATATATATATATATATATATATATTCACCTGTTATTTATCATATCTTCGCCACGATTCATGGGCTTCTTTTTGTCGTAGATTATGTAAAAATACAGGGAGAAGAGAGATTAATTGTAAGAGGGTTTCAAAATGATGACACATTTTAAAATCCACTCCAAATTTTAGACATCCTGTACCTTCATTATAATCATTGAACGTAATGAAAAAATGAAAGTATTTTTTATTTAGGTTAGTTTTTATTTTTTCAGAAGGATAAAAAGGTAAGATATATATGTGGCATTTCGCTTGAAACGTCCCAGCTTAGCGCTAGAGAGCAAAATCACAATGTTTTGAATTTGTTTTCGATACTGAAATTAATCTTAAAGTGTTTTTAATAAGCCTTTTTGAGGTATTCTTTCTCAGTTTTCTGTTAATCTAGTCAAATTCTTGAAATTTCGGAATTTTGATCTTGAAAAGATTCAAGACCTTGGAGAGGGCATTATTAATATTTTTTTATAGTCTAGAGCGAAAGGTGAGGATGTTTAACATTGATATAGATATTTTGCAGAATATTTTTTTTTTAATTTTTGATAATTGAAGCGATGAGCATCAGACTGCGCATGGATTTTGCGCGACCCATATGTCTGCTCTAGTGTATTCTGGTCTATAATAATGTTACAGTTTAATATTATAGTTATTAATTTTCAAAATGATTTTGTTGATAAACTTATGATTTTTTCTTACGCTTCACAACTACCCGAGTATCTTTTTTGTTTTTGACCAGTTGTATCTCTTGAAAATTTTTTCAATTTTTTTAATTTTAGGGAAAAAATTGTATACTGTATAGGTAATGTTTTTTTGATTTGGAAGGAATTTTCATCAATTCAGATAATAGCGTGGTACTACAAGATACTTAGTATTGCATTAGCTTTGTATAATTTAGGTTTGAGCTCTAAAAAAGCTTTTTACAGTCTTCTTTAAAGCTATTAAATATTTTCGTTTCCTTGCAGTACTTCTTGTCCAATTAAAAATATCTTCTGCAGTAACAATTCTTTCATTTTCTGAAAGATGTAGCTTCCTTCTTTTCTTCTTTTAATATTACTGTTCATAACGTTACCAGTACCTTTGCCATATGGAACTGCGAAAAAATGGTATATGGCTGACATTGAATTTTTTTTTGTTGAAAAGAGGTTATAAAAATTTAATTTATTTTTAAAGTGTTGCTCCATTAATAATATAATAAATTTTTGTAGTTGGATTTCAGACAATTTATGATAATTTTTGGATATCGATAAACCGACATTGTGTCTTGATTAAGATGGGCAAATATTACAGCGATACTTTTTAAAATATATTAAAACTGCAAATACAGAAGCTTGGTATTGTGTGTCGCGTCGGTGGTTCACTTGTTTATTGTTTCATTTCTCGAAAATATCAAAAAACTCCATTCTGAAAAATTTCTATATCGATGTGAAAAATTTTCAGCTTCGGATTAAAAATGTTATTTTCGAGATATATCACGTTTTGTATTTTTTGAAAAGAGAAAGTTAAAAAAATTTGTACAAAACATCTGTCGGAAATGACTTTTAGATTAAGTTCAGTTCAAAACTCCCACGCTCGCTCTGACAGGTTTGAGGTGATGTGCCCCATATGTACACGAACATATCAAAGTACAGTGGATGGGAAGCCGCACTCTCTTAATCTTCAACATTCTTGATAAGAAGTTTTGCTTGCGTTCGGATTTCAAAAACAGTGATCAAAGTCAGGGTGTTCAAAGTATTCAAAAATGAAAAATTTATCTTAAATAAAATTTCTCTTATTTGTATTTTTTTTTACAAATTTTATTTAACTAAGTTGTTCCGGAATTAAAAAAATACAAAAATTAAATTTACTTTTAATTATTTCTTTAAAACAATGTTCTGAAACCTTAACAATAAATAAGTTTGAAATAAAAATATGAAAGCGTCACATTTTTGAATTAATTTACGGACGGCTTTTCGAGTTACGTAAGCATTTGGGCATGATTCAATGGCATATCGATAAGGTACGTTTCCAATCCAATGCCATTTTACTAGGTATATCCGAAGGTTAGCATGGTTAATTTGTTATTTAGTGATTATTTTTTGACAACACAAATAATGTCTGTTATGGTGACATTGACAGGAAAGTAGCCATTGTCGAATTTATTCACCTGTTGAATCAAAAATGGAATATTTTTGACAATATCTTACCTCAATATTTTTTGATGAAAATAAAATTTTCTTTTTTTTTTTGGTAAACTTCGTACTTAGGCTTTGTTTTTACTCCGCAACAATTTTGTTAAATAAAATTTGTAAAGAATTAGAAATTAAAAAAAAAAAGATATTTTGTTTAAGATTATTTCTACATTTTTGAATATTTTAAACACTCTGTATTCATTATTATGACTCTGATCATTGTTTTTGAAATCCAAAGCCGAACAAAACTTTTATCTAAAATGACTTTTCCTCGAAAAATCAAAAGTATTGAACTTTACGAGAGTGCGGTACTTCATCCGTGGACATACTGTATAAAAATGCGTTTAGAAACGCCCGAAATTGCCAACAGTTGTTGGTTCGTTTGTTTTTAACGTTAGCGCAAGAGAACCCAAAATGAAACTACATTTGCAGTCAATAGATACCGGTTTACCACTTAAAAATACTTAATTATTATTTCGAATTCAGTAATGATGTTTGTTTTATTCTTGTGTTGGGTATACCGGTGATACATTTTTTGAAAAGTTTTATTACGTAGGCGTCAAAAAAACTGTAGTAGTTTCAAAGTAGTAATTTTCCAATAAATTACAGTGATTTAATTGAAGTTCCCACGTTTGTTGGCTTAGTCATATCCCTTATTCATTCTTACCATATTACATTAGAAGGTGTCGATTTTGGAAACCCGTCGTCCTAGTACGTGGGATCAACTTATTTTACCATGACTTAAAATTAGTTATTTTTATGTCTGATTTGCATTTTTTTGTTGCCCAATAGGTGAATCTTATTCTTGTTCTATACAAATTGTGAATCATATATGGCAGATAACAAAGCAACCGTTATATTGTTGATTGTTTTAAAACCGTTATAAAATGCACGTGTCTAAATATAAACTATTTCACAATACTGTTTTTTTGGTCTTTTGTTTTATGAACAATCCCTTGTGACAACCGCAAGTTAACGTTTTTGATTATTGTAATGTTTCAGTGCGTTGATGCTCAACGAAAGTGTTTTTATACCGTTCTTTAAATTATACCATAATTGTTATTTTCCGCGTACTGCTCATACAAAAATTCGTCACTGACTATACTATTTTTTAATGATGTCTCTTCCGATGTCAATGTTTCTATATAATTAAACAAGTTGCTGTTAACATTAATGACAGTTTCCAAAGCGACCCTCATTAGAATTATCATGATAATATCCTTTATGGGTATTTGCCATAGCAACGTAAAGAATTAATACGTGAAAATTTACTGCACAATTTTCTGTTCTGTTATTGTCAAACGACTAATTAATAACTTAGCCAAAATCTTTATGAAGTTCTGTCAAAGTGGGTGGCTTGAAATTGTGGTATGACTTGATAACAATTTTCATTGTCTAAAACTTAAATCCGCCCCATAACGGCACAGGAATAGAAGCTCTACACATTGCCGAGCGTTTGACCTTAGTTGATGTTTACTTTTATGCAAATGTACGTTTTTATTTATATGATTTACCGATCCAGGAAGTAGTTTGAAATATTGATTGATTCAGCTGATATAGGAGTACTTTTTGTGGTAGGTTTTTGTAATATTTGCTTAAAAAAGTAGTTTTCTTTGTAGTTTCAATATAATTTTCCATTAGTTTTCATTTTTTCATGACGCTAGTGGCTATGTTAAATTTATGTAATATATTTAGAGTGATTTGATAACAAAATATTACAGAAATATAAACGCAAAATTGGTAGTTGCAAGTATATCCAATACTCAAAAGAGACGCTAGAAAAGGCTTTAAGCGCTGTTAGGGAAGGAATGAGCTATACAGAAGCCATTGAGACGTATAACATTCCCGTAATAACTTTATGAAGCAAAATTCACAATAAACACTTTAAAACATTTGGTGGCCAACCTACTCTAAATTTAGTTGAAGAAAAGGATATTTTAGATGCCATTGTTACGGCAGCTGACGGGGGTTATCTGTATAAAGAAGACAATTAAATGTTTAGTTAAAAACTACCTTCTACCGAAAAAAAAATGTTAAAATATTTGCTAATAACCGGCCCGGAAAAGAAAATATGATAAATTATGATGAAACAAACTATGTTGATGATCCTGAAAGCTCCAAAGTGTTAAATAATACTGTACAACTTTCATTTTGCAAGTACATCTCTTAAAAAGTATAACTTTGTTTCAAGTTACCCTTTTGAGTGGGTGTTTTGCCAAGAAAAAACGAATATTACGGCTATTTTTGAAGTCACCCGGATTGCGGGTGACGCGAAATTATGACAATTATATACATTATTCTACAAACGGAATGACATATATAAAATTAAATGAGGATTAGTTCCTTAAACACTTCTATAAGTTTTGCAGTACTTTTTGCCAATATATGTTGCAACTTCTATTCTGTACAATGATATTTATGTCAAAATCGTTATCTATCAAGTCACCAACTTTGACGGTATTAATAAAAAAAATCTTAATAATTCTCGTTTTCTGTGTGAAAAATTTGAGAAAATTTCGCCCTTTTGGCTGAAGAGCTGCAAAAATATCAATTCCAATGTGTACTTATGTTTTGTAGATTTTCAAAAGGCGCCCGATCTTCTCAGCATGAAAACTTGGGAAAATACTAAAAAAGTGTTAAATCCAAGATGTATTATGACTTATTTTTACAGGCAAACCGGAAATATGAAGGTATATTTTTTATTTGTTATTGAGATTTCGCAGCAACGTTTTTTACTTCTTCTACATTTTGGTATTTAGCACCCTGAATTTAATAATACTGATTCCATTTTAATTTTTCTTAAAGGAAATATGTTAGATGGATAATTTTTACTTTAGTTCACATTCTGCTTGTGATGTTTGAAGTGTGTCGTATTCTAATAACCCCATTTTCGTAAGTCATGCAGTTACTCACTCAGTGATTCAGTTTACTAACCATAGACATATACAAATATGACCTAAACACCCACAGTCCACTTTCATGTTATCCGGTAAAAACCCGATCTATCGATTTCTTCCTTTCAAATTGTGATAATCATCCCGGTGATTTATTTTTTTCCGAATACAATTCGAAACGTCTCTTAAACAAATGCAAGATAGTAGGTTCTTACAAAGCTCTTCACAGATTTGTAGGTGCACATATCTCAAATGTTTGGTTCTATTGATGAGAATTTAAATAGAAATTTTAGTTTTAATAGCCAGGTTTACTAAAAAGATTTTAAACCGGATCTAATTACTATAAATCTACTAGTTGGCCCGTTTTTCTTATTACGAGGGTTGTCCAAAATTTAACGTAAAAAAAAAGGAATAAAAACAACGTTATTGTTTACTTTTTTGCTTATTTTTCAACATAGCCTCCTTGGAACTCTATATACTTGGTATTTCTACTTCTTTATGCCTTCTGAAAAGTAGATATTATCCAAATCCTCAAAATAGTCTTCTACAGCCCAAGGTATGGTTATTAATTCAAACCATAATTAATTTAATTTTGACATTGCAGGTGCACAAGTGTGTACTCGAGCAATGTCTTGATATTGATGCGTTGTAGTTTTTTTTTCTCAATTCTTCATCCAAACGGCCAAGAAGTATTGCAAAATAATTCTCTATAATTGTTCGAAATTTTTTAATAGTCAATAAATATTATGCCTTGAGAATTGCAAAAAAACAATGGCCATAACCTTTCCGGCCGTCAAAACAACTTCGCACGCCTTTCACTGTTTTGACAGTTGCTTCGACTCGGGCGTGTAGTGATAAATCCAGGTCTCATCCACAGTCACGTATCTACGCCAATCTACAGTACTAGTTGATGTGCCTACATATTCAGCTATATGTTAAAGCTTTATTCATCGATCGTTGTCAACAATACGATATATTTTTTATCATTTCTGGTGTAGTGACCTCAACTGGGCGTCTCGAGCGTGTTTCATCTTTAGTTGATTTTCGACCACGTTTAAATTCGTTTATCCAAAAATAAATAGTTTTTGAAGTCGGTGCAAAACTTTTATGAAGAACATCTTACTCAGTTTTAATCTGAACAGTTAGCTGTCCACTGTTTCATATAGAAATTTTTATTCACTGCTTGAAACTCTTCTTTTTCTATTATTTATAGCAATGGTGTGATGACCTGTTTCAAATGGCTGCCACGTATAAAGTTAGCATCGGATCATACTGAAACTTTGTAGAGGTTCGTCCGAAGGAATCGTATACATTTAAAAATTATAGTAGCGCTATCTACGACTAATTTACCTTACTTATTCAACCACCCTCGTATATTACATATGTCCCAAATTTCATTATCTTGCAGATGTGATAGCTTTGTTTGTGCCTTTGAAGTTGAACATTAATTGTTATAACACTGAAATTGATTGTAAATTTTGATAGAAAATTTACCACATTGCGTCTTATTTTCTGTCCTACATGCATCGAAATTATCTACAAACCCAGCCCAGTATGCATATATGTGAAGCTAATAATTTAGCGGCAAAAATCGAACAAATTATCCAACTCAAAACCGGCATCGTGTGAGCCAAGCTTAAGTTAGAGTTAAATTTAGGTAAATCATTTGTTAGATTTTTTTAATACGGACCAGCACATATTTTTTTTGTTCTTTTATTTTTTAATAATATTGGATTTTTAGGTAATTTAAAAAGTGCAACATTTTCTCTAATTTTCCACGTGCACTATTGGCAAGCACAGGAATGATAATTTTACCTAAAACATATAAAACATAAATAGAAAACATGAAGTGTACACGGTAAAGTTAGGTTCAAAGCAATATAAATTCGCATAGAAATTTGCTTTTGGTGGTAAAGGCGTTTGTCGCATCGGGTTAAGATGAAATAATCTGTGATGGTAATCTTTCTAATTTTCAATTTCTTATAGAGGGTCGTGAGGCAAGCAAAGCCAAGAAATTTGGTTTTGGTGGGAACGCCTTTTGTCGCATCTGTAATATGAAATAATCTGTGCATATGTCAATAGAGATAATACGAGTACCTTGAAATCGGTACGAAGATTCGCTGTTCATCAAAAATAAACAATATTTTCTATTTTTGCCTGTTGGTTAATAAAATAAAACGATTTGTTTATTCATGTATTTTTAATTTTCAGTGTTGCTTGTCAATTTAGATGTTTTAATATTAGATCGTGCTAGTGAATTAATGGCTAAAACTGTACCTTATTTTTGGACAATATTTTAATTCAGGAATTTTTAGCTTTTTCCCTGAAAAAGTATATATAAGAAAATGTAACTTTTTTGTTTTCTCCAAAGACCTTATAAATTTTTAATAGATCTTCATACTTTTAGAATAATGATTCTTCTGTGATTATAGTGATCGATTTTTTAAAGAGCTAATCATTCTTTTAGAAGTGAAAATATAAAATTAGGTTTATTTTAAGAAATATTAGAAAATATCAAAAATAAAAATTTCAATAATTTATGAACTGTTGATTTCTGCTCGAAAAAATGTCAAATTTCAAACAAACTTTATTTTTAAAATGGAATATGTGATTGTCTTAAGGCCACGAGCTTATATAAGGACTGAAAGGTAAAGTTTCGCTTCACTATACACACCTCAATGATTTGATATTACAAAGTAGTGGTTGCCAAAGATTAAATATCGCGATACTGGATTTACTGAAGATTTCTTTACTATTTTTAACGGAAGCTGCGTCTATAAATTTTCTCTGTTTCATATTCGGTTCCATTTATATTTCCACAGCTTCAGACAATTTTTTTTATACGGTATTGTTTTTCGTTAAGGATTAATATGGGAAAAACAATGGAAATACTAAAGTTTATACCTAAAAAAATGTCCGTTGAGTTTTTAAACCTCGAAAAATAATTAGTACTTTTTTGATCTGTGTTTGAGCATATTTAAGCTTTTAGGCCTGTAAAATAGTCCTTAAAAAAGAACTACTGTTTTATTAAAATAACTAAAGCGGGTCACTATCTCTACGATTGATCTTTCATTATCCACTATTGTGTATACAAAAACTAATAAATATCAAAACAATTGTCATTGTGATAAAATATAGATTGTGCTTTTAGAACAGTTAATAAATCACACCTTTCATTTACAGTTTAAGAGTTGATTAACGATTATTTATTCTATTATTCTTTGATATAATCTAAGTGATGTAATAATCGGAATTAAACGTGTATATGCAATTTATGCAGCTGCACCGGACGATTAAGAACTGAACATTAATAATATCATTTACATATATTCATTTTAATTTGCCGTGCATTTCCTGTTTATAGGCTATTCTATTACTAGATATTATAGTATTATGATGGTGACCATGTTTATAACGCGACAGTGTGATCCGCTCGAAAATGAATATACCATTGTTTTGTCTATTTCCAGTTTGTTATTATTCAATCTTCTATATTATTTTGCAAACTGAGTTGATTCGATAGACGACCCCCGATATAAACGTGCTAATAAATTTGTATTATAAATAAATTTCCTCACTTATCATTTGTATTTACATGAAAAAAATATAAATGATTTATTAAAAGTATGTTTTGGGCCAATACCTACCATTTACCCCTATCGTCAGAGTTGGTCAGAGAGCAAACTAATTAATATTCACTTGTCTGGACCAAGTGCACGAGTAAAGTTAATTTTTTTTTATAATCTTGCCTTGCAAAGACTTTATTCCAAAAGAAGTTATTTCCTGCATCAATATCCTGTTCGAACTGATTAATGTCCGATGTGATGTTTTTCTCTGAGGTATTTTCCAAATTTCTGAATAAAAAAGTCAGATGGAGCCAAATCTGAACTGTACGGTGGGTGGTTCAACTCAAAGTTACACTCGACGAGGATGGGTTGAACTTTGGCCAAAAAACGGTGGTGTGAAGCATTCCCTTATGAATCCTTTGCATGGACTGTAATTATATTTTTGGATTCTAGCGATGCAACATAGACCCATCACTTGTTACTATTTTAAAGTAAAAGTTAATGTCTGCATCTGAAGATTTCAAATAATTTTGAGAAATTTGTTGTTTAACAGTTTTCCTTTTGGAGTCAACAATCTCGGAACCCCCCTACTGAAACTTGAGTCAGGCCTAGTTTATCTGAAGTTCATAAAATGTTACGTCTGGTCAATACTTTTTTATGATGTAGAGGGTTGGACACTGAAAACAATTGATTGTAGGGTTTCGAGATGTGGAGATATAGAAGCGTTCTTAAAATACCATAAACAGCGAGATTAACATATGAAGAAGTGCATGCGCGTGTTGGCAAAGGCACGAACTATACAATATGATCAGGAAAAAAGATATTTAGAGAACATCATGCGAAACAAGATATACCGATTCTTACAGCTGATAATTGAAGAAAAGATCGAGGGCAGAGGAGGAATCGGAAGAAAGATGTCCTGGCTCTGAAACATTAGACAATGGACGGGATTTGCACGATATTCAGTTATTGATACAAAACGCGAGCATCAGAGAAGCTATGAAAAATGTCATCACAAACATCCATTAGTCGATATGCATTGGAAGAAGAAATTTATCATGTGGAATTGTTAAAATGATTGTTTCATGTATATTTATTGTACTATAAAAAGAAAATGCATTAAATTTAATGTAAATGTGCTGAAAGCAAATTTCACAAACGTTTATTAAATTTATTTAATATAATGCATTAAATTTAATAATTTACATTAATCTAAATTAATTGATTCCATTAAATCTAATGTAATCATACATTAAATTTAAAGTTTGATCAATACTTTTTAAGGTGACTATGTACATTTAAATATACTGCCAGTGTTCATTCAATTTGAGATAAGTTATCACATATTTATTGCAGCAACATTAATGAGTTCAAAAAATCCTGATTCTGACAGGAAAAGGTGAAAATTTTTCTCATAGGTAGTGTACTGCCATTTGTAGACCGGTTTTGAACTTATTGGTCCTTGTCAGTACACCTTACCATGAGAAAATTGAGTTCTTTAAGCAACTTATATCATACTAAACAAAAAGTTCAATACATGTCGCGCTATCTCCCGGAATCTCTTGCATTGTACGTTGAATAATAATGTTAATTCCTTTAGTACTAGTGTATATGTGAATTAATTTTAATGTACAGAAGTTGAAATATCTTTTCGGTTATTTTACTGAAATTTAAGATTTTGACCATTTAATCAAGTTTAATGTATAATGAACTGATATTTGAATGAATTGTCTTAAATTCAAAATAAATGTAAATTATTCACGATTTTTGGTAAAAAAATCATTAAATTTAATGTAGAATGGACAAGAAATTTACATTAAATTTAAGGTTATTTTTAATAGTGTGCTTTAGTAATAGTAGAGACTTTCAGACGACGTTCTTTGAGAACTGCTAATATCAGTATTGACTACGTCTAAATAACTTCTTGGATAAACTTTTTTTACAGCAGTTTTTAATGAGCTCAAAGATGGCTTTATCGATTTTTCAATTTGACATTTCGTGTTTGAACAGTCATCAGCAACTTCATTTTTTTAAATAGGGTCTTGATTTTCTAATGTCAAATTTTAAAAGCCCTTTGTGTTTTCAAATGACATATTATTGTTTAATTACCTTTTAAATCTTTTTTTACCATTATTAAGAAATTTTTAAAGTACGGACCTGTAATTTTTAATTTTGTAAAAGTAAGTTTGTACAGCAAGTTAAACAAACACTCTAGTATTAATAAAATATTAAATTGCCCTTCATAATAATTGTAAAACGTTAATTTAATTACCAACCAGTAACTACACTATTAACAATAAACCACAAATATATAAAAAATAAAGTGATATGGATAATAATAAATATAATACGAACATCAAATCACAAGGAATTTAGATTTCAGAAGGTGCTCAAAAAGATTATCGTCGTTCTAAACATAAATGGCATTTTAAAACTGTAAAATCTTTCGGATTACTGACGTTACACTTGGGAATGTTTCAAGAACCAATCTTTTCAACTCTTTTTCTGCTTTAAACACAATTTCTGACAGATCCCTAAAGGAAATAATTTAACGGGGTTTAATCGCGTGAATATTTTTTATAATAATTATTTATTGGAAATTAGAAAGATCTAGTGAATTGAAAAACTCATAGCTGATAGTTCGTGCTTTAAATATTTCTTAATAATTGTTAAAAAAGAATCATGATGTAATTAAACCATAATGTGAAGTATATTGTTGAATTCAGATTAAGGGGTTTTTAAAATATTACATTGGAAAATTATAACTGTATTTTAAAACAGTTGAAGATGGTTGCTTGAAGACAAAACGGTAAATAGAAAATCGATAGCTTCATCATTAAAGCTCATTAAAAGTTGTTGTAAAAAGTTTTTCAGTTTCGCTCTAACTTTAATATTAATGCTAGAAAAAAATTGACTTTAAGAATCTGACAATTCTGTTTTTTTTTAGTAAGTCGAACACTAAAATTCATATCATAAATTTTTGACCGTTAAATTATTGATTCTTAAATCACGCTACTTATTTTCCATTTAACAAAGTCTGTATCTCTTGCAGTAACTAAGATTCCCATACTGGGCCTCCTTATCTTGGGCATCCTGGTTTTATCCGCGTATCTTTTCACAGCCCACAGCTAAATTTTGCAGTTATTTTATGCGGTATGGGGCAGAACATAACGGAGCCGAACTTTTTATTTTCCTTTCGGAGATGGATTTGTCTCTCGTAAGTAAGCGTGTCGTTGTACAATAGGATTGTTAAGACAGTCGCGACAACTACAAAATAAAAATTTTAATTATCCTGAAATTTTATACTACTGGTTTGTCTCTTGTTCATCTTTGCAAGTTTGTCTGAAGTTACTTCTTGTAATGAAATTTTACATTGACGTTTAGTTTCTTTCGTAAAACTTAATAAAAATTATAAGGTAAAAGTTTTTATTTTTTCTTGGAAACTTCATACTAACAGATAATTTCCTATCCTAATCCAGAGATCGGTAATAATTTTTTTTTAGCAATATTATCGGGTAATACTATCAATGAATTTTGTAATCAATGATTTCAAAAATAGGATTATCAACTAATGAATTAATTATTTAATTAATTGATAGTTTCGAAGATGATATTATTATTAATGAAGTAATTGGTAATTCTGATTTCTAAAATTACCAGTTAACAAAGAAATTGGTAATTTTATTCTTACAATTATTAATAAATGAAGTAATTGATAATGTTTTCTTGACATTATCATTTGACAAAGTAATTGATAATTTTAGAAATAAAATCATCCATTGCCAGAGTATTTAATAATTTTATTTTTCAAATTACCCGTTACAAGAGTAATTAATAATTTATTTTTACAAATAATTGTACCAATTAATTGGTAATTTATCAGAATAAAATTTCAAGAATTTTTTGTATTGAAACACTGCTTCTGTCCATGATGATACGCTTCAGTCTCGTCAGTAGGCTTCAAAATGGTTGAAAAAATTTTAATTTATCCATTTCACTAAAAGATCCCAGAAAAATAGAGAAAAATGTGTGACGAAAAATTTTGACCGCATGCTTAAGTAAGCTTTTTACAATAATTTGATATTTTTTATACCTTTTGATAAGAATATTTTGAGACCAACGCATCGTAGTTCAAGTTAAGTTCATTTTGTTTCCGGACCGATTCATAATATAAGTATAGTTTCCAAACACATTTTGTTCTTTATTAAAAGTAAACGATAATAATAATTGCACAAGCATGATAAGTAGTCCTAGATAAGTTGCTATTTTATATGATGCTGCATTATTTGCGAAAAACATCATTAAATTATTTTTAATTTCAGGAAAAATTATCAATTATTAATTCAATAATTTAGAAAATTCAATTTTCAGTTACTTTATTCCTAAAATGATTAATTACTTTGACAATTAATAATTTCAAAAATGAAATTATGAATTACCTTGTCAATTGATAATTGTTGGAATAATATTATCAGTTTGCTTAATTAATTGATAATTTAAGGAAAATATCTCCAATTACTTTATTAATTGATCGTTCCGAAATTATTAATTGATAGCGTAATTGATAATTTCGATTTGCTGATTAATAATTTTCCAGTAACTGATTAATGGTTAGTTATAATTTTTTTGTCGATCTCTGCTTTAATCTTTATCAACAAAGGAATTATTGACTTACATTAAATTGTTTTTTTATCATTTTTTATTATTTGAATCATATAATTATTTTTACTAAAAGTTTCCTTAATACGTGTAAAGTTCTTTGTGAAAATTATCGATAACTTGTATGATTTAGAAAAATTACAAATTTTAGAAATTTACTTATGTACTTTAACTATTATGTGACTTTATTTATTAACTTTCGTAATATCAAGGAATAACTCCGTAAGCCGCACCTGTGCAAAATAACTCGGAGACCTTCTATACACTTTTTGAAAAGCCCAGAAAGTATTTTAGGTTGCATTCCGAATTAGTCCAGTGGCTTGTGCTTTGGCAAAAATAACATTCATTGACTTGTTATTTTTTATGTTAGACATGACAAAATTGACCCATAAATATTAACATTCAGAATTCATTCTGAATGCAACCTTATAGTTAATCTAGTTGGCTCCTAAGAAAATAAGTCATTAATTGTCATTGAAAAGCTGTCTTGTTTTGGCAGATACAATTTAATTCCAAAGTAGAAGTGATCAGTTCAGTATTTTACATCTGTTTTGTTGATATACTTTGGCGTGAAAATCATCGCATATTTTGTAAGTTAATGATAACCTATTTCTAAGTATCGGATAAGATAAAATATACATCGCTACTTGTTATCACCTATCAGTTCGTTGCAATATAAAATTATTCTAGACGAGTACGGTCGTTTAACACGATAAAAGATAATTGTTGTAAATGACGTGTGAAAGTTTATAACAACATAGGTAGATGTTAAAACGATTTCATTATCTCGAATACTTATTTAGTTTTTTTTGTTACAGTAATTTTCTGTAAAACTGGGGTATAAGGAAGCAAGTGGCACCAAAATGGTGGACTACTACAGAGTCCTCGAGGTGCCAAAAACTGCCACAACAGCTGAAATTAAGAAAGCGTAAGTACTCTTTTCAAAGAACTTGAAAGTAATTTAAATCTAAAGGTAGCATTTTATAATTGCGTTTAATAGAAATATTTTTTAATTTCTCCTTGTCAGGAATTTACATATTTAAGTTTATATTTGAATTGAAGTTTCTAAATTTAATCTTATAATTTGATAAGGAATATTTCGTTTTATTCATAATATATACCTACCTATTGTATTTTTTGTCTACGTATTAAATAGATTCAAACTTAACAATTTTTAATAACTACAGCACTATTTTTTAAACTAATCATATTCATTTAAGAAAATACTTTTTCGTTGTATCATATTGGGCTTGAAATAAGAAAATCATAAAATATTTAAAAATAAGCCACTTAATCTTGTAATTGTGAACAAAAGATATAACAACAATTTTTAGTTGGAGTGGCATTTCATGCACTGCTGGCATTTAAAATTTTATTACAATATAATTAAAAAATGTACTTCGTTAATCGACAACAGCATCGCAATACAAATTTTTACGCTTGTTATTTTACTTGAGAAGGGGATGATTTACAAAAAAGTACCATTATTTTAAAAAATATATGTATTTTTTTATTTTATCCTACTAATTGGATTGAGTTGGATTGGGTAATATTCTTCTTAGATTGATATTATCCACACTGCTGTAGAACTTTATTGATTTTGATTTTTTATTTAGACTCCTCTGAGAGAATTTTTGGTTTTTATATGAATTTGGATAGTTAATATAAAATCAAAATCAAAAACGAAGTTTTAATGATTGGTTGACCCCAGAAATACGGATGTATTTCTTGAAATATATTTTAGCTAAACATAAAAGGCTTTTTATGGATCTATGGTAGAGGTTCCCAAATTTTTTGTCCCGTAGACCACGAGTCATATTTTTTTTTCCGTAAACCCCTGCTCTCTTCCTAATATTGAGTTTTTACAATTTTACCAACTTAGCGTGTTTTATAACAACCGGAGCTTTAGTCTGGTAGGGTTTTCTGTAAAGTAGAAAATATTAAAATGAAAAAAAGTTACAATTCATACCTTTATTTATTAAAACGACACAAAATCAAATTTTGGTAAATTGTTACATAAATTAAATACATAAAAAATCAGTCCCTTTATTCTACTCTTTAAATTTTACGGCAGGTGGGGAGTATGCGCAGAACGAAATAATCCATTTTTTCTTGCGGTGCATCTTTCCTTACCTGCTATAAACTTTGGCGATAGTTATAAAATACTTTTAATTGGAAGGATGAACTTGATGCTTTGATACCAAATTTTCAATATTTGGCTTCAAATTAGTCGGGTTTAATCTTAAATCTCCTTGGCCAGAAATTTTCAATCTGGTTCTTTTTTTCGCAAGATGATTGAAACCCGTTTCCACTAGGTATGAAGATGAAAAAGCTATCAGACTTTCTAGCGATCGTCCATAATGACGGATAAGTAGCAGGTACACTACCGCGCAGAAGTATTTGATCACCCAGGAAAAGACATTTTGTAAAAGTTTAAATGAATGAACCGACTTCATAGTAATTTTAATTATTAGCAATAATAACAATATTGTTTTTCAATTTTAGACTTGTCTATGTCCATTTTATAACGGCCTCATAAATCTTCGGCAACATAGCCAGTAATTTTTTCAATGTTGTCTTGGTTATCTCCTGCTACTGGTTTTGCAGTTTTCTCCACAAGTCTTCCTGAGATGTAGGACAACATTTTCGTATCTGTCTATAAAGCTGAACCCATAATAATTCTATAGGATTCAAGTTCTGTGACTGTGAAAGCTGTGCCATGATTTTCAACACCTGTTTTTTTTTAATTCTCGCACACTTTGATGTGTGTTTAGGATCATTATCTTCTTGAAATATAAATACCGGGTTAATATAACGGGTCCTAGAAGGCACTACATTCTTCTCTAATATGTTCTTGTAACCGTTTCTTTTTTAAATTTTTTCTATTCGCACAAGATCCTTGACGGCGAAATCACCAAAACAGCCTGAAACCATTACAGACCCTCCACCGTGTTTAACCGAAGCCACAGTATATGCCTCGTTCAACCTTTCGTTCGACTGCCGTTGGACGCAAACCCTTCCTTTGGATCCAAAAATTTCAAATCCAGAGGACCTTTTCCCAGTCTGCAGTTATCCAATTCTTGTGTTCTTTAGCTTAATTAAGTCTCTTCTTTTTATTAATTGTTTTAAGAAGAGGTTTTGAGACCCCTATACACCCATTAAGACTTGCGTCAAGAAGTCGCCTTTTGACTGTGGATACACTGACAAGTTTATCACGCCTCACATTAAACAGTGCTGCTATTTCTAGTGCACATCTATGGCGTTTGCTTTTAATCACTATTCTTAAATTTTCACTAGAAGTTGTTGCTCTTGGTCTGCCTGGATGACTGTTGCTAATTGTTCCTTAAATTTCTTAACAATACAGTCAACAGTTTGCCTTAGTATATATGGTAATCTTGCTTTTACTGGATTTATGAAGGCCGAGAGATATTCCTTGGTTTTACCCATTTTGTTAAAAAAAAACCAAACGCAGATGTAAAAAACAAGAAAACAATATTACACTTAAGATATTGAAGTATGGAGTGCGTTTTCTGGTCGACTGATATCAGATAACTAATGCAAAATAGTTTTTAGTAGTTATTCCAAATTTTATTTATGTTTATTATCTAATAAATTCTCTAAATTCTAAATTTTATTTATGTTTATTATCTAATAAGTTCATCAAAATAAAAGTGTCACTTGAAAGTTTAACTTCAAAGAAATTCCGACGATAATGCTATTTTGGTTTTGTGACCAGGAGTCCGTAAATAAAAATAAGCTGTATACCTTTTAATTTTAGATACGGATTTTGCGGTGAGACACAAACAATAAAACCTAATAAAATGTTTTTAATATATTTATTGTTTGTAATATAAAGAAAAATGTAGGTGGCCAAATATTGGTGAGCGGTGATGTATGTCTCTCTGAAACCAAAATTGCTAATATTCATTTTTAAACTGCACCTTAAGTTCTTCATTAGTACTTATTCCGATCAGTTCTTCTAATCTGATATCGGACTCATCAATGACACAATATGTCTTGATAATTCACTCTGGTGTTTCCGTGATGAAAACATCCTCACATCTGGTTTTAAAGTCTTTGCACAGGGCGTTTAAATGTTGAACGAAGGCCGAAACGTCATCATCCTGGCAGCATGCCTGTGAGAAATTGAAAAATTCTTGCCGTCCAATGTTTTGCTTCATACGGTTAATTCTTCTGATTTGAAAAGCTGCAATTATGGAGTCTGTTTTTATTAAATTATTGTAATCTTGCAATTGCAAGTTAATTTAGTTAAATTTGATAAACAAATTTGTTAAATAGGCATGTCTGGTTTTCATTTAAGCTTTTTTTACTTTGAAATTTAAATAATTTATATAGTGAACTGGTAGTTATTAATTCTAATTTTATTTCTACACAATAAAGTTTAGAATCGTGTAAAGAACATTGTTTTTTAATTTGCGTTCTCTAAAAATTTTTGATAGTAAAGCTCAGGGGGGTTCCAATCTAAATTTAGAAAATGTAGGGTTAGGAAGAAACAGTGTGTATGCAAAATAAATTTAAGAAAGAACAGTAAGCAATTTATTAACAATAGGTGATTCTTAAATGTCGTTCGACTGGCGATATTTTTCGGTCTGACATCGAGGTCGGTAGGTGGCAGGTTTGCAATATCCTACTGACATGCCTTGGCATTTATATTTCATATATCAGTTATTTCCTGCGAATGTTGCTCTTGGTCCGATACAGACCCACTGACGAGACTATGAGGTGGTCGAAACGCGTATGGAGAGAGGACCAGAGTAGTATTTGCAGGAAATAAACTGGTTGTATATGTTCTTTTATTTTTCTCTGTCTAAAAGAAGAATAGATATTTATGCGTTGCTATCAAATGCGCAAGCTTTTATAAGTTACATGAATTGTGAATAGTTACTTGTTTGCATATTAATTTAATAAAACATATTTAATATAAAAATGGGTAATTTCTTGTAAGTACACGGGGTATATTATGATATTTATGGAACCCCTAAATTTTTTGGTGATCTTCTTTAATAGGATCAACTTTTTTGATCCCAATTTACATCTTGTGCATTACCATCCCTGTTCACATGGACCCCTAGTAGGTTGCAAGCCTATATAAACAAACCACTTTGGGAATCAATGGTTTATGTGCTAAAAAAGGTGAAAAAAGTAATTATTGTCGGTTCGCTGGATTAAATAGATGAACCGTTGCTTCATTTAAAATTTTCTGAATTTTTTAAATTAAAACTTTAAGAAATTATCATATATAAACTTTTTGGATCATGACAAATACTCCATGCAAATTTTTAAAAATTTGTTACTGATAACATAATTTTAAAATTTCAATTTCAAAAAATGATTATCTTAAAATGTGCTTGAATTTTAAAACGTGTTTCTAATGAAAATAATATTTAAGAATAAAATAACGAAGTCTGGAGTTTGAGCATCAAATCTGTTTTTCAACATGACTAAATTACCACTTTTATTTTATGATTGAATTAGATTTTTTTAGATTTAGAACTTAGTATGATATTTATAATATGTTGCCTTGGATTTTTTTCGATAGATTTTATAATCATACTAGATACGCATTCTTAACTGACATTTCCTCTTTTAAAGTATAATAAATTTTGCTGATTGCTTATTCATGGAAAAGAGTCGATGCTTTTATATGCATAACTAAGTAAATTATTTGCAGTTTTTTTCTTTCCTCAATTACCTCATACCTATTCATCACTAGAAGGTTATTTCCTGTTTATATGTTAAAAATTAAAAATATGAGTTTACATTCAACGTTCTTTTATCATGTAAAATATAATTATTTCGAGTCCTTTGCTTTCTATTTTTAATTAGTTAAAAATTATAAATATTTTTATGCACATAACTCAGGTACGTTATTGTCAAATACTAACTTTCCCGCTAGAGGTGCAATTGTAGGTTTAACCACCGCTTAAATTTGCTTAAAATATTCAATAATTGATCGATTATTGCTAGTTTTTTAAATAATTTTAATAATAATCATCACCTGTTTTGACTTGAGACAGCGATTCTCAACCTGTTAGGCTTCCTGCTAGGGAGATGCCGTGTAACAAAAAGGGAGAACACATCAGTGAAATACAGTTTACATTTATATTTGCAAGTGTTTCATTGGTAAATTCGAGACTGATCTGAACTCAAAAAACCGCACGATTTAATCTGAAATGGAAACTCGGATCGCAGATATTAAAAGGTTGAGACACGCTAGTTTAAGATTTATTAACTACACCATAATCTTTTTTGTTACTGTGTCTGAAGCTGAAAAAGGAAAGGGTATAAGTAATTTGAATCTTTTTTACTTCCTGGAGAAGCCAAATGGTGTCCAGAGTCTCATATTTTTATTAATTATTTGTCTAAACAAAATCTTATTGATAAAGTAATTAAATTTTATTGTTTTCTAGTCGATAGAACATAGGATTTTCAGTTACCTAAGCTAAAAATATTTAAAGTGTATTTGGTTTTAATTTGATCATTAATTTTTTTTTTAAACTCTAGAAAGCGTGTTATGTTGCGTTCAGAATTAACGCTATCAATTTGTTAAAAATTAGCATTTTTGAGTCTATCTTACCTTTTGCTTCTAGAGCTTGTTTTTACATACTTATTTTTCACCAGCAATTACTTAATTCTACCTATAATTTTGCAGATACCGAAAATTAGCTTTAAAATGGCATCCCGACAAAAATCCAGACAACATGGAGGATGCTACAAAGAAATTCAAAGAAATATCAGAAGCCTATGAAGTATTATCGGATGGTAAGCTAAATATTTATCTTATATTTCATAAATTATTTTTATATCCAGGATTGCGGGAGTCATTCAAAGTAGGTGACTTTACAGTTGGTCCATTATTAGTTTAGTTTTTATATTTATCTTAAATTTAAATAGAACCAGATGTGTTAATTTTACTTTCTTTATAAAACCAACAATAGCTGTTGGGATAACATAATTTGATTTATAATAAGAGTATAAAAATGGAAATTGAATAAACAAATAATTTCTTACAAAATACTCCTGCTAGGGTACTGTTAAAATCCTTTTGAAAGTTTAGTGATATTATATATCAAATAATTAACCGGCAAGACTGTCTGTTTTCATTTCCGGTATTTATTAAACCAGATAGAAAGATAACAATAAAACTTTTTTGTGATATTTCCTTGATCGAAATATTTTTATATCTAACTTAGTCTCTTCTATCGCTCTGTGAGAGGTGTTCTAAGTAACTAAACAATCAGGAACTTTTTAAATGTGAAATGATTGCGATAGTATTACTACAGATTTTCTTAATCTTAGAAATGCAAACTGTTAGTTTACAGTAATAACTCTTCCATACATTATAAACAAAAAATCAGACGATTTAAGGTTATGTTATAGAGTAAATTTATGTGCTAAATTTTTGGGAAATGGTCCATCTAACAACACAAGACTAGAGTGAAACGATGAGAATTTAATGAAATTTGAAACTTTCTTAAAAGATTTATTACAAAATTTCTTAAATAAATTCGTGATTTTGGGTGGGATATGGTTCAAAGGAAGGTTTCATCTGGAAAAAGACTAAAGAGGAGGAACTGTGACGTAAGTAAAAAGTTAAAAATATAAAAAGACTCCAAGACCTGTGCTGTAGGCCTTGTGGTTAATTTTTAACTTTTACTCCTTTTTAGCATTTTGACTTAAAACATTAAATTTAACAATAATTTATTGGTAAATGTATGAAGATAATTGGCAGATTAATACAATGAATCTCCTAATGTTATTGTAACGAACTGTACTATATATAGCTTAAGACACTAGCCGATCTATGCAATTCACATACATTTAAAATACGTTAAGATCGTGCGTAGATCATCACAGGTGGTCACATATGTTCCGGCAGCCATTTACCAAATGAGGGTTTGCGCAGGCTGTCCGTGCAAATGACCTTAGCTTCAGTATTAAATAATACTGAAAATGTTGGAGCAATAGAGTTTTAGAACGGAATATGGTGTGTAAACGAAAATATAAATAATTGAAAAAAGCAATGGGTTTTGTCACAGAAACTCTCAAAAGTGTGGTAATATATGAAAAATTAACCAAAGGAACATTTTATTAACGTTGCTAAATCAAATTATTTGGGATCAAAACAGAGATTTTAGATAAGTAGAGGGCGTCAAGTCTATTTAAACCATACAATTGTTTACAACTAAAATTACTATGAATACGCGAGGAAAAAAACTATGTCGTTCTATGTCTGATACTCCACCATTTATTTATTCTTGCAAATTATACAGTATTTTATCATTGTTTACAATTTAATTCACTTTGTTTCACAAAGACAGCCAATATCTTTAAAATAACACTAAAAATGGATTAAAATCTAAATTAAATCACGAGTGAAAGAAAAAGAAGTACCAATTATCATAAATTACAGCATAATGACTAATGATAAGCAACATTGCGAAATTATGCAATTAATCTGGAAAAGTTATAATATGAATTCTAGCTATTTGTTGGATAAACATTACAGAAACAAGCCAAGGACTTTTAGGTAAATGCCTTTAAGACGAAAAATTCGATACATTCCAGATAATACGTTATTTAATGTCTTATAATATTGAAATAATCAAAATATTAAATTTCTTTAAATACTAAGAACTTCATAATTTCGTACCAACAGCGCGGACAAGGCTAATCTTCACCTGGCGGTTACGATGGCTACACGAGTACTTGTGAGACACTAAATATTTTCATACATAGGAGATTTTGGACAGGGTGTTTTTTTGTCTCTGCCTGTTTTTGTTTTAACTTAAAAGTCTTTGGATCAACACTATGGCTTTTAATTGTTTCTGTTTCGGAGGAAGGTGATACCAATCTATTGGAAAACCTAGATACTTTTTTTGATTTGATTTTAAAGGTGCTTTCGACTTCAATAATAAATATGTAAACCATCTAATTATATCTATAGTTTGGCCTATTGTAAACGAATTTAACTGTACATGCGAGTTGTCGCATAAATGTGAATTATTGTACAGAATTTAAAATAGACAATATTAAGATGAAAATTATGAACGTTTTGATTAAGAAAAATCACTAGAAACAACCAGAAAATTGATTAGTGATTTATTTTTATTATCATTTTTGGACATAGCCAGAATAAAATGGTATGAAAACTTGTGGATGGTATACAGAATCGTAAGACAAAAAAATATAATTAAATAATAAAAATAAAAAAGAAACACTACACAAAGTTATCACATTTTCATTCGAGTAAAGTTATTAATTGGAGTTAACAAGGACAGTATTTGATCCTGGATTTTGAAATCGTGCTATACGTCACAACAAAATAATTTTACTTAATAACTTTATTTACAGAAATATCTAAAATTTATTTTAAGCATAACTAGACTTCCTTTTTTTTAAATAATTGCTTCAAGGATACCTTGAACTGTGGTCCTTTATTAATTATGGCGTTAAATGTAAATGAAATATTTTCTGATATGCAGTTGGGGCAATAAGTAGAGCAACTTTTTTAATTTCGAAACATCTTGTTTTAGGTGAGATAATTTTTATTTCATAAATAGTTGTGACAATGGATATAGATTCCATACAGAAGCTCTGATCATGGCTAGAAAGCGTCGACAGTCGTGGGTACTAGTGTTTATAAAGATTAGTTCTGGTACCCACAAAGCAGACCGCGCAGACATTTTTCTCCAAATCGTTCGGTGTGTATTAAATGTCCACGTGACCGAGAGGTTAGGAGTGTTGGGTAATTATATTTTGCATTTTATGTGAGCGTAGGTTTGAATCTCGATACATATAGAGTTACTTGTGTTGGGGCAGCATGTGAGAGAGATAGCATCAAAACAGTGAGCGCCTCTGGGGACCCAAACAATCCCATAGGAACCGAGCTTCTATAAGGATCTCTGTATTCGTTATTTTTTTTTATTGTGATACTTAAACAATCTAAATTTTTGTTTGAGGGTTGCAAAAGTAAAAAAAAACTTTTATTTCTTATTTTTTTTTTTGTGGTAGTAATTAGAAATATGAATATTCAGTCAAAATTTAACATTTTTAACAGCTCCAGACAGCGGTTTTTCATACCATAGACTCTATGGTAATTAATTGCGTTTTTCTCTTTTAAAGTTTCGGGTTAGTGTCTCGATGAGTCATAATCAGGTCCAAATCAGCATTTAGACACAAATGTAATGTAAATGACCTAAATTCAGATAGAGAAGCATCCACAGACATGCACTCTGACAGGTGTTTAACTGGTCTCGGATTAATTTTGTGCTGCGAGGTAGATCAGGCTTTCTTAACCCAACTCCAGGCCTAAAATAAAGTAAAAATAACATTTGATCGATCTATATTGATGTTCTCTCATGCCTAGGCTAAACGTTTTTGAATGTGCTTTTCAGACAGTAAATGTTTTTGTCTCGTTCTATACTTAAAATAATTTTCATTAAATCTGCGTCGAATAGTATTTAGGCCAACACGTATTCTGAGCTAAATACTTTTTCCTTCTTGTAGATTAAGATGTGGAAGTGGAACACTAGAATAATTATCTTGATTTTTTTTGTAGTAACGTGTATTAAACCACGATCTGGAAGATCATCGACATTTTTTTCTCGATTACATCTTTTCACCCACTTTTGTAAGAAAGATATAGAGCTTTTCATATATTTTGCAGCAGCAGATTACGTCATTTTTGGACAATTTCCATGTCTATATGAATGATAATTCGCATTCATCTTCGATACATCTATAGATATAAATAAAATTGAATTGCCTGCCGGTCTGTCTATCTGTTACAGGTAATCTTCCAAACCGGTTGAACCGATTTCGATGAATTTCGAAAAACTTTACAGACATGAAGACAAGTTTGTCAGGAGTGATATAGGCTATTTTTTTTTGTGTCTGTCTGCACGGGCTGATCATCGAAACCGTTGACCCGATTTCGATGAAACGTTACAGACCTGAAGAGGAGTTTTCAGAAGAAGGCTGTTTTTTTTTTTATTGTTTATGATAATTGTATTTAAGTTTCATGCGGATGAAGTCGCAAGTCAAAGCTAGTTATAAATATGTCTGATAGACTTTACGACTATCAGAGCCTCGAGTATTGGACGTATCAAATAAACAGGCCCAAACAGATATGGTATTCAAATACGCAACAATACGTTTTTATGGAACTAATTGTATTTCAGATTAGGTTGTTTATTAACAAGACGACTGACATATAAAACTTCATCGTTACTAAATAAATTATACTTGAATTTATTACTTCAAATGATATTTTTGCATTTATTTTGTGAACAGTGGGCATGAATTCTTGTGACTTCTAGTCGAGCACGTCTACTTTTATCAGATAGAAAAGGTTTTTGACCAGTCTGTTTACTTATTTACATTACATGTAATTCGTCATTTAATAGTCTGTTTCCCACAGACCTGGACGATATTTTAATTAACATATTTCCCGTAATAAGAGTTCATGATTCACTGGATTTTCTTGAGAGTAGTTGATAATTTGCTTATTTTGATATACGTTGTTTTTTTCTTTGGGTTTTCCTGATTGGTTTTCCGTGGTAGTACACTTCTTGATTCAAATTATCGTACAGCATGCATTACATTTGACGTAATCTAATTTCAGTTAATAGGGATATTTTCCCAGGCATTCAGAACGAAATATATAACTCTAGATTTATTAAGCTAAACCAAAAACCGTTTAGATGTATATATAAGCAATTTAATAATTTTGAAAAAGCTGCTCTACTCTCCACAGCTGCCGGGTAATATTTTTTAACACAGTTGAGTTGGCATTATCTACAAAATTATTCAGTTTTAAAAGGTTGCCCTACACTGTAGCATATATATGTTGGTTTAGAACTTTCGACGATGTTGTCCGGTTGCTATACTCCATCTTTTTCTATCTTGCCACTGCTCATCTTGTAGGTTAGGGGCACTCATAGCTTTCCTTATTCTTTCCATTCAATTTCTCATAAGTCTTCTACGATACTTTGGATACTACATCATGATCTGTTTGAACAGTCGTGAGTCAGCCATTCGTTGTATATGACCGTATTACATGAATTGTTTTCCTTCTATATCTTTCATGATCGTGTCTTCTGTTCCCATCTGTCGGAATGTATCATCGTTTCTTATTCTCTGTGTCCGCGATATTCCTCCTGACCTCCTCAAAGCATCCATTTCTACAGCTTCTACTCGTTTTTTATTTATCTCTGTAAGTCTCAGCCCCGTAAATGAAACAGCTTTTTATCATTGCGTTGTATATATTATAATCTCGTTTTTTGTTAATATTTTTGCTCCACAGTATCCCATTTAGGTATCCTATCACTCATGTAGCTTGAACAATTGTTGCATGTATTTTTGTCCTCTGTTCCCGTTCTGTCAAAGATGACTCCTAAATATTTGTAATCATCGCATCCTTCTACTTCCGTATTATCATTAATTTGGAGGTTACTCTTAAGATCTCTTATGCATAAGTATTTGGTTTTCTCAATGTTTGTTGACATACCCCATTCCTCATACATTTATTAGTTATATGGATGTTTTCGTAAGCCTTAGTTAAATATATAAATAATATATGAGTATCTTGATTTGTAGCGGCTCTTTTTTTAATCATTCGTTTGATACAGAAAATATCATTACAGGTCTCTGAGTATTTTTTCGTAGAGTCGACTCATTGTGGAAGTTATCGTTATACCTATGTAATTTTGACAATTTTCCTTATTTCCTTTTTCGTGGATTGAGATAATGTGGCTTTTTTTCCATCGTGTAGGGGATTCTTGATCATTAAGACATTTATTAAATATCCATGTTAAAAAGCTTTGATGTTCTACTTTTTAGTAATTCTATATATATGCCCTCAGGTCTACATGATTTTCCATTTTTTGCATTATTTTTTTATAGCTTTACCGACATCATTACTATCTATTTCGACGTGTTCCCCTTGTATGTTAATTACAGCTGTTTCTTTCATATACTTAACTCTCTTATCTACACTGTACCTAATATGTTTAAATTTTTACAATTAATTGATTATGAAGGTGTTATACCTCTAAAAAACAAACCAGAATTTCTAACTTGCTTTATTAAAAATAAATAAACTTAAAATATAGAAGCTTTGTCGACGAAACCAAAGCATAAATGTCACATGATCTTGACAAGGATTATAATCATGTCGTTTTTAATGTTTTTACGTTCTTAACATAAAATCTTTTAGATTTATAATGTCGCAAGTAAATTCAGTGAAATTTAAAACAAACTTTAAGAGTTTGGCTCGCTTTTAATAGGTGTTTAATTTTTAAAATTTCATCCTGCTGGACCTCTAACCGAGTCTAAAAGTAGCACTTTGATACTATTTTAATCTCGAAGGTGAATCTACGGCGTTATCGCTTGCGTGTACCGTGACGTTCTAAATACAATTTTAACAAACATAGGAGACTTTGCCAGTATCTTCCGAAAAATATTTGCGACAAATAGTCACAATAATTTATTTAACGCCTTTGAATTTATCATGCGTATCTTGAGTGATGGATAGAGCGTAGGCATTTAACCACCTATTTGTATTGATATGGAGAGATAACATTTAATTGGTGCCAATTTTTATGAGTAAAACTTCTAGAAAAGTATTGTCGACTTTAAATGGAAAATTTTGGTCATATGGTCAAATAAAATGAATCCTCACGTTTTTTTCAAATTTTAAATACGCTAAATTTTTTTAGTCTCAATCCGATTTTAAAAAAATTATTTTTCGTTTGACAGGAAATTCTGTTAACTTCCAAATTTTAGAAGCCTGTTCTCTCAAGTACCTCACTGTTAGATTGGTGACGATGTAGTTATAATTTTAATGAAATCAGTAGAAAACGTGATGCAATTTTTATTTTAACTTACTTAACTCAGAAGCTATAGGATAATTTCGGAATTTTTTTGAAACTATGTTTAATGGGTTAATTTTAAAACGAAAAGTGGTATGTTTTCTAAAAAGTCACTTCTAGCAATCCAAAAAATGTACTTGTTCTAATAGTGGGCCTAAATATAAATTAAGCAGCAGTTGACGTCAGGATTTTGAGATATTTGAGGTTATGTATTCAAAAAAATGTTTTTTTTTTGGCAACTTTTAATAAAGGCAATTTAAATTTATAAAATATATCTCAACGTCATGAGCATTAATCCTTAGAGTGATTTTTTTGCTGTATACATTTCTTTCGAAAATTTGTACTTGGAGGTTTTTACGGTCGCTGAGTACGAATATGAAGTCAGAAAATTGAATTTTTCATGTCAAAGATGGTGGATTCAAAATGGTGCATCAAAACTTACAAAAAATTATATTGGTATCTAAAAAATTTCACTTGGGGGTTTTTGGAGTCTCTGATTACGAAAACTGTCTTTTTATTTTTAAGACAGTGGAATCAAAATGGCGGATCGAAATTTGCAAAAAATGATATTATTCTCTAATCTGTACTTAAAATGACTAAAAAATTATGTGTATCCTGCACATAACCTCATATATCTCAAAATTCTGACCTTGAATTCTTTGGAAATAAGCCCCAGCTGCCCAACAACAATTGTGATCCCATTCTTTGTAGATCTGTTTAATTAACGCAGTTTTCTGCGGTTTATACACTGGAAGAAAGCAAGTTTTAATTTCGTTTGAGTTCGTGATTAACTTTCATGCAAGACGTTTCGTGAGCCATCTTATAAACTTGAAATAAATATGCTCTTTCGAATTCACATTCGTTTTAATATCATCGTAATTACGGCCTCCTTTTAGAATAAGTAGTGAATTTCTTCGATAACTCTGTATTGTAATATTAAATGTAATTTTTAAGAAAATTGTTTTCCCTGAAATTTATAACCTATATTAATATTATTTTCTGAAAGTGGTCAAAAACTAATTTTGAAAACGCTTTATAACATTTGAGTTAACTAAGCTGGAATAAAAGTTGTGAAAAAGTTTAGAGTCATGAGACCAAACATTGTTTATATGCTCTTGAAAATACTCTAACCATTCTTTACAAGAGATTGATTGTTGTCAACGTTTTCACTAAAAATTTCAAAAAATAAAATGCATGCTTCAGTTGATCTGTTCACCGGTCTATGTTGTAATCGAGTTTTAAATGCAATATGGAAATTATAACTGTGTGGAGTAAAGAATATACAGAGTGGGCCATTTTAATCTATGCACTCAAATTTCTCCGTAAGCCAGACACGGAAAAATGGTTTAGACAAAAGTTGTTTACAACAATGGGAAGTCATCTATCTGCGCTAGTGACTTTCACTTTGAAGTCAATTTACAAGGTCATTCGAAAGTCAAGTTGAGTTTTTAAATAGAAATCTCCATCATTACAGAAATCAAAAGTGGAGAAAATTTTCTGTCCAATAATATAAGGAGTAAAATCGTATCTGGAGATCATTTAAAGGTCAAATGCTCCATGGATTGGTGTAAATTATTCAATAGCTCTACAACTAAGTGTGATGGAGAAAAACGTCCTAAATAAGTTTCAGGAAATGAAACGATGCATCTAGAGATGAACTCAAATTTGATAGCCAAAGGTCGTGAAAATGTGATCGATAAAGGGAGTTTTAAATTTTTCTAGGTCAATCAATTATTGTGGTGTGCCATATTAGCCTAAAGTTTCTGACATTTTATTGTAGTATCTTCAATTCGTAATAAGTTTGTGTATAAATAAATCAATGTGTTTAAATAAATGCTTGGTGTTAATAAGTTTGAATTTGATGATCTTTTTTCCTCTAAAATATTTGACGCGCGTATAATTCAACATTTAGTATTAGACTGTAATTTAATTTATACTAAATTTTCTTATGAATATTAATAGTAACGGGATTTCGAGTTTAGGACAATGTTTTTATCAACATCAATAAATTTTGATTTTTGCGTTGTGTTCTATTTGGCAACTTGATCTAGGTGAGGTTGTTTATTCTTATTTTTGTCTGTGTGTGTTTTTTTTGTAAGTGGCTGGTAGCCAAGGATTAAACAAAAAATGCTGTTTTATGTTGAAACAAAATCTAATGTATATATTCATCCTGTTTTTAAAAATTCAGGTATTTTTATGATCTTTTTTTAGGTATTAGAGTCATTTCTATAATTTTTCATTTCTTTGATGATTGGGTTTAAAAGTTTTTTTTTTGTATTGGCATATGCTTTAGAATGATTTTTTTAAAGTATCATTGTTATAACATATATGTAATAAATAGATAGTTGGATTATACGCGTCCACCCTTAACTAATTAGTCTGGCCGCCAGGGGAGATTTCGTGGCCCTTTTAGGTTCACAAGTTCAAGTAAGTGTTTTCGATAAATTTTTTTTTCTCACCGAATATGAATGTGAAACTTGTTTTTTCGTCAAGTGGTCAGATCATTTGTTATTAGCAATGTGATTGTTTAAAGCGCTGTAAATAAGTTTCCATGATGGGTATCAATATAAAATCAATGCCCTTGGATAACTGTATTGAATACAAAAAACCTCATTCAACGTTTATCAAAAAGTATTAATTATAACCAAAGTTATTGCAAAAGAACTGTTGAAAAATGAAAAATTGCGGGATATTCACTTATAATTTGGCTTTTAATCATCAAAATAAGCTATACAAACGCTCATTTGGAAGACGGAGTTATCGGCTTCAAAATGAGACTTTATAACTGACGTTTTTATTGTTTATAACAAAGTTACATTAGTTTAAGGTTGAAATTTTCATTTAAAAAGCCCTGAGTAATTTGTTTATAGGCATTTTAAGCTAAAATGTTATTGAGACATCATTGATCATGATTGATAACTGTATTTTCTGATTCAAGACAATTATTTTGCGACTTGTTAAACATGGTTAACCTTTTTTTTTGCTAAGATATAGTCATTTAACCTTAATATGTGCAGTCGCATGGAGGCAGAAGTAAATCTTCTATAAATTTTTCGTTGAATGACAATAAGATTGGACTCGAATTTCATCAAATGTTTTACGTCCTATGTTGATTTTCATTACTTTAAGTAAAAATTGTTCTGTCCCTTTCAAATCAAATTCGATAAATTGTTGTGAGAGAACCAAAATATTGTTATCAATAAATGAGTAAATATTTATATTAGTTGTACAAACTATATTGTATATACTATATTTTGTATAGACACAAATAATCATAATTATAATTAATTGTGTCTTTACTTATAACGTAATAATACCTTGACCAAAATTGCTCAGAATGAGCTTGCAAAGCTACGGATTTTGTGCCCACTTTGCTAGTGCAATCTGCTCCTGATAAGTGATGCAGTGCTTGCAGAATAGAACAAAATGAACACCATAATAAATAATGGAAATCTGTTATGCGAGTTTTAGTGTATAATATCTATAAATCTTTCTCATGTTATAAACAAGTTAAAACATGATAACTGCAAGCTCATTGCGCGCCGCCGAACTGTAAATGATTCTTTTTTGAAAGCTTAACTGGTCAAAATAAATCGTTCGTTAATTAAATAATAATTTATACAATTAATATAATCATAATAATTACTAAATATTGTCTCAACTTTTAGGGATAAACACTACTATTTTATGATAAGCGTTTTTATGGAAACTTAAACATATGTGATAACTATGACAATGCAACGTTCGACATTTACTTTCGCAAAATGTCGAGCCGGGCCGTAATCGGGTTTTTCCGCTTAGCAATTGCGCGATGAGCTTCTTTTATCTGGTATTTGCAATGATAATAAAATAGTAGATTTTTAAATACTAAGATAAATTGATAGTAATATTGATACTAAAATGGCAGATATTGATTAAACAATTCCATGATTCGAAATAAAGATGTATTTTAAAGCAGCAATTGGAAATCACAGCTCCCCGGGTGCAACCATCTCGCGCTCGCGACCAAACGTACCTTTAAATGACTATATCTTGGTAACAAAATGGGTTAAGCATGTAAAACAACTCCCAGAATAATTTTTTTGAATCAGAAAATACTATTATTATTTATGAACAATGATATCCTAATCGCATTTTAACTTAAAATGCCTATAAACAAATTACTCTGCGTTTTTTATAATGAAAATTGAATTTTAAATTAATGTAACTTTGTTATAAACAATAAAAACCTCACTAATAAAGGCTCAGTTTGAAGCTGATAACTCCACCTTTCAAATGAGCATCTGTAGAGCTTATATCGATGATTAGAAGCCAAGTTATAAGTGAAAAGCTTAAACATGTGGCAATTTTTCATTTTCTTAACAGCAGTTTGGCAATAACTTTAGTTTTAATTAATATTTTTTGATAAATATTGATCGAGGTTATTTATATTCAATTCAGTTATAGATATGCATTCGTTTTATATTGATACCTATCATGGATAATTTTTACGGCGCTTGAATCAATTAAATTGTTAATAACGAATTATCTGATTACTTAAAGAAAAAACAAGTTTCATATTTGGATTCAGCGGGAAGAAATACATCGAAATCACTTACTTGATCTTGGGGACCTAAATAGACCCAATCCTTCGTTGTTGATTAATTTTATACATTCTTGAACGTGGTTTAACAAAATATGTTCTTTCAAGGTCTCCGAAACATTTGGTATAGCGTAAAAATATTTTTTTAACTTTTCCAAATGTAAGTGTAAATCCGCTGAAACTTTCTTTGTAGAAAAACAATCAACAACGTTGTTCATCACTTTAAAAGCTCTAGTAAGCTCTAGTATAGGGCTGAATTTTTAACTGATCACACGTAATTTCGGAATCATTCAGTTTATTAGCTTCTTTATGAAGTTGTCGGTAAGCATTGCCCCCAAAAACGTCACCATGGTAAATTTTGTATACAATTAATCCTTCTCCGTTCCAAAAAAACGGTGGTATGTACGTTCTTCAAAAGTGTATAGTCCCTGAATTGCATTTGTTACAAGGATTTGTGAACCATCTTTTTTGGAAGGGTTGAGTTAAGTTAGTTGGAAAAGAAAAAGCTTTAATATGGTATAAAAAATTAAAAATTGTGGCCAAAAGTTACCATGGTGACGTTTTTGAAGGTAATGCTTGCTGATAACTTCTTAAAGAAGCTGATAAACTGAATGATTCTGGAGTAACGTGGGATTAATTAAAAATTCAGCTCTTTATCAGAGCTTTTAAAGCAATGAACAAAGTTGTTGATAGCTCTTTTTCTACAAAGAAAGTTTCAGCGGATTTACAATTACATTTGGAAGAGTAAAAAAAATGTTTTGGAGACCTTGAAAGAACATATTTTGTTAAACCACGTTCAAGAATTGGTAAAATTAATCAACAACGAAGGGTTGGGTCTATGGTTGGAACAGCTCAGGGAGTCTATTCATCATATATTTGATAAATGTTGGGAGAAATATAAAGTCCATTCGATGGAAAGTATATTTTAAGATTAAAAAATGCTGTCGTTGAATGTTCATCAAGGCATATTTGAACTGAATTAGGACAAAACACAGTTATTTTTTTTTAAATAACGAATATTTAGTTACTTCCATCAGAACCTACACGCTATTTTCAGTTAATAAGTCTGAAGATTTTGTTTACCGTTGAATATTAATAATTTAAAATTGAAATTTTTTTTTCGGTTAATATTGGGCCGGAAAGCCAGTACGTTCCTGTCATTGGTCCTGGGTAACGCTAAAAGTGGTTATAAATGTTACAAATCTAATTACTACTTTAATAAATTAAGCGTGTGTTATCTGACTGTTTTAAACACTCATAACTGAAAAAATGGATCAGCTCGGAGTTCAATTTTTGGGGATAATTTATCTATTTCAGATACGTAATCGATACTCGCATGTTTTTAGCGTCACCATTTTCACAAATGTTACTCATATGTTGGCTTCAGGCCGGCCGTGTACTAGAGAGTTTAAATATCTAGTGCACAATAGTGCAAGAATTAGTGATGAATAAGATAATTTGCACTGATTTTGACCACCTGTGTTAGATCAGATTAACAGTTACTAATAATTAAACTATAAGTATTTTGTTATAAATCACGCCTTAATTGCCGTTAAATTATATGCTGTTAGTATAATAATTTATTAGCAACTTGTAAAAGCTGATAAAATTGAACCATACTTATTTATTTGAAAGTTTAAGATTTATCGTTCATGAGGATACAGATATATCTATTAGTTTTTACAAATTTAATAATGCCATTTTAATAAAATCTCTTAGTATGCCTTAACATTTTCTTTCAGAATTTCTCATTGTTTTTTTTTTCTATTTCTTTTTTATTTTTTTTTACTACAACAGATTCGAAACGAAAGATATACGATACCAGAGGAACTAGGAGTTCGGCGACCAGATCTTCAAGAAGCTACAGAAGTTATTTTGATTCCTACAACCCGTTCTCTCAACGTTATTTCGGTAGTTACAAAATAATCCCTGATTTCTTAAGTGTGCTAATGATTTTTGTGTATTTTTGCTAGCTGACTTTTTAACTAAGGAGTGTTTTTGAGATATCTATCCGTATCTGTCAGAGATATTACCTAATTATTTTTTTGTTTTGCAATAATACTCGTTTAAATGTGTTTTTCTGCCAAGACAAGAATCTTTTTTTTTAAATACATACATGTTTAAGTTAGTGCGTACTATGCGTTACAGTATGCTCAAAAGATCTGCATAATAGTAAGATTTATTGGATCATTATTGGAATTAGAATAATTTATGTTTAAATCCATCAATACTTAAGTTTCTAATAATTACAAATTATGGTGCATAATAAGCCAGGCCAATTCTATATTTTTAGCTTTTACAAGCGCCATGAACGTAAGCTACTTTTTGCACGCAATCTATTTTTTGGCTCTTGCTTGACTAGAAAATTGACAGAAGTGTTGGTTTAAATAACATAATTTTTTAAATTTGTTCCGTCTTAAAAGATGATTTTTTCTGAAATTTTATATAACACTAAAATAACATTCAACCTGCAGACTATATTATTAGATGTAAATCAGTTTTATACTAATTTTTAACTAGTAAAAATAAACATGCTATCAATATCTAGAATGGCAACTTTGCACCAATCTAGGGCCAATATTTCAGTTATTATCTAGAAATGTTATTAAAAGTGTTGCAAATTTTTTAATGAACATTTTCGAAATTGAATGTAATATTAATAATTTTTATTATGAATATCGAGATATTTTCAGTAAAAGACGCAGTATTGTTTCATAAGTAAACTAGAAATGGCTATATGGTTGTCGCCACTAAGTAATAAAATATAACATTTTAATCAAATTTCAGAAAGTTTGGCTAATTATTTTTTTCTTTAATTTTACCTTCATAAATACCATAAAAGCATAAGAGTCTGTACAACTTTATCGGGTACAAAATTGTTATTGAAATAATTTCTATTTAATTCATGATATTACTGTGTTTTTGGCAGCACACATCGGTTATTCAAAAAGGGAGCAATTTTGTTTTTAACATGTTTTTATTACAACTATTACTGGATAGCTTCCTTTATGCACTCGATACTAAACGGATAAAAATTATGTAATCTTATGTATTTTTTTGCCGCTGAATTCGAGTATGTTCAGAAATTTTGAAAAGTTTAAATCGCAGTTGTTTAAACAAATTGGAAGATATTAATTTTTTGATCTAAAACTAATATGGCTAAAAAACAAGAAGAAAACCCTGTATATGTAGGCCAAAAATAATATTTGTTAATAAGTGTTTAGAACAGTGTTCTACATTCAGTTGGACCAACAATATGGTATTTTCTGAAGGATAAAAGCTCAAAGATTCTGGAAATATTTGAATTTCGCGAAAATATCAATTTTTACAAAAGTTACGAACAATGAAAAATGGGGTTGAAAATCATAATTCTTGGATTTAGACTGTGCCAAGTTGGAATTATTATCCGACGTTTCGCCTACAACTACACAAGGCATCTTTAAGGATATTTTCTTCACGAGATTAGGACACTGAATTCAGTGTTCTCATCTCCAAGAACCATGAGTTTCAACTTGATCAAAGCCGTGAAAGTTGTCGTTCTTTATTAATGAAAAATGTGGTAAATAGGCCAATTTTTAACCTTAAATTGTTAATAACTTTTAAACTATTGGCTTCTTATATATAACATATGTGAAGTTTTCTTCGAAAAATTAATTAATTTTCAAGTTTGTTTGAACAGTTGCGATTAATCAAAACGTACCATTTTTAAAAAATTTCTAAACGATATATTCTGATCCAGCGGCAAAAAATACATAAGATTACATGGTTTTTATCTGGTTAGTGTCAAGTACATACGGGAACCTATCGAGCTTCCGGAGTATGTATATACTAAAACTTTAAAATTATTAAAGACCATACCAATAACTTTTAAGTTCAAATTTCTTTTTATCTTCAATCTTCTATGCATCTTTAAAAATGAAAATTTCTGTATTTCAAAAGAGTCTTTATTACTTTTAATAACTGATAAAAGTACAGAATTTTTATTGTTATGTTGAAGTAAATTTGTTTAATTTGAAATTTTTCAATTCATCTGAAGTCGCGTTCAATCACAATCTACTTAATGAAACAGAAAAGTTTTACAGAATGTTGGCTGACAGTTTAGTAAGCAAAAAATTGCGGTAGGTAGGGTGTAGGGTACGAACTTGAACTTTGTTTATTTCTTAACACTAACAGTCAGAACCCAAAATAGAATATTTTTTTTTATATAAAATTAATTGATCTCTAAAATATGATTTATTTAAATTTAAAAAGAAATATTTTTAAGTTATTAAAAAAAATAAAGGCAGCTTCGCCAAAGCAAAACAAGGAAAAAAATCTTATCAATCAATATATCTTTTGAATTGTATCGTTTTGGGAACACATAGTATTTAATGTGAATGACAAATATTTTTTATATTTTAAAACCAATTAACTATAACCCTGAAAATTTGCATAATATGTATTAATGTGCTTTATTTAGTAGCGCCAGTTTCATTATCATAACGCCCACTTAATTTTAATGTTCATATTCTCCAAAACAATGCATTTCCAGCTTTATAGTTATGTGACTTTTTTTTCTTGTTTTGAGCTGAAATATCCTTCATAAGAAAAAGGGATTCACATATTCTTCACTGAAGGTCCACTTAGTTCTATTATATCCAAATTATAAAATTAAAGTTTGTTGTTCAAGAAAGAAGTTCATTTACGGTTTATAGTATTTGAACATTATTATTTTCTGTATAACTACAAAGTTCATGTTAATACATAAATCCATTAATGCATGCCTAATAAACTAGATGAGTCAATTCTGTAATCTAAACAAAGTTTCATAATAGTAAAACATGACAGTAAATCTGTTAGCAGTTAGTTATTTTAAAGCGATTATATGGAATTTTACGAATCAAATAAGAATATTGTTAAATCTCTTGGTTATTTGACTATAAACAATCAGATTATTTTTAAAAAGTACTCCACATTCGTTTTTCCTGGTTAATATTTTAATTTTCAACCCTAGGCTAGTTTGAAAATTTACACCTTGTCTAGTTGCTTCGTAATTTACATTCCGGCGGACACACTTTTATAAAGGACAGGTCCACCTGTAAGTGAACACTTAGAAACAAAAAAAACTAAAAGAAATTTCTGTGATATTCCTCTCGAGAATTAATATTCTGCCCTTTACATCGCAATCGGAGACTAAGGGCTAATTCAAGACCTCCTTTCTTGTTCAGCCGCTCGCATCCCTCAATCTCTTCCACCTATCTCGGTTTTGAGCTGTTTGAAGTTGCATGCTCTTCCCTAATTTCTGTAAGCTTTCTGTCGTGGTCACCATTTTACGTTTCGTCAACCTGTTATCACTCATTGTCGCCACATGACCAGTTAAATTTCATTTGAATTATGTTGTTATGCGCACTGCATCTGTAACTTTTGTTTTTTGCCTGATAGTATTACTAGGGATTCTGTCTCAAAGAGTTATGCCCAACATCGACTGCCTTTATTGCCCGTTGTGCTACTTGAATTTTGTTGATGTGAGCACAGGATCACGCATAGGGCAAGAACTTTTTTCTTTAGACAGCTGTGTATGCTGGATTTAAAAAATTAGTTTGCCAAATGCAGCTCAGTTAAACCCACTTTCCCAAGTAATTCATGAATTTCATGAGTGTTTGTTTTTCCCTGTTTTAATCTTATATGATGAGACCCCATTTTCTGTCTTACCCGTTGAAATACATTTTCTAGTCTACCAAACCGACAAAAATGGAGAATTTTTTTTAAGTGGTAAACAATTTCTCTAGTGATTCCAAGGCTAGCTCTAGGTTTCTCGTATAAAGGTTTATTTGCTGACGTACATAATACATATAGCAATATCAAATATATCATAACTTCAATGGCAATTAGATACGATTTAAAATTTAAACCTTTTTAGTGAAGCTGGCCGAAAAAGAAGAATTTTACGTATATTAATTCAGTATATGTTTGAAATAATTTTAAAATTACAAATATTTGGTAAATATATACGTTATCTCTATTTTGGGTTTAAACTAAATCTAAATTGTTACGTGCGATTATAAATTGGTGGAACATAATCTAGAAGTTATTAAAAATGGATATGTTGCGTGTTGTGATATTTTTTTTCTTTTATTATTTATTTTAAATTAATTTAAATAGACTGCAAGTCCTGTTATTTTTATGTAGGAATAACTATTCTTACAATTTCCATCTTTACAATCGTTTACATCCGTATGTTAATTAGTAGCAGATCTAAATAAAATATGTAACAGTTACCTTTTTAAAATTGATTGACAAGAATGATAATGCTCATCTTCTACCGGATAGGAATAGTGTGAAAATTGTGTGTGAAAAGCTGAAATCTTTATTATTCATACCTAACATTTAACATGCCATTTTAGTTTTTGCAATAACACCACTTTAACCCTTCTTCCAAAACAATAATAACCCTTATAAGAATTTTTACTAGATTTTTTTTTGATAAAATTATTGTTACTTTAAATTTTAAACATAAATTTAATTCCGTCAAATATGTATTATGTTTTCACGAAATATATAAAAAAATTCGCAAGATTTGTTTTGTAAACAATTTTAAAACAAAGTTTTCTTGCATTCAGCTGCTGCGTTACATGAGCATAAATATTGACATTCGAAAATTTTTTGTTTTATTTTCCAACTTAATTTTTTATTTTCTACTTAAAAATGTTACTCTCGCAAATTTATTAGTATTTATAGAAGCTATATTGTTTAAGTAGCATTGTTTCTAGGAAACAACCAATCAAAATTTAAGATATTTTTATGAGCAAATATCTCTAAATTAAATGTAATTATACATATAATGTATATGTATAGAATGATAATAAGTAATACGTTACCAAATGTCCATAACTTGCTTCACACATAATAAGAAATGTATCTTTTATATAATCCATTTCAATGTTAAATTCAAGATAGCTCTTCAGTTTTTCAGTTTGTATCAGAAATTAAAGAATCCACTTTTACAGTGGTATAAAAACAGTAACATATATAGACTTTTTTTATATTAAAAAGCCAGTTGAAACATCGCTGATTCAGTTAAATAATAATTTCTGTTTCTTCTACTTTATTTTTAATATCGTTTTCTTTGGCTAGTCTTTTCAGCTTACCTTGTATATATTCGGGATTGCAGTACTGGGATTGGCGGTAGCATCATGATTCTTCAACGCTTCTCTAGCATTCATCTTCTTTAACCTATAATTTATAATGTAACTTTTTTGCAGACAAGAAAAGACGAATGTACGATCAATATGGAAAAGAAGGTTTGCTAAATGGTGGAAGCCGGGGTAGAAGCCGCCACGACGATGATTTCGACTTTGGTTTCGGATTCTTTACGTTCAGAGATCCTGAAGATGTTTTTAGGGAGTTCTTTGGCGGCAGTGATGTATTTGATCTCTTAAATGGTAAGTTCGGTGTTCCTTTGTTTGGTAATAAATAAGATGCTCACAAATGTTCCCTTAAAAACTTTTGTCAGATCAAAAGTTTTTTTGATATTTTGTTGATACCATGACATTTATATATTCAGCCGTTGAAATTTTCAAAAATGTGTAAAATGTTAAGAATTTTTACAGCCCTAGTGCATTTTTAAAACAGGGTCTTCCAATGCAAATGTTTGCAAATCATACATTTCAAAATTGTACATAACCTTATATTTATATTTTTTTGTAATAGTATTGTTCGTAATAAAATAAATCTCTTGATATTTTTAGCCTAATATTAATTGATAAGTAAATTATTAATTAATCTTTGACGCTAACGTCACGATGAATAATGAAATTTTTTCCTTATATGATTTTAAAAATATCTAGTTAATCAATACAATCCATAAAGAAAATTTTATACTTGAAAATAAATTTGTATGTTTATTAGACTTACACCCACATCGTCATCGCCACCACGGCCGTGGTAATAGACATTCCCACCCACAGAACCAACTAAGCAGCCATGGGCTCTTTTCACCATTTAGTCTATTGAGTGGAGGTTTTGTAGATGACTTCTTCGGTGCCGCTACTGCTGGACATGGCGCACATGGTGGATTTACTTCTTTTAGTTCTATTAATAGCGCTTTTAACAATGGTGCTGGAAGTACAGGAGGAGGAGCTAATGTACGCCGCACTTCCACTTCAACTCGATTTGTTAACGGGAAAAAGATCACTACTAAAAAGTGAGTAAGATCTCCTTTAAATATGTTTAAGATTTATTTTTTTGTAAGTAAATAACCACTAAAATTTAGATATTAGGAAAATCTACTAATATAAGTTATAAAAGAAAATAGTTGATACGACTTTTACAAATGGCGATATTGTGTATGTAGAGATACATATATTTAATATCAACTGGTTGACTAATTGTATGTATTTCTTCTACAAGTTTTTTTCTAAATTCTATAACAGTTTTTTTTTCCAAATTCAACAAAATGTTCTTTTTTATATTCAATCTTTCTGAAATGAAAATGAATTAAATGTGCTATTAGGTAATATGATATATTAACTGGATTTTTTCGTTTTCTGGGTTACAACTAGAAATGTCAAAAACTTTCTGAATAATTGTTCCCTTAGGGGTGAAATTTATGTTTCCACCACATGGCTTTTTATAATTATATGATTTACTGAAATATGGCAGTAACATTTTGCAATTATATTTTCTTTGAAAATCGAAAAACATATTTTACAGCTTTTTGAAAATTCAATTTTAAAAAGATAAGTGGGAGTTGTAACTAACATATAAATGTTATTAAATCTTTATCATGTAATGAATTTAAATCACATTGTCTTGTTTTTTGATACCACCAAAGTCTGAAGTTAGCTAATCACTGAATATAGTGTTTTTAGGAACCTACTGTTGTGAAATCCTTGTTATAATTTGTCAGATATTTCTAAAAATATTTTGACACTAAAGGTAAGGACTATGGTTACAGTTTTAAATTCAGCCTGGGCCGTATTACTGAGTGAATATAGGAATACCTTTACAATCAGTATAATTATTTTTGATAGTGTAACCCCTAAGTATACAAATATAGGGTTCAAACTTTGCGTATGACTGCAACGTCTTTTTAGGTCCCAACGAGTGCTAATCGTAATATAAAAATATTTTTCTCGTTGTGATTACAAGAAACAAGTTGTTTAACGTACATAGTTACTTGGTTAGGTTTAAAAAAAAAACATTTATCCTTCAAGCATACACTACTGTATGAAAAGCTTTGCGTGCGTACACGACGAAGAGATAGAGGTGGGGGGCGAATACGGGGAAATACTATCTCTCTTGCCCCAAATCGCGATTGATCAGTGCGCGTTTCATTGAGAGTAGAGAACAAAACTAAACGTTCGTAGCAAGAGGAGGGACAGCATTTCCCCTGTTTCTTTCACTTTGCCCTGTAAAGCGCGCGGAGCATTGCATACTGTCTCCAGTATGGTTCATCCCACAGCGCCAGTCCTGCTTACCAAAAATGGCCCACTTGGCTCGAAGCATTTATCCATAAAACCAAAGTACATAATAATGTGTGGGCACGCCCTCATACATTAAACTTACCACTAGGTTAGGGCTCGGCAATTGGCGGACCGCGGTCCGGATCCGGACCGCGAAGGGTATAAAACGGGACCGTCTACAGCTATCCAATTATTTCTATTTTAGAATATGCATGATGTGATACATCCTACGTTTCTATTTTGGTATTCAAATTTGCATTCAACTCTATTGAAACATTTCAATCATCCGGATCCCATCTGAAATTAATTGCCGACCCCTGCACTAGGTTAATATTACACACTACTTACTAACTCTCGTCATACAGAGTTGAAGTTTGCGATAAAAAAAAACATTTAAGGAGTCATGGCATTTAGATATTATAAAACGTTTAAAGCATTCTTGATCCTACCAATCCGCACAATGTTTCGAATATCCACCGGAATGTGGTTATAAACTCTTACACATGTATATGAAGTTGATCTTTCCAAAGCTGCCGTTCGATGTTGTTGAACATATAAGTTATTACTATGCCGTGATTAATAATCACGACTGGTAAAGCCCGTTTCAAAAGCCCTCGGATTATTTTTAACATACAAACATTTGAAAGCATAGATACACGCCGGAATAAAGTTAAGAGACTATTATTTATAATAATTGGTCTACAAGTTCCTTCTTTTAACATTGAAAATGACTCTTTTCTGGATCAGGAAGACTATTAATGTAAATAGCATCACCCATGCTACAATTTGATACAATAAAATAGTAGAACATCGCCTAATATATCTAGAGAGGTGTGACTATGTCTAAATTAAACTTTGTACAAACATAATCAACGTGATTTTCCCAAGCCATTCAATAATCCATTACCAGCCGTAAAAATCTAATCTTGTCACTGTTAACTAAGACTACCGCGAAGAAGTTGTCTGCTAAATATGAAAATGTCACTTTTACTACAGTTTAAAATTAATTAATATTAGTATACTGCACTCCGACGCTATAGTATTGTCGTAGTAATGCCCCTGATGTTAAGGGCATATAACTAACGAACTATTTGCGACCACCTAAAATGTACGGATGTTTCGTCCCGATACTGGTGGTGGACTCATCAATGAGATCCACCGGTATATTTCCCAGACATCACCGTAGTTTCCACAAACTTGGACCTCTATTTAAGTCCAGTTTTGCCGAAAAGCAGTGGTAAGATGTTGAGTTCCACAACAGTATCTGGAATCTTTCCAAATAAATAAAAATTAGCGCGTATAATTCCTGGTTTTAAAAAAGGAGATCCAAATCAATACAAGTATCGAACTATAAGCCTCTTAACCAGTATTTCAAAACTCTGAATTAGGAATTAAGTCTCAGTTAATCAATTTCTTTATAGATAATAAATTATCATAGTCAATATGGGTTCACTCAAAATCATAGTATAGATACTGCTCTTGCGACTTTACTAAATTGGATCATTAATGTTTGGATCTACAGCTTTTAGCAGTTGGTCTTTTCATAGACTTTTATCGAATTTTTGATTGGGTATACCATACAGTAATGCTGGAGAAATTTTTCTGGTATGGAGTCAGAAGCGTTCCAATTTCTCTTCTCGGATCATATTTGTTAGACCGATTCCAGTTTGTTCCAGTTAAGGATGTTAAAATTGAAAGTAGACTGATACCTAAGGAACTTCTCCAAAGTGATTTTCTTGTCAAAGACTTGTGTGAGGGCTGTATGTTATGGTGATGATACAAATAAATATATTGATTACAGGAATCAACCATTTACAAGCCAAGTATGAGAGTGCTTTTGCGAGTGTTATTAAGTGGACGTTTAAGAACGTGTTAACTGTCAATAAGGAAAAAATCGTCATGCTCTTTTTTTAACTCTTTCTAGAAATCTTGAGTTGGCTAGTCATTGTTTTACCCTGTTTCGTGGTACTGATGACAGGATCGAGAAATTCCTAAATGATGGGTGTTTAAGTGGATCAAGTTTTGCAATGGCACCCTAAGATTCACGAGCCTTGTGCTAGATTGCGGTCGTCTTACTACGGTTTACACTTTATGTCTGATCAGTGCAGTCCTAATGTATTGGTCACCTTATAGTATGCCAACTTCCACAGCCATCTATGTTATGAAATTTTATGCTGGGGAAACTGCGGTCAAGTTCTTAAGATTATTTTCAAAAATAAAGTTGTGATTCCTGCACAGAGGTCTTTAAGCAGGGCAAAATTTTAACGTTATTCAGCATATCATGGAGGTCTGTCTTTATATGTTTAAAAATAAATCACTCATTAATTGTGGTGCTTCACATTTCTATTCCTTCAGAGGTTACTCACAACTGTGTCGTACCAAAAATGGTTTTATTTTAATTGTATAACGCTCTCCTCCGAAATATGAGAGATGCCCCATGCATTACAACTTTTAAGAACCGACTTGAAGAAAATGCTTTGTGACAGGGTCTGCTACATACAACCTGATGACCTTTTACTTGATTTTTTAACGTGTTTTATGGTGTTTTAAATGTTGTTTTTTGTGTCTATGTATTTGCTAAATTCTAGAGTTACAATGTATGTCTATTATTTATTTTTTAGTTTGTAATTTTGTCGCTATAAATCTGACGCTGTCTTCAATTGTTTTAACGCATTTGATACATTTAAATTGGGGAATAAACTCCCATAGACTTAGCCAAACGGCTTTCGTACTCCCTTCAGGGGAACATTGACTCACTTCAGATATACTCGGATATTTTAAGAATGGAGCTCTGTGGGGGCCCTTTCTATGTTGTCTGATCCTAGATGGTGTTTGATCCTCGGCATTTCCCATAAAGTTCTGGACAGTTCGAGCGGTCTCAAGTAGTACTGCCTTTTGAACAGCGCGCTAAGGTTCGCTCCGTGATAATAGACAGAAGATTCTTCGGTACTACATCGGTGGTCGATAGAATTATGGAGATCATCTGGGCGCTATTCATTCCCCACTATCTGTGTATTTGTACCTCCAGGTTTCTGTAATGGCGAACTTCTCATTATACTTGGTGTTGCTCGCTTGGATGTTTTATAGATTAAAACGAGGCCTGGTCTGTTATGTGCAACTGTATGATCCATAATCATAGTTCGATCCTAGTACAGCTTAATCGCATTCTTTAATATAGCCTCGGGCTGTATTCATAGTATGGCACTTGCTCTACCTGCTGCAATTTGAATTGCTCTGCTAACCATTAATGGACGAACTTGGTGGACGAATAGTGTCTCTCCTTGGATGTTTTGTAGATTAAAACGGGGCCTGGTCTGTTATTTGTAACTGTATGATCCATAATCACAGTTCGATCCTAGTACAGCTTAAACGTGTTCTTTAATATAGGCTTGGGCTGTATTCATAGTATGGCACTTTTTCTACCTGCAGCAATTTGAATTGCTCTGCCAACCATTAATGGACGAACTTGGTGGCCGAATAGTGTCTGTCCTTGTACTCCGATGAGGCATATGCTTGACATCCTCCTGTTATGTGCTGGATTGTTTCTGATGTTCAACATCCATATCGGCATAGGCCGTTTGGAATCGATGGATCTTTGATTATATGTTTCAGATAATTACTTGTTGGGATGACTTGATCTTGGATAGCTAGTAGAGAGCTTTTGGTTTCGGAAAACATTTACCCCAACATGAATCAGCCCTTCAACACTAATTTGTGGACGTTTTCCCGGTTGACCTCTCTAGGGTATTGTCCATAGAGTTTCTGTAGCTAGGCTGGAAGCTTCTTTAGGTCTGGTTGGCGGTGAGAAATCAGTTCAAGTTTCCTCAACCGCAGCGGTGTTAAATCATCTGCCTAGCATATTGCCCACTATAGCTTAGAAGACTACCAGCCTGTGGAATATGAGCGTAAGTGTATTAGTTGTTGCAGTTGTTGATCCAATTGTTTACCAATATCCACCAATCCTCTTCCTCTATGGTATCCGTTCAGTGGCAAAACGATGATGATTTTGTGTCTGCTAGAAATGTTTTAACTTCCCTCTGCAGACCTTTTATGGCTCTTCTCCATTTCACAATTGCAAAAGAGCAACTGAGTGCAGAACACGCATAGGTATTGAGTGCCTTAAATAGATTTTTACTGTTAAGGTTGTACTTACATCACCCGTCTTATGAGCTCGCTGGTTAATTTGGTCTTCGTAGTTCGTTGGTCAATTCTTTGACGGTCAAACCATCGCCGCAGTGGTTGACCGTTATGCATCTCTAATGCTTCCTGATCGTATTTTTCCTCTAGTTGTGTTTAAAAATAGAGAATAAACTTATTATTATTATTATTATAACCCTGAAGTTCATTAAAAGTCGACTCTGAAAGGACAATAGATGTGCCATTCTCATAGTTAATTAAGAAACCTTTCGAAATACGTAATGCAAATCATTTATAAAAATATTAACAATTAAATAATCCAGAATCGACCTTTGCGGGTACAGTCTGATACATTGATATTATCTTGGACCCTTGGGGTTTAGAATTTTTATTGACATATCCTGATTAATATGGGGTATTCTTAAATTATTGAATCATTTTAATTTTATTATGTTATTAAAAAATCTTACATTTTATTTGCCCTTCAATTTTAAAAATGTTCGAAATATATTTTATAAATACAAATTTATACTTCTAAAAAATTATGCTGTTTTAAGTTTTCGGCATGTCTGCACAATTCTCGCATTTTTTCATCTAGTAACCAGCCTTCAAGTATTTGGTTATATATTTTTGTAAATCTTTCATATTTCTTACTAGATTTCCTTAACATTTCTCTAATAGACATTGAAATTCAAATTATACTTTATCGGTGAGTAATATTTGAAATGAGAAGTGTATTATTAAAATTAATTTGATGTCCTTATAAAAATAAACTAATGCCCGGTTAACTCGACTTTATTATGTAGATTTAAAACGCCTATTCACAAAACCACTATTTGAGAAATTTTTCATATACTCATAGTAAGTATTTTATTTTAACAGGAAGTTATTCAACGAACAGAAAGCAAAAAAATTATTTACCGTAATATTATGGTTTTACTATCAATATCAGGCAAAATATAATAACTTATTAGTTGTTTAATTGTGTTATTGTGTAATTGTGTTATTGTGCTTATGTTTTATCGTTTGGGCTCGTATTCGTAAATAAATCAACTAAATGTTGCACTCCAGTGGCTAGATGAGTTGATTAGGTCAAATTTTGTGGTACCACCATGTAAAAGCTATAGGTTTTTTTAGAGAGAAAGCCAAAGGAAAAACTATCCAGCTGAAAAGTGCATGATAAGACAAATTGTTTGATATTCAGTATTTTTATAGTAGAAAATTATTTCAGTGATAATAATTGCAATTATTGAGTAAATGGAATATTTAGATTATTATTACAATTTTTAAATAAATAACTTGCAACAAAAAAATACTCAAATTATTTTAAAAATCTAAAAATGATAAAAAATAACTAATTATGATAATTCAGTTGAGTTTGCCGACACTTGGTGGAACTCCATATCATTAAAGATAACGTAGCTTAAAAATTCCACTTTAATTGAAACTTGAATAAAAAGATGAATCAACATGTTTCGCTACACGATAGCTTTATCAAACATGAATACGAATCATGAGGTCTAGGTAGGATAAACTAACTCTGGAATTGAATTAGGAACGTAAAATAGGTTCATTATCAACGAGAGTTGTTCAAGTCTAATTGACAGTTTAACAAAGAACCGGCATTTTTAAGTTTATTTATTTCTAGGGATTCCAACAAATCTAATTGATTGCCTTTATTTTCTGTATGTAAAATTTGGAAATTTTAGATCGTTAATGCTTTACAGTAAGTGAAAAATAAATAATAATGCTCTAATATTTTTACGGTAAATTTAAAGAGATATCGACTTCCGGTTTTTAGGTTTATTTTTCCTTTCCTAACTATTGACCTAAGAAATGATGTGAAAACAGCTTTTTGTATTTAAGAAACGAATTCCGCTCCAGAATTAACATCTCGTCAGAACTAGGAACCATTGTATGGTCGGTGTATAACGTGACAATATTTTTATTTAAATTTGGAAAACTGTTGATAAATAGTGCGAGTTCTTTTCTTTCTGAGTAGATTTACCTATTATATGATATAGCAGAGTTCGACAGAAATTTTAACCGGTATAAAATATTTTGATCAAATCGTTTATCACCTCTAACTTTTTGAGCATAACTGTCCGAGCTCAACTCCATTCATGCTTCGGGATATATTCAATTTAATGATTATTTACTGTTCTTAACAGTTTTAACTTATGTTTTTGCTTTTTTATTACAGGGTTTATGAAAATGGAAAAGAAACGGTGATGTCCTATGAAAACGATGTGCTGAAATCAAAGACTGTGAATGGGGTTCCTCAAAGTCTAACCTACAGTTAAACGTCTAAAGGATTGCAATTTAATTTTATTTAACTACAATACCAATTACCTATTGTAATACCTACCCAGTACATTTTACAAATTTTAAAATAAATGTGATTCTTGATGTTAAATTTTTGAGAAAAGTGGCCAGTAGCCAAAATATTTCAGTGTCAATGTAATTAAGACTATTCAACTGTGGTTAAATTTTATTTTATTTTTTTATCAGTTGTATATTACATTATTATTATAATTCTGTTTTCAGAATTTCTGTAGTATCTTTTAATAAGATTTTCTTTAAGAAAACAGTCACCTTATTGAGGGTTAGACGATATGGCAGCGATAATTGATTTAAATTTGAAGAGATTAAGTAGCTTAATCTCTAAAAATAATATGGGAAGGCTACAGCATTTTGTTTGTGAATAAATAAATCCTGTGGTAAAACTAAATAGGTTTAAACATTAAATATTATTTAGCGTTTAACAAATAAATATATTTATTTTCCTAACCACTTAGACAGTGATTATTTTATAAAAAGTTAAATATAGAAAATTACTAACATTTTTTTTATAACCACAGTAGATTTTTATGCAAATGTAAAATTTCAACAATCTTTAAACATTCTCAAATTTTATGGAAATTACCGCTGCTACTATACTCTAAATGGTGTTTTGTGTTTTTAGGGTAGCATAATTTAATTTTTTCATTTAATTATTAGTGTTTTAAATAAGAGTTGTTACGCGGGTTTTCCTATAATTAAGGTGATAAAAATGGTTTGTCATGTCAATGCTCAGTTAAAAACGTCTCAATTATATTTTATATTTTTTATTTATGCAAGACTGCTAATTTTAAAACGAGCTTACCTAATTTTAAAATAACTTCAAAATATATTACGCGATTTAAATGGGCGTTATACTAGGCGTTAAAAATTTAGGATAGTTTAAAATATTTTACTAGAATAAAATAGTTTAATTTTTTTTTATGTAATGTTGCGATTTTTTCTCTCACATTTAAATAGCGTTAAAAATTACTGCACACAAAAGGTGTATATGTTAAGCTTATAATTATTGTGTGCTTGTACAGATACTTAATGGTAATAATAAAGATTTAAATTAAAATTTTACTTTAATTTTTTAAATTTAAAACCTTAACACGCTAAATATTCTCAAGATCCAAAAGTAACCGTTACTTCAGATTATTGTGAAGGAGATCCAATCGCTGTCCATGACAAAAAAATATTGGATTATAATGAAAATCAATTTTTTTTATAACAGTTTAAACTCTAATCAATACAATTACGGAATTTCAAATAACTTTACAGTGTATTTGTCGTTGATATTATTTGGAGGTCTTAGTTGAAGTTTCAGTACTTGTGATTTGAATTTAGTTTTGTTTTTGAGCTGATTTTCATGCATAGCCGATGAAGCCAATCCGAAGGCCCCTCTATAGGCCAGCCGAATATATATATATATATATTTTTTTTAAATTTAGTGTTTCCAAATATGAGCCAGCGGGAGGATATTTAGAATGATGGCGGTAATTCATGGTTTCTTAGGCTTCAATTTTTTTTTTACCATAACCTTTTATTAAACAATTAAAGTGTGAAAAAACAGTTTTTTGAAGTTGCGCCTTAGAAATACCTACAAAATAAAATACATTAAAATTGGCCTATTTGTTCATTAGTTATTGCAAAAAAAATATTCTAAAATTGATGGTTTTTTCCATTGTTAATAAACAATAGAAAAATATATTACATATACTTCATATTGCAGCAAAAGAAGCCTCTTGTAGTATAAAATAAGCATTTAAACTTTCAAGTCAAAATATTTCAATAGTTTTTGCATAGTGAATTTGTTTATAACTTTTGGGGTTGTGTTTAATTGCCCATTTTCAGCTATCAGGAGAGCCTGCGGCGATCTGTGGGTGCGCAAATCAAATTTCGAAGCTTAACAAAGTTAGCGTCCATTTTTTCGTTATAAACAAATAGAATACCGCTTCGGTCGAAATGGAAACGTCGATAACTGGTCGTGATAGCTTATATTTTTGCACGAATTTAAAAAAGAAAAAAGTTTCTACGTCCAATAGAAGTCGAGATAAAGTTTAAAAAAAAATCACATTGGCGTTAAGCCAGAAAAATTTGGACTATCTCGGCGAATATTGGTCGTAGAACTTTCATTTTTAGATTTGTGGTGTCTCGATGAAACTTGAACAATGGAATGTATATTTTCCTGAAAAAAAAATATATTTTTAAACTTAGCAATAAACAGATAGTTGTATTTTCATACTTTATGCATAATAAGTCATTAATCGATATTTTAACACAGTGCATTTGAAATTGCGAAAGTTGATAGCCATTAGTCAATAATATACCATTGATTAGAAATATTGAAAATTAGATTAAGGCTGGATTCTCATTATAGTGCCGTTCTCGATTTAATAAAATATTTTTAAATGAAAAAGAGTTTACTATATCGAAACCTCCGCGAAACTGATAGTTTAAATAGGTTCATTGTTTCTTCTGTAAGAATATTTTACCGGTCGAGAGGCGGCCCTATAGTGAGAATCTAGCCTAATTTTTATATACAATTAATACTTTTCGATATGTAGCATGAAACAAATTGCGACAGTGATTTTCCGTCAAATAATTGATTTTACAAAGAAAAAAAACATGGATATTTTATGTATATTTTATTGAGATGAACACTTTTATAAATATTTTTTGTAGCATTAATATTTTTCGAGTGATTATAAAATATTTATTCAATTTTTCGTTTCTTAGAGATCAAAATAACATTATTTTCGCAAGATACATCGTTTTCACTATCATCATCATATATGATTTCAAACCAAATGGCTTCGCACTTCCTCCAGGGAATATTGACTCATACTAGGTATACAAACATATCAAACGTATGAAGCTTTGTGAGAACTTTTTCGATGTTATCGGATACTAGGTGACGTGGTCTGCTGTATTTCCTACGAAATTTCGGACGGTTCGCGTGGTTGCTTTCTGAATCGGCTTATACAGATGCTCACTAAGGCCCAGTCCCTTGATGTTCTGCAGGAGGTTCTTTGGTATCACCCCAGTTGTTGATAAAATTACGGAAATCGTTTGGACGCTGTTCATTGCCCATTGTCTTCGGATTTGTACCTCCAGGTCTCTGTTTTTGGCGATCTTCTCATTATATTCATTTTTCGATATCACTTTCATCGTTGTTTGAAGTAATATCGTAATAATCGTCAATCACATTGGATTTTGAATTTTCGATGGCCATGAGTGGCCATTACAAGTGAAATAAAACGATGAACAACGTAATCTCAATAAAATATTCAAAAAAGTATTCATGTGTTTTTCTTGTAAAATCAATTATTTAGCGGAAAATTTGTTTCATACTCTCTCGATAAGTATTAATGCTATATTAAAAAGTTAATCCAATTTTCAATATTTCTAATCAGTGGTATATTATTGGATAACGAATGAATCTTCGCAATTTCAATGCACCAAGTTTGTAAAAATATTGTTAATTGATTAATTACTTATTATGTATGAAAATTTGAAGCGTCGGTTTATCGTTTTCGCCCGCGCGCTGCTGGCATCCCCCATCACCGTACCCACATTGACTTTAGGAAAAGTTGCAACTTTAAACTATTGTCACGTCAACAATTTTCAAATAATCGAGTCACAAACTTCCGCATACGATAATTTAAGCAGTGCGCTGTGAATTTCTACTAAAGTAATTCCTTAATGTAAATAAACAACGCCACGGTGATTAAAAAAAAACTCTATCTCGGCTTCTATTGGAGAGTTTTTTTCTCTTTTAAATTTGCGCAAAAATATTAACTATCCCGTCCAGTTATCGGCGTTTCAATATCGTTATTTGTCGAAGCAATATTCTATTTATTTATAACGAAAAAAGGAACGCTAACTTTGTTAATTTATTTCCAACAATTTAAAATAAATATTTTATTTCGTTCTTATATTACTAGTATAAGCCTTGAAATTTGATTTGCGCACCCGCAGATCGCTCTAGGACCTCCCGATCGCTGAGAATAAACAACACAACCCCAAAAGTTATAAACAAATTCACTATGCAAAAACTATTTGACTATTTTAACTTGAAATTTTGCATGCTTAATTTTATACCAAAAGAGGCTTCTTTTACTTCGTATGAAATATATGCAAAACGGTTTTCTATTGTTTATTAACAATTGAAAAAAAAGTCATTATAGCATGTAATTTTACAATAATTAATGAACACATAGGCCGGTTTTGATGTTCTTTTTTTTTTATTTTGTAGGTATTTCTAAGGCGCATAATTTTTGTTGCAAACTTTTTCTAAAAATCAATAGCTTTTTCTACAACCCAAAAAAACACACAATTGTTTAATAAAAAGTTATGCCTAAAAAAAATTTAAGCTTAAGAAACCATGAATTTCCACCGTCATTCAGAACATCCTCCCTTGATTGAAATCTAGAAACTCTAAATGTTAAAATCACCTCATATCAAGGGTAATTCGACTGGCCCACTAACGAAAAGGCTCCGTTTGATGAAGAAAAACAATAAAATCAAAACCAGAAAAATATAGAAAAAAAGGAGCTTGGATTAGGCTATGAAAGTTACAACAAATGGGTTGATTCTGAATGTGAGAATATTTTAGTGATAATGATTATGACGACAGGGGCGAACTAAGTAAAAGTGATGACAGATATAGTGGTACGCTGCAAAACGTATATATATATATATATATATATATATATATATATATATATATATATATATATATATATATATATATATATATATGTTGCCTTTTTTTGATTTGTCGACAGTTAAAACTGAAAATGAAGTAGTAACAACAGTTCATTTATCATTTTGTGAAATGTTGCAAATTCCATTGGTTAATTGACAGTAACCTACCGGATTTATAAATTCATTCTGAACATTTATGATTACTTCTGCCGTAATTAACCATATTTCATGAATAATCCGATTCTTTCTTTATGTCTCTTATGTCAACTGGCTTAGTTTGGAAAGCTTTTAAGGGCCACTGAATAGGTCGCCTTCTTCCAATATAACCGTTTGCGAAACCATCATTAAGAAAGACGCGAAGTTCGGGTGCCAAACGTGGCGGGACACTGTCCTGTTGAAACCAGATATTTTGGTAAGGTAAATCTAGATTCTCTTCTTCAGAGACCACCGTTGAAAGAGAAGGAATAAGACCTTGTAGAAACTAGATGTCTTTCACCAGTTAAATTTTCCTCAAAAAAGATCGGCCTCATAACGATAATACCCACGATTCCAGACCACATAATTACTGTTTGTATATACTGAACGTCTCTATCTCTCTCTCCAATTTGGGTTCATATTCCACCAATACGGATAATTTTGTGTATTGGCATTACCATGTAGATTCGTCGGACATAACCATGTTTTCAATAAAAATGGAATTCCGGAAACACATTTCTTGTTCACAAAATTGAAGTCGTTTGTCATAATCATCTTCATAAAGTTCTTGAACGACATGTATTTTGAAAGGACGGTACTTATTAGTATGGAATATGTTTAATAACGTTATTTTCGTCGGACAGAACAATGTTTTCAATAAAAATGGGATTCCGGAAACACATTTCTTGTTCACAAAATTGAAGTCGTTTGTCATAATCATCTTCATAAAGTTCTTGAAGGACTTGCATTTTGAAAGGACGGTACTTATTAGTATGCAATATGTTTAATACCGTTATTTTCGCAATATCCAAGTTCCTATTTTTCACTTTTGAAAATATTTTTTAAAGAAATGTTGCTTCAATTTAAAAGTTATACCCAATAATAAAATTGTGCTCAATTTTGATAAAAAATATGATATAATCGTTTTTTCTGGATTACCGTGTATAAGAAAGTAGATCGCAACCATATAATACGCAAATCCTTTTTTCTGTCGTACGAGTATGTTAGAGAAAATCGTAAATATTTATCAGATTAATCAATTTCCGAAATATTATGGTCTTTCAAAATAACCAAAAAATATTGGATATTTTTGCTGCACACCGTATTTCATTTTTTGGGGAATCAAAAGAATTTAATCTAATTGAAATTTTGTAATATACATATACTTAAGCTCTCTTCCAAATGGTATTCTTATTCCTAGAACTTCATTTTTTTCAAGTCAGGTTTTAATCGTGATAGTCATAAAAATAATTGAAAAATTTACAAAATATTTGTTGCCACCAAAATGAAGCTCAATAAAGTTTTGGACAAAAATCGAAATAATACTTATCTTTCATTGCTAATACCTACGAATTTAACTTTATATCCAAATTTTAAGCATAAAAAATAATATATCGTTTTCATGATCAATATAGCTGAGACAAAATAACCGTGAAAGCAAGTGAAAAAAGGAATTATATAGATTCCATTTATTTGGTTGTATTGTCAAAGTGGAAGGTGAAAAGTTGTCATAACAGGAATAAATTGAAATAATTTTAAATTCATGGATAAAATTATGACAGTTCTCTTGAGACACGAGATATTTTTAACAATAGATATAATAAAAATATTCAGAATTTCACTGTATTTAGAATTGTCAATAAATTGAAATAGAGTGGGTTGGTGGAAAATAAATACAAGATCTCGATATAACTACCGAAGAAAATAGTACAAATGTTGTATTATCAGTAAGTGAAGTTCCTACGATGCCTTTGTCTGAAAGAGAAAAAGTAGGTATTTCAGAGAATTCGATTAAAAGAATTGTTAAAAATATAGTCACCTACCGAAGCAAAAAGGATGATTGATGATTTGCGTTTTGAAAATCTCATATTATTTACGAACGAAACAATCTTCACAAGCAGCGGTGTTGTAAGTTCCCAGAATTGCAGGTGGTGGGCTGACCAAAACACTAACTTTGTAATTCAATGTAAAGATCAATACTTATTTAAAACCAACGTTTGGTTTGATATATTAAATATTCAAATAGTGGGGCCTTATTTCTTCCGGGAAAATTTAGATTTTTAGAATCCTTGCGCAATGAATTTAGCGATTTTCTGGGTGATCTGCCTTTAAATTTAAGAGATAATATTCATTTTCAATAATATGGTGCATCTTACAAGTACGGGATTGCCTAAATCAACAATTTCCCAATAGATGAATTGGCCGATTCTCAGAAAATCCTTGGCCTTCAAGATCACTGGACATTACCCAATGGACTTTTTTTTTCTGGGGTTAGTTAAAAAATCAAGTGTATAAATATCAACCTTTTAGAAATTTGGGCCATTTGGAAAATCTTACTGGATTGCTCGAATCAATCCTGCTTTTTAAGGAATGTAACAAGAGAATTTAACACAAGAAATATACAATGTATAGAAAATGGAGGAGAACAGGTTGAAATGTAAAATTATCATTGTCAATGTAAATAGTTTTATTTAATAGTTTTGTCCACTGTCCATTTATAGTTATCAGTTAAATTATCCTCAAAATTAATTTGATAAATTAAAATTATAATAGTTACATTGTTCATGAGATGATATAAAGATAAATTGGTATGTACTTTAAATAAAAAAGATTAATTATTTATTTGTGTCCTAAATTATTCGAGCTTTATTTTAGTGGAAATAAATTACGTGCAAATTTTTTTTTATTTTTTAGTTTTTTTTTTGCTGATCACAATCAAGACTTGAATAAAAAAAAAATTGGAATTTTAGAAATAGATAGACTATTTGAATTAAGGTTTTAGTTAAACTGTATTACAAAATTATAGTTAGATTAAACGTTTCATCAAAAAATAAAATACGGTGTGCAGTAAAAAATATTTAATATTTTTCAGTTTTTATTTTCAAAGGCCCTACTATTTCTGAAACTGATTAATCCGATGTAATATTTACACTTTTGTCTAACAAAATCAACAAAAAGTAGAATTTACACACTATTTGCAATCTACTTTTTATACTGGGTTATTCTGGAAAAATGGTTAAATCTAATTTTTTGTCCAAAGTGGAAAACATTTTATAATTGCATATAACTTTTAAATATAAACAACATTTCTTAATACAAATTATTATAAAAAATATCTTCTGAATGCGCAATTTAAAATTTTTGACTCTCCCTCTTATACTATACTATAAGACTCACCGGATTTGATGGGTCCTATTTTGTTTTGGGGCATGCAGAACTAAAATAAATTAATTAAATTCAAAGATAAATATTTTTCCCATATGCTGCGTACTTTCTGTCGATCACGGTATATACTGATATAGGGTGCTTAGGGTATAAAATTCCGATATTTTTTGGCACATGTATGTATATTTGGGGGAGTAGGCTATTGCCCCAATGGCCCCTCCCTGGATCCGTCCAGACAGGGAGGCATTTTTTTTTTGTTGCTTGATAGATATAATTATTTTTTTTATTTTGCCTTAATTTTTTTGGTTGTTGATAATCCCTGATTATTTTAAGGTGTTAAAAGTTACCACGAATGTCAAGTTTCTAATTAATTTGAACAAAATGACAAGACATCATCAAAAAAGTATTTTTTACTTATCGAGCACAATATGTCAGGTAACCAGGAATTCCTAGCAATCTGACTTCCAATGAGGAGTATGATTAAAGCTATTATCATTATTTCCGGTGGTTATATGGATTAGTATGCTATAGTTATTTAAATAACGCAATAATAAAAAAATAGCATGCTTTCCAAATAAAAAAAAATAACACTTGATTCGTCGACAATAAAACTGGTCATGATTCTGATTATATGATATATCCATAGGGGCATTAATTAATTAGAATATCACCTGGCAATTAGACAGGGATTAATTCATATTAACCTTTTCGCATACTTTTGATGAATATATAATCATAAATAGGGATACTCAAATTTAACAAATAATTGTATAACTAATAATGAAAACATTATCAGTTGCAAACTATCTTGCAAATAAAAGCGAACAAATAATATTAAAATTTCTTTATTTATGTTGTTTTTTTCTGCAAATATTGTAAGTGGGAGCGTTATTTTATATTTTTATAGCTTTAATAGTTGCTAATAACCAAGTTTCATTGACCGATATGCTTTCTAGTGATATTAAATCTTCAAAACATTTTAAAGAAAGTGAATGTATATTTTTCTCAATAAGAATTCCTTTAGCTTTCTAGTAGTGGGCCGCGGAAATGCTGTGGCCAAAAGGAAATTGATTTTACTCTACCGTTAACTTATAGCAGATTAATGATTTTTATGTTACTACGATTGGAGAAGCTTTTAAAGTGGACCCTGCAAACATATGAAACAAAATAAGTTTTACAAATAGATACATTTATTAACAAATATGAGTTATACCAAACAGTTAAGTGAAAACACACACAAATATGAAAAGTAATTGCGATAAAACCTTTATAAAATTTGTACAGATTAAATACAAATTAAAATTTATTTTAATAGGGTATGTGAAATCATACAATTATTTTAAGTTTTCCTTTTATAATCAAATATTTCCTAAATAGTTTGTTTGAGACTTAAAAATAGGAATTCTTATAGATATGTTTAGGTACTATGCTCACCAATTTGCTCTTATTTATTATAGCATTTTGGTAAATTTGTTGAGATAAAAGTAGCAATAGCCTATTTTAATTTTTAACAATTTGCATCATGACGATATAATTTTTTTTAAAACTAAAATTCAAAGTATCTTGTTTACAATATTTTAAAATAACTATTAAAATTTTAAACGTCCTACACAATAAAATAAATAGCTTTTTTTTAGACTTCTTTTGACATTGTTCCCAGTTTTCTTTTTGTCACGTAAAATAAACATGGTTTTATAACACTAACATGTTTAAACTGTCAATCATTTCTGTTTTGCATACTACTTTGGGCAAGCCTAGTCACCGGATATCTTCTTTCTGATTAGATACTGGTTCAGATGGTCTTTATATCTAAACTTGGTAGATATTATTTCCAAGCAAAGGCATATAGACCGCTCACTCTATCGTCTGGCTGTCTAATTGTCAATTCTTCGAGGGAAAAACTTCTGCACGAAAACAAGGATGTTTATTGGTAAGAAAAATTACACGAATCTCTTCTTACGAATTAGTGTCGAAAATAGAAATAGTATTGGATAATGAACAAAATGTTTTAGCAGCATTTGTGGATATTAAGGGCCTTTGGTAGAACCTGCTTTGACTTTAAGATGGTGGCGCTTGCCTCTCTGATAGTTAACGATATTATTTGTAGAAATTGCCTGATAGAAAGTACAGTAGGGAAATAATGGAGGATCCAGTAGTTAGAGGCTGTCCACAGGGAGGAGCAGTCTCTCCTCTGCTATGGGATATGGTCGTTCTAGTTGAACTAAGAAACAGAAAGACTTTTATTGGGAAGTATGCCAGCACCGTAGCCGAAATCATGCATCGAGTTTTGAAATCTGTAGAGGATTGGTGTATTCGAAAAAGCATTAAGGCTAATCCTATAAAGCATTTGATCAGAAAGAGGATGTTTAGCAATTTAAAATCACGTAGCGTCCAAATACAATTGCGGTATGCTAAGGAGGTGAAGTATCTTGATATATCATCCTGGACTCAAATATGCATAGTCAAGGAAGAATGATGCTTCCGAAATATGCACTGGCTATATAAAATTTAGGTCAGAACGATAATAACCTACGGTTCTGTAATATGGTGGCTTGTAAAACAAAAAAAACAACAGAGCTGGAGTTACTAAAATTCCAGCAACTAGCATGTTTTTGCATAGCTGTAGTCATGGAAACCCTCTTAATTCTTTCATGGTATCCTCATCAAAGCAGAAAAGATGCTATAAACCGAAATCTAATAGTAACTGAAGACATTACCTACCCAGAGACATGAGAGAATAATTAAAGTCGTCATAAACTCGCTGCTTGCAATGAGCAATAACGTTATTGTCACTAGAACCAGCACCAATATACCCTACGATAGCCAATTAACTTGAAAATAAGATATGGCTTGGTCCTGGTGAGATTGTGTGGTATGCACAGTGGAGCAAGTACAGGAATCCAAGTTCATGTTTGTTCCTTCAGGGAAACAGGAGAAGATATATGCTACTGAAATTTTCTTGTGAAAAAATCTGTCACCTTATTCTCCGCTAGCCAGGAGACAATAAAAACAATAGCTGGTCATTGGATTGCTACGAAACTATTCTGTAACAGTTTCAAATCTTTCCTTCGCCTGGGCAATCATAATAAAGTAACACTTGCTTAGGTGTCGACTCTCAGGGGAGTAAAGAGAAATGAAATTGAGGACTCCTTGGCCACAAAGAGCTCCACAGCTATGTCTGTAGGTCTTTAGCCCGTATTTGTGCTACCAAAAAATAGTTTATGAGTGTCTGGCTGGGTGAATTGAAGAATAACACCGATTGTAACTGGGTCACATTTCGAGGTACGTAAAGACACAGTAAAACTGTGTAGGATGCTCCATTCACAGCAATGAGGATTGAACTACTGAATTTACAGAGCTGCCAAATCAGAGAAGTGGTCTCTTAACCGAATACTACTCCCGGAGAAAGCATATGCTCATCCTGGGAATCTGTAGAGAATGCAGATTATGTGAATAGAAAGAAGAAACAGCTTCTCACATTATTTTTGAGTGCCCCGCATTCACGTATTGGATAATCATCGTGGACCTAGGAAGCTGGCAACCAGAAAAATACAATGAAGCAGCCGCAGTTAGTAACACATATCTCTTTATATGAACCAACTTGTAACAAGAGATACAATCACTTCACTGTGGTGTCGAGGTTCTCTAAACCCTACTTGATGAGGGTTAAAACTCATTTAAGTTTAATTTATTGTTAGTACATTTTTACGATAACTGTTCAAGTATGAATACTTTTAAAATAAAAAAAAACAATAATAAACTGTTATACACATTAAGATTTAGTTTTAAAGAAAATTGTTGAGTGAAGGGAACATTTTAATCACTGGGGCGCGTTCTTAAACTTGAGAATAAATTTGACTTATTACTATACTGAAAACTTGGCTGAATATCGGTTTTTTGGAGTGTATTTATTTCTAAAAACCTTTATAGACAAATCGTTAATATTATATAAAGTTGTGACTGTTATTATTAATTTCGACGTTTCGTTCAGTTTGATGGTCATTTTGAAAAACAATCGATTAATTGATGAAATAATTAGGAATACGGTGTTTGAACCTTTGTCTAAAAAAGTTATATCCAATTATTTAATATTATGCATGCGAAAGAAAAATATAATTTTGTGATATTCTTCTAGTTTATAATGAGCAAAAATCAGACATTCAATGTACGGCATAAAATAGCGGATATTATTATATAATAAATATATAGAATCTTCAAATTTCTGTTTACATTTATTTAAAATTTAAAGTAAAAATTACACAGTCCGCGAGGTACTATGCAAAAGGGTTTTTTCAAATAAATAACCCTCAGAAACATCTAATGAACTCAATATTAACCAAAAAATAAAATAGGCTTATGCAATTACAAGAGTAGTATCAAAATCCCTATCCTATTAGTTTTTAAATATTATTTATATGTAAATTTTATTTAAAGTATAAAACATACTTTATCATATGACCATTTTTGTTAGAGTTTTAAATTATGTAAAAGTATTAATTTTTTGCTTAAACAATACATTTTTAATAATAAGAAAATAAATTAGTTTTGTGCATAGAGCTAATGAATTATATAAATAAAAACAAAACAAAGATACACATACAAACGTACTGAGCTGGAACTTCAAAGGGTTTCTTCAATTTCCTAAGCAAACGATGTGTGCTATTTTGCATCCGAAAAACTCTCATAATCTGGAACTTGTACAGTCCTTCAAAATTTGCGCTAAAATAAGCGTATTGTTGATTGCACAGTTACAATTTTTTTAAACCAATTTGTGCTAGTTACCAGTTACCATACACTACATTTATTAGTAGGGTTCATGGGTGAACCTGGAGGGCACTTGTAAGCTTTAGCGAAGTCCCATGAATTAGATAAAGGGCCTAATACACGAATAGGCCCTGGAGAATGAACGCTTGATCTGACTTTGGTCAGTGCATCTTCAGGTCGCATTGAACCACACCAGATCTGTGCATAATTGAGAAAAAACAGTTGATCGTGCGTTAGGTTGAGACCGGGCAACCCGTCCTCTTCTCCATGTTGTGCTACCCACTTTTTATATGCCTAAAATAAAGGGTTTATTAAAGTCATTGTCAGAGTCCGCAGTTGCTTACTATCTAAATTTCAAGTACACCATATTATTTTTTAGATAAATACGCATAGCCAGACTCACTATAATGGTTTGAATTGTAGTTAAAACTTATTTTGATTTTTACATTTTAGGGTTTATAGTTAGTTTATACATTAAAAGAAATCTCGCACCACTAATGGTGGGTACCATTTTGTTTTTATTTGTTTTTTCAGCATTTTTTGATTTTTTCAATAGAAATAGTGCAAGTTTATGAATATTTATATAATACAAAGACTTCTATCAGTGTGGAATTTGTGGTTAAAACAAAATTTTAACGATTTAGTGAAAAAAATTAAACCTAAAGTGAAAATTGATTTCCCTGTTTTCCGCAAAATTGAAGAAAAATTATGGAAAATCGAGGTCAGAATCAATTTCTACGTCCTCGAAATGGGGAGTGACTACTGACATTTTTTCAAAAAAATGTCTTTTGTCCAGATTTCCTTTTAATCCGAATAATTACCCATACTACTAAAAATTATCAATTATCATTAAGAATTTCCACTAAACTGATACGATTGCAAAATTTGTGCCACCCAGAGAAACAAAACAGAAAATAAAGCAAGTTAATATTGCATTGTCATCCAGTTCTGAGCTATGTTTAAAGTTTCAAGTTTCTAGCTCATCAGGAAGATAGTTTAAAATTGATTTCAAAACGTGTTCCGAACAGACAGATAAAGAAAACGGAAAATAAAGCAAGTTAATATTGCATTGTCGTCCAGTTCTGAGCTACGTTTAAAGTTTTAAGTCTCTAGCTCATCGGGAAGTTAGTTTAAAATTGATTGCAAAATTTGTGCCACACAGAGTAACAAAACAGAAAATAAAGCAAGTCAATATTGTATTGTCAGTTCTGAGCTATGTTTAAAGTTTCAAGTCTCTAGCTCATCGGAAAGCTAGTTTAAAATTAATTTTAAAATGTGTTCCAAACAGACAGAAAAAGAAAACGGAAAATAAAGCAAGTTAATATTGCATTATCATCCAGTTCTGAGCTATGTTTAAAGTTTCAAGTCTCTAGCTCATCGGAAAGTTAGTTTAAAATTGATTGAAAAATGTGTTAAGAACAGACAGACAAATAAAACGAAAATAAACCAAGTTGATATTGTATTGTTATCCAGATCTGAACTATGTTTAAAGTTATAAGTCTCTAGCTCATCGGGAAGTTAGTTTTAAAAAACTGATTGCAAAATTAGTACCGAACAAACAAACAGACAAACAAGAAGTCGAGTTAATATTGCATTGTCATCCAGTGTTGAGCTATATTTAAAGTTTCAAGTCTCTAGCTCATGGGGAAGTTAGTTTAAAAAAAGTTGATTGAAAAATTGTACCAGACAAACAACAAACATATAAACAAGAAAATGAGTTAATATAGCATTGTCATTCAGTTCTAAGCTATGTTTGAATTTTCAACTCTCGCTCATCCCGAATTTAGTTTAAAATCGATTGCTGAATTTGTATCGAACAGACAAACAAACAAACGAGACAGAAAATAAAGCGAGTTAATATTGCATGGTCAGTCAGTTCTGAGCTATGGCTAAAGTCTCAAGTCTCTATATCATTAGGGAATTAGTTTAAAAAAAAATGATTGCAAAATTTGTACCGAACACACAAACAAACAGAAAAATAAGGAAGCGAGTTAATATTGCAATGTCCTCCAGTTCTGAGCATGTTTAAAGTTTCTCAAGTCTCTAGCTCATCGATAAGTTATTAAAAAAAAATGATTGCACAATTAGCGAACAGACAAACAAACAAACACACAAACAAGAAAGCGAGTTTATATTGCATTGTTATTAAGTTCTGAGTTATGTTTAAAGTTTCAAGTCTCTAGCTCATCAGTAAGTTAGTTTAAAACCGAATGCAAAATTTGTACCGAACAGACAAATAAACAAAACAGACAGAAAAGAAAGCGAGTTAATGAAAACATGATAATAAACTTTACACCATTATCCTGCAAGTATAATACGAAAACAAAATGTTCCTATGTAATTTTTTCGTTTGTTCAAATTTTCAGTGAACTTGCCCTCTGTTTTCCCGAAGCGACGCCCATATAAAATTTAAATAATCCAGCGAGGATACAAAGTTAACCTTTTAAATAAATTAAGCTTATACATACCCTAAATGACTGCTTCAAACCGCCATTGTCTGCAATATTCTCTCCTTGCGTCATTCTACCGTTAACATATAAGCCGACTTCATCAATTTTGTAACGGGAATACTGATCTATTATGCATTGTGTTCTTTCACGAAACGCTCGAATTGTGGCATTATTCCACCACTGCATCATGTTACCATCCTTGTCAAATTGTCTACCTAGAATAAGGTCAATTACATCTTTATATTTAAAAAGAAAATTATCGTTAAAGAAAAGCCTGTACATATATTTTAAACAAATGTATGTATATTTAATAAGGCCATTCCATTTACCAGAATTAAACTGGATGAAGAAGATTACAAAGTTTATTGCAACATTTTTCTTTAAATTCAGTGTTGTTCAGGTTATTATCTTTGTAATTAATTAACTAAGAGCGTTGTTCTTGAATTTAAAACTCAATATCGAAATTTATAATATTCTTTATACAAATATCAAATTGGCAAAATACTTCTAGGCCGTTTGTCAGAATGAGCAGTTGGCATAATGTGGAGCAAAGAAAACTTTTTTTTTTAAGTGTCAACTTTATAATCAGGTTGGCTTAAGAAAATTATGTAAAATGCACATAAATTCGAATAAAATGATGAATGAATGGAAGTTCTGTGTTTATATGGGAATATTCTTTATGCATATTATGCTAATAATTTGCCATGACAACGAAAAAAATTAGTAAGTGTAAATTTACTACATTTACCAGGTATAAACATAGTCAAAAACAAATAGATGATCCCTAATTTTTAGAGCTGGTTGGCCACCACATTCGAATTCATGCGAACTGCTAACGTGTAGATTCTGAAGAAATGCTACGACAACTGCATTGAAGATCGTCTATTGGACCAATGATGTTCATGCGTCTTTGTCCGAAAACATCCAGGACAAACAATATCATTTAATTGTAAAACTTTCTGTCGTCTAATAGATCAGCAAATGGGAAAACTCGTCAAAAATACTTCATTTCACGTCAAACATTTTTTGATAATTCTATTTAAAGCGGGTAAGTCTATATTATATCACTGTTATTTTTCTATATATTTTTTACCTTCGGTTTCATTGATTTATTGATTTTACAAAATGACTAGTTTTATATGTTTGAAGTGTCATACTAATGTAACCTTTAAAAATGAATAAAGTTTTAGGTAAGATAAGGTATCCAGTATTCGTGGTAACGTTCATCTGCTAGCTGCCTTCTCATCAAATAACGATTATCTAAAAAAACTTAACTACCATGATATCTATCATATATTGGTGTCTGGTCAAAACTGATGCGATTGACTGAGGTAGAGGACGTAGTGAGACGTACGATTTCTGATCAAAAAAATTCGTCAGAATTCACAAGTTCGCAGTTCACATGAATTCGGATCCAGTGGAGAATTAGCCGAAGGCGATGAATGAAAATCTAATTGTTTCGAACAAAAATGGCCAAATTTGAGGCCATTTCTCTAAGTGACGTTGAAAATGTATTGTTAATGTAATATTTATAGTCCCTTGGTCAAGCTGACACCAGACTTGCTCCGTCTGTCTTTAGGATAGTGACACTGACCGGCTTCTTATCTCCTGCCTTATATATAGTTTCCGATTCAACTTTATCTTCTTTATTTGTATTAATAAAAAACATGCCTATGAAAAAACAGCTTGTGATCCGGACCGGTGATTTTTCCATTATTTTAAAAAACATAGCCGGAAAATTTTGTATATATTTTTTATCTTTGTAGTGACAATATTTAGCGTCTCGTCATCATAACTCGCCTTTTTAAAATAAAAAATCTATTAAGAATATAAAAAAAATATTATTAAGAATAAATTATCTAAATTCATATAGTTATATACATATAATGAGAAATTATAGTTTAGAAGATCCCATTTATATAATAAAGAAAATACTAATTTCTCTTAAGATGCATTAAAATATTTTGTTACCTGCCTGAGTTATTATTGTTTCTCAAAAAACACTATTGGAATAAGTTTAAAAATTAGGAATTTATAATTGGAATTATCAGTTTATTTATTTTCAAAAATTCAAGTGGTGATTACATAATACCAATTTTAAATCAACTGTCTTTCATAGTAACAAAAAAACTAGAATGATGTTCCTGAACTCTTTTTTTGAAAGTGCCTAGCTGTTTGTTCTATGTACACGTTACTAAAGTCTTTATATTTATGAACTTCATATTTTTTGTTATTGTCTACCTTCTTTTCTTGTTCTATATAAATGTGCCTATGGAATTTTTGATGATATATGCTATTTTGACGTTTTTCTTTTTAAATAATTACCTATCTTGCCACTGGTATGTTTCATGTATGTTTGATAAAAATAATTAGTTTAAAGTGGTTTAGCTCGTCTTTTATTGTTCGGTACCACATGCAACTAATTTCAAGTGAGGTCTGGATGATCAAAATGTTTCAATCGAGAATTCAGGTAAAAAATGAAAAGCAAATTTGTATTCCAAAATAGGAACGTAGGATGTATTACATCATACATATTGTGCAATAGAAACAAATGGATAGACGTAGATAATCCTTTTTAATGACTTTAACTGTGAATGTTCCATCAAGTAAGGACTTAATCATTTAAATTTAAAAAAATGGAAGACTAGCCTTTCTAGATAGTTTCTCTCTGGAAAATTACTTTACAATTTGTTGACAACCCTTTTTAATAGTTAATTGAGTCTTTAAGTGTTGATGTTTTGGTTGTTGTTTAATAGTAAATTATATTTTATAGCAAGTCATGTATCAAATTCCTTTTCTTTTAGGCATCCGTAACCAAATTTATATTTTATAAAATTTCATTAAACAAGACATTTTTTTTTGTTTAACAGTACTCTTTATATTTTGGATAGTGTTTGAAAATGCGTTCAAAAATACGAAAGAGTAGTTCTAATTTTTAATATCGTTTAACGACTCCCAAAATTAATTGGAAAAAAAAGCAAGAAAATTGAAAGTCGTATTTAACATAATATTAGTATTGTAAACTTGTATATTATCAGTAAAATTATTAAGAACTTGACACAATATCATATATTACGATTAACCTTATGTTGTTAGCAGCACATCCTTTTACAATGTATGTTTCTATTTAATAGTAAGTTTTAAACTTAACATAATTCATGATGCTGAAGCCCAGATACATGTATTTTATATTACCTTTATCATCAAATCCGTGGGTAATTTCATGTCCTATTACGACGCCAATTCCTCCATAATTTAAAGATTTTGGAAAATGTTGGCTATAAAATAGTGGTTGCAGAATTCCCGCTGGAAAAACTATGAAAAAAAAGATTTTACAGAAAGATATATTTTTTATTGCAAAATATTTATTGAATAGAAAGTATATGTGAAATTGGTATTTTGACTCTTTATTGGACTGCTACATATGATTTTTGATACTGAATGGCTAATAATTGCTGTTGGATAAATTTATACATATCTACTTTCTAGGATAAAGTCTGAGAACATAAATTTGGATAAAAAAGGATTTTAAAAAACTTTGGAAATAAGAAGAAAAGTTGTTCTAAACTTAGGTTCGACAATGATTTGATGACAATGTACCATTCTTTGAAGGTTATATCAAAAGTATGGATCGAAAAGAGTCGATTAAGAAATACATATCTCTACAAAAAATATTATTTCCATACGCAATTTTTAAATGGTTGTGTTTTAGAGGCAAATGTTTTAAAATCCATATTTATGTAACATTAATTTTTTATGAGATCGTCATCTTCTGTTATATTTTTTTACACTTAGCAAATTTTAATAACATTGTCAACCTTCTACTGTTAAGATCTCTTATGTGTGAAATTTATTGTTTGAATTAAAAATAATCAATTTTTAATATTTCTTACGACATAAACATTAAAAACATACATAATTGGGTTGATTAAATAGGATTTTGGTCTTGGTTTTCTACAATTTTTTTTTACAGTTTTCCGGAAGATACAAGAAACAGCATCCATCACTTTACAAGGTTACTTTTATTTCTGGAGAAATTAACGAACTTTCTCGACGTTGCTAGATGTAAAATATATTCTAGGTATAAATAAAATTTGTCGATCTCAATCCACAACATAATTTAATTATTGTAATGTAAAAACAATTGTAAAATTAATCTTAACCGAAATTTTTGATTAGTTCAGATTTAGATTGGTTTTATTTAATTAAGAAAACTGAAACTAGCCTACTACTGACCAAGATATATTATTAAAAAATGTTATTGGCTTCTAGAGATCACTCTACCAGGAAAGGGCATTGAGAAATGGGGGGAGGGTGGTTTAGTATCTGCTGCAAAAAATAATAAGGCTAAGATGTATGAAAATGAATTAGGCTTATAAATTCGATGGAAGAAGGGTATTGTTTGGCACTCAAACAACGGCATCAAGAAATATCTAATAAAAGCAAATTTTTAATGTTTTTCCTCATTTCCATTAAAAGAGTGGGAATAAACCTGCCCCATGTATTTAAAAAAATTCATGGTTCTTGTAGACGGAATATTTTTTTCTGAAAAATGTTCCGCTAAGTAGCCATGAAAGTGGGAATAATTCACGGTCAGGTGTTGGAAGCCCCCGTCTGCTAACCAGTCGTAAGCCTCCCAACAATTCGAGACAATTTTGAAGTTCCTGAAAGTATCCAGTTTTGAATGACATACAAAATAGTCTCCTTCCGCAATGGAAACGAGAAAGAGCATCTTTGTTTTCTTCTGTGTATCTTCATAAATTCACTGTACGTTAATAAATCTACCCCATTCGTTTTTTCTCTTGTTCATCTTCCATTCATCTATTTCAATAATTTTCCCTTTCCCGGCTATTCTTAAAATTTTCTATAATTTTAACTAGGCAAACTGCAAAAATTTGTGTAATTGACAACCTTTGCTGAATCTAATCCTAATTCATTCATTAGCCGCTCCTGTTTACGCTTTAAACTAATCCATCAAAATATAAACTCTCAATCCTTGGTCCACGATAATCACACATTCTCAAAAAATGTTTTCTTTTTTCCCCGATCGTAAACGGCCACTTTTTCCTTTTGGATTAATTCTGCTTACTGGAACAGTTTTGGTGCAGCGATATCGAAAATCATAAAATTTGCAGGATTTATTGCAATTAGGACAAACGGGAGGGGTTAATGAAAATACCCTATGTACCTAAAGAAAATTTGTAAGATGGTCCTTATGGTCCCAAAGTCTGTGGGTATCTTTGAAAATTATGAAGCAACCTGCTTTTCTTCTTGCATTTTCTTTTAAACATCTTGCATTCAACACTTTCTAGAAACTGTGACAAAAGCAATATGATCTGTTAATATTCGGAGGGAAAATCATGCCTAATATAAAATTAAAGAAGAGGAACAAAGGGGGTAAATATGATCTTTAAAATCTTTAATATTTGGAGGAAAAATCGTGCGTAAAATAACCATCAAGGAGAAGAAAATGTTTTTCGGAATCTTTCCTTTACAGTTTTAATAGAAAGAAAAGAATCTACGTGTATTTCCCAGAAATCTTATTTATGGTCTGGCAACAGTGCATACTATTACTCATTGGCTGACAGATATAACCGGCGATTTTGTTTTTAAAATATTTTGGTTGTTTTCCTTGATCTTTATGATTGAAAAAGTGCAAATTTATGAAATTTTAGATAACACAGAAGCTATTATAAACGTGAAATTTATGGAAGTAACACAATTTTAATGATTTAATGCCAAAGAATTAAATCTATAGTGAAAAATGGTTTTCTGTGTTTTTCGGAAAACCAAAAAAAAATTATGGAAAACCAAGAGGGTACGTAATTTTTTTTAAGAACGTCGTTTTCCTAGATTTTATCTAATCTAAATAATTACCCATAATGGTTCTTAATGAATGTTAAAAACCTACCAATATCATTTTTGTTAGGATTGTAAAATGCATTAACTACAGCAGGTTCCGTGGACCACTTATCTCTGTCAACTGGTTGTCTAAGCTTTTGTAAATTCTGTTCAGCGTCAAACTTTAGGATATTTAAGATATTGCTCATGAAACCTTTTCTTGTTATATTCAGCTAAAAATAAAATAGTATATAAATAAAATCTTAAGAGAAATATTAGAATTGATTAATATCTAACCAAGGCGACGTTAGTAATAAAGATATGGAAAAATTTAAATAGACGATGAGATCAAATATGTTGTCTAAGGAAAAATGAGTTCTATGTTTTAAACACTATTGTATAAAGTAGATTTCAAAGCTCAACATCTTAGTAAAATTCCTTTAAATTTGGTTAGGAGCTGATTTTATGAATAATTTCCCAGTCATCAGTAGTTACCGTAAGATCCACCAAGTTTAACTTTAATCAATGAAGGAAATGCTAGTTAAACTAAAATCTGAAGTTTAAACTGAAGTTATGCAAAATTGTTAACAAACCTATGGTCTAGAATAATTTTATGCCAACAGGCGCAGATGAAAGCAGATCTTTGGTGTTTGGCATATCAGTGATCTGGAGAAAACCTACGAACCATGAAACTATTACTTTTGTGCGTTTAAAACTAGTTTTAATTCTAACGTCAACGGCTGAATACGACCCATATTATGCTAAGGTTTGGTACGAATTGTTCACGTTGTTATTTTTTACAGTTTCGCTCTAGTTTGTCTTTGGGTTAGTTAAAAATAAATGTCAACAAAATTGCATGGCATAATTTTTATTGGACAGCACTTGACACATCTATGCTTAAAACAGAACGTTTATTTTGTACCTTTTACATGTAACCTAACAGTACCAAAAGTATTTATTTAATCGACGTTCCTCAATCTTTCATTATGTGTGATCCGAGATTCCACATTAGTTTGTCCCGTTTTAAGTGTTTTTTTGGAATTCTAAATAAATATATTTTTTTACCTCGATACATGATCACAAGTTCCTACACGCCCCCTTTTTTTGTCATACGGCGACTTCCTAAAGGGGGCGCGCCTCACGGGTTGGGATTTACTGTACTAAATACTATTGTATTCAATTTTTTCAGTTATAATGTGACACATGTTGAAAATGAACGTTTTCTAAAATGAGAAACGAGGAAAAATCGAAAGAAAATCGTTTTTCCAAAGCCATATTATGTGCTAAAAGCATTTCCAAAAGGAAACATTTAGATCCGGCGACATAATCAGACTTCAAAATTTGCACACCATACTATTGGTAACATCACCTGATTTTGAGGCACGTCGACCTGGTCCCTATTAAAACCTTAGGTTTTTGAGGAAAATTCGCAGCAGATCGAAGTCTTCAAGTGCAGCAGATCGAAGTCTTTAAGAGCAGCAGACGAACAGAGCATCGAATGCTGCAAGGCCGAAGAAGTAAGAAGAAACCCTGAGCCGATTACGAAGGACCGCTGGATTTTAGCACACTTTGAATCGCTGATAGAGTTTTGGTTTCTAAAGGCTGTTTTCACGGCTGATTTTGATAATCCAATCGTGTTCATTGGCAAAACTTCTATTTTTTGGAAAAGGATTGATTTTCGAATAGGATTTTTCAGGTCTTCACTTCAAAAAACCCCATTTTTCTTTCAGAACAAGGACGATCTTTCTGACGGTAACATAGACCTTCCAGATCTTCTAGAAGAGTCAATAAACCTACGACAAAATTGGTTAGGCGCGTGCATCAGAGAAGTTCGTCTATACACCCCTATCCGTTCGTGACAATATCCGACGTTCTCATTGCACACCGAGAGCTGGAGGACGGACTATTGTTGAAGATTCCAGGATCGGATTAAATAGTGTCTCTGGGTTTTCCCCTTTTTAAAAATAGAGTTCGGGCGTAAGAAGTACCTGTTTACGGACTCCTAGGTAAGGTTTCGATACAAAAAGGGACCCCAGACGCATTTGTGTTCGGCCAAAGGTCGCTTATACTTCGTATACCTGAAGGAGGTTGCGGTGGAACGGGATCTGGTAATTAAAAATCGCGACATATTCATACCATAATTTGAGTTTTGCCATACTCAAACAATCAAATAACATATCAAAAAAAAAAAAATTTTTTCGCGAATAATAAACGATAAAGACATTCTTATTTTCGCGAAAAAACAAAAAATTAGATAGAAAAACTAACCCTCTAGAGACATTACGCTCTATAAAATTTCGACATTTTACTTGCTGCAATCATTTAGCTTGTTTTTCGGGAATATCTATCTTTTACCCATATTTTTATGCGAAAAAAAATAGGGATTCGTGTAAGGTAACCAACGATGATTTGTTGTCAGATTTTCGAACGGTATCTACGAACGTACCCGTAGAACCGGTACGACACATTTAATTATTTCAAACTACATATACGTATGTTATTTTATTAGTTGAAAATATATGCTTTATATAAAATTTCATCACAAAAAAGGGAAAAATTTTCGAAGGCTTTGACATACATACAGACGGACGGAACAACGATAAAATAGGATATGTAGATATTCTCTCGGTCTCTAAATCTGCAATTCATTAACAAAGTTGCATCTGCTCTCAAGAGGTCGGTAATTATCATGACTAGTCTTATTTTTGATTTTTCAGTTTCGTCAAGTCACTAGATCGACATTTATAACATTTTCTCAAATTATTCAACCAAGAAATGTGTCCTCTTCCGATATTTCTCTTGTCTTATATCTGACTCTGTATTATAATATGCAGCAAAAATTTTCTTATTTTAATTCTATTTATTATTTCTCTTCTCTTGTGAAATGTTTCCAGTCTGTAACTAATTTCATTGTTTAAGGTCTAAGCTTCCATTTTATAAAGCAGAAACATTCTCTATTAACGTTGTAAACTGAGATGATTGCTTCGTAGTACTTTTCTCATTTGATTACCCAATTCTTGGTCTTATTTCGTCTGCATAGTCGTTATTTTTATTAACGATTGTTGGTAGCGATTGTTTGGCATCTATATGGACGAATGTTTAAATTTTAAAAATCACTGTGAATATGTTTCGGGTAAACTGAATAGTTTGGTTTATATGTTTAGGAATTTACGCATGGTTCTGGATGAACTACAACTTCTTACTATTTTCTACGCCCAGGTTGAATCGCGTTTACGGTATAGGGTCACTTTTTCGCCCATAAGGTATTTTTATCACAGAAAAGGATCATTCGATGTATTGCCAATGTATGTAGTACTTTTTCATGTAAAAGTATTTTTAAGAAGTTTGGAATTTTAACTCTTCCGGATTTATTTGTCTTTGAAATGTCTATGTTTACGTAAGTAAGTCTTCTTTCACTCTTGTGAAAGATAAACATCAAGTAAACACGCGTCAGAAAAATAAGTTACATGTTGCCTACAATAAATATAATTTGGGTTATAAATCCCTAATGGCTTAGGGCTCCAACTTTTTAATAAGTTACCAGAGGTAATAATAGTAGAAACCCCTTCGATTAAAAATTTTAAAATAAAATTAAAAGAATACTTGCTGCAAAAATGTTTATACTGTACAGATTCTTTTTTAAACAGCAGTAATAATTGAACATGCTTGTCTTTCTGGCGTTAATTAATTTTAGGTCTTAACAAGTTGACAATCAAAAAAGGAAAATAAAGATATTATTATTATTACATGGTTTAGTTTTCGTCAGACAACTCTAAACTGTGTTAAAAATATCATAGACACAAGTTAATATTCCATGGTAAGTATTGTTCAAAGAAATTAGGTCACTGGATTTTTTGTCTCAAAAATTATTTAGCTAAAGTTATTGGATACTGAGCATCAACACATCTACCAACCAAAAAATAAATATCAAGTACTTACCGCCGCATACTCTTTTGTTAATTGTTCCTTGTCCGTTATGAGTTTAGGATATCCTATTCTCTCATTCATGGCATCAGCTTTTTCTTTAGCGACAGCTCGTGTTTCATCATCCATCCAGTCGTTGTCGGCAAGGAGCTCATTAAAAGCCTCTCTAATTGTGTGGATCATTTGAAGTGCCGTTTCCTTTAAAACAAAGCAAGTGGAAACTCTTTAAAGATGTTTACTTAAATTAAAACTCAAGGTGCCAGCATTTTAACAGAAAATATTTGCTACAAGTTAAATTTTAAATGGAAATGCTCTAGTGCAGTTTATTTACTAAAGTTAAATAAATATATTTTAATTCCTTGTATTTATGTTTAAAATTAACATTATAACAAAATGTTCGTATGTATTTTTTTTGATGGAGTCTCGATTAGTTTATGCATACGCTGAATCATAAAAGTAATGGCGAGTAGTTGAGATTCAAAACTGGAAGGACATGAAACGTGGATAAAAATAGAGACATTTCATATCCCTTTAAATATGGTAGTTAGATAATTTTTTAAGCAAAAGAGTAACAGTAAATAATACCTACATATACCCTAAAAATTTTGATATCACGATATTAGTGGTAACTTAAAAATAACTAGGTCAGGTAAATTATTCAAACTATATTATGTTTAAAAGCCACAAATCAAAATTACTACGGCGGAATACAGTGAAATAATGTTTTGGAAGTAAATGCGAGAATAAAGTTTGATAGCCGCCACGTGATTTTTATTAATTTATTTCGTAACTTTTGCATACATTTAATTAATCCAAAGCCTGGAAGAGAGCACCATTGAGTGGGATATCATTGAATAGCTCCTGAACCATTTAGTTTCCGGTATTTCAATTTGCTTTTCGATAAAATAAAAATAATCAAGTTTTAATTAATATTTTGAATAAAACAATACGATGGTATAGAAAAAATGAAACAGAAAAGAAAAAATTGCAATGGTACTCTAACCTAATGTGTATCCGACATGGACTTGGCCATTTTTCAATTATACCAATTTAGTTTTCGGTGGTTCAATACGCTTTCTCATAAAATAAAAATAACAAACATTAAGTGGTAACTAATATTTTGGATAAAATAAGAAGATCGTATAGAAAGAGTAAAACAGAAAACGAAAGATTGCTACGGAACCCTAACGTAATGCGTCTCTGACATGAACTTGGCCTTTTTGAAACTATACCAATTTAGTTTTCGGTGGCTCAATACGCTTTCCGAAAAAATAAAGACAACAAATATCATGTGTTGGTTAATATTTTGGAGGAAACGTAAGAAACTATAGGAAAAATAAAACAGAAAATAAAAAAATTGCTACGAAACACTAACAAACTGCGTCCCTGACACACACTTGCACGTTTTTTCAAATTTAATTATCGGCGTCTCAATACGCTTTTCGATAAAATAAAAATAACGAAAATCATGTTTTAAAACTAATTTGTTGATTAAAACAAGAAGATAGTTTAAAAAAAAATAAAACAAAAAAGAAAAAATTTCTACGGAACTCTAATGTTATGCGTCTCCGACATGGACTTGGGCTAGCAAAAACTATATCAATTTAGTTTCCAGTAGCTCAATATACTTTTCGATAAAATGAAATAACAAAAATCATGTGTTAATTATTATTTTGGATAAAACAATAAGAACCCTAGAAAAATAAAACTGAAAAGAAAAAATTGCTACAAAATTTTTACATACTGCGTCTCTGACACGCACTTGCCCGTTTTTTGATTATTCAAATTTAGTTTCCGGCGTTTCAATACACTTTTCTATAAAAATAACGAAAATCATGTTCTAAAACTAATATCTTGAATAAAACAAGAAGACAGAAGAGAAAAAATACAACAGAAAAGAAAAAATTGCTACGAAACTCTAACGTAATGCGTGTCCGACACGGACTCGGCCTTTTTGAAACTATACCACTTTGCTTTCCAGTGGCTCAATACGCTCTTCGATAAAATAAAAATAACAAACATCGTGTGTTAATTAATATTTTGAATAAAATATGAAGATAGTTTAGAAAAAGCAAAATAGAAATGAAAAATTGTTACGGAACTCTAACGTAATGTGTCTATGACACGGACTTTTTTTTGTATTGGCGTTGACTGATCAGCCATGCAGCCAGTCACGAAGTGTTATTTTATTCAAAAATATATTGATATCAAGATTAAAAAACAAATTCTTCGCTGGGTTTTGAGATATTGAAAATATGAGTTAACATAGGTGTTTAATAGGGATACACCCTTCACGCCGCTGGGGTCTTTCAGGGCGTCTTTTGATTAGACAAATACGAAAGACCACTATAACAGGATGTATATTGAAGGATAAAATTTGGAGTATGAGATCATAGTTTTAAATTTATTTTATGTAGGTAAAGCATAATTGCATTATATACTTCTATTCATTAAAAGGACTCTCAACTTTACAATTGTTTAACAAAATTTCAAACAGTGTATTTGACACGAACTTGGCTGTTATTTTATTTTAATTAAAGTAATTTATTTTTTTGGGTTTCAATACGCTTTCCGATAAAATAATAATAACAAAAATCATGTGTTAATTAATATTTTGGATAAAACAATAAGAAATGATAGGAAAATTAACACAGAAAAGAAAAAATTGCTACGAAACTCTAACGTACTGCGTCTTTGACATGCACTTGGCCATTTTTTAATTATTCAAATTTAGTTTTAAAATTAATATATTGGATAAAAAAGATAGTATGGGAAAAAATAAAACAGAAAAGAAAAAATTGCTACGGACCTTTAAGGTAATGCGTTTCCGACACGGACTAGGTGTTATTTTTATCTATACCAATTTAGTTCCCGGTGGCTTAATAAATTTTCCGATAAAATAAACAGTACAAAAATAATATATTAATTAATATTTTGGATAAAGCAATAAGAAACTTCTGTGACTCACATTTGGCTATCTTTATTTATTCAAATTTAGTTTCCAGCCTCTGTTTTCGATAAAATGAAAATAAAGAAAATCATGTTTTAAACATAATATGTTGGATAAAACAAGAAGATAGTATATAAAAAATAAAACAAAAGAAAAAAATGGTACTGTGCTCCAAGTGCGTCCCTGGTATGTAAATAGTTGGTTGTTTTTTTAATTATACAAATTTAGTTTTCTGTGTCTTATTACGCTTTTGGATAAAATAAAAATTTCAAAACTGATGTGCTAATTAATTATCTTGGTTGTTTTTTTAAATTATCCAAATGAAATTTTGTCTAAATTTTCATAGAAATTACTCCAATTAATTTAAAAAATGCATATAAATACGATGAAAAGAACTGAAGATTTTAAAATAAATATGAAACCAATTACAAATTCCTGAAAAATCCTTTATATTTTCATGGATAATATTCGAAAGTTTCGCAGAAAATTTAAATATTTAACAATGAAGAACGACATACTGAAATCTGGCGCTTTTGCTAAATAATTTGTAAGCTTGCTCATCTTTCAAAGTAGACACAGTTGTCAGTCGTATTTAGTTAGTTTAAGGATACCAAATAAATACTTGCCAGTTGTAGCGTCATTGACATTTTTTCATATTATAATTATTTTTGTACGTTATGCAGATATGCAACAAATTCAGTGCGAATAATAAGTATTTCCTTTTTTCAATCATTTTGCCTTAAATTAAGATCATAGCCAACTAAATTTCCAGTCAAGCTATAGGATTATTAATAGATATCGTGTCAGTGTTACTTTTCGTCTGGAACGAAATTTTCTGAATATTTTCAAAATTTATATAACTTTGTTTATTTTACCATTTTTCCAAATTATTTTAATTACTATTGAAGTAAATATACGTGATATACTTATACTAATTCTCATCAAATTAAAAGAATTATGTCCAAGTGAAACAATAAACGTTTTATAATAGATCGCAAGCTGTATATTGATTATTTTTACAATTTTCGCAGCAGTTACTTCAAGTAATTTTAGTACAAAACATCCTTATATGTTTATACATTCTTTTTTGAAAATTAATAAGTTATTTTAAAGTTATCAGTTAAGTCGAAAAAATGACCTGCATGGCTATTGTGTCTCTCTTTATTGCGGTGCCAGTTTAAAATAATATAAATTTTAAATGCTGCAATTTGTTAAAATCAAGGTATAAATAAAAAAAATTATAGGTATCGAGATTGTGTGATATTAAAAATAAATAAATTTAAATTTGTTAACTTACATTATATATATATATATATATATATATATATATATATATACATATATATATATATATATATATATATATATATATATATATATATATATATATATACATATATATATATATATATATATATATATATATATATATATATATATATATATATATATATAAATTAAAACTTACTTTGCTTTCATGATTAAAATTATCTCTAATAAAAAGAGCTCCTACGGCCATTCCGAGCTTTTTATTAGTCCATTCTACACACTGGGACCATCGATGTCTTTCACTTAGCACACCCTGTAAAATTTTACGAAATTCGACCCTTTCTCTCTGGTAGTCGTCTATTAAATGGGATGATAAGGACATAACAAGCCGCCATAATACGTAGTCGTGAATTATACTAAAAATAAGTTAACATTAACTACGATACAAATGAAAATAGATATTTTTCTATAACTATTTAAAATTAAATTCCTTACTTATGAAGCTTGTATGATGTAATAAATTTATTACTTAATATACAATTTTCGGTGTAAAACCATTAAAATATAGCATAAACGTGGCTCTGTGACCAGATAAAATTGCAGACATGGTCTGAAGTTGGACGTAATATTGAAACAAAATATATCAAGAAATATGGTTATGGTATAAAGGGTGCTACCTAATAATATATTGAGGGAAGCTAGAATAAAATGTCTTATCTAATTACATATGTATGTACCTACAATAAAAGTTTCTAGTGATAAGTTTTTACATGTAAAAGTCAATGATAATGATAAAATTTAAAATTGGAATAGTCTGTACTGTTGATTTTAAAATAAAATTAAAAGAATACTTGCTGTAAAAATGTTTATACTGTACAGATTCTTTTTTAAACAGCAGTAATAATTGAAGATGCCTGTCTTTTTGGCGTTAATAATTAATTAGTTTTAGGTCTTAACAAGTTGACAATTCCCATATAAATTGTAATTTGGTCTTATCTAATTACATATGTATGTACCTACAATAAAAGTTTCTAGTGATCAGTTTTTACATGTAAAAGTCAATGATAATGATAAAATTTAAAATTGGAATAGTCTGTATTGATGTTCGCACTAAAACTTTAAATATGTTTACTGTTATTTTGATTTTAAAAGTAATAAAAATATTGTTATATTTAGTCGATATGATTATCATTAAAACATACTATTGATTATTTTTTCAAGAAGTAACATTCAGCAAAAATGATAAATTTACTATACTTTTTACGAAAAAAAAATTATAGTCAAACTGATATCTAAAAAATGACTGAGTCGAAAAAATTTAACAATCGGATCCACTAACATGGTTTAATTTTAAAACTGTCCTAAATTGACAGCAGACGGCATAAACTCACAAGAGTAACAATAAGTCAAGCAAGTTTTTAACCTTAAAAATACAAGCATAAAAAAATCATTTCCTCTTATTACTGAATCTGCAAAAATAGAAAAATTTATTTATTTTCGATATACAATTATTTCCCTTACGTATTTCAAGGCTTTATCGCAAAATTCGTATCCTTAATATCTCTATATATGCGTTTATTTGTTGACATGTGTATTATGACAATATTGTAAGCAAAACGGAAATGGCCGACTAGAAGATTTAGACTTAGTGAATCTGGCTGTAAATTTTTATAAATAAATAAAAAAGTAGGGTGTTTTAGAAATATCACTTTACAAACAATTTTTCCATTTTAATGTAAAAAAAAGATAATAAACAATAAATAACTTCCAATACGTAACTCAAGCCTGCAAGGGAAATTAATGTTACCTATGTCCTATGAAAGAGCGATTGCGCTCATCTTCAGTTGAAAGTTGAAGAATATTGACCTTCGAGACTTTAAAAGCTTAGTTCTCCAATATTTAATGCGGAATTTGTTCATTTTAGTCTATATTAATCTAGGAATAAGAAAACTTCTGCAGGTTTAAGATAAAGAAAGTTATAAATGTGTTAAATATTTTCTTGGGTTAATGTTTTATGTTAAAAGGAACCAGTCACTGAACTATAATAAAACTTTTGTTTAATGAAACTAATACAGTAAAGCTTATAAGCTATGGTCAGGTAACAGGATAAAATTGTGGAGTTTAATTATTTCATGAAATAATCTTCATACCTTAATAACTTTAAGAGGTTTGATACATTGTAGAGTCATACAATAAAAAGATCGATAAAAAACAACATAAATGATATAAAGATTGCTGTTTTGGCATGTAATCCTTTGATATCTCTAAAGATATAATTTATAGTGAAAGTATAAAAATTTTCTAATTGGTGTAGATGCATATTTTTGACCGCTTTTAGACTCATTAAGTAAAGAAGTCTTTGTATATGAATTAAAGGTTTCAAGACACTTTAGCACTTAAACAAGCTGCCAACCTTAAAATATTATGGCAAGCATATATCTATTTTTGTTGGCTTATTTAAGTAAAGTGTGAAAAACTAGGACAGGAACATGTAAACTGTTTTACTACGACATATATCGGCGTGTTAAAGTGTAGCAAATATCACACGGGGGGAACAGAATCTGTTTAATACAGGGATAATATATTGATTGAAAACGTGACCTGAATTGATATTTGCATCAAAATATTTAAAAGTATCCAGGCTACCTAAGATAAAGAGGACCAGTATGGGAATCTCGGACGCACTAAGAGATGCGGATTAGAATAAATGGAAAAAAGTTGGGTTATTTAAAAACCAATGATATAACCGTCATACATTTTTGATATGACTTTGAAGGTTTGAGTTTTAAACATAATCTTTGAATCTTAAATTTGTGACGTTAATATTAAAGTTAAAAACCGATAAAACTTTTTACAGCGACTTTTAATGAGCTTAAAGAGGATGTTACTGATTTTTTTATTTGACATTTATTCTTCGAGCAACCATGACCAAATCATTTTTTTTAAATACGGTCCTGATTTACCAATGTCAAATTTTAAAAGCCATTTTATTTACAATTCAGCAATATATCACACATTGCGATTTATTTACATTTTGAGAAAAATTTTGAAACCGAGGAAGTGCTTAAAAAGTTGGTTCTTAAAATATTTCAAAGTATCGCCCCAGTAGTGCTAAACAATGTATTAGATTCTATAGTTTTAGGGTGCTACTCAGATTTATGTTTAGAGAATATCGGCAATTCTTTTGAACACCTTCTGCTCTCTTAATTTCTTTTATTTTGATGTTCAAATTACTATTATTATTTGGAGGTACAATTAAGCAGACAATGGGAAATGTATCAATAACCGGCGCACAGTAGTCGAAAATGATCTAAAAACGGAAAAAACCCCAGGCACGCTTCATTTCTTTCAAAAATTTTCTAAATAAAGGTCAACTAGGTTTTTGATACGTTGCATACATCTCGACTATTTTCAAGCACGTAGGAAAAATAGTTTTCAAGTATTAGCCGTATTATGAGGGTTTTACATTATTTTTGCGACGTTAATGAAACAGATTATCGTGTTGGTGAATTTCGCCAACCTGGAGGGAATTCATTCTACAGTTAGAAGGTAAATTAAGTTCTCATGCAATTAAATTTGCTTATAATTCTGTATTTTTCTTGTTTTTTTTTTAATTCCTAATATTTTGAAAATAAAACTTCGACTATGAATAAAATTAAATAACACTACTTCTTCTAAATACACTTTACAACAGTAGTTTTTTTAATTTCGTCGTCCACTGGTACCTTTTTGGTAGTTTTGGGATCGGTGCGCAATGTGTAAATAAAATACACTGAAGAAACTTAAAGGAAATTAAACACATCTTCATTTGTGTAAAATCGGAAGTACTTTCGGGAGTAAGCTGGGCGATAGGCGCCATAATCTTTGTTTTGAGCTTCCTGTACCTCTTCTGTCAACATCCACAGAGGAAGTATCGAAGCGGAGATTATGACACTATGCATAAAATTTTATGTACAGTGTTCGGCATGTAGTACCACTTGTACTTGTCAACGTAGAGATTTTCCGATTTTCTCAGAAGTTTTTGGATTTCCCGACCACTCTCCAAAAAAAGTTCAGCTAACTCTCCGTTTGAGAACTTTAATTCGTTCATCCTAATACACAGTGAAACAACAGCGGGAAAGGTATTATCTGCACTGAATCCAATCATGATTTCATTAGGTTCCTATTGACTTATCTTTGTTCGGCGACATGTTTCAACAGCCTGCGTTTGTACCAGTTGAATTTGACTTTACAAATAAAGGAAGATGAGTGATACTAGTGGGTATGATAACCATAAGCCACACGAGATATTGATGTTGTGTTGATATTATGAGTACTATAGAGCAGCTGAAAGGACGATCTGAGCGACCCACTAGTTAGCTCCGCTCGCATGCCAATAATTCGTTATTTTCCGTACTTTGCTTGGCTTATTTGAGATAAAAAGACCTGCCGTAATTTACCGCAGCTGCTCTTTGGATTTCTAGTTAGTATACATCCTACTGAGAGTATCTAGATCAAAATCAAGTCGGCGCAAGGCACTTTCATGCATTTTGAAGTTAAAAACATGATCTCGTCATTCTGGCATCGAAGTCGGCAGGTTTTTAATATCCTACCGACATACTTTGGAATTTATATTTTATGTAGCAGTTGTTTTTTCGAGTCTTGCTCTCGGTTCGATACAGTTCCACTGACGAGACCATAAGGTGGTCGAAACGCGTCAAAGAGAGGACCAGAGATGTATTTGCAGCAAACAAACTGTTTGTATATATTCTTTCATTTTCTCTGCTCGAATGGATAACATATATATACAAATATTTAAATACGGCAGATAAATTTCTTTATTTCTTACTGAAATTTACATTTTTTAAAAAATCATCTGCATTCTTGTCATACCCGAGTATATCTGGGATGAGTGAAAGTGCCCATATTCTTGTATTTTTTTGTTGTTTATCGTAGTAGGTATTGGTTGGTATTTTAAGTTCACGTTTTATAAATATTCTGAAATGCATTTCCGTATATAATTAATATTAGAGGGTTTACTAACTGTAAGAACCTATTTTTCTAAAATTAATAAAAAAATAAGATATGTACATTAAAAATTTTTTAATAACGAGCCCAAATATTCAAAATGTAAATTTAGAATAAGAAGGGCTTTTAAAATTTTACATTCGAGAAATAGGACTTTATTTAAAAAAGTTAGCTTAATGATGGTTGTTCGAAGACAAAAATCAAATAAAAAATTGATGACATTACTTTAAGCTTCTTAAAAGTTACTGTAGAAAAGTTTTAGTTCTTTCGTTCAAACTTTAATACTAACACCAGAAAAAATGTAATTCAAAATCCAAAAATCCTTTTTTTTTTAATAACTCCAGTAGTACAAGGTATCAAAAGTTGTTAACAGTTATTTTATCGAACTTGTTTAATTTAAAATATCATAAATTTAAGTTATCAGGCCTTTTTGAGATATCTCATATAGTTAAAATACTTAGGTAATAAGTACGTTAGCTAACCGAAATTTTTTTATATAAAGCTTTTCCTTACATCCGTATAACGAATTACACAGTAAATAACCCTCTTTTAGAATTTAAAATATTTAATTAGAACGCCCCTGTGTCTCACCGCTCGTTTGTTTTACCGTATCCGACACACGTTCATCTCCATGTTGATGTAATCGGGAAAGGGAGGCATGTACGATCAACATATACATACGGGTAGTTCTTATCAGTCGGGTCATTGTATAACACTTTGCTTAAACACATAAAAGCATTTGTTTTAACTTGTTAAGTTGGTTTACATAAGGGTTTGGCTTGGATAAGAATTAATAAATATATCGTTTTTTCATCTATTTCGTGTTATGTTACTGCTTTTCTTTTATTTTAATATTTAAGGAAACAGTAATTAGTTATTTGTGCAATATCATGTGTTGAAATATAATATATATTAATATTAATAAATACACTGTTCTACATAAAAATCTTCCCCGCCGAACTATTGTGTTTTTTTGATAATTTCGAACTCTATCATCCTTACATTGACCTGTAAATTGTCGTATCACGAAGCACAATCTAGAGAACATCAACATGTTTTGATAGATTCAAAGTCGGTATAAGGCTATACCTTTGCGATATATAAGTCGTTATAGCCATAGAAGAAATATACCAAAAATTCCTATCCTGTGCTGTAATTTTGACGCTCCTAAATGGTACGCCAAACTGATACGACGGCTCATTCATAAAAAGCAATTTACAATATTGTCAATGATTAGATGATATCAGTATTTTGATGTGATATTATACGTGCTTTTGTTAGAAACAAGTATAAAAGATTTAAATTTTCGGATTTATGTTGAAAACATGGCAATTCTGTATATCCCTTCCTACCGACTAAGAGGAGTAAGCTCCACCTTTTTATCGATTTAAATGCAAGGTTGCCGCAGCCCAGCGAAGTTTTACTGAAAGGTTTGATCGTTACAACGTTCCCTTTGTAAACTTAAACAAATATAATAAACCAAGGGATAAAAAAACTTGTACTCGTAGTTTAGATCAACTATCCAATACGGCAACACTGCATATACATAATTCCGTGCCGTTTTTCTACTTATAGTAAAAACTATCTTTTATCAATGACCGAGATTTAATACTTAGCGCTTCCAATCCTCCCATAAGAATGAGCCGTCTTAGTATAATTCGTCAATGTTATAGCATAGCGGGGTGCGACGTTGCCAAATCTATGTTTTCTTTAAGTTTAGAGAAATTGTGTACAATATAGCAACACCTCATGGGGGAGCATCTGGAGATGGACCCCATTTACGAAGTCTCAGCCCCCTAGAGTTTAAAGCAACGGAGATACCCATCAAAATCCATGTAATTATAAATTTTACCATACCCCGTAGTCGGCGAAGGGTCAGCTACTTATTGAAGGGCCCTTGTATAAAAAATTATGTCGTCGCTTCTGGTACTCTCAATACCCGATGTTTTTAGAAAAGACCAGATGTACGAAACGAGTATATAAGCAGCCGGCCGGTCGTCCGAGGATCAGTATGGTATATATGAGCGAAGTGTAAAGAACTAGCGAATAGTGATAGCATTGTAGTAGTGCTATTAGTTTCACCGTGTGTAAACGATACCATCATGATCCTGTGTGAACAAATCGAATAGTTTGTGTTATATAACTGTTAAAGTGACCATGAAAGCTCAACGAAAGACTTTGAGTCCACTTGTAAGCCTACGAGTTGCATTTTGGGTGCAAAGTTGGCCATTAAGACAAAACTTGGGTTTCCAAAATTTGTTGCCACACTTGCTCAAGAACTTTAACTGGATGAAGTCTATGAAGATTGGCGTTCCAATGATTTGGTAGGAACCACAGAATTATATTGATGATTGCTACTTTTGCTTAATAAAAATCCTGGGGTTTTCTAATAAAAGCAGATATAAGATTGAATATCCTAATATCCCCTCAGCCATGAGTCCTGTATGTAAGCTTCAAGAAAAATAAGAAACCGACTAGGATGAACTAGATGATGATGAACTGTCCCATTTTATATCTCGATCTTATTCGTGATTTGGATCTTCCAAAAACAAAGTCACAGCTGCATGGATCTCATTTACAGCAGTGAAATCTCTTACGAAAGGGAGTGAAAATTTCCACGTTTCGGAAAAGACAGTCTATGCCGGCAGTATTTTTCTAAATGGCAAATGACTTACTGTCTCGATATTTCGGGTTTAATTAACAAACAAGTTTTTTCTGTAAACCTAATGAATGACGGACTGCTTATTGACTTTTCGAATATAAGTTTAGAGGCACTTTTATTGCCTAATGGAAATGAACAACCATCTGTTCCCGTGGATCATGCTGTAAATATAAAAGAAACGTATGAGAATATGCGTATATTATTTCAAAGCATAGAATACGAAGATCATAAATGGAATATATTTGCCGATCTAAAAGTTATTGCACTACTTACAGGACTGCAGAGTGGCTACACAAAATATTATTGTTTTTCATGCGAATGGGACAGCAGAGCCACAAACCAATATTATGTCGTTAAAGAATGGCCGTTACGTGAAAATGTTATGCTCGGTCTCAAAAACGTCCTTAATGAACACTTAATAGGGCAGCAGACAATTTATTTACCTCCTCTGTACAAAAAACTAGGGCTTATAAAAATTTTTTTTAAAGCTTTAAATATAAAAGGAAATGCTTTTCTTTATTTAAGACGAAAATTTGCGTGTATAAGTGAGGCAGAGCTTAAAGAAGGAAGGTTCGTTGGGCCTCAAATACGAGAACTTTTTAAAGACGAAAATTTTGAAACTAGACTTTCGAAGGGCATGAATTGCCTTCAAAAGTGTATGTAGCAACTTCCTAAGTAACAAGAAATCGGAGAACTACAAAGATCTAGTTGAAGATCTTATCCAACCTTACAATACATTAGGTTACAACTGTTTCTTAAGCTGCATTTTTTTTTACTCCCATTTGGAATTCTTCCCTGACAATTTTGATGCAGTTTCAGATGAACACGGCGAAGAATTTGACCAGCAAATTGTTGAAATGGAAAAAAGGTATAGTGGATAACGGACCCCTAACATGTTAGCGGACTAATGTTGAACCATCAAACGGGAAACCGATCTCAGCGAATACAAGATTTCCTTTTCTAAAAATTTATGGGGTAAAAACCAAGCTCCTATTTGAATTCAGCACATTAGAGTCGGTAAAAAAAACCCAAAAAATAGGGAGCGACAAAACATTTCAAATGCACAACATTGATATTTAATAAATAAAATAATAAAATAAATAATGAATACTGATATACATTTTTTCAAATTACTTTCGATTCTCCTTAAACTGAAATTCAAAAATTTTTATTTTGCAGCGGTCAAAAGCATGTCATTTTATACATTACCGTCTACATTATTGAAAATTAAATAGAAATATCTTCAAGGATATGTAAGAGTGTTGAGACTACAATTTATATTTTTGAAGAAACTTTAATTGTACTTACCGTCGATCAGTTTCTGCTAAAATTTTTCCTAGTTCTACAAAATATGATAATCCATAAGCTACTACCGGTTCATCATCATCAATATCAACATTAAGGAATGACCGGAAATATTCCAACCAATTTATTTGTGGTACTATACTTTGTAATTCTCGAAGCTGAACTTTACGATAAATAACGCTTGTATCATGCCTGTCTTGTTCCGGTAATGATGCCTAAAAATACATTAATTAGAAATGGGGAAAACGGATGAATAGGGGCTCAACAAATAAGTTTTAATTATTTATCCCAGATAATTATAGATATTTTCATTTCTCAGCTTAATTATATTTAATTTTTCATAATCATTTATTTTTGGATCAAAGGAATTCATCATTCTCATGATGTTTTAAAACTCCAATTAAAATATAGCTAAACGTTCACGTGTAAACTTTCATTAGTCCGCAATAATATATTATGCTAGTGTAGCCAGATTCTTCAAAGTGCAGTTAAGGTTGTCTGAAAATATCCTATAAAGGGAGGAAATAGATAAAGTTTTTCGATCAGCTTATGAGACCTAACATGGGCGAACTTAGTTTGGATTATCCTATATTTTCGACTCTACTTTTGAAATTAGAAACAAAAGTTGGCAGTGAAAAGAGGTATAAAAATTACTTACGAAGTCATAAAGCAATCACTATTTTTATATTCTTATACGTACGTTAGCAAGTCTTCTTTCAAAATCTATAACGCTTTGCAGTTCTTCATATGCAGTTGTTTTATTTGCGCCAAGAAGAACTGCTATATTTGTCATATATTTATGATAGGCCTGCATGTCTCCTTCGCTACTTGATTTTAGATAGTAATCTCTACTTGGTAATGCTAAAGACATTTGGTCCATCTGAAAATAAAAGTAACCTTAACTTAAATGTATAAAATTGCAAAAAAATATATTTAATAGACAGTTCATAATACAGTTTACAATACAGTTTTAAAATTAATGTTCGTAGGTTAAGATGGCGAAACTTTCGGTACTGAAAATGTAACCTCTATCCCTAATATTAAAAAATTTTTGGCTACCAATTAACGATTCAAAAAGCGAAATGCATGTTTATTTAACACAATGTTGAAATCAGTCAAGTTAAAATACTAGCCTATAACGATATTCTAATTATTTTCAAGTTAAAAGGCACATTTAGCTGAAATGGAAAACTGCGGATAGCGAAACAATATTTTCAATATTTTCTTAATAAAGAAAAAAAAAACAAAAATACAATTTTTCGAAAACAATTTTAAATTTGTTTTTATGATTAAATAGCTATTTATTTCCAACAGACCCACGGCCCCCTTACAATAAATTCAAACGTAGATAAACAAGCTAATAGGATAAAGTAAATAAACTAATAAAGTAAACAAACTAACTAAAGCTACAGTTAATCTAAAACTAAAAACTCATTTAAAATCAATTCACCATCCATTTGAATATCGAATTTACAAGCTGAAGACATACAATATTCTTATAAACTATCCATGTACATAGCAAAGTCGCAAGCTACAAAGGATACCCAGTCGCATAGTGTAGAAATACGATTAAAATTGTTGCACATTTTGTAGATGGGACATTGGAATAAAAAGTTTGACCTAACAAGGGCGGTGGAGAAAGCTGGTGGATGCCTGGCACCAACATGGGGAACGTGAAATGATAGTTGCTCTAACAGAAATGGGCAATCAATCCTCGCATTCACAAGCTTATAAGTTACGGCCTACAGCCAATGAGAGTTCCTTAAATCTTGCGGTCATGATTGAAACCCCACTGAGGATAAATGTTGTCCTCTCTAAACATTAAATATTTTGGAAATTTCTTTTGGACGGCCTCTATGGCAAGGCTATGAAAATTGACCCATAATCTAGCCTAGATCTTACGTAACTATAATGCGGCAGTTTGAAAGTGGCTGTGCTAGAAAAAGGTTTGCAGTTTCACAGAATAAAATCCAATGTTCGAGATGCGCTAGCCACCATCTGATAATGTGGGGAATAAAGGAGAAACTCGGATCGAAGACGACACCCAGGTCCGTCACAATATAGCATCTATTAACGATAGAACTATTTATATGGTAATTAAATCGAACAGGATTTTTTTTCCGAGAGTCAGAAACAACATTACATTTAGAGATGGTGAGATCCAGCTTATTGGCAATCTTACAGACCTCTGGAAAAACCCCGCTCTTCAAAAGCAGTTGGAAGATATAACAAAGGGGAGCGCTCAGAACAATGGAACAGTCCCTCACCAGAAAGCTAGGAACACCATCCAGGCCAGATGTGGCCTTATTTTTAAGTGACTTGCAGGCCCAAGAAACATCCGTGGGAGTGATTATGGGAATGTTAATGGTTTCAAAAGGTTCCCCAGAAGTAGAAATCTCAGAGGGCTCCGAGTCTTTATAAACATTCTTGAAGTACTCCGCAAACGCTGAGGCAATATTATGAGACCCATGAAGTGGATGGTTTTCTTGGTCCATTATAGCTGGAATGCGTGACTGAGCTTTTTTACTTTAAACGAAAGTCCAAAAAATGGGAAGGATCACTACGACTATGACTTTATTAACCTATGCAAAGTCATGTACTTTTCCAGGGATTAAGTAGTTTTAGGAGTTTGAAGATGTCAACGCATCTTCTCCTTTTTGAAAATGTTGGTAATCAATTCACCCGTAAACCAAGGGGGAAAACGCCTTCTTTGCGAGGTATACAGGCAGCAAAGTTGTAATTTAAGATATTATAAAATGACCGACAGGCAGCCACCATGGAAGTAGATTCAGTAACTGGATATCAATCGGTGTGGAGCATCATTTTGTACAGGCTCGCAAAGTTGGCTTTGCGAAAATTGAATTGAGGTTGATCAGGGTTGCGTACAGATTAAAAAGCCATAGTTTCGTAACAAACACATAATATCATTGGGTGATATAGCAAAATAGATATACAGATATGTTAGGTAGTAGTAGTAGTTATTAATTAAGGACACATCAACTCATAAGATTTTTTAGTGATGGGACCTAGTTTAATATAGGTTCTGAATCACGGTCCTCGACACTCAACCAACCCCGAGTTTTCACTTTTTGTCAGTTTTCGGGTCTATCGACTGTTGGCTACAGTACTCGGTATTCCCAAGCGGTTACCCATCCAAGTACTAACCGTGCCCAGTGTAGTTTAACTTCGGCGATCTGACGGGAATCAGTACTTTGTACGTGGCAAGGCAGTAGCTGGGTATATTAGGTAATTAAAGCTAATAAAAGAAAAACTGAATTATAAAAGATATCTTAATCAAAAACCACTTTATATTTATGATATTTTGACACTATTTTTTGATATTTTAACTTACTCATTATTTTCGAGCTAACGCGTTTAACATATATTTCTTTAGTAAGTAAAATAACATATTTGCCGTTTGACTTTACTTACTGATAATGTTTTTTTTATTACCGAGCTTTCTAAAAACTTATATGTAATTGGATATTTTTCACAAACTTTTAGAATAAAATGATTTTCTAGTCAAACTTACCCAATTTATCTAATATATTTCCAAATCAATAAATAGTGAAGGGTAAAATCAATTCAATAGTAAATAATATATAATAACGACATAAATTTCCATTAAACTTTTAATGAAGCAATTTACAAATACGAATTAAGTATAATTTTATGATGGATACACATGCTTTATCAATTAATTTTGAATTTTGAATATCATTGTTAATTACAATAAAATAGAATATAAAATGGATTATAAACAGCATATTATTTTTCTTTTAAAGCGAATAATATAACGTGAATATGAAAAGGTAATAAAGTCCTCAGGCAATAATTGCCAGCCGTTCGATATTCGTTATTATTAATTAGAATGAAAATGCTATTAAATGAAATTCGATTTCAAATTAACAGAACAACGCGAACAATACTTGTCAGTTTGGATGATAAAATGGATCTGACAGCTTAATTTGAATACTTTAAAATTCATAAAATTAATTTCGCGGTATTTGCAGTGAAGAATTATTTTTGTGTGGTTTTGTACAAAACATGTAAACTACTTTTGAAAAGAAAAAAGTTTTGTGAACCTGTCGCACAATATTGTAAAACTCTTATGTTTTTATTTTTTAGCTTGTTTAAGTATTTTTTGCGTATAATCTGCTTCTCTGATATTTTTCAATTGCACAAAAAATAACATAAAGTACGGTATTGCTTTGACATTTACGAAAAAAAGTTAACAAGAAGGAATATAAATTAAGCAAATGAGTTTAAATAAATATAATAGTTAAAAAACTGTATTACCCACCGCCTACCCACTTCTTACTTTGTGCGCACCTGGATGATGTTAACAGAGCTGTTCTTGTCATCAGGTCCAATCCACTGTTCTATCAAGAATCCCTCATTATAAATTCCTCGGATTTTGCCCAGCAGGACCTCTATAGAAACATTGGGTGGACGCCAGTTTATATTCGTGACTGGCCAGCCACCTAATGAATCTAACACATCTCGGAGAGGTTCATCTCCAACTTTACGGATCTGAACTAAAAAATAATAAGTGTAGTTGTCCGATATTTATATTTTTTAATAATCTTTGAAAATAAAAGTGATCAAGATTTTTTAGAATTTTACAATAATATATTTTTTAGGTTGTCATAATATGCTTGCATATGATAAACTTATTGATTTAAGATTCCCAATATAATTAAAGATGATAAGCAAATATTCATAGAAAAAAACATTACATTTCATCCTAGTTTTTATTAGTCATATAGGTAATATTGTTCAACGATATGTTTTTCCAAATGTGCGATATTTCTCGTTGCTTTTAGCACCATTAAAAGTTACAAATAAAAATATTCAAAATTAAATATCAGTAATACTAAATTAGAGGAAGTAAATTTCAATATAAGTTCTTTTTTCAAAAATTTGTAATTTAGTTCTTTATGTTTGTTACAAATAAACAGAGGGATTGATCATTTTCGTGAAGAAAACTTTTGAATTTACAGCTATATAGCTAAGAATTTGATCAGAAAAACAAAACTCTTTGGCTTTATTTTAAAGCATCTTCAAGGCTTTACAATAAAAGGATATCGATACACAAAATATAATCAATAAAACAGATATTTAAACAAACAAGGAAAGCACTTGATAAAAACTATAACACAATTTTCCAAAGAATCATTTTATCTGAGTTAAATAAAAAAAATAAAAATACATAAAGATTCTACATAATAATATTACGCAAACGAGGGTACACATAAAATAAGTACATATGCATAGATCTCCATCAGTACTAAAAGCGGTATTAGCTATGATTTAGTTAAAGAGGGGAACTTATCAGTAAAATTGATTATTTAAATATTTTTAAATATAGTTAAAAAATCAAATTCTATAAAAAAATTGAAATAACTGATAGATAAAAATTAGAAAGTTTAAAAACCAAAGAAACCTTTGAACTATGTGGGCAATCTTACTAAGATTATTCATATCCTTAAGTCCGTTGAAAATAATTTTCTGTACAAGTATGTTACTATAGTTAGTTTAAATATTGATAACTTCTATACTTTCAAAATCAAAATTATTTCCTGTTTCACGGCTATAAAGTACTAAAGCCGTAGTGTTTTCGATATTTTTAATGAATTTGTTATAATGATGAGTTTGGCCTATGTAAGACCAGGCGCGGATTCAAGGGGGAGGGGCGATCCCCCCCCCCCCAAGAGCTTTGAGTTCAGGAAAATAGTCCCGACTTTGCCTCTTATGCTACAGTTTATTTAAGAACTAAAGAGAGTAATAAATCATTTTTTACCCTTTTTCTCTTCGTAGACTACCTGTGTTTTTTTGTTCGGTGTCTTTGGCAAAATCTGTTTGACCGGGTTAGAAATTTTATAATCAAAAATACCGGTCTATAATAATGGGTACAATAGATATTTGGAAGTGTGAAGTTTTAAAAAAGATTTTAATCCTTGTCATAGGCGTCGGAAGGAGGTTTATTTTATCACTAAGTATTTATGACACTTTATTATATGGAAATCCGATAGCCCCAAAAAATAAAATAAACGTGTTAATTCTACACGCTTAATGAAAAGACACAAATACAATAATAAAATAATAAAAAAATTACGGCTAATTGGAACTAAATATATATAAAATTAAAGAGTGGGACACACTAAAATAAAAATATATAAACAACTAAATATATATATATATATATATATATATATATATATATATATATATATATATAAACAACGTTAAACAATAAACTACAACAAAAACCAAAATGTCAATAATAAATTGTGGTTAACCTGGTAAACATTACGTATCTAATTCGTAATCAAAGTCAGCGAAGCTGTCTTCGCTCAAATTAATTATAATTGGTTCCTCTATCTCACCGATAATGAGATCGAGTTTCCACATTTTGTTTTATTCTTTTATTATATAGATTTTTTCCAATTTTCCGCAGTAACTTTATTCAAAAAAATCTTTCAAAAATTCAGTTAAATTACTAATTTTGTAAGTTGTGTTATTTCTAGCAACTCCACCTTTAACTTGAGAGAGATATTTTCTTCTCCAATGGAGAGTTTTCGGACGACCTATAAGAACAAATTTCCTATCTGGTTTTTCCCAGCAAAATTAAGTTCTCTGAGCAATTTCTAGAGCTCAGTTCTTTTAATTTCAGGAAAATCTCGATTTTCATTGATTTTTGTTAGAATTTTGTCGACGGTTGGGACCTGCTTCTCATAATAAAATGTATGTACAACTCCTTTTATTGCAATTTTCATCTCTTCTTCCAACGAGGTTTTTCTCCTGCCTGTGATCGAATGTGACTTGGGAGTACTAACAATTCCAATTGTTTTTTTTTCTCCTTCCGTATTTGGTACATAGTAGATTTTCCAACTCCTGTCATGTTGGAACACATCTCAACACAGCTTTTAACATTATTATCTAGATATTGATATCTTAAGGCATCATAAACATTCATTGTAATAAGTTTTTCGTTGAAGAAAAAATGCCTTGGTTTAACGATTTTGGAATAAATATAGAGGTGGAAGCCATATCATTTGGGTATCTTACTAATCTCAAATAATATGTAAAAACAAACGCTAACAAGATAAATCACTAAAGCCACACTGTAAGGTGTACTTTGCTCACTGACAGAAATTAAATTGAACTATTAAAAATTTTATTGTTGCAGTAAATTTATAAAAGCTTATAATATTTAAATATAATTAAATATAATTAGTCGTCAGTTACCGGCGGCATTGGAGCAGGTACGTTAGAGGTTTCGGTAACAGTTTTATTACTCTCTCTAGTTTTTGATTAGAGTATAGGAATGTGTATGCTTGCGATCGCCCCCTCCTTTCCAAAAGCTCAGAGTTCAGGAAAATAGGACCGATTCTGCCTGTTATATTAGAAATGTGTATGCTGCTGGCAATCCTCCCCCCTCGTTGACAACTTGTTTTTTTTTGCGATAGCCGCCCCCAAGAGCTTTGAGGTGAGGAAAATACACCCGATTCTGCCTCTTATACTAGGAATGTGTATGTTACTGGCATCCCCCCCTTCTCCAAGAGCTTCAAATTCAGAAAAATAGACCCGACGCTGTCTTTTACGCTAGAAATGGGAATGTTTCCGGTGTCTTCTCCCACCCCCCGTCGACAACTTGCTTTCGCTTGCCATACTGTACTTTTGTGATATCACCGCCCCCCCCCTCATCCCACAAAGAGAGAGGCTAGATCCGCCTCCGTGTAAGACTTATTGCATGATTTACATAGTATTTAAACTACTGCACAAAGCAAGTCTTTATTAGGGATCTGTATTTTTTGTTTATTAAAAAAGTATTTTTCAATTGTGTTTTTATTTTTAAATGCCATGTATTGTAGAGTCAAGTATCAACTATGTTAGGTAAAGAGCAATAGTTGCAAAATTATACAGCTAAATAGTGACCTTTATAAGAAATATAATTTTTATATTGGCATGATAATGGCAAATACTGATAAGCAAACTAATAAGTAAGGCAAGTCGTAGCAAATTTTATGTAAAGTTACCCTAAACAATAACGAGAGAATCTAATTACTTACAAATGTCCATACAAGTGTTATAAAAAGTTTTTGCTTTTCGGGTAGCATCGTTATCTTCCAAAGTTATCGGTTCTTCCAACACACCTAAAACAAAATAAAATTATAAGTTTAACTCTATATATAAGTATACATGTTATTAATACAAAAAACATAAAAGTGTTGCGAGTTGCGTTTAGGAGTGGTCCCAGGAGAATAAGGAAATTTTCAAATCGAAAGTTTTCGAATATATTTAATGTTCATAACATAGAGTTTAACGCGGTGTTTTTGAAATATTTATATATAATAGGTGTGAATTTGAATATTTAGGTATACAGGTTGTCCGGTAAGTACCTCCTAATTTCTCAGGAGCTCAAAATATTCCTACTTTGTCATTCCTAAAGTGCCCCTTAATGGAGATACAGTGCCCTGAATATGTTTATCTTCATGAAATTTTAATATTTTGTAGAGGCCATAAAGACTTATTAAACCATACTACAGTAGATGTTTTAGATCATCAGAGAAGTCAGGAACGAACTTGCATCCACACTCGTTGGTCCTAAATTTTTGACAGGTGTTATTTTTAACCGACTTCTAAAAGAAGGAGGTTGTCAATTCGTCGAGTATGTATATTTTTTTATGTATGTACACCGATTACTCCGGAACGGCGGCACCGATTTGAATGAAATTTCTTACGTTATGTTCAGGAAGTTGCTGCGGTGGTCCCATATTTTTTTGGACGAAATTGGTCCAGTAATATCTAAGATGGCGCTGACAATATGGCGGTCAAAAAAATTAATTTTGTCTGAATTTCTTCAAAATTGGTATGGGGGAATTTTTGGGATTGTACACAACGAATCTGAAATTATTTAAAAAAAATTCAATATGGCGGACAAAAAAATTTAATTTTGTCTGATTTTCTTTAAAATTGGTGTGGGGGAGTTTTCGGGGTCGCACATAATGGATCCAAAATATTTAAAAAAAATCCAATATGGCGGATCCAATATGGCGGACAAAAAAGTCAATTTTGTCCGATTTTCTCCAAAACTGGTACGAGGGAGTTTTCAGGGTCGTACATAACCAATCTAAAATTATTTAAAAAAAATTCAATATGGCAGACGAAAAAATCAATTTTGTCCGTTTTTCTTCAAAATTGGTAAAGGGGGTCGCACATAACGAATCTGAAATTATTTTTAAAAAATTCAATATAGCGGATCCAAGATGCTGGATTAAAGATTCTACATCTCCCGATTTTGTCTAAAATCAGGATTGGGGTATTTTTGTTAGTGTTAATTATGAATTTAAAATATTTTTTGAAAAACGCAATCTGGCAGATTCAATATGGTGTCCTAAAAATTTTACATTTTTCGATTTTCTCTCAAACTGATATAGGGGGTTTTTGAGGGTGTAAATTTTGAATTTAAAAATATTTATTCAGAATTCAATATGTCAAATCCAAGATAGAGGACTAAAAATTTTACATTTTTCGATTTTGTTCAAAGGTGGGACTGAATCGTTTTTGAAGATGTAAATAACGAATATAAGTTTAGAAATTTTAAATTTCTGGATTGCATCCAAAATTGGTGCTAGGGGGCTTTGAAGGGTTTAGATTTAGATTAGATTAAGACTTATAATAATTATTTTGAAATTCAATATAACGGATGCAATATTGTGGGTTGAAAATTTTACCTTATTCGCATTTTTTCAGATTTGGTATTAGAGGGTTTTCGGGATCGTGTATTACAAATATGAACTTAATTTTTTACAACTGTTAAGTTGATAAGATACAATATGAGGGACAGAAAATTTTACATATTCCGATTTTGTCTAAAATTGATATTGTAAGGTTCTTAAGGCGTATACAAACTCAATATGCAGTACAAAATATATCGAGCTAAGAAATTTACATCTTCTTTAAGCATCGATATTGAAAGGTTTTGGGGCCTATAATACCAATCTAAAATTAATTTGAAATTTAAGATAGTGGATTTACTATGACAGACTAAATACTTGTTTGACATAATTTTACTGGTATTTGGAAAACTCTAAGAACCAAAGAATTTTTAGTGGTTCATTTTAGGGTGATTTACAACTTTGGAAAAAATGGGTACTTTTTTGCCACCTTGGAGTCACTGCGAGGTACACTAATCTCGATTAGTACTTAGTTCAAATAATTTATGGATATCATAATGAATTCTAAAACTGAAAATAAAAAAAATAAAATTTTTATAAAAAAATTGAACCGACTTCTAAAAGTGCGCTAAAAAGTGAAAAATACCTATAAATTTTTATATGAAATTGAACTTTTTGAAGTCGGCGTCAAATTATTTGTAAATGAAATAAATAACTACTAATATATACAAATTATGGTAAGAAAGCAATTACAAATAAAGTATTTTTAAGCTGTTTATGCAAATCAGATGTTGTCAGGTATTAGTTTGGCGACGACTTCAAAAAGTTCAATTTCATATAAAAATTTATAGTTATTTTTCACTTTTTAGCGCATTTTTAGAAGTCGGTTCAATTTTTTTTATAAACATTTTATGTAGAGCTAAAATCTGACTTTTTAAATACTTTGGTCATACCTCTTCAGAGAGGTACTCTTAATTTATTTCGATGAAACTAGCGGTTTTCGAGATAAATAGGTTTTTAAGCGAAAAACTCAAAAGTTATTAATGCTCAACACAAACAGGTAAAAATAAAATACGCAGGGTGTGCTGATGTGCTTTAATTGATGGGGAAGCGCTGTCTCACTTTTTGAAGGCAAGAAGATGTTATGCTAAAAGATTACCAGCTCAGATTTTGTCAAATCCAGAAACCTTTCAAAAGATTGATAGGGTCTCAATTGATTTACAATATTATTAAAATGCAAAAATAGGGAAAACGTTTAAATGTTATTTTGGCAAATGTTACGGGCTCCACGTATCTCAATACATTTTCTTATTCTATTATCATTACGGATTTCATTAGAATGATGTGCTGTTCTCGCTAGTATTTCTTTTCTAGTATTTACTGGTGTTGAATAAACGAGTTCTTTTAGATGCCCTTAGAAGCAAAAGTCTAAGTGATTTAGGTCTGGAGACCTTGGTGGTCATAAAACAAGACCATTTCGACCTATCCATCGAGAGACAAAAACGTTAGTTAAGTGTTGACATACTATACGGTTAAAATGAGGTGGACAATCATCGTGCATGTACCACCTTTGCATTCTTCTATCAAAAAGTACGTCTTTCAATAAATTACTTAAATTTTGCTGCAAAAATTGTAAATAAATCTCATCACTGAGTCTTCCTTTCAAAACAAATGGACTTATAAGGTTATTTCCGATGATGCCAGCTCACACATTTACAATAAACCTTTGTTGGTGTTGGTTGCCTTTGATAAACCGTTTGAAAGGTTTATGAACTTGGCAATATTCGAGCTGGAAATCTTTCATCATAAAGTTTTCTTACTTTCGAAGAATTTGACAGCGCTTCACCATAAATTAAATACATATGAGCGGGTAAGAATATTCTCCCATTTTTTAAAAGTATTTTTACTTGAATGCGGTTTTGAAAAGTTCCGTCAATAGTAATTCATTATGCACGTATTTACAATAACAACCTGGTTTTTACTTGTTTGTGTCTAGCATTAGTAACTTTTGAGTTTTCGCATAAAAGCCGATTTATCTCGAGAATCGCCAGTTTTATCGAAATAAATTAAGAGTACTTTTTTTGAAGAGGAATGGCCAAAGTATTTAAAAAATCAGCTTTTAGCTCTGTAAAATGACACCTGTCAAAAATTAGGGGCAACGAGTGTGGCTGCAAGTCCGTTCTTGACTTATCTGATGATCTAAAACATTTACTGTGGTATGGTTTAATGAGTCTTTATGGCCTCTATAAAATATTAAAATTTCATTAAATTATACAAGTCGGTTCAAAACAGAGCCGATAAAGTAAATCCCTGGGTACCCCTTTAGGACTCTGTATCTTCGTTAGAGGGCACTTGAGGAATTTTTTTATGACAAAGTAGGGTTATTCTGACCTCCCTTGCATGAAATTAGGAGGTAATTACCGGATAATCTATATAATCAGAGAGTTTTGTATACAGTTTGTTCAAAATTGGTGATGGATCGAAAACCACAAAAGACAGAATGAAGGTTATCGGGAAAATTTCAGATTTTTTTGCAGCTGTTTGAGTATTTGAGATATTTTGAAAGAGTTGGAGTGCAGCATTTTTAAAATTCGTTTTTACTTGTTTACTTTTGGAGATATTTTAAATCGATAAAATATTATTAAAATAACTTTTTACGAAGAATATATCTATTAAGTCAATTTTTAATTTAAATGTCTCATCAGCTTCTTTTTTTTTTATGATCTCCATATTGAATTTTAATTGTGTTCAAAAGATCTTTTTAAGCTTTCAAACGATGTACTGCAATTTGTAATAAAATATCACTTAAACCAAAGAAACTTTTTTTGCAAAGACGTCAAAATACGCCAATCACTATCATTCACTTATTTTACCACAAACAACGTAATTCCCTAGTTTTAAAATTTATAACGAATTTTTCATGATAAAAAGAGCGATAAACAATCAGTGCCATTAATATAAATTAAACTTCAACATTTTAAAAATAATTCAATATATATCCACTAGTTGAATAACATCAATACATATATCTTTTTAGGGTGCTAATTTAAAATTATTTTAAAATAATAGTTATCTAAAAAAATATTCTTTAATTTTGTTTATGTGTTTTGTATATTCTACGGAAAGTACTTGTGTTTTATTAAGAATTTTTTCATAAGGGCATCATTTTGTTACGGATATAAATCTAAAAATAATAATTTCTTTCACTTGAATATTATCGCGATAGTTTTCGATCTGATTTATTATTTCGTAATTTTTTTTTGCCTTAAAATGTATAAAAAAAATAATGGATCTTAAACCAGAAAAATGATTATTTGCCAACTAGAATAGATTAAATCATGCTTTCGGTATATTTGTAAATGTTTTCTTTTAAGACATTATACTAAGCTAAGTAACCAGATTTTCGAACAATATACGTGTTCGCTTTCCCCCACTGAGCGAGTCAATATTAATATTTTCCAAATCTCTCAGCGAACTCATTATTTTAAGCTTTAACGATTATAACTTTATCCCCGCAAGTTGAAAGAATCAACGAGGTTTAGATGATTAATTGGACAGATTAACATTTAATTCAATTATCTGGAATAGATATTTAGGCCGTAAATAATTTAGGGGTAATTAAATAGTAAATTTATTAACGGAAACACGCATATAATTTAAATATTTATGTAAATTTGGTTCAATCGATATATCTGGGTTAATAAGGAATTTTAATTTTTCAAAAATAAAAATATATTTAACTTCTTTTTTTAATGGATAAAAGTTTAAATATTTTTAAATTATAGTTATATAGCTTGTGATAATAACATGGTTTATTAATTTGAGGACGAGCGTTTTACGTGAAGTGTTGATTTTTTATTTCATATAATACTTTAGCAAGATACTATACGCCACTTAATAATATAAAATTGTTTTTTTAAATTGTTTTTTAAAACGATGTCAAACCTCCATGTATAGTTGGTCCAGTGTAGACCCGGGCGATATATATCGATACTTCAATGTATCGATACATGCAGCATCGATATTCGATATTTTGTATCGATATTGTCTCACATTGGAATACATAGATATCGATACATTTAAACAAATATTGTGTGGTTCCCTTGTAATCAGATTCGACTCCACTACGACTGTTAAATATGTTGATGAAACGATCCGCAACTGCGTTTTCGAACATCGAATGCACCCAAATATTGTAGTGAACTTCATTATGGCGGCGTAGATATACAGGTACTTTATCACGTTTTAATTGTGTAACAAAGAAAACTATAGGAATATACATGGAAATTTTTATGCAGGAAGGGCAGACCGCATGAATTTGCAATATCTTTTCTAAAATTCTGTGATTTGCAAAGGTCTATATTTGCGGGGCATCAATAATCTATATTTAGTCACTTTGGTTTGTTGTTGTTTATTATTTTAACTATGTCTCCTATGAAAAATATTGTTAAAACATATTTTATTAAGTTATAGACCGAAGACCCATGAAACTGTGTTGTTCACAGATAAATTTCAGTGGTACAATGGTACATCAATCAATTTGTTGTTACATTTGATAGAGAGAAGTTCCAAAATAAAACAAGTATTAAAATATGAACGATACCGAATGTATCGATATTTAAAATATCGATACTTTTATATCAATATATCGGCGTATCAATATTTTCTTATTCGATACGTAGTATCGATACATTTAGAGATATCGCCCGGCCCCACTCCAGTGAGAGAATATCCATGCCTCATTAATGTACGAGAATCAATTTGTTGTTACATTTGATAGGGCGAAGTTCCACAATAAAACAATAATAAAAATATGAACTATACTGAATGTATCCATATTTAAAATATCGATACTTTTATATCAATTTATCGGTGTATCAATATTTTCTTATTCGATACGTATCGATACGTAATATCGATACATTTAGAGATATCGTTCAGCCCCATTCCAGTAAGAGAATACGTCATCAATGTACGAAATATCAAAAATAGTTTTGAGGCTTGTTCTTCTTAATTTGTATAGAAATAATAAAAGAACGGAAAACAAAATATTATTCTTTTAATCCAAGCCATGTCTTAGAAAATCTGACATTATGGGTAGAGCAAAATAGAAAGAGACAACGGAGACAAGCTAGTCATTTTTTTCCCTCCGGGCCCGTCCTAAAGCCTGGATGCACTGCGGCCAGAGTGGGCGTATTGTACGCTGTGCATGTGTGTGCCATTTCGTCTTATAATGATGGCTTCAATTAAAACATTATTTTATTGACAGTCATCGTTCAACATTTTATTTACATTGTATTTTTGAGAAATTGATCATTCAATTAAGGAACTATGTTAAAATATTGCAATTCTTAGATTCTCCAGTAATCGTCTGTTCCCATGCAAGTCAGCATGCTGATCCTATAAAGATAACCGAATAGCATATTGCGAATTAGATATACAGTTGTTCTGTCACGATACTTAAGTATATAATTTTTTAAATATTTTTATAAAAAATTGAACCGACTTCTAAAAGTGCGCTAAAAAGTGAAAAATAACTATAAATTTTTATATGAAATTGAAATTTTTGAAGTCGGCACCAAATTATTTCTATATGACCTTAATAACTACCGATATACCGATATATACAAATTATGGTAAGAAAGCAATTACAAAGAAAGTATTTTTAATCTGTTTATGCGAATCATATTTTGTCAGGTATTAGTTTGGTACCGACTTCAAAAAGTTTAATTTCATATAAAAATTTATAGTTATTTTTCACTTTTTAGCGCACTTTTAGAAGTCGGTTCAATTTTTTTATAAAAATATTATTTTTTGATTTTTAGTTTTAAATTCATTATGATATCCACAAAATATTTGAACTAAGTACTAATCGAGATTACCTCGCAATAACTTCAAGGTGACAAAAAAGTATCCATTTTTGCCGAAATTGTAAATCACCCTCAAATGAACCACTAAAAATTCTTTGATTCTTAGAGTTCTCCAAATGCCAGTGAAATTGTGTAAAACGAATATTTAGTCTGTCATAGTAAATCCACTATCTTAAATTTAAAATTGATTTTAGATTGGTAATATAGACCCCAAAACTTTCCAATATCGATATTTAAAGAACTTGAGACGTAAATTTCTTAGCCCAATATATTTTATACTGCATATTGTGTTTGTATGCGCCCCAAGAACCCCTCAATATCAATTTTAGGCAAAATCTGAAAATATAAAATTTCCAGTCCCTCATATTGTATCTTATCAACCTAATAGTTGTAAAAAATTAACTTCATATTCGTCATACACGACCCCGAAAACCCCCTAATACCAAATCTAAAAAAATGCGAATAAGGTAAAATTTTCAACCCATCATATTGGATCCGCCGTATTAAATTTTAAAACAATAATTTAGCGTCTTAATCTAATCTAAATCTAAACCCTTCCGAGCCCCCTAGTACCAATTTTGAATGAAATCAGGAAATTTAAAATTTTTAGACCGTCATATTGCATCTGATATATTAGATTTTCTTAAAATAATTTAATATTCACTATTTACATCCTCAAAGACGATTCAGTCCCACCTTTGAACAAAATCGAAAAATGTAAAATTTTTAGTCCGCTATATTGGATTCGCCATACTGAATCCTGAAAAGAGACTTTTGAATTCATAATTTACACTCTCAAGAATATCCTATATGAGTTTTGGAGAAAGTCGAAAAATGTAAAATTTTTAGGATGCCATATTGAATTCGCCAGAGTGGGTTTTCAAAAAATAATTTAAATTCAAAATTAATACTGACAAAAATCCCCCAATACTGATTTTAAACAAAATCGAGATATGTAGAATCTTTAATCCGCCATCTTGGATCCGCCTTATTAATTTTTTTTAAAAATAATTTCAGATTCATAATGTGTGATCCCACAAGCTCCCCCATATCAATTTTGAAAAAAAATCGGCCAAAATTAATTTTTTATCCGCCATATTGGATACGCCATATTGAATTTTTGAAAAATAATTTGAGATTCGTTATGTGCCACCCCGAAAACCCCCCGATACCAATTTTGGATAAAATTAGTCAACATTGTTTTTTTTCGTCCGTCATATTAGATCCGCTATATTGATTAAAAAAAAATATTTTGGATTCGTTATATGTGCGATCCCGAAAACTTCCCCACATCAATTTTGGCGAAAATCCGGCAAATTAAATTTTTTTGACCGCTGTATTGGATCCGCCATATTGAATTGTTTAAAAATAATATCAGATTCGTTTTGTCCGACCTCGAAAATTCCCCCATACCAATTTTCGAAAAAATCGGACAAAATTAATTTTTTTTGCCGCTATATTGTCAGCGCCATCTTGGATTTTACTGTACCAATTTCTTCCAAAAAAATATGGGAGAACCGCAGCAACTTCCTGAACATAACGTAAAAAATTTTATTTAAATCGGTGCCGCCGTTCCTGAGTAATCGGTGTACATACATAAAAAAATATATACGCGACGAATTGAGAACCTCCTTCATTTAGAGTCGGTTAAAAACAAGCAAACATCCTCCGAGTAGTTAATTTGCGTGTTTGGTAGGATTTGATAAGCGCTTCATCGAGAAGAAAAGTTTTTGTCTCAACAGTTAGCTAGCAAATTCGATTATTTTTTTTTGTAAAATAAAAGGGAAGAAAAGTAATGTTTCTACAGTAAATATATCGTGCATCATAAGTAACTTCAGGGACCATACAAAAATCGCTGATCTTTGGATCTAGGTTAAGAAAAAAAAAGAAACTGAATCCCCATTGATTTAGTTATATATTATTTAATTGGTATATTGTCTTAATTTGTATATTGAGAAAACTCTCGATCTAGCATTAAGAAATCTTTTAGTAATAAAAAAGGAATTCCATATTGAAAGGTCTTATTTCAGCACAGAAATCTTTTTAAGATTAATATAAAAACCGGTCGTGACATAATGGCAAACCCCGATTATGAACTAATCAGATTTGAAGCTGATAACATTTCTTTATTAGTGCTTGCTTATTAAAAATTAGCGAAACTTGGCATTAAGAACATTTATTAACGGTCTTAACTACCATATGCAATTAATAGTAACAATAAAATGTTAGAAGAAGCAATGTATTTGGCCTCTGAAGGAGTAAAGTTTTATACTATAAAAATCCCAGTAATCCTTTAAACAAAACAACAGTTAATTTGAGCACGATTAATAAACAAAAAAATAACTGATACACCCCAAACACATTATTCTACTACTAGGCCCCAAATAAATTATCCTGCTAATGTGAAACCACCTTAATTTTCTAGTAATACACAAAGTATAGATACTCGGTAAATTCAAATTTTTATAACAAACCAAATCAGTTCTTAGGTTGTGGATAATTTCGCTATACAACTCAGATATAAATTTTTAATAATTTACGAGAAAACCTAAAGAGAGACGAGAGAAAAAGAGATGTGAGTAAGAGGTTATAAGCTTTTATTACGGACAGATTTTTAATAAGGTAGTCAAGAAATTTGTATTTTGAGCGAAATAAAAGTCAGTTTTAGTTAAAAGTGTGTTTTAATGCCAGTAAAAGTAACGGAAGCTAACATAACCACCTAAATTTACTATTCATCTATATTCCAGAAATAAATGCAAAATTTCTAATAGATACAGGTAGTGGAAGAAGTATTGTTAAGCCTAATCTTGCATTTACAATTTATCCAAATTTAAGAAATGTGCATAACGAAGTTGCAAATATTCCAATATTTTTTTCTTTTGAATTAATGGGAAAACATAAATTTTCACCTAAATTTTGATGGACTTTTAGGTATTGATATTTTAACGTATATTAGCGCAAACATAAATTGTAGAAATCATTGTTTAGAAACATAAAATGTTATTTTTCTATTTCATTATCAGAATAAACCGTAATAAATTTTAGATAATTGAGTAACAACAAAAATAACATTAACCCATCTTATATATCAAAACACGAAAATGCCTGTTAATCAATCAAACAGTATTGATGCTTTAAAAATACTAATGTCGGAACGACCTCTAATACAATACCTTTCTATACATTACATCAAACTAAAATATACATTAATTAATCGAACGATATAGATAGTTCAAAATGTAATGATTTTAAAAATACTAAAATGCCAAAGACTCCTGTAAATAATTATAATTCCATTGCGACAAATTCTACAGCGAGTTTCCTAAAAACATATTGAAAGTACGCACCAAATATTGATTCTTTAGATAATACAAATTTCGAAAATAATAAAACGCTAGAAACTCTTGATCAATTCGCAATATCTCAAAACAGCGTTAGTAGAATTTTCATCTACTGAAATTACGATCGAAGGACTCCAAAACATTAAAACTCCAAAAAATATCAATTTCGGAAATACTGAAATACCAGAAATTTTAATGCAAACCAGTTCTTGTAGCAAGAAATAATATGTGAAAATAATAAACCAAATTCCGTGAAAATTAAGTCTTACGAACAGTTATATATCAAAACCATGAACGAAAATAAATAAATTATAAAACACGGAAAAATATATAAATCAAAAAATGTATATTACCTTGTTGCTAGAAAAAAGGAACGACGTATAAATGCGTACATACTTAGTCGATTTTTACCGAATATAATAAAATCAATCAATCTCAAATAAACAAGGTGACGTTAGCCAAGATATCAATAAAATCTCACAAAATAATTATAAGTAAAAATAAATCAAATTCTCGTACAGAGTACTAAAAGAGTAACAATTTAAAATCCTTAAAAAATATTTAAGAAACATAAATATGTACATAGTTTCGCTTATACAGTACGCAGTATTAATTCAGTAAAAACTTCATATTCGTGCACTAGTCATTACAAAATAACCAAATGTCGCTAATGCACACGTTTCTTTGCTTGCGTAGACTTAATGGGCGCCATGTTACTTTTCAAACATGGCGCCAGTACCATTATTTTTAGTAAGATGAAAGGACGCTTGGTGGTTCTACGGTCGGTGAATAATTATTTTGTCGAAGTTTCTATTATAATGTTTTTGTTGTTAAATTGCTGATAATAAATTATAGTAAATTAATAATTGAATTATAATTTTTATGTAAAATTTGGAGTACATTCGGACACTAATACAATATTTACTATAATTATAGCCTAATATGTCGAGATTTCTTAAGGTTTAGGGGATTCAAATAGCATCCTTGTAGAATCTAGTTTGAATTTGTTAAATCTTATATAGAGACATGCTGTGCAATTAAAAAAAAATGTACAAATGGACGAAGAGACTATGAAATGCGCTATTGATGATGTGATACAAGGACGGCCGTCCTACAGAAATGCAGCTGCAAAATATGGCATAAAACAACAACATTAGGAAGTTGCTTAAAAAAATTTAACGTTACCAAAGGCCCTGCGTGGAGTTTTCAATCAAAATTCACGAGCATTTAAGTGAAGAGGCACTCTTAAACGATTACATTGTAAAATGCATTACGGGCTCATAACTGTACAAGTCAGGAAATCAGCTTACAAATACGCCAATGCATTAAATTTAAAATATTCCACTACTTGAGATGTAAATAAAATGGTTGAGTTGGAGTGTATGTGCAAGTACAGGGAACGCAACATGAATATTAGTTTATGAAAACCAGAAAATACAAGCACTGCTCGATACTTCGTTTTAACAGAAGAGCAGTCAGAGAAATTTACAATAATTTGGGCCTTTTGGAGCAACATAGTTTTATTGCAATTTTCAAATTTGGACAGTCCGGCGCCTCTGTCTCAATTTTTTTTTCTATGCGTTTATTACAAAGACCATTTACTTGAAGGAACACCTGAAAGAAATATTAGCGCTGCAAATAGGAGTGGTTGGATAAATTCGGTTTTAAAATCCATCGAAAAACATTCACTGAGCTTCAATATCCCTAAATGGTAAAACTTGCATATTATGAATCATTCAGAGACAAAAATAACTTTAGTGGACTCACTAAGCCAAGTCATTCAACGAATTAGCCTTTAGCGATGAAGATTTTGCCCTACCGAGGTTTATACTTTAGTTAATTCAAAAAATATTCAAATTAACCAGGATACTGCAAGTCAGATGTCATCTACACTGCCACTGATTCACCTACGCGAAGATCTGATGATACTCTGGAGCTACTATCTTTATCTACCCTTCAAGATTTTCAAGATTTAGCTCAGATATCGACCGAAATCGCTATCAACAAAATCATGTTCCAAAAACTTGTGAATCATCGATTTGTGAAGTTCAGGATATGCTGGAATCTATAGCTAAGACAATTAAATACTATTAATTCCAAAACGTCAAGATTTCCAAGTGAACATGCGAAGATTACTATAATACCAGAAATAATTAGACAATATCCCGAAGTAGCTAAAAATGAAAATAAATGAGGGAAAACTATCAGAGAAATCACGAATTTATATACAGATACACCGGAAAAAAAAATATTTAAGGGAAATATAAACAGAAGGAAATAAAAAAATAGAATAAAAAAGAGAGCTAAAGCTAGAGAAATGAAACGTAATTTGAAGGGTTTTGATTCGAAACTGGAAAAAAAAGAAGATCAAGAAAATAGTAAGTGATGAATCTGAATCTGAGGAATCGGAAATAAGTTTGCGAGAAAGTTCAGAATCTCCGTTTGATTATAATGATAGTTCTCTGATATTACATCAATGCGAGCCAACTATCGATGTTCGACCAGCAAATATTAAGGACAATGGTTTTATATTGGCCAATAAAAAGTGTACCAAATTTCAGCTTGATTATATAATCGAGAGTGGAATTGACCTACAAATGACCTAGAAATAAACGTGCAAAGTCATAATATAACATTGGCATCGAGTTTATATATGTGTATTTTAGCTTGATTGGATAAGCGGAAGTGAAGTCGACCTTGAAATAACCTTTAAAAACGCGTTAAAGGTCACATTCAAGGTCATTATATTGCATTGTTATCGGGTTTATATATGTATACAAAATTTTAGCTTGATCGGATAATTGGAAAATAAGTTCCAAGGTTATAATACTGGATTGTTATCCAGTTTCGAGCTGTGTTTAATGTTTTAAGTCTCTAGCTTATCGGGAAGTTAGTTTAAAATCGATTGCAAAATTTGTACTGAACAGACAGATAGACAAGGGAATGAGTTAATAAAAACGTGATAAAAAAATTTTCTCATAAAAACTGAAATCGGGCAAAAATTGTTGATAACATATATAAGTTGAATAAACGTTGCAGCGTAATTCTCCCTAACAGAAACTTTTACAACCTTTGGGAATATTTAACTAAATAGGGGGTTTAAATTAAATATTAGGCCATTAGGGTTACACCCGTACTTTCAAAGTGAAGGTTGTTTCAATAAATAAAATAAGAAGCAAAAATTTCACCAAATTAGTAACACTACGCAACAAATGTCAGTTTATTTGTTGTGTCTTGTATGAAAGGAGCATTTTTTTGTTAATTATGGGACACTGAATACAAAAATTACAATGAAATTGAAAACTTAGTTGCAATTTTTAAGACCAAGTTTTTTTTTATTTTATTTTTACCAAGATAATAAAAAATATATACTTTTACACTTGTAGACACACTAAATATCCTCTTTTTTGCTTTTCTTTTGTGAATTGTTTCTGGAGCATCTCTAACTAGAGTTCAGTAGTAGTCGGCAAGTATGAAAGCATTCCACTTTCCCTGGTACCCTTTCTCCATTGTTGATATATCCTGATGGAAGCGTTCGCCGTGTTCATCACTTAAAGGTCCGCAGTTTTCAGGAAAAAAGTTCAGATGTGAGTGTAGGAAATGGATCTTTAGAGACATATTGCAACCTATTGTTTGATACGATGACACGATATTTTCAACAAGAGTAACGCAATTGTCAGCTTTTTTATTTCCGAAAAAATTAGTGACCACGAGGCGAGTGATTACAAGCATTTTTTTCAGTACCTGACAGAGTGCTGTCAAAATGTTTGTCTTTCAGAATATTTCGAATCTGTGGCCCAACAAAAATACCTTCTTTAATTTTTGCTTCACTTAGCCTTGGAAATTTCTGACACAGGAACTGAGAAGCTAGCCCATCTGTATTCAGTGCCTTAACAAAATTTTTCATTAGGCCCAATTTGATATGCAGTGGTGGCAACAAAATCTTTTTGGCAATGACATATCTTGTCTTCACCTAGCTCTAATGATTGTAGAACGGGCCTATCTTTTCTCTTGTAATGAAGTGACTTTGCGCGACTATCCCATTCACATAAAAACAGCAAAACTTTGTGTAGCCTAGCTGCAATCCAAGTAAAAGTGTAATCATCTTTAAGTAGTCACAGATCCGCCATTGGTGCTCATCATATCTTATACTTGTCAACAGGTACTTCATATTATCGTAGGATTCGTTCATGTGAACTGCATATCCAAGAAGAATAGACGGTATAATATTTCCCATATGCAATAGTACTGCTTTTAAACTCAAAGTTTAAATAACTGTCTATATATAATCTCCATTCCTCTGGCTCGTAGTTTATATTTAAATCCGCCAATAAACCGCTAATGTTACTGTAGAGAACCAAGTTCTTTTCCATGTTAAAAAATGGTTCTAGGTCTTTATGGCGTTTACGAAAAACACATGCTGAAACATCGTCTTCTAAGAAGTTCCACTGCTGCAATCTTGATCCTAGTAACTCTTTTAACTTTTCGGAAGCTCTAAGTCTCTTACAGGATAGTTTAATTCTGAGTGAGTTATTTTATAGGGTTGACGGTATAACGTGCTGACTGTGAAATCCAGATCTCTTGATATTAGTGACATATTTTCTTCTTAAGAAATCGTTGTATCGTTATTAACTGATTCGTAAGTGAATATTTCTGGGGGTTCTGGAATATGAAGTCCATCACTATAAGGCACAGGTCTCACGGCAGATGGTATATTTGGATAGTTGATAACCGACTTTTTCTTCTTGGACATACTTGTGTCTTGTCTAACACGAGGTATGATGCAGAAATAGCCATTTTTAATATGATTTAAATGTTCTCTTCACATCATTGGGACAGCAAACCGCATAGATTGTTTTTTACTATTTAACCAGTTTTTCAGACTTGAAGCATATGCATTACAGCAGATATGTGGCGCCCACTGTTTGTTTTTATCCCCAATATTGCAACCGAAATAAAGCTGATATGCCTTTATCAATGGGGTAATAGACCGCTTCTGAGACGCAAAAGTCACCTCACCACAAACATAGCAGAAGTGATCTGGATGGTTTACGCACTTTGGAGACAACTTACAATCTCAACTATTCGATTCGACTCACTAACTTCGACTGACTAGCCCCTCCGCTTTGTAGTTTCTTATATACCCAAATACGGCTTCTACATTTTTAGAGCATATTCGAGAATTTTCTATTCAATTCCATAATATTTGCAATAATGGAGTTTGTCATTTGTTCGTACACAGGGCCTGTTCAGTGCAAAGCAGATATAAAAATTTATATGGGTCTAAATCTCCCTTATTTTAAGTCCTGCAAAATTTTCTTAACTTGGGGAAAACGTATATTTGACAACGTCGCACCCCTCTATTGTTATAACAATACAAATATACCACGTGCATTCTTGCGGTTACAACATAAGTTTAGTTTCGGCACACTAAAAGTGGTAAGATTTAATTAATTTTATTTTAGATACATTTCGGCTGTTGTCCAGTGTAATAGGCGAATCTAAAATTCTCGTGATATTTTACCATAAGTTCTTTATTTCTTATTTATCAAATTATTAATTCGGACTTTTAAATAATTATTTTGGTTAAAATAGAGTAATTTCCTAAATCAAAATTGTGAGTTCTCACAATATTCCTGATATCGCAGGAGAAGAAGTAAAAAAATAGTCTGAAGGATATGAAAAAGAATAAGTCTGTCGGGAATTACGACGTTAGTATAGAGGATATTAAAAAGGGATCAAAGGTTTATAATGCCTGTCTGAGGAGCAGCATAACACCAAAGCAATGAAACAAAGTTATGGTAATACTAATTCATAAAAAGGAGATTTTACTGAGATTCAAAACTATAGACTAATTCGCCTGCTCTTACAAGTAGATAAATTCTTTATGAGAATTATAACAATGAATTGGAATTTTACCAAGCACAAGAGTAGCTAAAGGAATTTTGCTTAATCTAGAAGCAGAATCGAGAAAAGCCGATTTGAATAAGAACATCACTAAAACTAATCTCACTAATGAAAATATTATAACTAACAAATTAAATAACCTGGCACAAAATTCATTTTGGGAGAGACATTTAAATCCGGATAGAGAACAGAAACGAGAACAGGCTAGGCATGGGCAACGTTTGGGATGCTAAATTATATCTTAAAATCTAGTAAGCATGTTAGGAATGATATAATGGTAAATAGTTCATTTCATCATAACCAATATGCCTATAGGACTGGGAGATCTTCTTAGAGCGCTTCACGAACTAGTCAGCAAAGTGGAAACTATGCTGGAGAACGAAGAATTGCTTCTAGGAGCATTTCTAGACGTAGAAGGGTCGTTTGAAAACACATCATTCCATTCAATCACCATATAAATAAGGAAAATCAACTTAGAAGAGATTTATTGCCGGTAGATCGAAAACATGCTAAACAACATGGTTGTCTATATAGAACTACTTGAAGACACGCTAATTGTGTCGGTAATCACAAGGAAGTGTTCGTTCTCTATTGCTTTGGAACTTGGTAATGAATAGGCTTTTGCGAATTTTGAGTAGAGAGGGACACCCCATTTTAGGATACGCTGGCGACCTGGTAATTTTAATACAAGATATATTTAATACAACTGTGAGAGAGAGGATGCAGCGGGTTTCCAGGGTTGTAGAAAAATTGGTAGGACAGGAAGGACTTGATATTAGCTTTTAAAAGACTAGTTTAATTCTCTTTAAAAAATGAAGAAAATTAGAGGGTTTCGGTCCCAATATAATACAATGGAACACAATACCACTCTCTCAGGAGTTTAAATATCTATGGGTAATCTTGGATTCTAGACTGATCTGGAACACGCACGTGAAAAAGAAAACAAAGAAAATCGGAAACAACTCTTCTGATTGTTAGACGTTTGTGTGGGAAAATATAGGGTCTTTACTAAAGATGGTGTAGGCTATACACCTGTGTGGTGAGATCAGCGACTACATACACAGCCTTGGTTTGGTGCCTCAAGGTAATGTAAAGAATAACCATGATTAAGCTGAGAGCATACTGAGGGTCGCCCGTTTGAGTATCATTGGGGCTATTAAATCGACCCCGACCTCAGCAAGGGAGTGAATTTTGGCTCTCCCTCCGTTATATTTAATGTTTCCGAGGGAGATAATGATGATAAGACATGGAAATTTATGTAATAAAATTGGGGGCTCTGAGTTGAAAGTGGATGCAGACCATATGATCTTGAGCTACCGTTATAATATATCGTTCGGATCATTATAAAAGACCGAAAGGTAAGTAAACAAATTTAACCGGAACCATCTTCTGGTATACTTATGTGGTGTACTGACGGTTCAAAGACCAAAGAGGGCCCCTGAGTTGGGATATATGGGTTACCAAGAACCAAAAAGAGAAGTGATTTTTCCCTTGGGAGGTTACCCAACAGTATTTCAGGTAAAAATATGTGAAATTTTATAATATGCAGGCGAGATAAAAAGAAGTGCTTACTAAGGAAAGCCGATCTATGTTTATTCCGAGAGTTAAGCAGCCCTAAAAGTCTTCAAATGTCAAAAGATATTATGTAGACTGGTTTGGAAATGACAGAGCGAACTTATAACTGTGGTAAAAGATTACAGAGATGCTATAGCGGGTTCTAGAGCACAAATGCATATATGGAAATGAAAAAGCGGATGAGTTAGCGGACTTATTATTTCTATATAGTGGTCTAGAACCGGATCTTGGGTCCCAAGGTGTGAGGCACGATAAACGGGACATCCAGGCAGGGATTGGACCATAGCAGGCTTTTAATAAGGAATTCTGATCCAAAACTATTTCAAACGACCAGGAACTACTTAAGGGCAATCATACGTATAATGACGGGATACATGGCCGTCAAACTTCATTTTCATAAAAGGAATCTTTATAATAGAGATTTCAGCTGCAGGCTATGTGGTCAGATCGAGGACGCTGTAAAACACATCATATGCTATTGCTATTAGACCGGAAAAGACACGAATGTAAATAGATGGCCATGAAAAGTCCAAAAAACAGGTTAACAAATGAATTTGAAAATAAAATCTTCACATCATATGCTATTGCTATTAGACCGGAAAAGACACGAATGTAAATAGATGGCCATGAAAAGTCCAAAAAACAGGTTAACAAATGAATTTGAAAATAAAATCTTCTTCGAAATATACAGGGTGTCCGGAAAATATGTACACAATGTTTGATGACAGACTCTTGACGTCAAAATAAGTCGATTTAGGTCAACTTAGTTATATCCAATTCTGCTTCGTTTAGGCGGTAGAAGACGTCAAAGTTTTAAGGAAGTATTGATATTTCCCAAATTTCTTTAAAACGTGGTAACTAAATGTAATGATTTTTGGTGTGTGGTCTAACACTATAATATGAGGTTTTTTAGTTATATAGTGACCGGCTATAAAGTAGTAAGTGTTGATAAAAGTGACGTCACTTGTAAACATCGTTTATGATTTTTCACGTCATCAACGTTATGACAACCTAGATATTTCTATCGAATAAGCCCACGCATTTGGAAGCTTTTTTATCTCTTGAAAAATTTTCATGGGATGGCTGGTTTTGCCAAGAAAAAAATATTTTAAATTACTTGCATACACCAATTTGCTATAATAATCAAATAATTTTTCAAATAAATGTTGGAAGTTTATGAACATACTTTAAAAAGATTGAAAAAATTAACTAAAAAAAAACATTAGTTATGCAAATGTGCAAAATGGCCACCATTTTGCTGAATACATTTATTAACTCTTTCTAAAAAATGAAATTGGACTTAATCTAATATTTCAGGATTATTAAAAGGTTGCCAGCGTTTAAAATGCGCATCAATAATTCTTTACGGGTGTTTACCGAAGTCTTAGATACTTTTTAGACAGACCTACAAAAGAAGTCACACAAACACACACACACACACACACACACATATATATATATATATATATATATATATATATATAACTGGAGAACATGATGTTCATCTTACTGGTGCTTCATTGCCTTTTCCAATCTATCAGTTGGGGTATTGGTCGTGTAAATATTGCTGAACAGTAACGGAAAAATGGGGCGGAGCATCAACATGTATATGCCATAATTCTGGCCGAAGTAAAATAGACAAATTTTCCAAAAGAACTGGAGCAGTGTTTTGCAAAAAATTTAGATGAATATGTTTATTTATCCTGTCTGGAATCACAACAGGATCAATAAGGTAGTGATCAGATACCTCCTCTACATTTATTTTATAGTAATGCTGATGGTGACCAACTTTAATGGCATAAGGATTTTCGTCCGCATAAACATGGTCGTTGTGAGGTTAGTGACTTCAGATCTTGTACAGCTTACATTGTCAGTAATCAAAATTTGGATTAAGAATTCTTTTGTTTCGACAAAATTCACAAAATGTAAGGTGCATGGGAGGATGAATACGTAAAAGTTCCTGAAACTTTCGGACGTGATATGGATGTCACAATTGTTATTTAAAATATCATTTACAAAAGTTTTAAGGCTGTCCAACTCACATTCTAAGTGGCGGGGGTAACATTTCAATCTTCTTTAATTCTTTTCAAAATTTCTTTCTTCATCGTTAACTGTTCCAGTTATTCGAATACGACGTCTCCCTTCAAATTTTTTTTCAAAGCTGCCAGTTTCTCGGAGATGATTTGGTAGTCGGCGGTTAGGAAATCTCTCCATGTAAACCCCAACACTTTGACATCCATTTCCTTTACAAAATCCATATACCAGGAGCATGCTAACCATCTCGGAGTGCGTGTGACTGTGCATGTTTATTAGTAAAATAGGTTTAGAAATTTAGAATGTTGATTTTACTTTACTCGACTTCTTAAACACTGATGGTAATTTATCAATAGTCAAATTATTAAATGCTATAGCAACAAAGTCACTCGAAAAATTATTGTTACAGGTATTTTCTATTATTACAGTTAATTGGTGTATGTGTGTAATTGAAAATATTTTTTTCCTGGTGAAATCGCTCATCCAGTGAAAATTTTCCAAGAGGCAAAAAAGTTCCCAAATATAGGTGATTATCCGATATCTAGGTTGTCATAACGTTGATGACAAAAAATCAGAAGATATGTTTACAAGTAATAACATTTATACTGCTTTAGAGCCATTTGCTATACTACTAGAAAATGCCATATTGTAGTGCTAGCTCATACACCAAAAATCATTAAATTCAGTTACTACGTTTTCAAGAAATTTGAGAAAAATCAACATTTTCTTAAACTTAAACGTTTTCTATCTAACCTAAACGAAGATTTAACTACGCTGACTGTCTGTCATTAAACGTTGTACATATGTTTTCCGGACATCTTGTATATCACACGATCCTATTTAAAATTTTAAAATCGATATTATATAGCAATAAATAAGAAATTCAAATATTACCTTAAATTTCTCACAGAAGATGATGTCGCATTTTGAGCAAAACGTTGTTATCGATTTCATATTTATATTCTTTATTATTGTTCCTTTAACGTAATTAATAATAATCAAGAAAGTATTATTACTTAATTTTGATTCAATTTTTGTTATATAAAAAATATTGGCAGAACTTTAAAGATATATTTCTGAACAACTACGTTTTCTCATCAAGTTCAATAAAATGTTCTCATTAATTATTTCATGGTATTTACTTGAACTAATAGTTGCAGAAAATACATTTTCATGTCGTCACATAATCTTCAGCAAGTTTTTCTATGAATCCAATATTTTATTGAGTTTACTTATCAACATTTTGCAATAAAAGTTAAACAATAAAATCACGTTTTCTTTTATAAACCACAATTATAAAATCTTTTTTCTTCCAACATTAATGCAAATTAATGGTTTTAGATAAATTTAAATCAAGCGAGAATTACCGACAAAGTTTAAAAGTTAAATAAAACGTTGCAACGTAATTTGTGCTAACAGAAATTTATATCACCTTTGAGAATATTTAACTAAACAAGGGATTTAAATTAAATATTAGGGCATCAGGGTACACCTGCACACTTTTCAGGCCAAGCTAGAGTTTGAATAAATAATGACATTCACGAAACAGAAATAAAATATTATGCAGGTATTTTAACAAATATTTGTTATTTTTGTGAAAAATTGGAGATATGTTTTTTGAATTTAAAAGTTTTTTCTTGCATTGCACGGGGTGCACAGTGGTCTAAAAATAAGAATTTTTAAATAGATTTTGTTTTCTGATATAGTTTTCACTGGTTCATTGATTCAAAGAGTCAAATTTTGATCTTCTGAAAAATCAAATTTGTAAAGTTTTGAAATTTTAGTTCGGGAAAAGTCACACGTGACTGAAGATCAGTTATTTTGCTACTGCGAAAGCTTAAGGATGCTCAGTGGTGTCATAGAAGGGGGGCAGGACCGGAGAGATATGGGATAAAACCATAGGAAGATCACAGTTCTTACAAATCTTAGATGAAAAATCTGTCGTTTTCAAAATATTTGAAATGAATAAAAAATATAAAATGTCCCAAGAATGCAATATTTTAAATTGTATTAGAGTATATAATATGTTATTAGAAGTTATATTTTGGGAATTTAAATAAAATTTAGTTCATAAATACTGAATGGGGCTAGGCAAACTACGCATACATTATGTAATGACAATATTTTGTTTGCGAACTTTTGTCAAAGTTTTAACCTTGTTACGGGACATATGACAATGCGTTGTTTATCAGTATCACTTCTTTGTTAACGCATCTGATTAAATCTCTGCATATCATGTTGACAGTTCGATGGAAGGGCAAATTAAAAAAAAATGAGAAATGATATTAAAGAGATCCGAAGTGGAAAAATATACATTAAGATATTAGGCGGTGTAGCCCAATTTCTTATTATGTTGTAGCAGAGTCTAAATATAGTATTAAAACTAAAGTTTTAGCAAATGTTTCTTTCTAAAATGGGCTAAAAGATCAGAAAAAACATATCTATCATATCAGTACCTTTTTTCTCTAAGGTTGTTTGTCATACACTATGTAAATAACAATATTTTCAAACAAAAATATATAACCATTGAATATCCTTAAATTGACAAACGCAATAATATGTCAAACTTTATTGAACTTGCCCAAGTATGTAATGTGATGCTGGGAAGAAATAAAACAGCTTCATGGAAAACACGGTCACGCATCGCCAAGAAACGCAGATCAACAAAAACGAATTCACGGATGGTCATTATGTGATTTAAATTTAAATAGGTAACAATATTATCAACACCATGAGTCAAGAAGGTACTATGTGGAGAAAATGGATGAGTACTCAAATCATCAGTGGTGGCGGTTGGAGTAGGAGAATTTGTTTTTATTGAGAATATAATGAAGCAAGATGTAAATATTGTATAGCAATTTACTTCAGTAAGTTATACAATTAGGACTTAGCTTGGAGTGTTGAATGAGGCATATTAAGGATAAGCACCTTGCGAAAAAACCTTGAAATATGCAAAAGAAATAGTTGCATCCCGAAAATAAATAAAGTTCTCCCTTTTGCCGGTTCATTAATAAAACAAATTGATTTTTTATGCTAGTATTTTTAGGTTTTAAAACTTGCTTGACTTATTGTTGCTCTTGTCAATTTAAGCCCTCTGCTGCCAATTTAGGATGGTTTTAAATTTAAACCATGTTAGTGATTCCAGCTGATAATTTTTTTATATTATTTTACGAATCTTTTTAAATAAAATTATATGTTTCCCATTATTTATTAATTTTTAAAAATTAGTATGATGTATGTAGACTTTGGGATTGACAGGATTTAATACAAGTGATAACAATACTAAAACTGGGCAACTAGAAGATCCAACCTCTATGGCAACTAGGTCCGGTTTAAAACTTAAACCTTTGGCTGTTAATATTTTTTTATGAATTTCATTTCTGAAAGACTACTTTAAAAATTACTAGGTAACGCTTTTAAAATGCTTTTTCATTAAATAGAAAATGTCACTGAACTTAAAAATATATTTAAAAACACTTACATAGTACATAAATTATTTGTTTTTATAGTTATAGAAATTATGACAACATTTTATTGCAATAATTAGACATAACATAACGAATTAGTTCATAATTATAATTATATCCACGTGTTTACAGTAGAAAGTACTTAACAATGCCCAATTTCTTAAGACGTATAAAATAACTACATTCAATGGATAAAGACATTTTACTACAAACTACAGCATTATCACATTCAAGAATAAAAAGGCCCAAATAAGATACATTTAAATATCGACAATAAAAAATATAAATGATTTGAGTCAGACCTTGGCCATAATGAATAATTGGATTGGTTCGATCCAAATATTCCACAGCGCAAGATAAAAACCATAAGTGTAAAGAAAAAATATAGTGACCAGTAAGAAAATCAAAGAAATATTGCTTTGAAAAAATTTTTATTTTCTAAAGTAAAAGATTGAATTTTTTCCCTAACTGTCAAAGAATTATTTTTTCAAGGAATGATATGTGTCAGTTCGGGCGAGTATCGAGATAAGACGTGGGAAATATAGCCATAATTGAATATAAAAGTTAAGTAAATTGATATAGATATAGAGTAAAGTTAGTGAACAGAAGGAAATAACTACAAAATATCTGTGGGGATAATAATTTACAGGTAATTCAATCTAAATTTCAACTAAAACGTACAAAATAAATGGAATTAATGTATAAAATTGTTGCAAATAAAATTTTCATAAAAAAGTTGAACTGACTTCTAAAAAAGTGCTAAAAAGTGAAAAACAATATAAATTTTTATATGAAATTCAAATTTTTGACGTCGGCGACAAATTAACACCTGAAAAAATGTGAATCACATGAAAAGATTAAGAAATACTTTATTTGTTAATGCTGACTTTCATAGCTTGTATATATCCCGTGTTAGTCCCGTTAGATTTATTTCACTTAGTAAAAATTTGGTACCGATTTCAAAAATTTCAATTTCATTAAAAAATTAATTTTTTTTGTCTCTATTTAGCGCTTTTTTACAGGTCAACTCAAATTTTTTTATTAAAAATCAATGTTTTGATTTTTAGTTTCAAACTCTTGGCCCTTAAAATGTTCCAATACCGATATTAAAAAACTTAACACAAATTTTTAGTCCAACATACTTAATCCTACATATTGCGTTTGAAATAGTTAATTTAAAATCCGTAATAGATGCTTCAAGAACCCCTCAATATCAATTTTCAACAAAATCGGAAAAATGTAAAAATTTTTAGTCCCCTATATTGTATCCGTCATATTAAATTGTAAAAAATTAACTTCAGATTAGTAAGCTACGATCCCGAAAATTCTCAAATACTAATTTTGAAAAATGTGAGTTACATACAATTTTCAACTCACCATATTTTATCCGTCATATTAAATATTAAAATAAACATTTTAAACACTTATTCTAATCTTAATCTATATATATCCTCGAAAATCCCTATTACCAAAATTGGACATAATTAATTTTTTTGTTTCCCATATTATATGAGCTATCTTGGATTTTACTGAACCAAATTCAGCCTAACTGATATGGGACCACCAGAGTAACTTCCTGAATGTAACGCAAAAAACTTCATTCAAATCGGTGCTACAGTTCCGGAGTAATCGAACTACATATATAAAACAAACATGAATCGAATTTACAATCTTCTTCCTTTAGAAGTGGGTTAAAGATCATAAAGTAGGTTTTCTTGGACTTTATATTTAATTTACTGTATTTAATCCCGTCTTTGCTCGGTTATTCATCACGTTCCAAATTTTCCGGAGAAGAGCACTGGTGTATCACATATTAGTCTGCCAATGTGTCCCCTATTTGATTTACGCAATAATCTGTGGTACACGAATAACAATAATGGCACTCTCGTTAAACGTATTATTCATTGTGACTTTTTAATTTCTCTTTATTAAAAAGCTTTTCAAAAAAAGCAGAGGTTCAGACAAATGCTCATAGTTTCCAAACAATCAAAAAGATTTTCATGTGCTACGAGGATAAAAGATCTATTTAAGCCCCAAAAAACTTTAAAAGCCTATCTGTTTCTTGGAATTTAATTTTAAATAGTATTTATCAGTTCAAAAGTAGAATTTAGAACTTTTTTATTTCTAAAGCCGGATTGTTTATAATAGATTTTCTTGTTCTAGGATTTTAACAAGATTATTTATTACTGAGTCTGTAGTTTATAGATTGTGTTGTACCATAAGTCTTGAAAACTGACATGACTATAGACATTTGCAAATCGTCAGGGAAATAAAATGTTTAAAAAAAAATATTTAAAATATGTAAATATGAAAAATGTATGTAGGTGTTAAATGAGAAAAACACGTATTCGATCTTTCCTTTTATGATTGATTTATTGATTCTCTACCAATTGGGATTTTTAACCCTTCACCTCGCATGTCTGTAGGATTAGACTTAATAATGATTTATGCACGCCAAAAAGAGGACGCGACTCAATACAGTAACCTGTGGTATACTAATAACAACATTGGCACTCTTAAGCATATTATTCATTGTAACTTTTTATTTCCTTTTTACTAAAAAGCTTTTCAAAAAAAGCAGAGGTTCAGACAAATGCTCATATTTCCCAACCAATCAAAAAGATTCTCATGTGTTACGGGGATAAAAGCGTTATTTAAATCTTAAAAAACTTCCAAAGCCTATCTGCTTCTTGGATTTTAGTTGTAAATACTATTTATCAATTCAAAAGAAGATTTTAGAACTTTTTTATTTCTAAAACTAGACTGTTTAGAACAGATTTTCTTCTTCTAAAAAATGATCCTGATCCTGTAGTTTGTAAGTTATGTTGGACTACAAATCTTGAAAATCGGCATGACTATAGACATTTTCCAGTCATTAGGCGAATCAAATGTTTATAAAAATTATTTAAAATATGTAAATATGAAAAATTTATGCAGATATTGAATACTGAGAAACACCTATTCGATCGTTCTCATTATTATTGATTTACCAACTGGTACTTTTAACCCCGCACCTCACACTTTTATAGGATTATACCCAAATCGAGTGAAAAATATTTTATTACATTTTTAAAATATTTTTATTAAATTCTTTAAATAACCGATTAAAATTATTCATTATTCGTTTTGTATACGTTTCATTAAAACAGAAAAATAACTTTTTAGTTGGACGTCTAGTTGGCAATATAAAATTATAGAAGTGGAGGTAAAGTTTCATAACTTTGGTCGGCAATGTGCTTTAAGTAAAATTATAATAGCAATGATTAATATACATTATTTTCCTACCTTTGAGAATTACTTGAAGTTGATCCGCCATTACTTCGAAGGTGCTTATGGAACTTCTATCTTCAGGAATGACATGTTTCCTGTTCCAAGTTCCGCAAGCATATTGGAAAAAATCTATGCAAGGGTCTGTAGTATGATCCATGGCTGATAGTAGAGAAGATGCTGGAAATAAAGACGCATATTTTAAGTTTTTAAATTTAACTATATAACTTTCTCTTATTGATCTTAGAACTATAAATTTTGCTTAAATGAGTAAAAATAGTAGTAGTTATTTCAACAAAATATTTTCGAAGGTAATAAATCCAAAAATAAATGGCTCAATTTATTTAGCACTCGTTCAAACTCTCTTGTCCAACAGAATAGTGGTGAACTCTCCAAATGAAAATACTGTTACGGACGACTAGAAGAAACTTATTGATACGCCCTCACATACAAATATTCCTATGTGATGAGTCATCTTTATTTTAATGTGTCGAAAGGAATATTATATCGATGAGTCATATTTCTATATAGATCTCAACTTTTATGTTCTAGATTTATATAGGAATGTCGATAGGTATATAAATAGGGAGAGGATATGAGTTTTAAGTTAGTTGTACAGTTGTATTTGAATAGTGAAGACATAAGGAAGTAGTCATAAGAGTTGTGATTTAGCTGTGTTAAGAAGTAGTTAATATAAGTATTGGAAATATTAGTGAAAGGTGCTGTGTTTTATTCTGCGAACCCTGTGAGCGACTTTAATAGACAAAATCGTAACAATACATTCAATCCCTTGGAAATAACACAAGTTTATTTTCAATTTTAATATATATATATATATATATATATATATATATATATATATATATATATATATATATATATATATATATTTAGTTGGTTATTTTCTTGGGAATATGGTTCATTTTTATATTGAAACTACATATATAAAGTAGTCATACTAATTGTATATATATTTTATTTTTCAGAACGTTTCGAATCTTTTGGATCTTTTTCAACTGAAGGTTTCGGCGGATTCTACAAAAATGTACATTTTTAATATTATTATATACGGAATAACGGGTTAAAAACTTATCATTCAGAACAGAGATTTTTGTTTTAAATAAAAATTAATTACATTACAAACCAATTATAATCACACACTCTCTTGTATATTAACTTTTCAATAGTATTTTTAAAAGTCCAGCTTGAAGAATGGACTTTACATTTTTAACCCTATAACTGCCTTGACTTGACTGAAAGTGGCGTAAAAAGTTTGGGTCTTTTAATTGAAGTTGAAATATCGTGATTCAATTTAGAAGAATTGAAAGCGGAGAATTATTTTTATTTATTGTTTTATTTATTTTAGAAATTTCCTTATATTGGTTTATTTTAATATGTTGAAATAAATTTGATTTAGATTATTAATGTCTATTTTATCGTTTACGGCATTTGGATTTTTTTTATTGCGATCATTTCGTAAAATTCTCGTTTTCCTTTGTTGGTTTCAGTTTTCAAGATTTTTGTATTTTCATAATCAAAGGTATGCTTGTGTTTCATTTCGTGTTTTTTTTACGGCTGTAATATTTTTTTTTGTCATATTTATATCCATTTAGACGATTTTGCAGATACTGACTAGTTTGGCCGATATAATTGGATGGACAATCCTTGCAGGGTATTTGGTAGACAACATATGATTTTTTGATTTTTCGAATATCACTTTTTAATTTGCTGAAATTGCTTTTAAGTAAATTTATGGCCCTTATGACTAGTGGTTATATTATGTTTATTAAAAAAAGTTTGAAAGTTTTCGGAAACTTCTGGTATGTATGGCAAGGAAATATATTGTTTTTTGGTTTTATTGTCTTCTAAATTTTCTATTTTAGTGTTTCCATGTTTTATGTTAATTACTATTATAAATGTATAAGAAAATTATTTGTAATCATTGATATTTGCATCTAAAACTACTATACCAGAGGTATCAAGATATATTTTTCTCTTATTTATTTGCGTTTTCCGTCTATTTTATTTTTGTTTTACTATTTGGCGTTTTTTTAACTAATGGATTGTATATGGATCTCTAGCTTTTATATTGTTTTGTTTTCGTAAAATCTTGTACAGGGTGTTCAATTTTTGACACTTTTGCAGGGTATCTCTATTATTTTTAAAGATAGAGACTTACTATTTTCTCGATCCTATGCTGCCTTTTTGTAAATCAAAAGATACAACAATAAAGTTTTTCCAGCCCTTTTCATTTACAAACCCTATCTTAGTTAATAAGTAAGTTAATGAAAAAGTAAAAACACGCTATTGTAAAGTTTTTTATATAAAATCCGCTGGCAGACTAAGTTTTTTTTTCTAAAGGCATCAGATTTGTGTGTATTTTAATTTGCAGCTCAATTTTATTTATTTCAAGCTTATCAAAGATGTATAATAGTTGATATTTAATTTAACTAATAGGTTTTTTTTGAGAATTCAGACACAAATTTGTAGTAAGCTGTGAATACTGAATGCATATCTTATTAATAATAATATCTTTGTTACAATGTTTTGAGTACTATAAGAACAAGTTTTCAAGGTTCTTGTAATATAATATAGTTTAAGAGCTGAAGACAATTTTTATTTTATACTAGACTTCATATATTCCCAATATATAATGCCAAACTGTATTATATAAAAAAAAACAGATAAATTAATCGAACGGAACACTAGATGAGACTTTCTATGTTAAGTACTGTTGAAAATGGTTGCAATTTTCCTTGATGCAGAATTAGCATTTCTGCAGTTTTTCTTAAGGTACTAAAAATAATAATAGGTTTATTTTCAAAAATCGAAAAGTCAAATTTGTTGCAATGCCAAATTCTTCTAGCGAACGATGTTGAGTCCTATAAATTATGTTTTGTAAAATTTCCCACAAGAAAAAATCTACAACAGATAAATGAGGCGATCTGGAAGGCCAACTACCAAGCCCGTTGGTACCAATAAATCTTTGAGAAAAATTAGTTTCTAAAAAAGCTCACACCACCTCACAGTTGTGACTCGGTGTACGGTCTTACTGGAAATAGATATCATTATAGTTCGCAAAGGGAACATTTTTAGCAATTCAGGTATTTCATTTTCTAGATAGTTGTTTGCTGTGAGGCCCCTGTTATAAAATCGGTACTTAATCTGTGTTCTTGAGATAAAACAAGTGATATCAAATCCGAAGCGCTCTTTTTGCTCTCGTTCATAAATGATATGAGGATTTTCTGCCGACCAATGTCTGGTATTACGTCTGTTAAAAATACTAGCACTTGTAAAATATCATTCATCGGATCATATTACCAATCTTCCAAAATTGTCTCTGGCTTTGAGTTGCTCCATATACCAATTGCAGAACATTACTCAGCACTTTGCATCATTAGGACGCAAATTTTACACAATATGAAATTTTTAGTGATGATTCTTATATTTTTTTTATTGTTTGTGTATATCTTTTGATGTCTATTTTCCATTTCTATCTCTCTACATGAAGTTGAAGGCGCTGCTTCTACACAATCAAAACATTTCTCTTTCTGTCTCTCCGTTTTCTTTGTCATACATTTTGGGCCTTGGTTGCGTAAAGATTTCATGTACTACTTAGTTATTCATTAATCTAGAAATATTCTTTAAATCTGAAAATAAAGTTGACTTTATTGAAGTTATTAGAGATTAACACACTTAAGAAAACAGATAACATTTTGAATGACTAATTAGATATTAATAACTCACCATTGCTAAACTTATTTAATAGTACGAATTGTTTTGGTTTTTCCTTATTACGGTAGAACAATTAAAATTTGTAAACCTTAGTAGCCAGGCTCACTAAGAAGGTTTAAGGCTTAAACCCGATCTAGTGGCCATGAAGGTTAATCTTCTACCCGGTCACTTTTGTTTTGTTTATGATATTGTCATAATTTATATTACATATGTCAACAAATAAACGTTTATATAGATATATTAAGTTTCAGAGTGATAAAGTCTTGAAATAAGTAAGATAAATAGTTATATCCCGAAAAGAAAGAAATAAAATTTTCTATTTTTGCCGGTTCAGTAATAAAAGAAAATTATTTTTTATGCTAGTATTTTTTGGATTTAAAACATGCTTGATTTATTATTGCTATTATCTGCTGTCAATTTGACACTGTTTTAAAGTTAAACCATGTTAGTGAATAAGGTTTTTTTTTTAAATAGGTACCTGAACACCTTTAGTATTATTTATTATTGTCATTGCCAATTTGACATCTGCGGAAGTAGCAGTACTACGAAACATGTAATGAAATAAAAAACAAAAAGTGAAGCTCTAAAACAGTTTGGTTTATTTTCATATTATACACGAAATATCGATCTTCATCAAGTAATGATCATCTCAATAAATTATTTGTATTTTCAGTATAAAATCAAATAATTACTTTTTTTTAAATCAACTAAAATTTTTTTTGACTAAATTCAAGACAAAATTGTTGTAAGAATGGTATATATACCACAGTAGAATTTTCCTCAATTATTTTGAAATATTAAACTGATTAATGTCACTCAGGATCGATTATGGATGATAATGCTTAATATTAATTTAATCAATCGTTGACGTATGTCAGTAATGGGCAAAGCGAAGTTTTCTTATAAAATATGTATATACTTTCGTCAAGAAATGTGCTTTAGTTAAGTATATGTTTCGTTGATTGAATTTGTTGATTATTACTTTTAAAAGTCCAGTTAATTTATTCCTTCCCTTAGGTATTGTGACATGAGATTGGTTTTTAATTGGTGTTTCCGGATTTATACATAATCGCAACATTTGATAAATAAATTATGTATGAACAAAAAAAATAAAATAGTTTTATTCGGAAAAAGTTAAATAAATTCTAGAAGTTTTCAAATTTGCTAAACATTTTTAGCAACTATAGAGAAATAAATTGATTCTGATTTAACTTTGACTTTATTATAACCTATTGGAAGAAAATTTAGATTTATTGCCAAATAAAATTCCATTATCATTAATTTTAAAAATGAAGGAGTTTTCGATCTATTGCCAAATAAAATACCATTATCATTAATTTTAAAAATGAAATTTTTAAATTATGCTCACTAAATTTGTTAGCTCTTCATCTCTGGTATCTGCTGACTAGGTTTTTAAATTACTACGTTTTTAATTTTGCTATATTACTTTTACCATAATTTCCATGTATATAGTATGAGTTGGAAAGGATTAAAAGAAATTTCTGAATTGCCTAATATGGAATATGACAATATAAAGATATTTTATAATTCGTTCGATCGAATTGGAAACCGAAAATTTATAAATAAAATAAATAAATAAAAATAATGTTAATTTAGTAGTATAAAACATAGTAGTTCCTTTTTAAACATTTACCTAATATTATTAATTGCTGCAAGTTATGCGACTATTTAATTAATTCTATATCATTTTATTTAGCGAATAATAAAATGAGCTGAAATTTAAGAAATGATTAATAATTAAATTTAGGGCCAGTCCAAAATCGTTTAATTTCAATCAATAAAATTTGAATCTTATTTAACTATATGTTTCGCAATTCTCTTATTCATTTAAAAAGTGAAAAGTGGGTGAACAATGGATTACTAGTGTAGCATTCAACAAAATCGCAAGAGCAAGTTTATGACAAAATAAATACACGTAGTATATTGAAAAACATAATTGGTAACCTCATATGCTAACATTTGATATTACTGTGTTGCCTTTCAGCAAACGATGTTATAAAACATATCACATAACATGTGGATATACAGTAATTAAAGAAATGCTTAAATTAACAGTACACGAAACAAAAAATTAGACCTTGAATGTCAAAAAATTATTTGAAACTCGATATCACAGTAAAGTTTAAAAATTGCCCGAAAATTACGATAATTAGCAATAATAGCCCTACAGAAATGGTAATATAAAAAACCCGTTTTAATTAATTAAAAAAATAACTAGTTGGAAAGGTCTTTTAAAGACGGATTCAAATCCAAATTTGAAGTCGAAAAACAAATGTAAGGGTCTAAACACGGAAATTTAAATTTTTTCAGTGTTTCTTAATCATTTAAAGATGAGTTCACGTCTTCATAATAAAACAAAATATTATTTTTTTTTGCATTAGCCTTTTGAAAACTAGCCATTTTGCAAATTTTCTAAAATATACCTTGCTTGAAAGACTGATAACTCTGGAGAATGTTTTCTTTTTTAACGGATAAGTAGTGCCAAAAGAGAAAAAAAGCCACAAGCAAATTTATGCTATCAAACTGTGAGAATGGATAAATCTTATAAAACTCCAGCAATAATGCCGTCAAATATATTTTTTAACATCGCTATACTGCAAATCAATCATTTTCTATTTAAAGGTCTAGGGCAAGGGCTTCTATATCGACGTTAAAGTGATTTTGAAATATTTTGATATCGTTTGCAACTACATCAAAACAGGAAAAATAAAACTCAAAATCTATTTTTTAGGTACCCAAAGTTTCAGTTGCGAAATTTATCGGAAATAGAGTCTCAGATTGCTAACTGAATGTTTGATATGCGCTGTTAAAAATAATCTTAAATTTAATGCAAATTTAATGTCCATTCTACATTAAATTTTTGATTTTGTACCAAAAATCCTGAATAATTTACATTTACTTTGAATTTAAAGGAATTCGTTCAAATATCAGCTCGTTGTACATTATATTTCATTAAATGCTATCTTAAATTTCAATAGAGTAACTAAAAAGATATTTCAACTTCTATACATTAAAATTAATTCAAATATACTCTAATACTAAAGGAATTTACAGTATTATTCAATATACATTGCATGCGATTCCGGGAGGTGGAACAACTTGTATGGAACTTTTTGTTTAGTATGATATAAATTGCTTAAAGGACTCAGTTTTCCTATGGTGAGGTGTACATGTCTGCTCAGTTCTGACGGGAACCAATGAGTTCGAAACCGATCTAAATGTCGGACACTACCTATGGGAAAAATGTTCAATTTTTCCTGGTACTTTCAGAATTTTTTGAATTCATATTGTTGGTGCATTAAACATGTGATAATAAATCTCAAATTCATTAAACACTGGCTGTATATTTAACTTACATAGTCCCCTTAACAAGTTTTAAATTTAATGCATGATTACGTTAAATTTAATGGAATAAATTAATTTGGATTAATGTAAATTATTAAATTTAATGCATTACATTAAATGCACTTAACAAACGTTCGTGATACTTCTTCCAACACATTTACATTAAACTTAATGCATTTTCTTTTTACATGGTGTATAAAATTGTATTGAAACAAAACAAAACATCAGACAGAAGCTGGTTTCCTTTTTACAATTTTAAATTGAAATCATTCATTTGTTTAATTAAATCTATTTAAAACCAATCATTGTTTTGTAACTTACCCAGAAGGAGGAATTCTTTGATTCAAGAAAATTTCGATTATTTCTCAGAGCTCAAAAAAACACGCAGTCAAGCTAGTGCACTGGAGTATAATATTGTAAGTCCAAGCTCTTCAATAAATTTGCGGAATTGGCGATATTTGAGTACATGTGATCTGATATAATTAACAAGTGACATGACTGGCTTTAAAAGTTCTGATATATCCAAGCAGTTTTTGCACAAAGTTTGTTTACGAATGATGCAATGTAGGATTAATGATTTTGCATCACCGTCATTTTCTACGACGGGAGCCACGACACCTTTATTTTCTCCACACATATTTTTGCCACAACAATAGTGATACAATTCAAGTTTTTCCATTGAAGATTGTTTTTCTAAGCAGCATTTACAACTACTTTAAACAAATCTTCTCTTCTGGTCGTGTCGTGAATGCTACGACCGTCAAGAAGCTCATTATATACATTATATAATTTTTTTCTATCCTTCCAATAAAAAGTAACACCTGAGCGGTATTTGAAATATCTGTTGACCCATCCCGGGCCAAAGAGAACGACTATAGTTTTCAATTTTTGTTAAAAAATTGAGTTAATATATTTTCTGTAATATTACTCACTCTTCGAGCCAGTGTTTGCTAACAAAGTGATATTTTTAAATATATTAGCTTTTCCTCGACACATTTTTTCTGTTGCTGCAATCATGCAGTCCTTAATAAATTTGCTGTCAGTAAATGGTTTCCCATGTTTCGCTATTGAATGAGTCATGCGGAAACTAGCACGAGTTGGTACTTCTTGTTCAGCATTTACTTTCTTAAAAACCAGATGATGAGATTTCAATCTAAGTTTCAAAGATTCTTTTAACGGTAGGCTTCTTGTAAATTTGGAGTAATTTTGAAAATGTTTAGTCTCATAATAACGTTTTTATTGTATTATTTGAGGACTGATATTGTTTCATTGCAAATTGTACACATTGCCTTATTTTTTATTCCCTCATTGCTTTTTAAATGTTCTGCACTCACTATCTATCTTTCATTTCTTTTACGTATTTGCACTAATCTACACAAAAGGGACATAAATTCAAATGAAAATAATGCCAGTTAATTAATTAAGAGCCGGAGTAAACAAAATGCACTCGATTCATCTTGAAAACATTTTCAATTCACTTAAACACTCACACTTTATTTTTAAACTATAGTTATAAAATACACTAGTTGTACTATATTTCGCTTTTTAGATCGCACTTGTTCGTCCGAATTCAAACTTTGGAATTTTTCTAACTCTCGGTTGCCTCTCGTATTTTCACCATGTGTCCTCAGTGAGTAGAACACCCTCAAAAGTACTCGAATCTTTCAGAAAAGCAATCAGGCAGTAGAACTTGCTTTAGCTTTGCTACTCGCTACAACATGGAGTTATATAATTCGACTAACCAAGCATAACTGACATTTTTACGTATTTTCGCCGCTCTCCACAAAATCTACTACTGTGGCTTTGCTACGTCCTGCACTTAACTTGTCTACTCTCCGCAAGATGTCACCACTATACATTTAGCATTGTCGTAAGTAATCCTTGACCCATGCCCGTAAGTACTAACCGAAATTGCGAACGAAGCCGGATTTATCTCCGCGCTCTGCTCCATAGATATTTCACTCTCTTGCTAGCCCAACACAAGAACTTGGGCGTAATTCTGTGACAGCATTTGATCGTAGACTCGTGCAAATGGTATATTTTGGTAGCGTATGGCACTGTGTCTACAATTTACTGCTACCCCATATTATTCAGTAACTATTCCAAAAACCTATAAATAAATATCGCAGTGACAAAGCCACTCTGGAAGTCAGGTCAAAAATAAAAATATCGTTTATTGGAAATTTTAAAATGTGATGACAGAAATACGGCTAGTCTAAAAAGTTTTAAAAAATCCGAAGATAAGTATTTTATGGTTAGAACAATACAAATATCCGACCCGACTGCGGAAAAAAAGATTATTAATCGAAAAAATATACTTATAAAAATATCGCATGTATGAATATGGTAAAATTGAAAGAATTATATAATTTGAAACATATGGAAAAAAATTTAATTTGTTCAAATTATAAGTAAATTTAGAATAATGCTTTTCTTTCTAATTTTAAAGCCATAGTGTCCTAATACTAAATTAATACACTTGACCAATCTTTTTTTTGGTACTTTATGAAAGTGTCCGCTTAGCTAATTGAATATATTAAAAAGTATTTGCAAGCGATCGTAGCTATATTAAAAAAATATTAACAAAGTAATACAAACATGTATAAGAACTTCAATTAAAGATCGTCTTCTAACTAATTTATTATTTCGCGAATGTAAGCTTATTCAAATATGCAATTAAAATTCTTGATTAGATAACAGAAAATTTACAATGTTGCATGTTTACATAATTTTGCGTGTTCAGGAAAAATTTAAGCTCTAACTTAGATTGAGTGCTCGTGATTCAAGCAAATGTTCAGCTTTATTTTTTATGGATGGGACTACTTAACGAATATAATTATAACAAAAAAGTGACACGGTTGAATTTTTCTTTCAATAATGTTTCAATAGGAAAATAGGTCAAGAAAATACTTTTATAGATTTTTTTTACCCTATAAATAAAAGGGAAATAGTTAGCGGCGTTTTAAGGTTTTTACCTTTGTACGAAAATTTTTTGTATTCATTATTTTGTCAATAATTTAATAGTTAGTTATTGAAAATAGAACTGTACGATTAGTTTTGTTGTTAATTGACGCAATATATTTTAAGGGCTTAATATCTGAGTGTACCATACTGCATCTGTCAAGTCGTGCAAGTACTACGTAGTGACCCTTACTGGCACAGGCGCGGATCCAAGGGGGGGGGGGCGGTGGGGGCGATTGCCCCCCCCCCCCCCAGAGCTTTGAGTTCAGGAAACTAGACCCGATTTTGCCTCTTATACTATAGTTTATTCAAGAACTGGAGAGAGTAATAAATCATTTTTTACTTTTTTTTTCTTCGCAAAATACCTGTGTTCTTTAGTCCGGTGTCTTTGGCAAAAAAATATATTTTTCATAGGAATGGGTTAAAAATTTTAGAATCAAAAATACCTGTCTATAATAATGGGTCACTTGGGTTGGATAACAACAGATATTAGGATGTGTGAAGTGTTAAAAAGGATTTTAATCCTTGTCGCAGGCGTTGGAAGGAGGTTTATTTTATCACTAAGTATTTATGGCATAGAATATTATTTCGGTAATAAACTTAAAATAAAAAGTTTTTATAATATTATTTTATTTCTTATGATTTCTTAATAATTCACATACACTACAAAATGTAGATAATTTTGACATATTTAACACAAATCACAACTGTATTTTAATTATTTTTAATTTTGGCATAGAAACCGTTTTAGGCACATTCAGAATAAAACGTAGACTTTTTCTCTCAAAAAATTTTAAGTTATAATTTAAATACTTACAAAATACCTATTTTCAAAAATACAAGAAGTTAAGCATATATATAAAAAAATCCGTCCGTATAATGTAAAAGTTTTTTTGGGGCTATCGGTCATTTAATTATTAACTAAAAACATTTTTAGGACATTTGACGTTTCAGTTTATTTATTTCTTAAACCATCTGTAGAATTACAATTAAACACTAAAAAGGGATTCAAATGTAATTAATTTTTATATGTTAAAAATATTTAAATAATAAATTGTGTTTACGCTGGTAAACGTTACGTATCTAGTTCGCAATCCAAGTCAGTGAAGCTATCTTCGCCCAAATTAATTATAATTGGTTCCTCTATCTCACCACATTTTCTTTCATTCTTTTATTATATGGATTTTTCCAAATTTTCTGCAGTAACTTTATACCAAAAAATCTTTCAAAAGTTCTGTTAAATTACTAATTTTGTAAGTTGTGTTATTTTTAACAAGCGAGATATTTCCTTCGATAACGGATATTTTCCGGACGATCTATAAGAACAGATTTTCTATCTGGTTTTTCCCAGCAAAAATTAAGTTCTCTGAGCAATTTCCACAGCTTAGTTCTTTTAATTTCAGGTAAATCCCGATCTTCATTGATTTTAGTTAGAATTTTGTCGAGGGTTGCTCCTTTTATTGCAGTTTACATCTCTTCTTCCAACGAGGTTTTTCGTCTGCCTGTGAGCGAATGTGACTTGGGAGTACTAACAATTCCAGTCGTTTTTTCTCTTTCAGTATTAAGTACATAGTAGATTTTCCAACTCCTATCATGTGGGAAGACATCTCAACAGAGCTTTTAACATTATTATCTAGATATTGATATTTTAAGGCAGCATAAACATTCATCGTAATAAGTTTTTCGTTGGGGAAAAAATGCCCTGATTTAACGATTTTAGAATAAATATAGATGTGGAAGCCATATCTTTTGGGTATCTCACTAATCTCATATAATATATAAAAACAACCACAAACAAGATAAATCACTAAGGACACACTGTAAGGTGTACTTTGCTTACTGACAGAAATTGAATTGAATTAACTGAAACTCTATTGTTGCAGTAAATTTATAAAACCTTATAATGTTTAAATATAATTAAATAAAATTAGATTCACGGCAGTTCTCAGTTACCTGCAGCATTGGTGCAGGAAAGCTGGAGGTTCCGGTAACAGTTTTATTACTCTCTTGAATAGAGTGTAGGAATCTGTATGCTTGCGATCGCCCTTCCCGATCCCAAGATCTTCGAGTTCAGGAAAATAGAACCGATTCTGCCTTTTATATTAGGAATGTGTATGGTGCTAGCACTCTCCTCCCATTGACAACTTGTTTTTCTTGCGATAGCCACTCCCCCCAAGAGCTGTGAGTTCAGGAAAATGGACACGATTCTGCCTCTTATACTATGTGTATGCTGTCCGCATCCTCCCGCTGTCGACAACTTGTTTTTTCTTGTAATCGCCCCCCCTCTCCAAGACCTTTAAATTCAGAAAAATAGACCCGACCCTGCCTTTTACACTAGAAATGGGAATGTTACTGATGTCTCCCCCCTCCCCCCGGCGATAACTTGCGTTCGCTTGTCATACTGTACTTTTGTGATGTCACCCCCCCCCCCAAAGAGAGAGGCTGGATCCGCCCCTGTACTGGCATCAACTCAGCGTACTTTTCAGAGTAGAAGTTTCAAATTGTCGTTACTAAGAAAGCTTGACAGAGTGGACCTTAAAATTTCATGTTTCTATGTTCGACCTTAAATGCAAAATTGCTCTATTTAACACATACTATTCATCAAAAATTAGAGGTACTTCCAATAACCTTGAAAACTTAAAATTCGGTCTAGTTAGTGTTTAATGAGAAAGGTGTAGATATGCGCATTCTGTTTGCGACTGCCCGGTCTGCGTTATTTAAGCGCGTCAACATTCATAATAAATTATTGAGTAAAATATCTTATTTCCAGTCACTACTATTCTGATATTATTATAGTCTCGTGACTGAATTGCTACTAAGTTTGATGAATAGTTAAATTAAAGTTTATAGGTACTCTTTAAAAGAAGGAAACGCACTTATAAAAAAGTAAAAATCATCAAAAATATATAATCATTTGGCCAGGCAGGCGCGGATCCAAGGGGGGGGGGCGATTGCCCCCCCCCCCCCAAGAGCTCTGAGTTCAGGAAAATGGACCCGATTTTACCTCTTATACTATAGTTTATTCAAGAACTAGAGAAAGTAATAAATCATTTTTTACCAATTTTTCTTTGCAAACTGTGTTGTTTAGTCCGGTGTCTTTGGCAAAATCTGTTAGACACATATATTTTTCGTAGAAATGGGTATGAAATTTTATAATCAAAAATACCTGTCTATAATAATGGACTATTTGGGTTGGATAACAATAGATATTGGGAAGTGTGAAGTGTTAAAATGGATTTTAATCCTTGTCAAACCCTCGGAAGGAGGTTTATTTAATCCCTAAGTATTTATGGCATAGAATAGTATTTCGGTAATAAAGTTAAAATAAAAAGCTTTTATAATATTTTTTTATTTCTTACTATTTCACACACACACAAATCACAACTGTATTTTTATTATTTTTAATTTTGTCATAGAAACCGTTTTAGGCACCTTCAGACAAAAACGTAGCCTTATTCTCTCAAAAAATTCTCAGTTATAATTTAAATATTTACAAAATAACCATTGTCAAAAATACAAAACATTAAGCATATATAAAAAAATAAATTAGTCCAAATAATATCAAAATTTTTTTGAGGCTTCGGTAGGCGTTTATTATTAATTAAAAACATTTTTAGGACATTTGACGTTTCGGTTTATTTATCTCTTAAACCATTTGCAGAATTACAATTAAAAACCAAAAAGAGATTCGAATATAATTAGTTTTTATAAGTTACAGTTAAAAATAGACCTACTTATTTTTATTTCTATTGTACTGATATCTTAATTTAATTTACTTTATTATATGGAAATCCGATAGCCCCCCCCCCAAAAAAAAATGCCAATTCTACACGCTTAAGAAAAAGACACAAATACAATAATAAAATAATAAAAAACTTACGGCTAATTGGAATTAAATATATATAAAGAAAAATATATAAAAAATAAAAAAATATATAAACAGCATTAAACAATAAAATACAACAAAACCAAAAATTTAAATAATAAATTGTGTTTACACTGGTAAATATTACGTATCTAATTCCTAATCAAAGTCAGTGAAGCTATCTTCGCTCAAATTAATTATAATTGGTTCCTCTATGTCACAGATCATGAGATTAAGTTTCCACATTTTGTTTTATTTTTTTATTATATGGATTTTTCTCAATTTTCCGCACTAACTTTATTCAAAAAAATCTTTCAAAAGTTCAGTTAAATTACTAATTTTGTAAGTTGTGTTATTTCTAGTAACTCTACCTTTTACATGAGAGAAATATTTCCTTCTCCAACGAACAGTTTTCAGACGATCTATAAGCACAGATTTTCTATCTGGTTTTTCCCAGCAAAAATTAAGTTCTCTGAGCAATTTCTAGAGTACAGTTCTTTTAATTTCAGGTAAATCGCGATCTTCATTGATTTTAGTTTGAATTTTGTTGACGGTTGGGTTCTGCTTCTCATAATAAAATGTATGTATAACTCCATTTATTGCAGTTTTCATCTCTTCTTCCAACGAGGTTTTTCTTCTGCCTGTGATCGAATGTGGCTTGGGAGTACTAACAATTCCAGTATTTTTTTTCTCCTTCAGTTGTCATGTTGGAACACATCTCAAAAGAGCTTTTAACATTATTATTCGTCGGAATAAGTTTAACGATTTTGGAATAAATATTGAGGTGGAAACCCTATCTTTTGGGTATCTCACTAATCTCAAATAATATATAAAAACAAGCGCAAACAAGAAAAATCACTAAGGACACACTGTAAGGTGTACTTTGCTCACTGACAGAAATTAAATTAAACTATGAGAAATTTTATTGTTGCAGTAAATTTATAAAAGCTTATAATTAAATATAATTAGGTTTACGGCAGTCCTCAGTTATCTGCGGCACTGGAGCAGGTACGTTGGAGGTTTCGGTAACAGTTTTATTTGTCTCTCTAGTTCTTGAATAGAGTATAAGAATGTGTATTCTTGCGATCGCCCCTCCCCTTCCCAAGAGCTTTGAGTTCAGGAAAATAGAACCGATTCTGCCTTTTATATTAGGAATGTGTATGCTGCTGGTACTCCCTATCGTTGACAACTTGTTTTTCTTGCGATAACCTCCTCCAAGAGCTTCAAATATAGAAAAATAGACCCAACCATGTTTTTTACACTAAAAATAGGACTGTTGCTGGTATCTACCCCCTCCCCCCCGTTGAAAACTTATTTTCGCTTGTCATATCACCGCCCCCCCCCCCCCAAAGAGAGAGGCTGGATCCGCCCCGGTGGCCAGGTATGTTTTTGATGTGATTTATTGTTACAGGAACCAACAAAGAATATTATTATAACTCTGACAAGGTTTTGAAAATTCGAGCTAAACAAATTCGGTAATTCAACAAAAGTATACGCGAATTTTTTTATCCAAAGAATGACGAAAATTAGTTTTCCGTAAGATATATTTTTTTCAGTAAACATTTTCTTTTTCATTTTTGAAACCATATTGCTAATAGAATTTAAGTTTTATTTTGATTTCATGTCTTCCATGATATATCAAATAATTTATGTATTCAATGTAAGAAGTTTAATTAAACAAATAAATAATGTTCCCGTATTCTCAATTAATGTAAGCGCAAACATTCGAGATTTAAAATAAAGATATTTTATACGAAGGGCTATAAGGTCTTGGGGCCATTTAATGGAAAATTAATTATCTGCGAATAAATATTTGCTCTTAAGTATATGGTTAAGTTTTTGGAAACTAGTAGATGTTTTGCCTTATTTGGCATTTTCTATGCTTGTTGGTGGAAGATCATTTTTATTTGATTTTCAATAAACCATTTGTACTTTTGCTTTGAAAAAGTTCGATATCTTCGTAGGGTTTGAAGAGATATTCCCTAAGATAAGATTCGGTACTTATTTGACCAACTAAGACCAGATTTAGTATTTCGCTGAGCATATAAGGTAGGATCTGGTATCTATTCGGCCAATGAATGCAAGATCTGGTGCCTATCAATCAAATTTAATATTACAAATCTATTATGACGGATCGCAAAATTTAAACACTTTCAAATATATCTGAAAACAGACATTTGGGTGTCTCTAAGGTCATGGTATTCGGCTTGAGTACATATCCTTCTAGAAAGAGACGAGTTGACCTTGACATAACCTTCACTGTTTGCCTTGAAATCAATGCCCTGACCAACAGGTAATACCCTTGTCAAATTCTACAACTATTGTGCGAAACATTTTTTTTGTGGTTATATATTCTTAGATATCTGAGTAAATGTTTTAAAATAGTATATGACTTTGAAATCAACTGGAGTGTCAAACTGACTAATGGGTTAAGTACGTATCCGAGAGTAAAATTTTCTTTATTTTTCATTTCTAGGTTTCTAAAGGGTGTTTTTTTTAGAGGTATACAATTTTAAAATGAAATGAAACACATATAAATAGTGTTAACACCTATGGTTCTGGCTTTATTTAAAAGATAATTGTATGCCATTTGTGTATAAATATGATTTCGGGCATATAAGCTCCACGGCTTGAATGAAGCGCAATCGGGAAGTCCACTTTATTGAGTAACTGGGGCGGTATATCAGCAATTACGCGATGAATGTTGACTTCCAAGTAGTCCAACGTTTGTGATTTATCGGCGTAGACTAGTGACTTTACATATCCCCAAAGAAAGTAATCCGTAGGTGTAAGACCCCATGATCGTGGAGGCCAGTTCACAGGTCCATTACGTGAAATTAAGCGTTCATTGAATGTTTCCGCAATAAATTGATGACTTGTTGCGCCATATTGTTGAAACCACAGCTCTGTCACATAAATACCATTCAACTGAGGAACGAAGAAGTCAGTAATCATGGCTCTATAGCACTCTCCATTGAAGGTAACAACCAATGATTTCACCTGCCTATAAAGCAAATCAAACAGTGATTTTTGATGGATATAAGGGCGTCTCAATAGAGGTTTATGGGTTTTCTCCGCTCGAAAATCTCCAATTTTGTTTACTGTTTCCTAACCAAAAATGAGCCTCATCGCTGAACAAAATTATGCGTTGAAAAAGAGGATCAAGTTGAATATTATTTTTGACCCATTCACTGAATGTACGGCGCGCATGGTGGTCACGTGGTTTCATCTCTTGCACACGCTGAATCTCTTAATCCAAGATCCGTCCGCAAAATCTTCCACAAAGTAGACAGGCACAGATCCAGTTGTGCACGATGGCGAATCGACTCATTCGGGTCCTCCTCAACACTACGTTCCACAGCACCAATAACTTCTTCTGTGCGTAATGTACGGCGTCTACGTGGTGCAAAAACGATCCATGGTTTGCCGGATAACTTGTTCAGATGAACGAATATGTCGACGGTAAAATGAACGTAGTGCACGGTAAGTTGTGGGAACTGGACCATATTTTTCAAAATAAATTTGTATAATTTGCAAGCTTTGTTCTGGCGTAAGTCTATTCATGGTGAAATGGCAGACGTACTGACTACAAATCAACTGTAAAATTTAAAATCATTAAAAATAGTGTTGGCAATTTAAAAAACCAAACCTCTAAAAAAGCCACTATTTATTTGAAAAATCAAGTGTACAAGGTAAGATTGATTCGTGAGTCTATTGAAATTGAAAAGATTGACACTCTGAATAAAAGGGATATAACACTCAACTTTCGTTAAGAGGGGCCGCTGTACCGACACAACGCCTAAGCCTGAACTAATACCACCAGTGGCTCTCGAAAAGGAAGCGGAGCCAACACTAACTAATTAATAGCACTACGACCAAGAATGCTGCATGTTAAACTTCCACAATTGATCTTTAACTAGCAAGCACAGAAGATGCCAAATGAAATTTTGGCCAATGTTTGTTTTTAAAACTTTCACTTTGGTTTATTTCTTTTACAGTATGAAATGAATATTACATTGTTTAAGGGTCACGGCAATGGAACAAAATTGTATTTTTCACTAACCTGCACCATTTATTACAGTGGTTCTTTAAATAATTTTTTTTAACGATCTCAAAAACTCAGTTTTGTTGTTGGGTGCTGGCAGGGCATTTAAAACTCTGTTTGGCTGTCCTTATTAGGAGACATGTTATCATTCTTTTTCCTAAGTTAGGACAAAGCTAATCAAATAAGGTATAAAAAAGTATAAAATATTTTTTATTATCAAAAACTGAATTGAATTAAATTTTTCAAAAATTGAAAAATGTTATCCCACTATTTTATCCACTAATAGCTAGAAAAATTTAAATACTTAGGGCGTGTGTAATAAATTACATGCATGCATTTATAAACACACACAGATATATATATATATTTATATATATATATATATATATATATATATATATATATATATATATATATATATATATATATATATATATATACCGTGTATGGGCTCAGGACTGTAAGGCAGCTGACGTTTCGGTGAAATCTCATACACCATTTTCAAAGCTCACTGTACGGCGTCTGCAGATGAACTGACGCTTGCGACTCGAGTGCTGAGGGTTCCATGTGTACGTGGGGCGCGTTCGTTGGCCGAATAGTTCTTCCCAATCAGGTTGCGAGACCTGCTGCATATCATCGGCCCTGTTGCCAGTGTTTGGAGTCGTGTTGTCGAGTTGTAATCTGTCTATTTACTAGCTACTACTGGTTGATTATCATCTCTGCTATTTAAGTTGCTGGGCCTTTTTGCAATTTCGATGGCTTCCCTTATAACTCTTCTGGACAACTTTTCACATCTCGATAGCATTTTTGTTCCTGAGAGATTTATCTTATGTCCTGTGTTTAAGAAGTGTTGGGCCAGTGCAGAAGTTGTTTCTTGTTTGACAGCGTTTATATGTTCGTCTCTTCTGGCGCTTATTTTACGGATGTTTTAGTCTACATTAGATGAGCAGCGTTCTCCGCATGGAATTTAGTAGACTCCCTGGTTTTCTAGAGGAATTTTTTCTTTAGGCGTTGGCAAGAGACGTTCTACTTTACGGAGTGCCAAAATGGTTTCAATGTTGTGCCTCTTGAGAATTTTGCGATTTTATCTGTGGTGCCTCCGACATAAGGAATACAAACTTTGGAGCTATTTTATTGGTTTTCGCGATTTTTCGGGGCCAAGTGTTTGCTTTTTAGAGCCTTGTCTATATGTTCTTTTTTATAACCGTTTTTTGTTAGGGCGTCTTACAGTGTGTTCATTTCTTTGTGGTAATTTTCTTGATCTGTAAGGGACTGCGATCGAAACGCAATTGATTTCACTACTGCAAATAATTGGGCAGGGTGGTGATGTGAATGTGTGTGAGGTATCTGTTGGTGTGAGTTGATTTTCTGTAGACAGTGTGCAAACGCAGGCCATCCTCTTTTCTTTTCAAAAGTATATCTAGAAAAGGTAGTTTTCTTTCCTGTTCTGTCTCTATGGTGAATTTGATTTTTGGGTGAATACAGATTATGTGATTTAGAAAATTTTTGTTGGTGTGAGTTGATTTTCTGTAGACAGTGTGCAAAAGCAGGCCATCCTCTTTTCTTTTCAAAAATATATCTAGAAAAGGTAGTTTTCTTTCCTGTTCTGTCTCTATGGTGAATTTGATTTTTGGGTGTATACAGTTTATGTGATTTAGAAAATTTTTGAAATTTTCTTTTCCATGTTGCCAGATAACGAATGTGTCATCTACGTAACGCAGCCACAGTCGTGGTTTATGTGAGGAGGTCTCTAAAGCTTTTGATTCGAAGTCTTCCATAAATAACTTAGCAAGTGCAGGAGATAGCGGCGATATATATATATATATATATATATATATATATATATATATATATATATATATATATATATATATATATATATATATATATATATATATATTTGCGTTTGTGCGTTTTATTTTGTACAATGAGCGCTACAAGATGTATGCTTACGCTTTGCGAAAACTTTGCGAAAATAAGTTCAAATAGTTTGGTCCTGTCGATTTTGTAGTGAGCATGTCTAAAAGTCTGGTATTATGTTTACATTTTTTAACTAGAATTAAAGATAAGATATCTTAACTAATCGAAAGTGAATGCAGAACTTCTTGGTTCGCGTCATAATTATCTCACACCTGAATAATAAACTTTCTAGGAAAAAATTTGAGCACCAAACCAAATATCCTGCAGTAAATATACGCGACAGTAGTGAGGCCAATCATCATATATGGGGCAGTACTGTGGGGTAAAAGAACGAGTGTTAAAAGTTCGAAGGCTAGTCTGTGAACTCATAACTGGAGCAATAAAAAATATCCCAATGGCCGCCATGGAAGTAAATCTAAACCTCACAGTGCTACATGTGTTAATGGACAGTACTGTAAACAAGAAAACATATAGAATGATGAAGGATAGAGTCATTAAAACGCATATTTTTCAGAATTATTGATGTAGTTTCATACATTTAATTACAGGGAACAAATTTTTATGAAGAATAATTAACTATAGCTTATTGTCTGCATTAAATTAACTACTTCAGTTAGTTAAATTTATTATTGCGTTTGTTAAGTGTTATCGCGTTACCCAAATATTTTATATTACATTTACTTGTGATAATTAAATCCACAAATCCACAGTCAGTTGAACGCCTGGTTTGTTAGCGATCCATTAACTGTGGTTAGTCGGCTCTAATTTCCTTTGTTCTAGCTAACTCTAAAATACGCATAGCATATTATGTGTGCACTCAGGGTAAAATATGTCGGAAAACTCGTGTTTCCTTAACAAGATATACAGAGTGCTTCTAATTTAAATTATTAAACCAATGTAGTAGTTCTAATATTTTGCCATATTTTATATTTTAAATAGATACATAGATAAGCCACTAAGTAACACTTACAAAAAACTCATAAGGGAATGGAACAATGTCAGTTCATTCTCAGCTCTGGACCAAAGGAAAAAAAATGAGAAGGAAAAAGGAAACCTCGACAATAATTATACAGTATTAAATATTTTTCTTGATGTAGCAAAAACAAAACAATCAAAACTTAAAATAAAAGGCAATATTCTAAAAGAAAAAATTTAAAAAACAAAAAAAACATTTAAAATTTAAGGATACAGCTAACAACAAAAATTCTGTTGAAACAATGTTGCTTTTATCTCACTCATAAAGCTCATCTAATGTATCGCAGGCTTTCTTACACAAAAAGATTTTCAGGACACACTTTAATCTATTTTTCGTAAATGCCCATTTCCAGGAACAGAATTAAAAATTTTTACAACAGAAAATTTGACATTTTTCTACAAACAACTAAAGTTATATTTATCAGAGAGCAGGTTTATTTTATTTCTAGTGATATAGTTATGTTTAATAGACGCACCCTCAAATAGATCCCTGTTATCGATAATAAACATCACCGAATCCAAAATATACATATGTACCTATAGCCGTCAAAATATTGTTACGAATAAGGATATTTCTACAGCTATCCTGTTGTTTAATTGCAAAAATAGACCGTAAACATCTTTATTAATTAATTATAAGATAATTAAAACTCTGTTAACATCACACGAATTACTCCAAAATATTAAACCATATCTGGGTCTGGATTGTACAACTTATTTTTAAGTAATTCTTAATTGAAAACAATACCGATATATTTTATTGGCAACTCTTCCGATGTGCGCCCCCTAGTCCAACTTTCTACTGAGGTTCAGTCCTATAACAACAGCGCTTTATATTGATATTATTGTTGTATCCTTATATATTAATGAAAATTACGCATTTAATCTGTTGCCAAACATAATGCACTGTATCTTCGAAAAATTTAGCGACAGACTGTTGGAAATAAAGTACCTATCGAGAATGTTCGTCATAGGTTGAACCTTCATTAAAAGTAACTCACTGCTTTTTCCAGAAATTACGGGCAAATCATTTGTATTAAAAATATACAAAAGAGGTCCAAATATTGAACCTTAAGGGACGCCCCTTTTCATTTTAAGCTTCTGAGACAGAATAGTCCTACCATGGAGATCAAACTCCACCACACACTTCCCATCTGTCAAATACGATCTTATTAATTCTAGAGTATTACTCTTTATACCATATATTTCAAGTTTTAACAATAATTTTTTATGATCTACAATATTAAAGGCTTTAGACAGATCTACGCACACATGTTCAATGTTTATAGTTATTTAGTGATTCTAGAATTTATGTTAGTGCTTGGTACAAAACTCTTACTGTGTATCTCCCTTGTCTGAAGCCATTTTGTTAATCTGATATTACAGGAAACCTATCTAGAAACGTTACAATTTTCTGATGTAAAACTTTTTCGAGGACCTTGCTTATATTAGCCAATAGTGAGATTGGATCATAATTCTTTTCTTCAAATTTCTCCCCTTTTTTATAAATTGCTCTAATATGGATATGTTTTTAACTTACTTGGAAAAATTCCTGTTGTAAAACACAAATTTACGATAAAGGATAAAAGTTCAGAAATAACGTTACCTACATCCTTTAAAATAGAAATAGGAATCTGATGATCTCCAAATAACTTCTTATTTTTTAAACCAGTTATAACCTTTAATATCTCATCAGAATCAGCAGGAAACAAATAAATAGAATTTGTTACTCTTCCTTTAATTTGTGAAATATCACATTGAGGGTCAACGGTAGGGCATGTGTTTATAATATATTTTTTAAACTATCGACTGTCTTAAGAGGATTATTCAATTTGGAAGAAACGTTTTCAATAACTGTACTGGTTTTGTCTTTTCGATATGTAATTTGTTTAACAACTTGCCAGGTAGCCCTAACTTTATTTTAAGAGGAATTAATATGGTTACTATTACTTAACTGTTTAGCTTTTACAATAATATTCTTTAATATTTTATAATAAGTATTAAAATATTCAGCTGTAATTTGTTCACTTTCTTTTTTAAAGTATAAAACACGTTTGTGTGAGCAGGATAGTCTAATGCCGGCGGTAATCAAAGAAACCGATACTGAGAGAGAATTATACATCTTAGCGACAAAAAACTTTTCTAAAAAAAATTTATATGCTCCATTTGCCGAATGTGAACCATAAACTGGCGACCAATCAATATTTTCAAGCTCCTGTTTAAAATGTTGCACCTTGTTCTTTGTAAAAATTCTTTTAAATACATCGCTACGACCTTTCTGAATAATAATATTCTCAATACACATAACTTGTGCCTTATGATCCTACAGTGCAGTTATTCATCACATGACTCTGGAAACCCTTAGCTAAATATTATCAATAAATTTTGAAGGATTATCAGTTGTGCGGGTTGCCTCAAAAATCGTAATAAAAAAATTCTGTAAGATGCCAATATTCTGGAGGATACCATAACCCATAATAGTGACCTAATTAATATTAAGGGTGAAATATGGGCAAATGGAATATAATGCTAATTCTAAAATATTGGATTCTTTTTAATAAAAACTTTTTCTAAATGTGTTCGGTTATTGGCCTAGCGTTAATAGTGAACGGTTTCCTGTAGTCTAGATCAGTAAGATTTTTATTACCATATATTAACCTTTCTTACATCCCGTTTTTTTTATCTTGGAAGCCATATCATCGGTTTTTTAATATGTCGACAACGAAAATTGATTAATACTAGAGTGTATTCTAAAAGCAGTACGAAAAAATTTGGATGGTTTAAGCTGTAAGAATATTATATTTTGGACTAATTGTTGCGAACTATATGTGACTTCCGCCGTTATTTTACAAATTATCTATCGGTAATGATAATTTCTTTCAATTATTCATCTTTGAGGTAAAAAGATATCAAACAAAACAATACAACATAGTAATTTTCGTCCAACTGGAGAAAAAGATAACTAATATGACTTACCCGTTCTAACGCATTCTTCAGTCAAACAAACTCCAGGACTAGAATCTGAAACAAATAATTTTTTTTATTAAGTATCTCTTAATAATATTGACTTTGTGAGATATTTATTATGCTACGACGGGGCGTTAAGAAACTCTTGATTAACCTTAACAATCTTGAAATTTAGTTCTGAAGCTGTTTTACAAAAATTAAGTTTTACTGTTTACCAACTAACTGACAAACATTAGGTTTAAAATAGCTAATAATGGCTAATCAGTAAATATTCATATTATGGATTATTGCGATATACATTTAATTGATAAAAATTAATGAAACAGTACTAAACAAACTAAAAAAGATTCTCAAAATGTCCCCCATTTTCTTCAATACATTTCCTAAACACTCTTCAAAAAATGTCGCCTAACTCGATGAAAAATTTCTGGTGTTTCTTTAATAATTTGGCACTTTTCGATTATCCTGAAGCGAAGATCCTCGACGTTGATTACTGGAATATCGTACACCAATTGTTTCAAATGACCCCAAAAGAAAAAATCCATAGGATTAAGGTCTGGTGACCTCGCTGCCCATGCCAATGGTCCACTTCGTCCTATCCATCGCTCAGGATACGTTGCATTCAAATACTGTCGGACACGTATACTAAAGTGGGGCGGAGCTCCGTCTTGGAGGATCCACATGTTGGCCCTTACTTCCAATGGCACATCTTCCAGATACAATGGGAGACGATTTTGGATAAAATCTAAGTATACGTCACCAGTTAATGGGCCATCAAAGAAATGAGGACCAATAAGGTCCTATTATCCCTGCCCACACATTTAGTGAAAATCTACGCTGATGTTTCGTTTCTACCACATTGTTTGGGTTCACGTAAGCATATGTGTGGATGTTGTGTAGATTTGTTATGCCATCACGAGTGAAACCAGCTTCGTCAGTGAATAATATGACGCCAATTAATCGATTATCGTGTTCATACTTAGCTAGGATCTGATTGCACATTTCCAACCGTCTCGGCCGATCATCGTCATAAAGAGCCTGCACCTTTTTTGAATGAAACGGGTAGAGTTGTTCTTCTCTTAGTATCCTCCATGAACTAGCCTGACAGAGCCGCACTTCATTCCCAATTTTTCTAGTGCTAATACCTGGATTATCTTCAATAATTTCAAGCACTCTTTCTTCTTGTTGCACGTTTCTAGCATTTCTAGGTCTTCCCCTATTTCCATTATAACTTTTAAAGGAACCACATTCCGCAAGCCTCCTGTGCACACTGGAAAATGTTTGAGCATGAGGGATATTTCTTTCCGGATAACTCTCCATATAATATCTTCTTGCCAACTCTGCATTACCATTTGCTTTTCCATAACAAAAATGGATATCACAATATTCGATATTTGAATATTGGTGATTAGCCATTATTAGTTATTTTAAGATTATAAATTAAATAGTTTAAAAAGCGAATTTATTTGATGTTAAACTGACAGCTCTAGTATACTTTGATAGCTATTTACCTGGTAGCTGGTGGTAATGAAATGAGAAAAGTAAATTTACCACTTACTTTTTAAGGGTGATTTACGTCTAAACCGTTGGGTTTAGCGATGTAAATAAAAAGCACCTTTTTTAAAGGCCTGGCATCAGTCTTTCAGAAATTATGCCAAAAACTACTGTAGCTGTCAACACTAAAAAATTATGACAAAAAAACAATTTTCAATGTAGGTAAAGTGCCCTCTAGCGGCAAACAATCAATGTGAATTGTTACTAAAATGATAAAGCGCAGAAGACTTAGCCTATCTTTCAAATATTAGTCAAATCGGTTTTCCTGTAAGCGAGTAATTCAAAAAACAAAAAATAAAAACTTGAACTTGGACGGCTTGTAACTCGAAAACGAATGACATTTTGAAAAAAAATTATATGAAGCTCTACCCTTATTTTGTCAAGTAGAATCATCCCCTTAAGTTTCGTGATCGATTTTTGAATCACCCTGTATAAAAATTATTTTTAGGAAGATTAATAAATAAAAAAAAACAAAAATTTTAGAAGGTGCCTTAAATAAAGGGCGAAACGTCAAATTGTTTTTGATTTTTTTGTCAAATAAAGAACTTAAACCCAAGAAAAAAAATAAAAAGGAAATCATATATATATATATATATATATATATATATATATATATATATATAATATATATATATATATATATATATATATATATATATATATATATATATATATATATATATATATATATATATAATATATATATATATATATATATATATATATATATATATATATATATATATATATATATATATATATATACATATACTTTGTTGCAATAACCTTCAGAGAAATCTGGTTTTCTTATTCGACAATAACAATAATACGTAGATGTAAGTGATATGTTGTAATTATTAACATCTCACCGACATTCCCCGCCGTAAAAATGAATTGGAATATAAGATCCAAATTTAATATAGTACAACGAAAGGTGTCTGGGGAGGTGTCAGCAGAAATCCACTGATGAGTCCTAAAGCTGGCACCGGGACGAAACACCCAAATTTTTACATACAAATCCGATTTAGCTATTCAAGTAGACGCTGATATATGGATTTTCGAGTTAGAACGTAATTCCGTAGTAGCAATTTTAAATATTAAGGCTGCTCTCGATACGCTCGCCTTAGGTTGGATTCTCACGATAGGCTCTCGGTTCGTCCTTGGTTTGATAAAATATTTTTAATGAAAAAGATTTTACGATATCGAAATGTCCGCGAAACTTATAGTATAGATAGGTTGATTGGTTGTCCTGTAAGAATATTTTATTGGACTGGAGTGTACCGCGAGCATATCGAGAGCGGTCCTATACTGAGAATATAGCCTAAATTCTTCAAACCAATCAAAAATAAAAATTTTCTCATGTTAATAAACTAATTTTATTAAATTAGCCTGTATGCTCCAAAACAATTTATTGTAATTGAGTTTAAAAGATTACTTATTTCTATTTGTACAATAATTTAGAAATTATAGTACTCAAGAATAAAAGTCTGCTTCTGTTTAATAAATTAAGTTAGTGATTTATATAACTCTTGCTCCCTCTTGTATGGTAGCAGAAATTCCCGGACAGTTATATGTTGTTTTTATATTAATTGAAATAATAATTTATGTTGATTGTATATAATTATTTTTTGATGTGCACGATAGCGTACATCAGTCATGTAAATGATTCTTTTATTTATAGTATATATATTATATATATATATATATATATATATATATATATATATATATATATATATATATAATAAAATAAAATAAAATATTGGCGAAGCGGACGTGAAAATTTGTCAATCTACATGATTCTCGTGTTAAAAAGTGCGGAGCACTCCAAAATATGGAAAAACTCCGGGTCCGACAGATGGCGACAGCGCTGTTTCGTCCTAATATGGGACTCGTCAAGCCACCGCATTCGGTACAAACCATCATCTCGCCTTTGCATCCTATAAACCTGAGTTTATAATCAAAAAACAGCAAACAAGACGCCAAAGGCGCCATCTCGATGGTGCACTTGATAATACAAGAACCACACAGATTAACAAAGTTTGTAAAAGAACCGCCATATGGTGGCGCGATGGTGAATTAAAACAGAGATATGTAAAATCGAGTACACGAAACGCGCTGCCCAAAGGATAGGGGTCGCATTTTTCGGTACTGGCAAGCAAGCCTACCGCTTATTTTAGCAGCCAAAGCCACGTGTCGTACCAAACGATCCCACCATGAGAGCATCGTTTAGCGTGTTTCAAAGCCAAACAAGTAAATAAATAAGTAGATAAGTTTTTGTCCGTGTAATTTAAAATAAAATAGAATAAAATATTGGCGAAGCGAACGTGAAAATTTGTCAATCTACATGATTCTCGTGTTAAAAAGTGAGATGATGGTTTGTACCGAATGCGATGGCCTGACGAGTCCCATATTAGGACGAAACAGCGCTGTCGCCATCTGTCGGACCCGGAGTTTTTCCATATATATATATATATATATATATATATATATATATATTATATATATATATATATATATATATATATATATTCACATTTAAAATATGTTTTTCATCGCTTTGACGTTTCGTTCTTTATTTAGAATATCTTCAAAAACAATCGTCTAAAATTTAAAGCGATTTATGAATATAATATAAATACAACCATGACACATATCTAATATTCAACATTTAAAACAATAATATAACATTTAAAAGAATAATCAAAACTGACACAATGATTATTTAAAAGGTTGTTTTTAGTAAATTTTACGCACTAACATTACACAAACCAAATATTCCATTAAGATCTATTGTTTCCTGCATACAATCACCTCTTTATAAATTGGCAAAATATCGCTCAGACTGTATATCAAAGATTACAGGCAAAAATAACTCCTTTTGTTTCCAAAAATTCATAGATACCGTAAGTGTTTCACAAAATTACAAACTTGTTTCCCTGGACGTTGTATAGCTATAAATAAATATTCCAAACGATCTGGTTAAAATTATATTATCTTAAAAATAGGAAGAGCTAAAAAACTACACAATTTTATCCAAGAATAGTTTTATAGAAGCTGTAAGTTTGCTATTATCAACAAACTACTTTCAGTATGACAATACATTTTACAGACAAGTTGATGGTTGTGCAATGGGTTCACCTATTCTATCCTCGTTGGCCCAGCTAGTCATGAAATATTTGGAGGAAAGAGTCTTTCAGAATCTAATTCAGATTGTTTAATAGCAATTCCTTAGGACAAAATAAATTACGTTGTAAAACAATTTAATAATTTCTATAGAAAATTAACATTTACATCAGAATCTGAAGTTCACGGAAAAATAAACTTCCTAGATATGACTCTAATATTTATATTATATTCATAATTCGCTTTAAATTTTAGGCGATTGTTTTTGAAGATGTTCTAAATAAATAACGAAATGTCAAAGCGATGAAGAACATAATTTAAATGTGAACCTAATCCCAAGAAAATTATAAGAAATAAATATACATATATATATATATATATATATATATATATATATATATATATATATATATATATATATATATATATATATATATAATATTTTGTTGTATTGAAGATATATGTTATTCTTTCCTAATATTTTCTTTATCTAATAATTAACTTTTTCTTCCTTTATTTTATTTATTTTTTTCAAAATACCTAACAGCTAACATGGCGTTATATATTTTTAATATGTGTTTGTGCTTATAATTTATTTGTAGTTTATCATGGTGGTACAGTCGCAATGCTAAATTGAAAGGATAGGAGTATTAATATTTCTGTTTTTAAATCTGTGTAAATTTGAATTGGTATTTTTTGGAAAGTTATTCTGTGACAAAGGATTATAATGGGCTTGCATTTTTATAAAAATATTTGTTGGTGCTTGATTAATAATTTTTAAATAGTTTCTTAGACCTCTGTGAATTTGAGTTCTACGAATGGTGCATTAATTATTTTTCTAAACTAGATTTGATAGATTTGAAGTTTTCCTTCATGTATTTTAGTCATCTGACATCAGACTGTGCAGCGATATATCAGATTAGGTCTAATAACCTTTTTTAATAATACATTTTATTTTTTAGTAATAGCTTGCTTTTCCTGTTTAATAACAATTGTCGGTATGCTTTTGGCACTTATTTAATTATGTTTCTCTAGTAGTTTGTAAATCAAATTTTTATCTATGGTGATACCCCGGAACTTGATGAAATTGCTTCATTGCATCTAAATATTATCAGTGGACATGTTACGTTGATATCTATAACAGAAATCGTGAAAAAAAAATCGCAAAAATTACTTTTTTGTCAAGCGTCTAAAGGGGGATACTTCTTTAATATGCAGCATGCCCAGAATGTTCTTAAAATATAAGAAAACTCTCTTTGAACTAATACTAACAAATATTCCCATAGAATTTCTAAAGGTAACCTAAAGATTTTAAAATATTCCTTTAGAAATACTAGTAATATATATTTAATAATACTGAGCAAAGTAATATCCTTGTTTTCTGTAAGATTTATAAAGTTAATGAAAACAAAACAATACAAAAATCTCTTCAATTCATACGATTCTTGATATTACGTCGGTTTTAAAGTAAGGTATTTATTTTGAGGCTAAGCTTTTGATGGATGTGTCGTTCTCCGTTCTCGTATCACGTATCTGAGCTTAAAAGTTTTAAGAAGAAATTTTAGCAAATATTTACTTTCAAGTAGGATAAGAGAAGTAATGCTTGCTTAAAACTTTATTAAACTAGAAATAAATTTTAAGCCAGAGGCGTGAGTGAATTTACAGAGTACAGAGTACGTATTTATTTAATTAAAAGCTAGAATACAATATGTAAATTACCATAAAAAGAAAATTTTAGTACAATATTTTATTTTTTCTTCTTTAAATAGATCTCCTTTCTTTCATTGTGTTTTTTTTTGTGTGACTCCCTTTAACGTCATTTTAGTTTAGGATATGTAACGATTATATATTTTTGTCTGGAAACCTAAGAAACTTCGATATATGATTATTTAGTTTTTTATTTATTTTTATCGAGGATTTTTGCCAAAAAAAAAAAAACAACTCTAAATCATATTGCTCTTACGGAAAGTTCAAGAATCGGCTGCTTAAAACTTGAAAGTAGTGGTATAATAGATATGTTTTTTTCTCACTTTATTGCATAATTTTAAAAGAAACATTTGCTCAAACTTTTAGTTTTGACACTATATATATTTAGATTCTGCTACAATAGAATGAGATATAGGGCTACACCGCTCAATATTTACCACTTCGGATCTCTTTAACATCATTTCACAACAATTATTTCAAAAATTTACCTTTCCATCAGATTGCTGACATAATACGCGGAGGTTTGATCAGATTCATTAACGAAGAAACGAGTTTCACTGATAAACAACATTTTGACACTTAAAAACCTTAAAATTATGACAAAAAAAATTTGGAAAAACAAAATGTATGCACAGTTACCAAATATCATTCAATATTTTTAAATTAAATATTATTTATAATCGCGCAATACAACTTTTAAAACATTTTATATGCATCTAATGCAACTCAAAATGTCATTTCCTTAGAACATTTTATGTCTGTTCATTAAAGTGACATTAAAAACGATATATTTTTGTAACTAAAATTTGCAGCATTAAGGTCTTCGTCATCCTATACCTCCCCTGTCCCCTCAAGCCTTCTATCAAATCACTGAACAGTCCTAAATTTGGTTTTAATTGTTTTTAAATTGCAACTCTACTTTGTAAAGAATTTAATTCAATTTTCATGAAAATAGCGCTAGAGTCGATTCTGCCAATAGACAAAATAACCTAGATTTTTTCGGTAGCGGTTATTTAATATTTCAATTTTCTAACTTTAAATTTACACAAATAATTCCATAAAAATGTAAGTGATTTTCTAAAATTTTTAATGTTGCCAGGATGCAAGAAGTGAGATTCTTAATATTTTGTAAGGAGAGAGCAGTAAAGAAGGGATAATGACAAGTAAATTAAGTATATTTTAAGAAGAAAGATCTGAAAATTCTAAAACCGATCTATTCTGAAAATTGAATTAATTCTGGCATGGTGAAGTAGAATTTATGAACATATTTTTGCTTTTGAAATAAATAAAATTAATCTCATAATAATGTTATTATTATTCAATGAGGCCTTAACAAGAAACTCACGCCTATAGTGTAATAGTAATTTTCGTTACCTGTACATTAGAGCGCCAGTCAAGGTCATAGACCGTACGTATTTATAAATGAATTTCTATAGAAATTCAATATCTTCAGTTTTAATTACTCTGGGGGAAACAGCTGTCCTTTCTGAGTTTTATGTGCACCCCACTATGTATTTTTTACCGAGGGTTTCGTTGTGATATTCGAAGGATTATCAACAATATCTTTCAATATTTGTTTCCCTACATCATCGTACTCTCCTTGGGGCTTCTTGGTCACCACGGGACTAGAAATTCAAAATCCTAACCAAAATACCCAATTACAGAATTTTTAGAAATGATATATTACTGTTCTTTAATTAAAAACCTTCTAAACATCCTAATATATCGAAGATTCTAGTTATAGGTAATTATTTGCATGATACGGTGGTACATGAAAATTGTGTCGCGATCATTTAGTTTACAAAATGTTTTTTCTCTGGTTTTCGACCTTACAAACTAATAAAAAACAAAATTATTATAAAGATATTAAGACTTGGGACAGCAAAGAACACGCTTCTCGTTCTTGTGTCGATCTGAGCATTTTATAGGAAAAAAAGGGTTAATACAAAGGGTAAGGAAGGTTTAGCAAGGATTGGGGACTGTAGAATTTGTGATAGTCAGAAGGGACATTGAAACTCTTGCAACAAGAGATAGAATGTTTCTTGTTTGCCAATTGTTAGTTGCTAGACTCAGAAACTTTAACAGAAAGATAATATTGTGCATATAAATGGTGTAATTACTGGTCAATTCGATATATATCAGTAATAAAACATAGAATATATATATATATATATATATATATATATATATATATATATATATATATATTATTGACAACTTGTCAAACAATCCAAGTACTTCAACGGCTTCTCAAAGTAAACTGTCCACGAACGCCGATCTGGACCCTTTTTTGCCGATACCAGAAGATTTCCCTACTATATGGTGGAATAAAAATAAGAGAAGATCTTCTGCCATAGGCGATTCACGTCGAAAATAAGGAAATATAATTTTCTAAAAAGTTCCAGACTTTGTTTCATATACGTCTCAAGAGGATATTAAAAAAACTAATTAAATAAATTAACAGAAAATAGATCTAAAACCCTACAAATTTCTTGGAGGTGGGCTTCCTCATAACGCATCTCCAGAAAAGTAACAATAAACTCGTAATCATAGCTTCACCTCGTAGTGCTAGAATAAGAGCACGTGCCTTCTCCGGTGAATTCCAATTATTATCGGTGGCGGTGGCTTCGAATTGACGGACATAGGTAAGCTAAGGTACTTTGCCGTCGAAGATAGGTGGCTCCATCACACTAGTTGCAGGAGCACCATCTACCTTTATTATACCTGTACTGCCTACCTTTTTGATTTGCAAATGTAATTGTTGCGTATGTTTGTGGATTCCCGTCATCTCATGTTGTACTTCGCCATGTGCATCTCGCTAATCTTCTGTTACATTTTTTGTTCTATGCGCTGCATATTTTCTTGATTTTAAAATTTTAGTTCGTGTTCCATATTTTCTTGACTTGTCTAAAGTTTCTGTCTCATGTCCTTCAGGCTTGTTTTTAGTCCTTGTTTTATACTTCCTTGATTTTTCTTAATGTCTCCTCGGTTTGTTTTTAGTGTCATCAATTCTTGCTTCATGTTATTTTGATTCTTCATCATATCTTCTTTCAATTCTTCTTCCATTCCTTCATGACTTTTCTTCATATCTCTTAATTTTTCGTCATATCTTCTTTCAATTTCTGTTTCATCTCTTCTTGGTTTTTTTTATATTTTCTTGGCTTGTCTTCATGTCTTGTATCATCATCAGTATATGATTTAAACTAGCTTGAAGTGGTTCTTCTATTTTTGCTTTCTGTTTTTTAATTTCTAGTGGCATACAGTTTTAGTCCACTTTTTTTTTCTTAACCTCTTTTAGATCTTATCCACTTCCGACACCAATTTATTCTGAACAGTCGGCCTTTAAACACACTGTATTACTTAATAAACTTTTATTGTCACAATTCTGACAAATTGTCTAACATTCGAGTTACTTCAACGGCTTCTGAAACTAAACTGTCAACGAATGCCGATCTGGACTCTTTATATATCCCTTTTTGCCGATACCAGAAGATTACGAATATTTCTAGATGGATTTTCATACTACATGGTGTAATAAAAATAAGAAAAAGGAATAATCCGGCGATTTCTGGATCTTCTGTCATAGGTGTTCTACGTCAAAAATAAGAAAATATGATTTTCTAAAATGTTCCAGACCTTCTTTCATTGATGTTTTAAGAGGAAATTAGCAAAAGATAAAACTAATTAAATAAATTAGAAGAAAATAGACCTAAAACAATACTAACTAGAAATATAAACTAATACTATGAAGCGTATTATATATATATATATATATATATATATATATATATATAAATATATATACATATATATATATACATACGAACATATCAAAAATAGTTTTAAGACATGTTCATTTCAATTTGTCTATAAATGAAAAACAGACAGAAAACAAAACAGAATTCTTTCATTCGAAGCTATACGTCGCAAAAAGTATGACATTATGGATAAATCAAGATAAAAAGAGAAAAACGTTCTCTTGATTTTCAGTCAACACATTATTTTATTGACAGCAATGACAGCTATTGTTTAACCTTTATTTATATTGTGTTTTTGAGAAGTTTTGGCCACTTTAGGGAATTCAAAACAGAGGGTTATTTCATATGAAAGATATTGCTTATTATTTTAGAATTGATTACCGCTAAGTATATATTGTGTTTATTAAAACCCGATATCTAAACACATAAATATTACTAACCTTCAAATCTGTCGTCGATATCTAAATGCCCGACACTCTATACATAATTTTAAAACGTTTCTCGTATTATTTTAATCAATTGGAATATAGTAATTAGATTTGATATGTCTTTTTAGAAAATCCATGGTGAAAGTCTTAAGAGGCAAGCACAGCAATTTGCGTTTAATTTGAGTGAGTATTTTGAGTCCAAAAAGTGGAACGGTAGTCATGTGGAATCTATGGAAGAGGTAGAAAAAATAATTTTATTTTTGTATATAACCAAAATGGATTTTCGAAAAACGCTTTATAATCATGAAAGTAGTTAGGGGAAACAAGGCTGGCAATTGCTCACCCTACAAAAGTCATTAGCCACCTTAGAAAAATCGACAGTATTGAAGAAATATAGTTTTCATTCTTTTTCTCTTGTTAAAAAGATTCAATACCGTTCATCGTAAAATTATTTTATCATCCCAGTAGAGCAATTACTGGACGGATGCACAAGGAATGAGACAAGCGAAGTTACTTCTTAGGAACTACTATCTGAGATTCAAGGAATGCATACGTCTAAGTAAAACCCAATTTAGAGTTCTGACAAGCATCCTCACGGGGTATTGCCACCTGAAGGGACATCTCAAGAAACTCTTATTGGCAGAAAGAGAAGAGGGCAGATTCTGCGAGAAAGAGGACGAAATCTCTATTCACATCCTTTCAGAGTGCAGCCCTTGAGAAAACCTTAGAATGCGGTTCTTGGAAGGACACCAAATAGAAGAAGGGGAATTACCCACTTTAAAGCCGTCCAACATCCTAAGCTTCCTTAGGGAGATAGGACTGGAGGATATGCTCTAGTCGGCAAGGTATCCCTAACGACTTGGAAGTAGAAGGCGAACACAATTGATCTATTAGGTCGCAGGGTACTGATCGACAATTTTATACACATATTTACATGTATCAAAATTATCGAAGCTATAAAAATATAGTATTAAATTATAGAGCCTCATTCGTATTATTTTATGACAAAATTTTATTAAATTATACGCGTACTAGTTGGTTTCAAGTTAGAACGCGAAGCTTAAATTAGCATCCTGATCTTTCTCTCAAGTTATTTTGACCTGCCTCATACGCTTCCAAGAAATGAGTAGTTATTTATTGAATACCCTGTATATATAACTAAAATTAAAGTTACCTATGTGTAGCATTAAATTTTTATTTTTCTATTTTTAACTTGTAGAAATGAGAATTACGTTTTAAACGACCGCTAAAAGGACGTTCTAAATTCGACCGCCATATATTTTTTTAATGAATGTACATCGATTACTTCGGAACAGCGACACCGATCTGAATGAAATTTTTTGCATTATGTTCAGAAAGTTGCTGTTGTGGTTCCATATTATTTTGGTCGAAATTGGTTCGAGGTGGCGCTGATAATATTACGTAAAAATTAATTTTGTCCGATTTTCTCCAAAATTGATAAGGGGGGAATCTAAATTTATTTTTTTATGATTGAATATGGCGAATCCAATATGACGGATTAAAAATTTTACATATCTCGATTTTGTTAAAAATTGGTATAAAAGGGTCCTTAAGGATGTGAATTGCGAATTTAAAATTATTTTAAAAAATTAATATCTTTCGATTCTCGAATTTAATTTTATTTAAATTAACATCTTTTAATTTTGTCAAAAATTGGTATAGTGGGACTTTTGAGGGTGTAAGTTACGAATTTAATATTAGTTTTAAAAAATTCAATATCGAGCATCCGATATGGCGTTCTAAAAATATGACATATTTTGATTTGTTCAAAACTAGTACTGGGGGTGTCCGCGAGCTGAAGGGCAAAAAAATTATTATTTTTAGCAGCTCAATTTATGTCGTTTCATTAGGAACGTATTTTCTAATAAGAAAATGAAAGTCAAACCACGCGACTGCGTCGTTGTTAATAACAATATCGTTATTAATGAAAAAAAAAAGATGATAAACATAAAAAAATATCGTCAGATCCGTTATCGATGTCATCTTAATCGTTACACCGATATGAAACTGCGTAAAAAAATGAATTTTTCAAATTACATATAGCCGTCTGATATAAATTATAGAAAATAGATAAACATACATAAAAATAATCGTCAGACTGCACAGTGTTGTCACAAAAGTCGTTAGACTGCGATATGAAAGCGGCGGCCGCATGCGAGCAATAACATATTGTTACAAACTTTATAGCGTTGTACATTTCCTAGTATTAATTTGTGTTCGTAGTTTGTAGGGTTTTAGGTATATTTTCTAATGTAAGGAACTTTGTAGCGTTTTATATTTTACAGTATTAGTTTGAGTTTGCAGTTCATAGGGTTTTAGGTATATTTTCTATGAGTTTATAATTTATTTAAGTAATTTTACCTTTGTTAATTTCCTCAGGAGACGACTATGAACGAAGGTCTGGAACTTTTTAGAGAATTCGATTTCCTTATTTTTAATATGGAACGCCTATGATAGAAGGTCTAGAAATCCCGGATTTTTCCTTTTTCTTATTTTGATTACCCCATGTAGTATGGAAAACCTTCTAGAAAATTAGGGAATCTTCCGGTATCAACCAAAAGGGTATATAAAGGGTCCAGATCGACTTTCTTGGTCAGTATATTTCGAGAGTTTGTCGACGTAAGTTGAATGAATTTGACAAGTGTCAAAAGTAAGGTTGACAATAAAAAGTGATAAAAGTAATACAGTGTGTGTAGTTTGTTTGAAGACCGGCCGTCCGGTACAATATTTATCTACGGCAGATGACTTTTGTGGCCACTCTATAGGTCTGACGATTATTTTTACGCATTTTCATCTACTTTCAATAAAACTAGGAATTGCCGATGAGTTAGACTCGCAATAATATGCAGCTTTCTCTAAAAGTTTGTATCTAAAATGTACGGATTCGGAAGAATAAGTAACATAAATGCAGCTAGAGTAGAAACTTTCATGAAGGTACATAAAATTAAGAATAATGCAAATATTTTGCAAACGCCAAGTAACGGTTTCGATGGATCACTGCTTCCACCATGCTAAATAGAATTTCAGCAGCAGTTTTCGCGTACGATTTACACTACTAGAATTTGGCAAAATGCTTGAAAAAAGTGCCAGCAATGCATTTAGTCCCACTGAATATGGACGGGAAGTGGTTGACGGAACATTCCATGTCAAATGGTTCGTTGGCGACCAATCGTAGTGATTCAAGATATAACAAGCTTGGAGAACAGCTCAAATGGTATGTTTTATAAATATGAAATATACACACACATCTATATATGTATATATATATATATATATATATATATATATATATATATATATATATATATATATATATATATATATATATATATATATATATATGAAGTAAAATGCGAACAGTAAACTGCGTTCCAACCATATCCTTTCCGTGTTAGAGGTTGCACAGTTTGAACAAATTGTTAAGGAACACAATTTATCCTAGTCCACCACCATCGAGATGATGGCTTACCTGTACCACCATACCGAGAAGAAAGTCAAAACTTACCCTCCCCGCAACAGTGATACGGCAGAGGTACATGTTTCGTCTCTACTAGACTCATCAGGGTACCGACATGCACCTGGCTGTGCAAAGGACAGATAGGAAGGAAGCATGCAAATACTGAACGCGGCTTCGCCGACCTCCCGCCGGATGGCGTATATATGTTTATGCAGTTTGCATTTACTGTTCGCATTTTACTTCATTCATGCACGGAGTTGCATATAGTTGTATGTTTGCTGAATGTGATTTCAGCGCTACAACGGCATAATGTGGATATATCCACTGCTATTGCATCTCACACGGAGGAATATATATATATATATATATATATATATATATATATATATATATATATATATATATACCAACTAATGGAAATAAATATTATATATATATATATATATATATATATATATATAATATTTATTTCCATTAGTTGGTATATATATGGAAATAAATATTATATATATATATATATATATATATATATATATATATATATATATATATATATATATATATATATATATATATATATATATATATATATATATATGAACTAATGGAAATAAATATTATATTTCTTAGGTCAATCAATAGATAACGATACAGAGGATGAAGTTGGTATTCTAAGAAGTGCAGTCCAGGAGAAAATAGATCCTTCTGCACTTAATGGAAGTGAAGAAGAGGATAGTGATAGCGATAACTTCTATGATGAGGATGTGGTGAATTAACTTATTTTGTACTGCATAATTGTTTAAATAATTTTTATTACAATTTTTATGTATTAAATATAAGGTTATAAGGAAAATATAAAGACATATTTTTTCGATACTTTCAATATAAATTCAACATATTTTTTTGCGATAAAAATACTATAAAGACGAAAGAAATAAAATAGTTCATTAAGTTCTTTATGGCACGATGCGATTAATATTTTTACATTCGATACACTATCTCCACAAACTCGATGAGATTACTTCAAATCGTTTGATGTTTTATTGTAAAGTATTTTGTAACATTGCAATTTATGAAAATTATATATAGCCGTCTGAAATCGATGTATGTTATTGAAAATAGATGAAAATGCATAAAAATAATTGTCAAACCTGACACAGTGGTCGCAAAAGTTGGTTGCCGTAGATAAATATGTTGCGCTTCAAGAGTTCTGCTCAGGTCAGGCCGGCCGCTTTCATATCGTAGTCTAACAACAGCATTGTGTAGTGTGACGATTATTTTTGTGCATGTTTATCTATTTTCTGTAACATATCAATTTCAGACGGTTATATATAATTCGAAAAATTATTTTTTTTTACTCTGTTACATATCAGTCTGACGATTAAGGTGACATTGATAACGGGTCTGAGGATATTTTTTATGTTTCTTCTTCGGATGCATATCCATTAATGGATGTTTGCGATCACATGCTCCATTGCTTCTCTATCTCAGGCGGTGTGGATCAGTGTTTGTACATCAAGTAACCCTGTCCATTGTCTTATGTTCCGAAGCCAAGACATTTTCTTCCTCCCCATTCCCCTTCTGCCCTCAATTTTGCCCTCAATCATCAACTGTAAGAACCCATATTTTTCGTTTCGCATAATATGTCCCAGATAGGCTGTTTTTCTTTTCTTGACTACTTCGAATAGTTCACGCTCTCTTCCTACACGCTCCAGAACTCCTCATTTGTCTTCTTCTCCGTCCATGAGATTTTAAGAATTCTGCTATACAGCCACATCTCGAATGCTTCCAGTTAATTGATATTACTCGTTTTTAGGGTCCAACCCTCCACTCCATAAAGAAGCACTGACCATACATAGCATTTCATAAACCTCACCCTCAAGTCAATATCGAATTCTGAGCAGGTAAGTACATTTTTAAGCTTCAGGAAAGCCTGTCGGGCTTGTTCAACACGGCTTTTTATTTCTCTGTCCGATGTCCAATCCTCACAAAGCCATGATCTCAGGTATTTGAACTTGTCCACTCTTTCAATGGGCGCTGCATCAAATGTTATTCCGGAGTTTGTAAATGCATCCAAGTTTCTGGAGATGATCAAAAACTTTGTTTTCCTAATATTGATGTTCAGACCCATAGATGCACTGTGTTTACCCCATCATAAACAATGCCCTGCTTTAATATCAGCTGGCTATAAATAATTTAAATTTTTCATCTTTTTTTTTTCATTTCCACTGATATTGTTATTAAAAACGACGTAGTCGCGCGGTCTGACTTTTCATTTTGTAATCAGAAAACACGTTCCTAACGAAATTAAATGAAATTAAGCGGCTAAAAATAATAATTTTTTTTGCCCTTCAATTTGCTGACTATAAATAACCAATCTAAATTTGTTTTAAGAAAATTCAATATTTCAGATGATAAATGCGGTGTAAAAATTTTATTTTTCCGGATTATGTCAAATACTGGCACTGGGGGGGGGGGGGGATTTCGAGGGTGTAGATGAAGTTTAGATTAACAGTTTAAAATTATGTTTTTGAAATTCAATATATCGGATTCAGTAGGGTGGGTTGGAAACTTTACGTTATTTACATTTTTTCAAAATTGATATTAGGCGGTTTTGGAGTCGTAAGTTACATTTTCCTGATTTTGTCCAAATTGATATTGGGTCTTCTTGAGGCGTATATTACTGATCTTGAATTAATTTCTTCAAACTCAATATGCAGAATAAAATATGCCAAATAAAAACTTTACAAGTTTTATCAATATCGGTTTTGGAGGCTGTTACGAGTTTTAAATTAATTTTTTAAAATTTAAGACAACGGATTCACTATTGCAGAAATATTTGTTTTGTATAATTTCACTTAAAACTGGTATTTGGAAAACTCTCGGATCAAATGATTTTTTGTTATTCAGTTTAGTGTGGTCTATAATGTTGGATAAAAGGCGTACATTTTTACGAACTTAGAAACTCAACTCAATTCAAAACAAAAAAATTGAAAAATAATATTTTTATAAAAGAATTGAACCAACTTCTAAAAAAGCGCTGAAAAGTGAAAGATAATATAAAATTTTATACGAAATTGAAATTTTTTAAGTCTCCGCGAAGTTATTACCAAATGAAACAAATAACACAGGCCAACGATGAAAAAACTTTTTCAAAAATTTTAACTAATTCCTGTTTTATTTGGTGTGCTGATTCCGAATATAATAATAAAAAGTCATGGTGGATAACAATTTCTTACATTTTAATATTAATTAAAAATAAATTTTATAATTCAAAATGTATAAAAAATATTTTTATTCATTTAAATATTATTAAGTTGGCAATACATTTTAGTGTTATAAGGTTGGCAATAAATCAAATGTTATTAGGTCGGTAGTTCTGATAAATTACACAGCTGTTTGTTTTCTTCCAGTTAATATAAACTCGCATTGCAGTATTTAACCTATGTGCTTTTATTCACACCTTAATATGGCTAATCGTGGTGAGTGATGATGAGTTCCGTTGTTCTCAAGAAAATTATATTATTACCTGATGGAAATACTTATGTTTCATTGCCAGTTGCACATTTAGTCCATATGAAAATCTAAATATAATTTTACAGAAATTTAACTATACAGCTCACGACTGAATGCTGTGTGAAGATTTAGAAGTTGTCTCCATGCTCCTTAGTCAACCAAAGGGATTTACAAAGTTTCCATGTTTTATATGTGAGTGGGACAGCTGAGCAATGGATGTACATTGGTCCAAAAAACAGTGAAGTAAGTTTAACACCCGGTGAGAAGAATATTTTGCACAAACAAAACAACACACCCAAAAAGATTCTTTTACCACCACTACACATAAAGTCGGGCTTAATGAAACACTTGTAAAAGCTTTGCCTAATGATGATGATTGTTTTAAATATTTGTGTAAAAGATTTCCTCATTTATCAGAAGGGATTTTCGTTGGGCCTGATATTCGTAAATTGATGTTCGATTTCAAATTCGAAATAACGATGAGTACAAAAGAAAAGGAGGCTTGGATATCATTTGAAGAAGTTGTGACTAAGTTTTTTGGCAATGTTCAAGCACCTAACTATGAACTTATCATAGCTAATATGATCGACAAGTTGAAAACCTTGGTTGTCTGATGAGCCTTAAAATCCGCTTCTTGCACAACCATCTTGATTTTTTCCTGGAAACTTAGTTGATGTGGTGAAGAAAAAGGGGTACGATTTCATCAGAACATAAAAGAGATGGAACAACGATACCAAGGACGAAAGAATATCAACATGGTGGATAATTACTGTTGGGTCACTTCACAGAGAACATCGAAATGCATCAAATCGGAGAAAAAGAAATGCAAGAAACGTTACAGAGAATTTTTATAAAAAAATTGAACCGACTTCTAAAAGTGCGCGAAAATGTGAAAAATAACTATAAATTTTTATATGAAATTGAACTTTTTGAAGTGGGCGCCAAATTATTTGTAAATGCAACAAATAACTACTAATATATACAAATTATGGTAAGAAAGCAATTATAAATAAAGTATTTTTTATCTGTTTATGCAAATGACATTTTGTCAGGTATTAATTTGGCGTCGATTTCAAAAAGTTCAATTTCATTTTAGCGTACTTTTAGAAGTCGGTTCAATTTTTTTATAAATTTTTTTTTTCTATTTTTAGTTTTAGAATTCATTATGATATCCATAAATTATTTGAACTAAGTTCTAATCGAGATTAGTGTACCTCGGATAAAATGACTCCAAGGTGGCAAAAAAGTACCCATTTTATCCAAAGTTGTAAATCACCATAAAATGAACCACTAAAAATTCTTTGGTTCTTTGACTTGTCCAAATACCAGTAAAATTGTGAGCAACAAATATTTAGTCTGTCATGGTAAATCCACTATCTTATATTTCAAATTAATTTTAGATTGGTAATATAGGCCCCAAAACCTTCCAATATCGATGTTTACAGAACCTGAGATGTAAATTTCTTAGCTCGATATATTTTATACTGCATACTGAGTGTATACGCCTCAAGAACCCCACAATATCAATTTTAGACAAAATCGGAATATGTAAAATTTTCTGTCCCTCATATTGTATCTTAGCAACCTAATAGTTGTAAAAAATTAACTTTATATTCATAATATACGACCCCGAAAATCCTCTAATACCAAATCTGAAAAAATGTGAATAAGGTAAAATTTTCAAAACCCACCATATTGCATCCGCAATATTGAATTTCAAAAAAATTATTTTAAGTCTTAATCTAATCTAAATCTAAACCCTTCAGGGCCCCCTAGTACCAATTTTGGATGAAATCCGGAAATTTAAAATTTTTAGTTCGCTACCTTGGATTTGCCATATTGAATCCTGAAAAAATACTTTTAAATTCATAATTTACATCCTCAAGAACCCCCGATATCAGTTTGGGAGAAAATCGAAAAATGTAAAATTTTTAGGACACCATATTGAATCTGCCAGATTGAATTTTTCAAAAATTTTTTTAAATTCATAATTAACACTAACAAAAATATCCCAATACTGATTTTAGACACAATCGGGAGATGTAAAATCTTTAATCCGCTATATTGAATTTTTAAAAAATAATTTCAGATTCGTTATGTGCGACCCCAAAAATTCCCCCGTACTAATTTTGAAGAAAATCGGACAAAATTGATTTTTTCGCCCGCCATATTAGATCCGCCATATTGAATTTTAAAAAAATAATTTTAGATTAGTTATGTACGACCCTGAAAACTCCCTCGTAGCAATTTTGGAGAAAATCGGACAAAATTGATTTTTTTGTCCGCCATATTAGATCCGCCCATATTGAATTTTTTAAAAATATCTTGGATCCATTATGTGTGACCCCGAAAACTCCCCCACACCAATTTTATAGAAAATCAGACAAAATTATTTTTTTTGTCCGCCATATTGAATTTTTTAAAAATAATTTCAGATTTGCAGTGCACGACCCCAAAAATTCCCCCATACCACTTTTGGAGAAAATCAAACAAAATAATTTTTTTTTGGCCGCCATATTGTCAGCGTTATCTTGGATATTACTGCACCAATTTCATCCAAAAAAATATGGGACCACCGCAACAACTTCCTGAACATAACGTAAAAAATTTCATTCAAATCGGTGTCGCCGTTCCGGAGTAATTGGTGTACATACATAAAAAAAACATACATACTCGACGCATTGAGAACCTCCTTCTTTTAGAAGTCAGTTAAAAAGGGAGAGGAAATACAAAAAAATAAGCACCTAATATTCTCATTTTAGTAATTTAATATTATTGTAATTAAAAATTGTATCTTATTAAAAAACTATAATTTTGAATTTTTAGATATCAAATTTTCCCTGTTTTTTGAAATACAGGGTGATTCAAAAATCGATCATGAAACTTAAGGGGGTGATTCTACTTGACAAAATAAGGGTAGAGCTTCATATAATTTTTTTTCAAAATGTCATTCGTTTTCGAGTTACAAGCCGTCCAAGTTCAAGTTTTTATTTTTTGTTTTTTGAATTACTCGCTTACAGGAAAACCGATTTGACTAATATTTGAAAGATAGGCTGTCTTCTGCGCTTCATCATTTTAGTAACAATTCACATTGATTGTTTGCCGCTAGATGGCACTTTACCTACATTGAAAATTGTTTTTTTGTCATAATTTTTTAGTGTTGATAGCTACAGTAGTTTTTGGCATAATTTCTGAAAGACTGATGCCAGGCCTTTAAAAAAGGTGCTCTTTTTAAGATTATAAATTAAATAGTTTAAAAAGCGAATTTATTTGATGTTAAACTGACAACTCTAGTATACTTTGACAGCTATTTACCTGGTAGCTGGTGGTAATGAAATGAGAAAAGTAAATTTACCACTTAATTTTTAAGGGTGATTTACGTCTAAACCGTTGGGTTTAGCGATGTAAATAAAGAGCACCTTTTTTAAAGGCCTGGCATCAGTCTTTCAGAAATTATGCCAAAAACTACTGTAGCTGTCAACACTAAAAAATTATGACAAAAAAACAATTTTCAATGTAGGTAAAGTGCCCTCTAGCGGCAAACAATCAATGTGAATTGTTACTAAAATGATGAAGCGCAGAAGACTTAGCCTATCTTTCAAATAGTAGTCAAATCGGTTTTCCTGTAAGCGAGTAATTCAAAAAACAAAAAATAAAAACTTGAACTTGGACGGCTTGTAACTCGAAAACGAATGACATTTTGAAAAAAAATTATATGAAGCTCTACCCTTATTTTGTCAAGTAGAATCACCCCCTTAAGTTTCGTGATCGATTTTTGAATCACCCTGTATATAATCAATGTCAAATGTAAGAAAATTGTGGGTGATGAAAAAAAACTGACCAAATACGGTTTCAGCACCCAAAAATACGTAATAATAAGGCAAATTGGTTTAAACGTTTTTACGAACATTTTTTTTTGTTAGCCTATGTAATTATTAACTCGAGATATATTCAAGGTACGGAATAAAATCATTTATAAATAAACAATTTCTCAATCCTTTTATATGAATCACATTTTGTCAGGTATTAAATTGGCGCCGACTTCAAAAATTTCAATTTCATATAAAAATTTATATTGTTATTTTTCGTTTTTTTTTTCCGCTTTTTTAGTAGTCGGTTCAATTTTTTTGTAAAAAATTAAATGGTTGAGTAAAGTACTTTTTATCTTGTTATAAGTTTTTTCAAATTATACTGAAGAATGTCAAAAATATCTTTTTTAATATCTTATATTTTATTTCTTTTCTAAAAATACCAGCACTGACATTTCTGTATTAATAACATTTGTAGAATAATATAGCGCTCACCTCAGAAGGTATCTTATTTGACGAAAAAAATGCAATTCCGACATCAGTGTTTTAATATGTGACAAGTCAACAATAAAAAAACCTGACATTCTCGGCAATTTACGTGACAGAAAAGCCATTTATCATTTCGGTCGTCTGAAATATTTTCATTAAAGGAAAAAGGGAAGTATATTATAATTTACGCAGAAACGAAGTCAATAAAGATGTTTTTCTAGAGCGATATTTTTTTATATAAGAAAAAGAGATATTAGGGTAAATATTAATTTCCATTTTTAGTATATTACTTTTTTGTTCTCCTAGGTTTGAGCGTAGGAAGAAAAAAGGTAGCTGTTCATTTGTCAATCAAGAGCACATTAAGTGCTCAATAGGTGCAAATATTCTTATGAAAACGGTACTGAATTCACTGTTATTGGCGAATAAAAGGTTTAATATTCTTGATAGTGAAAACATATTGTCTATATTTGAAATCACGAAATCACCTGTTCCTGTAAACCATACTCCTAATCTATACATATAGTCCAAACGGTATATATCTTTACATCAAAATTTGACAAATGCATCAAACTAGTAACATTTTTTTTGGCAACTCTAACAGGATCGGAGGGGCCCATTCTACTATTTTCTTTTTCCGTTATTTAAAAAGAAATATGTCGAATGATTTATACGTAAGTTTCAGAAACTAAATATCCTTAAAAAAGAAAATATTATACACTAAAATCGAAGATTATTCCTTCTGTATAGACATATCGATAATTTTATGTCTCGTTTGTATAGGATTATTTAATGAGGAGCTTATTATGGGTTCGTTATTTTAAATGAAATTTTAAATATGAAATGACAGATTTTAATAGCGGATTAAAGTAATCAACAAAAACCAAACTGAACATGAAGTAAAACCGATATTATCAAAAATTATGATTTTTTCTAATTCATTGTATATATAAGAAAAAGGAACAACGGGAAATTAATATTTTAGATTATAAAATATTTAATGAATATATCTCTACATTTTATAAGGTTCAAAAATCACTAATTCGATTTACATGCGTTCTTTTTTATTTATTACTTTAGTGTTTTGTCTGCTCTAAGAATTTATTTTAGCTGTAACTCTGTAATTTAGATATTTTACTGCTCATGATGAAAATTTGTGCTTCCAAAACATGTAGGGTACTTTGTCAGCACTGAATTAGAGCTTTTTAGTACACTAGTGGAGTAGAAAAACAAGCACTATAAAGTATTTTTATTACAATATAATAACAATAGTCTAAAACCTACCGGGTATCCAGAGTTTAAAGTCACAAACACTAAACATTACAATATTAAATAGCTGCACAAAATGTCTAAACTATTTTATATCGTAATATAATATCACAACGTTGTTGAGAAAGTACATAAAATGTGTTTAATAATATTTTATATCCATAACTATAGAACGAAAAAGTAAAGACGTCGTTAGTCTGAGGTGAGGTAATGTATTAAAATTCTTCTCAAAGAAAACAGCTGTTTTTTTTGTGTTTCTTCTTTGTTACGACCCTGTGATGCAATGTAAAGTAGAGAAAACCACTAAATGTTTTAGTATTTTACTACTCCTACTGCATCTGTAGTGGATAAGCGTGTTAACCTTCATATTTTTATAAAAACGTAAACAGGATATTTAGAATTAATAAATTTTAGGTAACAAAACATGTTAAAAATTATAAAACAAATATAATTGTTCAATTTTAAAAATAGCTTATTTTTCTGTACTCCGAGAGGAAGACAGAAAATCAAAATGAACAACCCTGGCTATATTTCCGAGGAACATTTTTGAACGTATGGGAACTAAAAACAGTTATAATTACTAAATTTTTAAAGACATACATTGTTTGGACTATATAGGTAAAATTGAAGTGTCTGTCTATCTTTGAGAACTAATCTTCAAAATGGCTGAACCCATTTCGACGAAACTTTACACACATGAAAAGGATATTATCAGGAATGATATAGACTACTTTTTAAAATTTTTCATTGTTTATAATAACTGTATTTAAGTTTCACGTGGATGAAGTCCCGAGTAAAAGTTAGTTTTTAATATATCCCGGTAGATTTGTAAAAAATTAGATTTGGGTCAGCTGTTATTTTTCTTTTATGAAGCTATCTTTTATCTTTAGAAATTGATTTATCCTTATCCTATAAATTTTTAACCAAACCTTGTTATTTACACCAATGTCATTAAGATATTCAGAAATACCGGTTATTTCCTTTCTTTTTAATATAAAATATTATAGATTTTTAATATTAATGTAATTGAAAAATATATTACAATACCAATTCCATTTTATTTTACGTCTCAAGTGTTCTCACTTTGAATATTTCTCTTAATCCCCTGGTTTGTGAGGTGTTAGGTCTTTCTTTTGGGTTTATCTAATAATTAGTCCAAGAAATATATATATATATATATATATATATATATATATATATATATATATATATATATATATATATATATTTCTTCACACAGTGTCGTTCAAACAATTCGCCTGTTGCTGAATTTCGTTTTCAAAGTCTCCGTAGCACGAAAAATCGATCCCAACATAGTGAAAAGTCATGCTTTGCTCAGTTAGTCTGTGACAGCGTTGTAAGAAATCAGTATCCTGTTTTAGCAGAAGATGCCAATAAACCTTGATTGCTCTTTTGTACAACATATCTACGTGAGAAACGATTTTCAAGATACATTTACCTGAAAGATGAGTACAGACACAGGTTAAATGCAAAACGTAATTTAAGACATCGAACCAAATTTTGAATTTCTTTATTCTATCAAACAGGCACAAAAATTCCATTGGGGGTATTTTTCAAGTTTTGTATTATTGTATTCATTTTATGTCAGTTCTTTTTTGTAGGTTAAGCTATTACTTTAGTTTTAATAATGCTTGACTGTAAATGTTTTTCGATCATGTTTTATTTTTTCGTTATGAACTGTTATTCAATATGAAAAATAAATTTTAATAATCCAATTTTACTGTTTTAATTATTATTCCTAATGACTATACAAGGGAGTTCACCAATTTATTCCGGTTTTTAGAAGGGATTTACAAGAAGGAAAAGTTGGGAACCGCTGCTCTGTGGTCAACTTCTAGTTCATATATTTGCTCTCTAGATGCTGTCGAGCCTTTAGTTTTTCCGCAGATATTAACCATATTGCTACGAAATTAAACTAGCGTTGTAAACGTTGCTGATTGATTTGCTGCAAATAGGATATCATCGTTAGCGCAGCGGAAGATTTTCATTTTTTTCTGCCCCAATCCGTAACTTCTCCTGGTTTTTACCTTTTTGATGAGTCGCTTGTCGCTTTGGTAAATATTGGTAATAATAGGATAGCATTTTTCTGTTGTATAGGATTTCTAGTACGCTGTTCAAGCGAATTCGGTCGAAAGCATTCTGTAGATTTATAAAACATATGAAGGCTGATTAATTATATTTAATAGATTATTCTATAATTTGTCTAACGATGAAGATTGCATCGTGACAGGATCAGTCACTTCTGAAACTATTGATTCTCCACCGCTAAACTCATTAAGTTCTTAATCTCATTAAGAATATATTTTTTTTCATTAGTTTCAGCCTTGTGTCCTAGAAAATAATTCCTCTCTAGTTGTTTTCTGATAGTTTTCTCTCTTGAACATGAGAAGTATAGTGCTTGTTTTCTTTGTGTGAGTTCAAAGAATACTTCTATGACTTTTTATCACAATGTCCGTAGCCCGTAAGGTACATTACCTTGACCTGAAGATTCTGTTTTGGAAAAGAGAGTGTTCAACTATATTATGTGTGATGTAAATTAATCAATATGTTATATTGAAGGACATTTTAATGTATTTTGTCGTCTTTGAAAAGTTTGCTCAGGTACTCTGGCGTGTCAATCATATACTTCATGTATATGATTAACACGCCAGATTTGCTTCTGTAGGCTGTAAAGGTCTTTTTCTATCCATTTTGATAATTTTTCCCAGTGTTCTTCCTTGGTATGTTTTATTCAGCTTTTCGTTACATTTATCATTTTATCATTCCCTTGTACTCTACGTAAGATACCGTAGTTCTGATATTTCTGTATATAAAGCTAGGGGTTTTCTTTTTTTTCTATATTTCTGTTTAATCTTTTTCCTGAATTATAATATTTTATTTGGTCCATTCGTCCTTCGTTTGTTTTTATAACTAATACTTTATTGGCTGCTTCATCTACGCATCTTTTGATTTTTCCAATGTTTTATCGGTATTTTTTGTGCATTTATTTCATGTTTTATTATACTCTTCTCGAATCAATCAAAAGTATTTAAAATTGTTTCTGAAATTATGTTACCAATGTTGATGACCGTGTTGAAGTTTATTCTTAATTCACAGCGTAATTAGCAGTAATACCTACCAATATCTGCATAATTGAAGATTCTAACTCCTGTTATCTGGAGTGAGTGTATCCTTGTCTTTAAATATCGTCATCTCTTGCTATTAATCAATTACCTTTTTATTATATTTTTAGATCATGATAGCTTCTTCTTCTTCTTCTTCTTCTTTTTCTTCTTCTTCTTTCTAACACAGTTAACTATGCTAGTAGGCTATTGCCTGTTCATTACTATCACGTCTTTCCCATGATCTTTTTCCTACTGGGTTATTCATTTTTGCGCTTTTAACGAGTCTACCGTCCTCCATTCTCCCTATATGTTTGTTCCAGAATCTTCGCCTCTGTCTAACCCATCTTCCTATGTCATGTATCCTGTATTGTTGTCTGATATCTTCATTCCATATTCTGTCGTGTAGAGTTTTGCCTTGTATACTTTTTAATGTTTTCATTCCGACTGTTCTTATCATTTATAGAGTCCTGCCTGTATCTGGTCTTGTTTCTGCCGCGTATGTTATGATGGGTCTTGGAGCCATTTTATATATCTTAGTTTTGCTTTCGGTATTAAGATATTTCTTCTTCCACACATTTTCTTTTAGGCATCCCGAAATTCTAGCCACTTTCTACGTTTGCTCTCTTACTTCCTTAAAAAGGTTTCCATGGCTCGTTATTTCTGCTCCAAGATATTCGAAGTGATTTACCTGTTCGACAATTTTGGAGTCGATTTCCAATTTGCACCGTATTGGTTCTTTGGATGTTACTAAGCATTTGGTCTTCTCGGTGTTGATGAGCATATTTAATTCTTTCGCTTTAGTGTTAAAAGACTGCAGTAGTCTTTGGAGGTTATCTTCAGAGTCTGCAATAAGAACAGCATCGTCCACATAGCAGACGGTATGGAAGAATGTGTTTCCCATTTTGTATCCAGCTGTTCTGGAGAGATTTTCTATTATTTTATCCATTATTAAATTAAATATGAAGGGGCTGAGCGAATCGCCCTGTCTAATTCCTGTGTTTACATATATGTCTTCCATTGTTATATGTCCTACTCTGATTTTTGTTTTGCACTGGATGTTAATATCGTATATTAGGTAATTAGCCTATGGTTTAGACCTTTTGTTCTCATTATTTCTAAGACGTCCTTTAAGCGTACTCTGTCAAAAGCCTTGGTCATATCGACGAAGCACATGTACGCAGGTTTAATGAATTCTAGATATTTCTCAGTTATTTGTTTGACAATGAATATTGCGTCAATAGTGGATCTGTTCTTCCTGAAATCTTGTTGTTCTTCTCGTATACCTATGATTTTGGTGATTTCTTCCAGTATAGTTTTTGTGAATGCTTTGAGAATGTTATCAAGCAGTGTTATTCCTCGATAGTTTTCTGGGTGCGTTTTCTGTCCTTTTTTTTTCTTTTAAAAATGGGTATTGTTACACTATTTTTCTATTCATTCGGTATTTTGATAGCTTAAAAAAGATAAATATTTTTTCATAGTTTTAGTAAGAAAAAATCTTGATAGAAGTACTAATTTTAAATATACTTGTTTTTTTGTTCTTGCCGAGTTTATTTTATTCTGAATATTGACAGTGACAATAAACTAAAAGCTGAAAGGTAGAACGTTACAAAAAACATGACCGTTTCTAAATTGGAGAAAGGGAATATAAATTACATTTATTAGCCTTCAAATCAAATTACTATCAAAACCTTTTTTCAATCAATAATCCCTTTTCCCATGTAAGTTATTTTACGAATTTTCCAATCGGTTGCACTAGAGCTGGCCTAAAAATAAATAGGTATATGAAACGTAGAGATAACGATTTTATGCTCGTCGTAAAAATAAATGTTTTATGACTTTTCATTTTAAACAAAAAAAAAATGTAGGTTTACTGTTTTAAAATCCCTAGGAAATAGGAAAAGTAAAAATAATGTCGGATTTAACTGCCAATATACATTGCATGGTGAAATTTTTATAGTAGTTTTACGGTCTTCAAGATTTATGAATTAAATAAATAGTTGCAAGGTCAAGGTCAGCTAAAAGCTCTTACAGTGTTGAAATTCTTTTTTATACTGTAGGCGAGATAACCAAAAATTCTTAAAAACAGGAAAAATGCGGGTGAGGCTGCTTTTTTTTATAGAATAGGTCCTAAATAGAATGTAGAATAAGGATATCGTTTTCGTATCTGTGAAAAATGTGTACAAACCTTTTATTAATATTTCTTATTTCTGATATAATTTTACGTAAGAGCAAGCTATTCCAAAATATCTGATTTTTATGAACGACTAGGAAATCGAGTGGAAAAAACAAAAATATGTATTTAAAAAAAATACTACGTGCTAAGCTGCGAAAAATTTAGTGAAAAGTTCAGAATTTCTACCTATTGTACCGATCACTGTCGCTTAATAGTTTAGCAGCAATTGTAATTTGATTATTAATTTTTGAAGAATTTTGATATTGGCATTGCTTGGTAAAATTAGTGAAAACTGATGTCACTCAAAATTACTTATGGTATTTGAACTAACAACGATTATGCTTTTTCAAAAAAGTTGATATCTCACAAATTTAATTTTGGTTTAAAAAGTTATAAAATAAAATGTTATATCCATAAATTATTTGAACTAAGTACTGATCGAGATTAGTGTAGCTCACAATGACTCCAAGGTGGCAAAAAAGTACCATTTTATCCAAAGTTGTAAATCTACCTAAAATGAACCACTAAAAATTCTTTGATTCATAGAGTTCTCCAAATACCAGTGAAATTGTGTCAAACAAATATTTAGACTGTCATAGTAAATCTACTATTATAATTTTCAAATTAATTTTAGATTGGTAATATAAGCTCCAATATCGATATTTAAAGAACTTGAGACGTACATTTCTTAGCCCTATATATTTTGTACCGCATATTGAGTTTGCATCCGCTCCAAGAACCACGAAATATCAATTTTAGACAAAACTGGAAAATGTAAAATTTTCCTTCCCTCATATTGTATCTTATCAACCTAATAGTTGTAAAAAATTAACTTCATATTCGTAATATACGACACCGAAAACCTCCTAATTTCAAATCTGAAAAAATGCAAATAAGGTAAAATTTTCCCCCACATTGAATTTCAAAAAAATAATTTTAACGTCTTAATCTAATCTAAACCTAAACCCTTCAAAGCCCTCTAGAACCAGTTTTGGATGAAATCCGGAAATCTAAAATTTCTAGACCGTCATATTCCATCTGACATATTAGATTTTCTTAAAATAATTTTTTATTCGCTATTTACATCTTCAAAAACCATTCACTCCCACCTTTGAACAAAATCGAAAAAGGTAAAATTTTTAGTTCGCTATATTGGATTCACCATATTGAATCCTGAAACAATACTTTTAAATTCATAATTTATATCCTCAAGAACTCGCCATATCAGTTTTGGAGAAAATCGAAAAATGTAAAATTTTATGACGCCATATTGAATCCGCCAGATTGAGTTTTTCAAAAAATATTTAAAATTTTTTAACACTAGCAAAAATCTCTCAATACTGATTTTAGACAAAATCCGGAAAAAGTAATGTTTAATCCGCCATCTTGGATCCGCCATATTTAATTTTTTTTTGAATAATTTCAGATTTGTATGTGCGATCCCAAAAACTCCCCCATATCAATTTTTAAAAAAAACGGACACAATTAATTTTTTATTCGCCATATTGAATTTTTTAAAAATTATTTTAGATTATTTATGTGCGACTCCAAAAATTCTCCCATATCAAATTGTGGAGAAAATCAGACAAAATTGATTTTTTCGTCCGCCATATTGAAACCGCTATATTGAATTTTTTAAAAATAATTTCAGATTCGATGTGTACGACCCCGAAAACTCCTCCATACCTATTTTGGAGAAAATCGGACAAAATCAATTTTTTTGGGTCGCCATATTGTCAGCGCCCTCTTGGATTTTACTGCATCAATTTCATCCAAAAAAATAGGGTACTACCCCAGCAACTTCCTGAACATATCGTAAAAAATTTCATTCAAATCGGTTCTGCCGTTCCGGAGTAATCGGTGTACATAAATAAAAAATACATAGTCGACGAATTGAGAACCTCCTTCTTTTAGAACTTGGTTAAAAATAGAAATAATTTGGAGAGTTTTCATTCTAGAAAATTTTACTTTCCAGTAATGAATAGTTATCTGAAAAAGGCTTCTTTTAGGAAAAAATATCCAAAAAAAGGTTAGGTTCTACTGGCATTCAAATTTAATAGGCAGTTAATAACAAACTAACTGTTTTATAAACGATTTAAAAACACATTAATTTAAAGTATTTCTTCAGGTTTCCTTTGAAAAAAGTGCATATTTCTATATAAAATAGTGAACGCGTACGAGCAAGTTAAAAATTTGAAAACTCATCGGAAAATTTAGTAAGTTATAGAGTGAGAATAAAGAGTGACGCATTGAGCGATCAGCTGGAGCAGTCTGCTGCTTGTTTGCGTCATTATATTTGTTTTGATACATTTTATATAATACATTTTTCATAATAATAATATAATTTTGTAATACATTAATCTTTTTATAAACAATTAATTATTTTCTTAATACATACGAAAAACAAGTTATTAAAAAATATTTACATTAATATTATTCACATAAAATTCTCCTGTATTCAACATTAATTTATTTATTTAGGCAGTTAAATATTGTTTAAAATATTAATATATTGGATTGTCTTCAATTATCACAGCGGCACAGAAATCGTGTTAGATGTAGTTAAACTTCGCTGCGCAGTAGCTAGAATATATTATATTGTCATGGAAGGGGCCAAGATTCAAGTTTTGAATTCTGAAGTTCAAGCATTTTTTCTTGACCATCCACTTCATTTGTCCTCTTGTGTATCTGATATTATTTGGCTGTAAAAACTTTCGTGCTTATTTTTTCTAAATTAATTCTCTGATCCACGTATCACCATTTTTAATGTTCATGATACAATAGCAGCCATGCTAAACAAGTTCACCTTTTGGATTCAATGACAGGTGAATAAGTACGAAGGTTTTGGTTCTCTCAGCACCATTTAATTAGAAAATGTAATTCAATTTACCGAAAATATTAAAAAGGATATTACTGAACATCTCATATAACTTCAATTAACGTTCAAGGACTATTTTCCTAATAAACCTATTTTATCTGGATCGAACAACTGGATAAGTAATCCTTTTCAAGGAGATACTTCTTTAACAGGAAAAAAAAAATAAAATTTCATTGACTCATCCTCTGGCAATTTCTTAAAAACTATATTTATAGGTCACTGTTTAATTGATTTTTGGTTCAGCGTAAGAAATGAGTATCCTGTTTTGGCGGAAAAAAGCCAGTAAAGTGTTGTTTCCCTGTTGGACAATATATCTATGTGAGAAAGGATTTTCAACATATACTATCTGAAAGACATATTTTACACACATTTTTCCATAAAGCAGCTATGTTCTTGTTGAATACCACATACTTTGACAATCTGACAATCGCTCAAAACAGGCTCGTGTCGATTGGTGCAAAGAAATGCTCCAAAAATACGACCTCGGTGCATCAAAAACATTTATGAGATCGTGACAGGTGATGAGTCTTGGATATTTGTGTATAAGCCTAAAGTAAACAGCAGTCGATCGTATGGTCTTCCATGATGAGCCAAAATCAACAAAAGTTGCTCATGCGTGGTGAATTGACGAAAACAAACCGAGTATACCGGATCAATCTCCACCATAACAATGTAAGCGCACACACTTACTCGAACAAATGACTTCTTGAGCACCTGAAACGTAGAATTGATGAATTATATGTAGTACATTCCTGATCTGGCACCTAATAATTCTTTTCTACACCAGAAGGGGCAGTTGATGCGTTAAAAAACCATATTTTAGCTATACCATCTCTACAGTGGCAAAAATGCTTTTCGGATTGGTTGAAACGAATGCAAAAGTGTAGAAGTGTGAAGAATATTTTGAAAAAGAAAATATAACCATTTTCAATGATAAATATTTGTCGTTGTTTGTTATTTTCAAAATATAAAAAGGCTACCCTCGAATCAGTAGTAAATAAATGTAACCACTAGTTAAACTATGAAATAAATATTGCAAAGAAAAACATAAAGTTAAAATTTAACTATAAAATTTAAAGGTCAATGTGTTATGTTAACATCAAAAACTTTAAAATAAATGCAAACTATGTGTTAGCCTATAGTTTTTTTAGATTGTATGATCATAATTTGGGACTGGTACCCAAAAAAAGAGAGTAGGTAAGCTGCGGTGATCATGAATCGTTTGTCTTATAATTTATACATATGACTTGTTTTATATGGCAATATTAAGTTTTTTTTTTGTTTTAGTATCAGAAAATTAAATTATATTCTCTAATATTTCTAACTTCTCATACCATAGGGGATGGAAATATTACTTTTAACTAAAACTTGTTTTGTCTATAAATCCGGTTTCTAGTTTAAAAGTTTTATTTTAATTTACCTTCTCAATTAGGGAAATTTCAACATGAAACTTGGTCAAAGGCTTTTTGGGATAATGACTCATGTAACACATACTATGTGAGCGTATACGTAAAAAAAGGGATGAGATAATATCCCCCATTCCAAAAAAGGCCCAAACAACAAACTGCGTGTTACATAATATTTTATGTTCCGGGAGTAATATTATTTTTCAAAGAAGTTAATAAATTTAAAATATTTTTATTAAAAATATTTATAAAGACAAAATCGTTTAAGTTTATAAAAAAAAAGACGGATTAAAATTAATTTTATTTTAAAATAAATAAGTAGAATAGCGGAAATCTGCAAAAGTAGTCCAAATATTCACTTTAAAATTAAAAAACAGAAAGAAACTTTATCAAATATAAAATGTTAAAATCACATTGTTTTTCTTTTATCTTAGATCAAATATCTCTAAGTCATAAAATTACAAATTTTATCACTGCTGACTTTAACTCTTTACCAGATTCAAATAAAACCTAAATCTGAATCTAAATCACACGATATGTGACGTATATTTGTTCTGGAATGTTATTTCTCTTATGTAGAGCCACGATCATGGCTTTTTGGTGAAACACAAAATTCGACAAATTCTATCACGTAGACCCTCGATCAAGCGACTTTTAGCAAAAAAACAAATTGTATTGGAAAAATTCGGTTTTTGCCAAAACGTTACGGCACATTGTATATAAATTCGAGCAATTTTGCAATGAAAAGCTAGTTCAAAAATACATAAACACTGCAGAGTGTTTCACAGTACGATGCAAAATGTTTTAAATACGGTTTTAAGTATAACTTCAAAGTGAAATTCTAAGTGTGTTTTTCAGTTTAGTAAACAATTTTTAAATAGGTTCAACAAAACTTTTTGGACGCACTGCGTAGCGGAGACGTGTGGGTAGAGTTAGCTAGCATAACTAGTTAAAAAGTGAGAGTTTTTTCAACTTAACTCTGTTCAGTATAAACAGAATATAGTAGATTTGCTACCCAATAAAGTTAATTCCTTGATTATTCTTTATTGTAATGTAGTTTCGCTCCTATATAATTTTAATAAAACTTAATCCCATATGTGCTGGAATGGTAGGAAAACTGTTGTAAAAAAGTTCAAAGAAATAGTAAATACTTTAGGACCTCGTCTCGTACTTCTTTTTAATCCGCAGCTGCTTTAGCCCGAGGGAGAAAGAGAGAGAGAGAGAGAGAGAGAGAGAGAGAGAGAGAGAGAGTCAGTAACGACTTTATTACTTCAGAAAAACTGATTCATGTCACGTGGTTCAGCTCAATGACCCGCGAGAAAGTGAGTTGAACTTTGGCTGCTGTATGAACTTGCGCCTTGCTGTGAAAAAGCAGGACATTCTGGTACAAATCTGGGTGTTTTTAATCAATGACAATACACAATTTTGTCCATATATTATAGTAGATAACTAAGTAGGCGGCTATCGTAGTCCCCTTTGGCATGTATTCAATAAGACCAACGACTATTGTCTCAAAAGTTATTGGTCTTGAGCTCCTAGCTAAAAATGGTTGTCGACGCTTTTTTTGAAGATAGAAGACATTTATGGATCCATTGTATGGATTCTAGTTTTCTAGTCTTGTTTCTGGGTCCCAGTGATGAACCTAAGTTTCTACCACTATCTCAGGAAAGGAGTTCGAATCAGTATCCAAATATTCCTAAAGATTGTGAAAAATATGTTGTCTAGGTAATTTTTGTTCGGGGGTCAACAACATAATCCACCTTGCTGACACTCTGCTCACACCTGGTTTGTCATGTAGAATTATTAAAATGATAGGTTCGCTCTAGATTCGAAACCACTTTTTCAAATGAAAAATATCTTACGATATCGAAATTTCCCCGAGAATGATAGTGTGAATCGATTCAATGTTTCTCCTATAAGAATATTTTACCAGACCGAATGCTCATCGAGAGCGTACTTAGAGCGGCCCTATAGTAAGAATCGAGCCTTAATGATGTAGCAATATTATATACTCTCCAAGGACGATCTTCGAGAACTATTATTTCCCATCTCCAACAAACAGTAAAATTGGTTGCGTCTGAAGGCCTTGCAATTCTTAGGTTATCTTTAATAAATTCATGATATGAAGAAAATGCCGTGTCTTCTGCTCCTCTAGAACCTAAATTTTGGTGCAGATATGTAGATGATATGTTCGTAGTTTGATCGCATGGCGAAGATAACCTTCATAATTTCCTGAATTATATAAACCAACAACACCCTAGCGTAAAATTCACCATGGAAACTGAATCAATGCGTGCCTCCTTTCTTGATTTACTAGTATAAAGGAAATATAGTGATAAATTAGGACATTCTGTGTACACAAAAACAACACACACAATTCGATATCTCAATGTAACGCCACACAATCATCCTTCTTAAAAATAATCGCTCATAAACTCTTTAGTACATAGAGCCCTTTCAATATGTGATGAGCAAACACTGAAATCAGAAACAGGAAAACTGACTAATGCTCTGAGAGGCAACGTATATTGCGCTGAAGATATTAGACGTTCTGTTAATAAGTATAAAAACTCAACTCCTCAAAAAAATGTCATAAATGGATCACCTATAGATTAGAAAGAAACTAAGGTTCTAGCATCAGTGTCTGGTTTCATTAAACGTAAAATTGGAAAATCAATGGAAACTTATAAATATCCAAATAATATTAATAGAGATACAGGTTACAGTCTACATCACACGTGGAAATCAATTGTAACGCTGGATTACGGTTCGCTGAGCAACAGTCGGGTATAAATACCGGGTTGTTGCTTCTCGACACTTATTCAGTGTTCTAATCTCGTGGAGTAAAGATCCCCGAAGATGCCTCGTGCAATCGTAGGCGAAACGTCGGATAATTCTAATTTGACACGGTCTAAACCCAAGAACCATGATTTTCAACTTGACCAAAGCAGTGCGAGATTTCGTTCTTTATTAATTCATGATTTGGTTGTAACTGTTTGACCAATATTTTACTTTGTAATATGATGGGGCCTTATTTTCTTATATGCCAATTATTCGTTCGTGAATATTTGTGAGACAATTATGTTCGTTTCAATTTATAAAACTAATTTTTTTATTACAAATTAACTACTTCATACTAGCAAAATAATTAACGAACTAAAATTAAATTTCACACAGATGTAGAAAAAAATTGTCACTACTAACGTTACTAAGCAACGCACCGTCAATTTGTATTTATATTTAGATATATATGTAGAGATATTTTTACTTGTATCCCTTGTGTAATTATAATAAATAATTATTAAGCAAGGAGGGTAATAATTAAGTAATAAATTAATTATGCTGCGATTTCGAGATTCTTGTAAAGCAACTTTAATTAAACATACCATTATTTTATTTCCCTACTTGTTTATTTATCAGTTGCTATTGTATCCAGAGTAATATTGTTAGCTTCAGCAAGCTGAATTATCCCCAGAAGTAAAAGTGATTTAGTTATTGAAATACATTAAAATGAAAATTTCCGATAGGATTTTATCATAATAATAAATCTTATTATGCAGGTGTTACGAATCCAGTAAATTAATATGCTTGCCTGTATCTACCATAAGAAGATTTGAATGACTAAAATATAGGCTGAAGGTGATTGGCGATCAGCAACAAAACAACATAAGCGACGTGAACCGTAAGAATATATTTTGAACTAAATTTTTGTGAGTGGTTAAATTGAAAAAAGTCAAAGACTGAAAATGTTCTTCTTTTTAAAAGTGTAAAGATGAAAAACGTGGTCCTTGGGTTTAGACCGTGTCAAATTTTTTGCTAGGGTGTTGTTGATTTAGATGATCTAGGAAATTATAAAGTAGGTTAACATCTGGCCAGACTTTTACATCCCTTTACGGGAAAACCGGATTCTACTAGAATTAATTAAAGCATTTATGATTTCCCCTTAGTTTACTTTTCAAGGAACTTTCGACGAGCAGACTTCGGAAGCGGCCATGGAATCTCTGCTATCACCTAATCACCTAACATCCTCATGGAAGCTTTTAAAGAAAAGTCTTTTGCTCTTCTAAAATCTAAATTTTGGTACAGATATGAAGATAATAGGTTCGTAGTTTGGCCGCATGGCGCAGATAACCTCCATAATTTCCTAGATCATCTAAATAAACAACACCATAGCATAAAATTCACTATGGAAACTGAATCAAATGGTGCTCTTCCCTTTCTTGATGTACCAGTAGAAATAAAAGAGAATGGAAAATTAGGACATTATGTGTACAGAAAACCAACACATACAAATCGATATCTCAATGCAACGTCACACCATCATCCTTCTTAAAACAATCTGACATAAACTCTTTGGTTCATAGACTGAAATCAGAAACAGAAAAACTGACTAATGCTCTGAGAGACAACAGATATTGCACTGAAGATATAAGACGTTCTATTAATAAATATAAAAGCCCAACTCCTCAACAAAATGTCATAAATGTACCTCCTATGGAGAGTGTTGTCTAACCTTACATACACGGAACCACCGACAAGATTGCCAGATTGCTCCGAAAATCAAACATTCGGACGATTTTTAACACACGTAAGAAAGTTGGACGATGTTTGAAGTCTCCAAAGGACGCAATTCCATTTCAAACAGAAGGCGTTTACAAGATACCTTGGTCTTATGGTAAAATGTATGTAGGTGAAATAGGACAGTCTATATCCACTAAGCTCAAGGAACATGAAAGATGTATGAAAAAGAAACAAATTGTATAATCTGCAGTAGCTGAACAACAGCATTGATCAGGTCACACTTATAATGCCAAAGAAACTAAGGTGCTAGCATCAGTGTCTGTTTACTTTAAACGTAAAATTAGAGAATCAATCGAAATTTGTAAATATCCAAATAAAATGAATAGAGGTGCAGGTTATAGTCTACATCACACGTGGAAATAGATTGTAACGCTGGGTTACGGTTCGCTCAGCACCAGTCGGGTATAAATATCTGTCTGTTGCTCCTCCATGGTCATTCGGTGTTCTAATCTTGTGGAGTATATATCCCTGAAGATGTCTCGTGCAATCGTAGGCGAAATGTCGGATAATAATTCCAATTTGACACGGTCTAAATCCAAGAACCATAATTTTTAAGTTGACTAAAGCCGTGGAAGCTTTCGTTCTTTCTTAAATTTAATTTTGGTTCGCCACAATTTTTTAACTCATCTTTATATACTAAATACTAAATTAGCTTTTATTTTCTAGTTTTATTGATTTCTATAAATTAGTTTGATTCTAGAGTTATTAATTAGAGTAAATATCATTTACTACGATGACAAAGAAAAAAATGTTGCTCTTCAATTTTTTTTTTGATTTAAAACTGTAAAATTATCTCCTCTCTGTTTACTAAACAATATGTTCATTACCAGTGTCATATGGATAAAATCCATAGAAGAATGGAACACATACCTACAAGACATTCACTGATAAGTAATAATATACGAAATAGGCACTGACGTAAATAAATAAGAGTCTGTGACTGTTAAGGTCCACATTTTTCATAGAATTAATATACCACCTTCAGAAACCTGCGATGTCTGTTATATTAAATGAGGTCTGGCTCAAATTAATTATTTAGGGAAAAATATACTACAACGAACTAAATACACTTTTTGAAAATTGAGAGTTATTTTAACAACAAATTTTGAATTGTTGTTACACAGTACAAAAAAAAATGTTAAAACTATAAAAATTATCTTGACTTGAGTTACATTTAGTACAGGAGTTATCTGATGATTCGTAAAAAACATTATTTTTTCAGATTAATCTACATTTACTCTAAATTGTCGATACTCAGCGCAAGAAAATCCTAGTTGTATGTACACCATATCCAGTATCCACAAAAACCCATCTTTGAGCAGAAGTTATGCGTAATAATGTTGGATCTTGCCTTCTTTTATGACAATTTAAATTGAGTTAGAATCTATAATTTCAGCAGAATTATCTTTTGTCTACGTCAATTTTTCTATTTCCGAATAAAAATGATCAACAAATATTCTAAGAATATAGTATCGGCTATATGGGGCATCACCACATTATATCGTTGAAGTGAGAAAATATGTTAACGAAGTATTTCTAAGAAAATGGATTGAAAAGTGCGGAGCAATTGAGCGGCCGCCAAGGTAATCACACCACATAGCTATGGATGTCATGTTTAAAAGCAAACCGGTGTCCAGAATGAATTTATTGACGACCACTTAGTGTACTGTCAGGCACAAGAAGGTGGTCAGTTTGAATATTTAATGAAATATTCATTATCGTATTAGTAATTAACAGTGATTATAAAAATTTCAGTATTTCCATAAAGCTTAAGCTCTACTGCCATTAGGCCCTACTGCTTACTGATAATCAGCTGATCACGCAGAATCTGTAAGTAAAGAAATATTCAGGGTCTTCAGTTTTAAAAAAATTGTCGATGAAATTTATTAACATTAACATTAAAGCTGAATTTCAGAAAGATATGTTTATACGTAAACTAGCTTTTGCCTGCGACTTCTTACGCGTGGTGGGCGATATCAGACAACATAGTGGGTACAACGAATCAACCATGATTTTATCCCCAAAATAGAAATTTCGTGCAAACTTTCACTCCATATTTTACCCTCTCAAGGGATGAATTTCTAAAAAAGAGTGGTATAGTAAGCCTATATATAAATTTTTAAATTTCTAACTTCAGAAATAAAGAACTTTAATCCCCTATTTACTCCTTAAAATATGAATTTTTAAAAAAGAATGACATAGTAAACATTTCTTTCTAACCATAAGCCTATATACTAATTTATACATTTCTAAGTACCCAAATGAAGCACTTCCATACAAACTTTCATCCCCTATTTTACCCCCTTAGAAGATAAATTTTTAAAAAAGAATGATACAGTAAACATTTTTTTGTAACCATAAGCCTATATACTAATTTTTCCATTTGTAACTACCAAAATGAAGAACTTTCATACAAACTTTCATTTCCTATTTGACCCCGTTGAAAGAGAAATTTTTACAAAGAATGACATAGTAAACATGTTTTTCCAATCATATGCCTATATTCTAATTTTTACATTTCTAACTATCAAAATGAAAATTCATACGAACTTTCTCCTATTTTACCCCCCCTCCCCCCCAGGGGGTCATTTAAGAAACCTAGATGCAAAATTTTATGCTTGTAGGCCCAGCAGTTTCTTTTGTGTATTGAGCAGTCAGTCAGTCAGTCTGTATTAACACATATATATACATATATATATATATATATATATATATATATATATATATATATATATATATATATATATATACTTTTTTATAAAAAAAAATCTATCCATATCAATTGCATACCAAGTATCATAATTGAATTTATTTTTAACATACACACAGAACTACTTTCAAGGTATGTACACTATTTTATAATTTTCACTATTTTAACCTGCTGTATTTTTCCAATTTTAAACTTTATGACTGTTGTAAAATCTGTTTCTATTTTTATTAATTTTGATTAAATTGAAAATATAAATGTAATGTGTAATTACTGTGATATCTTTATTATAAAAAAAATTGTAATATTGTAGATTTAAAATAAATAGATCAGCTCTTTGAAGAAGCTCACTATGTAGAGCCAAACGTCAGAAAAATTGTTGTCCTTTGTTTCTCTAATGGAAAAACCTATACCCAAGAAAATAGCGCAAGAAAAATATTTAACAAAAGGTTTAAGATACAAAAATAATATATATATATATATATATATATATATATATATATATATATATATATATATATATATATATATTGTTGCGTATTGTTTCACGGATGGGAACATGTGATTCAGTGTTAATCCGGGAATACATTCATTCGTTCGTTTGGTTTCTTGTAGAAGTTTACAATCAGCAAGCCCAGAAGATGCCAAATAAGATTTTGGCGAAACGTCTGCAAACTTCTACAAGAAAGCAAACGAACGAACGGATGTATTTCCGAATTAATACTTACACTAGTTATTTTGCACTTTTTAATTTGTTTTAAAAAGTGGTTATTTTATTTTTTTTTATTATTTTCTGTTTCTTATTCTTTGATTTAAAATCGCTTGCAAAATTTGTACTGAACAGACAAAAATCGATTGCAAAATTTGTACCAGACAGACAAACAGATACACAAGAAATTCAGTTTATAAATACGTAAAATTTATATACATATATATATATATATATATATATATATATATATATATATATATATATATATATATATATATATATATATATATATATATATATTCACATTAACAGAGTACGAGTGTTTTTTTTTAAACTTAATTTTGAATTTACCGAATTTTGGATAACTTTTTTCCAAGGTTCTCTTTCAACTACCTTTCGCAATTTTAATTATTTTTCGATTGTAATAAGACGTCACTACCCCTCGCCATTATTCGGTATTTTTGTATTCATCTTCGAAAATATGGACCTATTTACGCATTTACCGGGTTTATTGGATTAATTTTATTCTTCAGAAAACGTGGAAGTTCGTTCCCATTAGGAATAATTTATTTTAAGAATTTCCGCATTATCAATTATTTGTGTACAACCTAAGTTTTAACACAAATCAGGGGTGGTTGGTGAAGTCCCGCCAAATTTCCTGACTAGAATGAAAACTCTAGCCGTCCACCTTTCTTCTCGCTCACCGAGATAGAAGGGGAATGAGTGAAGCTCAGAGTTAACGAAGATTAATTAAATTTTATTTTATCAAAGGAACACTTCTAAGGAATGAGTTATTTAGGAAAAGGTTATCAAGTAACACTTATCCTTGACTCTTAGTTAACTTTTAATTAATTTTTTTTTAAATTAGTACTGTTTTCCGCATGTCAAGTTCGGGATTATTTTCTCTCCACTGTCACGTTCGGGATTTGTCAAGATCGATATTCATAATTTTATAGCCAACACGAAGTTGACTATTAGTCGCCATATCAATATCAGGTTATCTCCACTTTATTACGTTTTGGTAATAAAGTTTAAAAGTCAGGATGCGTCGGTTCAGTAACTCGTACGCGCCGATGACCTCGTCTTTTTATCGACGGTGTCAATTTCAGGAATAAGATACGTGCACGATCTTTATTTTCTGTAGAATGATATGTTGTCAATGACAACCTACCTTAAGAACCACGAGCTGCCTAAAAAATAGTCAACGTGGCCCCCGAGAGTTAAGCTCAATCGGAAAAAGGACAAGTCGACTCTAAAAGAGCAACCCGGAATGTATTTAATTACGTCGCTGCCTTTCCGTTTTTATAGCAGTGGTGACATCACACTCTGAAATCGAGGAAGCACCGAGAGAAAGCAATACCACCGTGCCGTTTATTCTCTGGGTTTCCCCGCAATCGAAGAATTGTAGTTTTAGCACAGTATGCCGTATTATTTAAATTATTTTATTTCAGGGAGTTTTGGGGCAATATTAAATCTGAAATTTAATATTTTGTCGTAAAATAAGCTTGTATTCACAACAATAAATACAAGGTTTTTTCCAAAAAAGGATAATTGGCAAGATAATAAATTAATGCATTACTTAACCAACACAGTGCATAATTAAATACATTGATTTTCTGGAGGGTAGATATCTCATAACGGTGTATTTAGTTGCCTACATTCCTTTAGCTTACCAACTCTGCTATGCTCATTATTAATTAACATATTATTGAAAAGTTGTAACCAATAACAAAACTGTTTTAATCTACCTTTTATGGTAAATACATACTATCAACCAAATTAAATTTAACTGTAGGCAGTTTTGAAATTTAATTCTGTCTCTCAAATATAATTTTGCATTAGATATGAAAAATTCTGATAAAGTAATTGCTGCGCCCTATTGTAAATACATTTGCAAACAACTATATCACTTTTTAAAATTGATCAGACATAAAATATTATAGCAAATTGTAAACTTCATGTTCACGTGTAATAATAATTATTGCATGCTCGTTAAAAATATTACGAATAGTAAAATGAAAAAGAAATAAAGCACCTCTGGATAAGATTATTAAGTCATTAATTTTTCAATTTTCTATTTCAAGTAACAGTTTATTTATTAGTCTTTAATAAAATCAACTACTATTCTATTTAATTAAAATTATTTATTTTTTATACATTCATCGACAGTACAATTGTTTAGTAAAAATTAAACCAAGATCAATAAACATACTTATTTATAGGAAAGATTTATTTATTATCACAACAGAAAAAGCCTAGTTTATCATCGTAATTCGAAAGTCAACAACTTTATAGTATTCTGTGCTAAATTCTTTATATCAGTGTTACATAAAATAATTAAAATAAATGTGAACATTTGTGAACCACTATTTTTTACTTTCATACAATTTAAATTTTTGAAAACAGTAGTCAATGTAGTTAGATTCATGAAAATCTTAATTAAACGTTTAATTTCATGACATATTCTATTAGGTTCGCATTGGTAGTAAACGTTTTACTTAAACATGCGGAAATATAGAGAGATAAATAGAATATCTTTATGCGTTTTAAATATTCTGAATGTTTTATCTGCTTTAATACAAAATCCATATACACTGGGTATTATCGTATTATATTTAACTTACCTATTTACAAATAAAAATTATTAATGCTGTTGAATACATCTATAAAAAACGAATATATAAACTAAATAATATTTGACAAAATATTAAAAAGGGCAAAATTTATCAATGGCAGTTTTTATACATTATTGATAAATATTTTTTAACTGAGATTGAATTTTTTCAAATTTAATTTGTGGTAAAAGTGTTTTTCCCTTTTCGGTTTTTAATATTCGGCATGTTTGTTGTAATAACCATTAAAACATTAAGAATATTTTTCAAGATGCTTTTTAACAATTATAGCATTAAAAAACTACTTTTCAATGTATTTTGTTTTGTAGATATGTTTTTTCTTTTTGAGTTCTCTTGATAAATCAGGTAAGCTGGAAGAGTGCGAATATTCGAAAATTCGACTTGTTGAGTTCAAATCGAGTCGGATAAAAACTCGAAACTTCGAATTTTCAAACAAAATTCGAATATTCGATCAAACTTCTATACCAGTATTTTGTTTTTAGTCTTCTGAAATGGACCATTAACCAACCTATGTTCGAAATGTCCAGACAAAGTGAGAAAGATATTTAACTTATAATAATCAATGAAAATTATTTAACTAGTCTATCTACAAATTTTTCCATCTGAGTGTTGAAGAATTCAGTTGTCTCTTAAAAACCGCTGCAGTATGCACTTCGGTTATTTGACTGAATCATATGAATCTGTTATTTAAAGTTTCTTTTTTACAATTTCCGAGTTTTTTTGAATATTCGAGATTGTTTGAAAATTAGAAAAAAATCGAATATTCGACTCGAGCTCGACAACTAAACTCGACTCAACTTTCAACCAGGAATGACTTTCTCCAGGTATCAAGTATTGGTTCCCCAGATGAATTTGGTAGAGGTGGAGGGGGGAATCAAGGCTATTTTATTCTTTTTTTCAAATCCGAATTTAAACAAAATCATGAATTATGATATGATTCATAGGAATTATGTCTCCACCTAGTAATTAACTAAGACAACATTTGTCAACTTGTGGGGCGCGATCTCCTTAGGCGCCGTGTAACAAAGGGGGGGGGGGTAATTTCAATTCTTGTAGGCGATATGAAAGGCGTATCGAGACTATAAAAAAACTGATAAATAAACTTAGTTTGGTCTTTAAATAACGGTTGAAAGGGAGGTGGTAATAAAAGCTTTCCTTAGTTTTAACCAATTTTGAAATGGTTTATTTTTGTAAAAAGATTCCGATTTGCTAAAGCGTTATATATATTTTATAGTAAAGTTGATTTATTATTAATAATTTTTACTTTTTTTTTTAATAAAAAACTGGAATATAATGATCCGTAGACTTCGTCAAATGGTTTTTACACTTCCTTCAGCTTCATAATTCACTTTCTCCAGATAATCTCAGAAATAAAAGAAATGGAACTTTAGGGGGGCCCTTACCATTTTGTCGGCCCAAGGTGAGTTTATGGTTGGCTGCTTTTCCCACAATTTTCCGGAGAGTTCGAGGGATCTTAAGTAGCACTGTTTTTGTATTGCGTTATACAGGTAGTCGCGAAGGCTCAGCCATTTGATATTAAGCAGAAATCTTTTTGACATTAGGCCAGTTGTTAATAGAATTATGCAGATTGTCTGGACGCTATTCATTCTCTGCTGCCTGCGTATCTGTAGCTCCAGGTATATGTCTTTATCATTCTTTTCGTTATGCATGTTACTTAGATTATTGTTGTTAGGGATGACGACTTTAATTAGTGTTGCTTGCTTGGATGAGGTTTCATCTCTTATAATTAAATGTATGAACTGTACGCAGAGTTCGATACCATTACGGCTTGAACTCTTTGTTTTCCAGTACAGGCTATATGAATATGATTCTGTATATTATTTAAATAAAATTCTAACACCACAGTTTCGAGCCGCTCTATAAAAATGTTCGGGCAAAAGTGATTTCGCTCATTCAGATTAATCCACTTTTAATTTCCATGGGAGATATAAAATTTGTAACATCTTGTATAAAAAATAAATTGACTATTTTGCCACATATAGTGCCTCCTATCGTCAACCCTTGTCTACAAAGTAATTTATCTTAACACAATATTTTTAGAAAGATTTCACCCATAAAGCTTATAAAATTAGGCAACTCCACAGCTGCAAAAAGATAAGTCGTCTTAAACTTTGTCAACTTTGAGTATGGCAGATTTTTATTTTCAACACTGCTGAACTAACTTTGTTTACATATTATTAAATTTAAGCCGGCTTTACACAGACGGTTATTTAGTGAATTAATTTATCAACAAATTGAGTAGATTATACTTTTTCCCATGTAAAATTACAAACCTTGATTAACCTTATTTGTACATATTTTAATTAATAAATTAAGCAATTGGAAGCTGTTGAATTTCTTTAATGCACAATTAGGTACAGTGGCTTTTTCATCCCAAAAATTAAATTGTGATATTTTTTCTAAACATTTTCCGTTATTATTATTATTATTTTTTTAAATTTCTTAATCAGATATAAATGTTGAGCTATGAATGATTTATGGTACAAACAGACATTATATACTTTTGCAGTGTTTGCATTTTCGTTTATTATATCATTAAATAATTATATAGTTGTGTAGTTCTGATTTTGGTTTTGTAAAAATTCAATTTAGATTTCAAGTTAGTTAACTGGCAAAGTTAATGGTGAGATATTCGGAATTGAAATGTATCGAACTCTCAAGAAATCGAGAAACTCAATCTATCAGAGACCTGTGAACATATTTTTATCAGTAACTCATCGGAAGTTTAAACCATATTGTCTAGATTCGCAAGGGCTAGAATTTTTGGAAGGATCTTATAGCCAACCGAAGCCTGCTTTTTATAGGAATGAAGCCCATAGCTTTTTCTACTGTAAGTGCAACTGAATTCGATATCCGAAATTAAAGATATTATTGAAAATTTATCGAATGTGAAACTTATGCCTTCATCTGACTCTCTTTCTGGTAATTGTTCAGAATTTTAAGTAACAAAAATAACCCTCGCAACCCCTGATAACCAAATAATCGATAACGTAGTTAACGAATCTTTAAATAGCAGATAAAATTTATCTACAAGTAATATAATGGTTTAATTCAAACCCGAATGTTTAAATTGTGTATATCAATTTGATAATAACCTGAATGATTTAAATAGATATTCCACGGTCAATGTAAAAGGTATTCTGCAAAGACATTTTGGCGATCAACGAGAATAAGTTTGTTTAAATAGGAATCTGGTTATGCTTAGGCAATAAACAAATGAAAAATCTAATTAGTGTTATGATCGAAAACTTCATATATTAAATTTTCTTTGGGCATATGTTGATATACATGAAGCGGATGATGCATCTAAAATAATTAGAAGAAATTTATTTAATAATTTGATTCTAAAAACTTTTTTATTGGGCTTAAAAGAACTTCTTGGGATAACTATACGTTGTATGCGTCTGGGAGATCTACTTATTACAATATGTGACACAAGAATGTAATATGAACTATCTTTAAAATTTTAATAGTAAACTAGGTATGAAACCATCTAAACAAAATTGAAGACTCAGAGAAAATAATTTAAATATATTTCAACCACCACAATGTATGCCAAACTTTGATCATTTCAATGCACAAACCTTAAATAATCAATTTACTAGGTCACAATTTCCCTTATATCCAACTTTAATCACCCACAAAGACTTTTCACTAGTTGTTTCATCCTCTGCGTCAAATAGTATGCATATTGGAACTTCATTATAGATGCCCATAGTGTGCATGTGTTTCCTTATGTTGCAGTAGCTGATTATTAGTATTAGTATTAGTAAATGCAGGATTTCGCGGTTAATTTGCACAATGGTTTGCTCTGTAAAAGATTGCTGTTCCTGTGGCTCTTAATGTGGTTTCCAGTGGATCTGGTGTTGATGGGTTATTTACCAGAACAAGTGCCCACAAATAATAGCCTCAATAATACCAAATACATCATCGCAACTCAACAGAGAGGATGCACCAGGGAAGCAATGGGATGCAAGGAACAGGTGATTGTTAACTCTGTCATATGTAACCAAGCTTGTATCAATCGAAAAAAACCTCTTTGCTGCTTACTTGGATTATAAGAAGGCATTCGACTCAGTGCCACATGAGTGGATCAAAACTATATTGAGAATGTATAGGATCGATAATCATTTTATTTCCTATTTAGAACGCATTATGTCAAGTATGAAATACCATGGACACCATTGGCAGATCTGGGGTGACAAAGGTGATTGCACTTTTACTGTTTTACTTGAGTTGCAGCTATGCTACACCGAGTTTTGCGTTAAAGGAACAATTGATCAAAGGCACTTCCTTACAAGGGAAAAGACTGGTTCGTTCGACAATCATTAGAGTCAGGTGAAAATAATGTACAACATATGGCATTGGTAGACCCCAAAAAGATTTTGTTGCTACCACTGCATATCAAATTGGGCCTAATAACAAACTTTGTTAAGGCACTGCATACAGATGGGCCAGCTTTTCAGTACCTGCGTGAATAATTCCCAAGGCTAAGTGACGCAAAAATTATAGAAGTTATTTTTGTTGGGCCACAGATTCGAAATATTCTGAAAGACAAACATTTTGACAGCACTCTAATATCTCATTAATTTCTTTGGAAATAAAAAAGCTGACAATTACGTTACTCCTGTTGAAAACATGCCGTCATCGTTTCCAAAAATGGGTTGCAATATGTCTCTGGAGATCCATTTCCTGCACTCAGATCTGGAATTTTTTCCTGACAATTGTGGAGCTGTAAGTCATGAGCACGGCGAACGCTTCCATCAGGGTATATCAACAATGGATAAAAGGCACCAGGGAAAGTGGAATACTTCCATGCTTGCCGACTACGGTTAGACTGTTGTTAGAGATGCTCCAAAAACAATTCCCAAAAGCAAAACAAATAACATTCTAACAGAGGAAATCCCACTATCCATAGGAATAAGACAGGGTGATAGCCTAAGTCCAACACTTTTCAATGTAATCATGGACGAAATCATTGATGAGGTAAAAAGTACAAATATTGGGTACCCAATGGGACACAACACCGTTCAGATTATATGCTTTGAAAACGATGTTGCCTTGACAGCATATAGCGAGGACAACTTTTCCATCTCAATCGAACAGCCAAACAGTATAATATGAAGATATCTGTGGACAAAACCAAACCAATGGTAATAGCAAAAGAACCGGTAAGATGCAAACTAATGGTTGATGACAAACATATCGAACAGGTTAACAGGACAGTAACGGAAGAAGTACGCACACAAGCCAACAAAGCGGCCATGATATCAGGCCAACTAAGAGACATAATCTGGAACAATAAACATATGACGGTTGAGAGCAAAGCAAGAATTTACAAGATCTGTGTAAGACCGATAGTGACCTACGGCGCAGAAACAAGAAATGAAACAACAAAGACAAAACAAATTATGAGAACCACAGAAAAGAAAACGCTGAGAATGATCACGGGAACAAGTTTAAGAGACAGAATAAGAAACGCAAAAATACGCGTGGACAGCGGAGTGGGGGATGTTGTGAAGTGGGTTTGAAACCGTTGTAGGCAGTGGAGAGATCACGTGGAACGAATGGACGATAATAGACTAGCAAAAACCGTGATGAGAGAGAAACCAAACACCAAACGGCCGCTTGGACGGCCCCCCAAAAGATGGAGAGACAACTGGATTTCGACCTCAAACGAGGATCGATGAGGCATTGTGTAGATAACAGAACTTGGTTCTACCTAGAAGAAGAAGAAGAAGAAGAAGGAAGCAAAAAGATAGGATATTTAGTGTCTCTACAAGTGTAAAAGTATGTATTTTTATTATTTTGTTAAAAATAAAATTAAAAAAAAAAAACTTGTTCTTGAAAATTCCAACTGAGTTTTTATTTTCTTTGTCATTTTTGTGTTGGGCGCTCCAAAATGAACAAAAAATGCACTTTTCATTCAAGATATAATAAATAACCTAAAATTTGTTGCGTAGGGTAAGGGGTAAAAAAATTTCACTTAATAGCTTCTTTTAAAAGAATATTATATTTTCCGACAAGGTAACTTTTACGAGTAATGGGGTAGTCTCTTCACAAGAATGTAGGTAGTGGGCACAGGAAAATTTGAACTTTAGAATTGTCACTCATAGGCAAAAATATAAAAGTATTTGGTGCAGTGTAATGTACATTATTTTTTAGTAGACAATTGAAATTAAAATTCATATATAAAAATTTTAACCACCGAACTGGAAGATAAAGATTTAGAATTTAGAAGAAATATTATTTTTCAGCAAGACGTAAAGAGTGGAAGAGAAGATCAACATGTAGAATAACAATTTTTTATTTCAAACTTATTGTTACCGTTTCACACCATTGCTTAAAAAATAGATTAAAGGTAAAACTAATGTTTGTATATTTTTTAATTAAACTACGATTATATTTCGGAATAACTTAATAAAATAACATGTGTAAAATAATTACAGATAAGAGTATTTTATTGAAGATAAATTCTAATTCTTTTTAAATATTTCGAACATCTTGTATAAGCTATCAAAATTTTGACCTCTGTTTTTAAAATCTGAAGGCATATAAAATCAATAATATTAAAGTTTAATGGAATTAAGTCACTCAGTCGTTAATTGTCAAGTTGTAACAATCTAATTTTGATTTTGTAAAAATTGAATTTTTAAAAAGGCAGTTTGGGCTTCAAGTTAGTTAACTGACATTAAAAAATAAGATAACAACCTAGTTTCCAGTCACCGCAAAAAATAACCTAGAAATAGTACTTTTGTTCCTCCTCTTAGATCCATTTTAATATCGTAACAGGAAGCATTCCATTTTTAACACCTTGTATATGAAATAAATTAACTATTTTGTTACGAATTGTGCTTCTCATTATTAACCCTATTCAACAAAGTAATTTATCTAAACACAACGTTTCTAGAAAGATTACTGCCTTATTGTGTTGTAAATCAAAATGACTTCTCATTTCCTTTTTTATAGTCACAGGATTAGGAAACTCATCAGCTGCAAAAAGATAAGTCATCGCAAAGGGTGGTATAACTTTGTCAACTTTGGAAGGTATTAACTTAGAAATTTGATATATAGAAGATTTTTAATTTTGAAATATAATAAGGCTGAACACATTTTGTTTTACATTCTATTGATTTTAAGCCAGTTTTACATGGAAGGCTATTCAGTAGATTAATTTTTTAATAAATTAAACAGATTTTCATCTTTCCATGTAAAATGGTGAGTCTTCAATGACATTATTTTTATTTACGTTCATATATAAATCTCGAAATGGGCTTGTGAAATTATTATTATTATTTCATTTACACTGACCTTACAATTACAAAACACAAATTATAATATTTTTTCTAGACACACTCTGCTGTTTTTATTTTTTAATCGACTTCTAAAAGAAAAAGGTTTTAGATTCGACCGCTACATATGGTTCTTTTCATGTATGTAATTATGTCAATTATTCCAAAACGGCGGCACCAATTTGAATGAAATGTTTAGGATTATGTTTAGGAAGTTGCTGCGGTGGTTGGTTCAGTAAAATCCAAGATGGCGCTGACAAAATGGCGGACAAATAATTAATTTTGTCCGATTATCTCCAAAATTGGGATGTGGGAGTTTTCGGGGTGGTACATAACGAAATTAAAATTATTTTAAAAAAATTCAACATGGCAGATTAAAATTTTCACGTTTCTCGATCTTGTCCAAAATTGGTATAGTGGGTATGTAATGGAAAATATATAAACCCAGACAATTTATGACGACAAACTAAAAAGATTGTAACCTCTTCCAACATGTATAAATAAATCTGTCGAAGAAATCCTACCCTGGTTATGTAATTAAAACCGAAGAGATGTGTCGAGGTGGGAGGTCTTAACATATGGCATCTGAAAAATACTGTTAAAATATATTAAAATATTGAACGATTTTCACATTATTAGGAAACAAAAGAATAATCAAATAAACTCACTATAATGTGGTATATTGTTTAACAACATGTAAAAAGAATTTGTATAATTACTGTTTTTTTTCCATTCACAAGAAATAACGAGATAGATATTTATTTCCAAAATAGCTAAGAAGAGTGAATAGTTTTTTTTTTCATCAGGAGTTATCGATTACTTTTAGTTATAGGAAGACGTAGGTTAGTTTGATTAACTGTTTTTTTTTATATAAAAAACAAGATTCGATAGAGCCGGTACGGTTTTGAGTGTTTTTTCCTTAGAAAATTACGTTACGTGTATAACCGCTGCTAATGAAGGTTTTGTTTTGTTTTGTTTTTTCGTTTTATCTTAGAAGTTAAGGGAATTTCCTGTGTTATTTTATTTGGGAAGTTAGCGACTTTAATACTGTTTGTTTAAGCAATAGAAATAGCTGTTTTTCATGTTTTTATTTTTTTTTTGTTTATATATATATATATATATATATATATATATATATATATATATATATATATATATAAATAAATAGATAAGTTTTTGTCCGTGTAATTTAAAATAAAATAGAATAAAATATTGGCGAAGCGGACGTGAAAATTTGTCAGTCTACATGATTCTCGTGTTAAAAAGTGCGGTGCACTCCAAAATATGGAAAAACTCCGGATCCGACAGATGGCGACAGCGCTGTTTCGTCCTAATATGGGACTCGTCAGGCCACCGCATTCGGTACAAACCATCCTATAAAGCTGAGTTTAAAATCAAAATCATATGCTACTCCAAAATATTCAGTTTGCAGAAGTCTACGATCAAAGGTTTTTAAAGAAGTAAGTTATGAATTTAAAATTATTTACAAAAAATTAATATGACGAACTAAAAATTTAAGATGGTACTTGGAGGGAGGGTTTCTGAAAGCGTAAGTAACGAATTTGTTTTAAAACAAATCAATATGGCAAATGCAATATGGCTATCCAAAAATTTTATTTTTCCGGATTATGTCCAAAATTTGTATTGGAAGGTTCTCAAGGGTGTAGATTAAGATTAAATTAAGAGTTTAAAATTTTTTTTTTTGAAATTCAGTATAGCAGATCCAATATGCTGGGTTGAAAATTTTATGCTATTCATATTATTTCAAAACTGGTATGAGGGGTTTTCAAAATCGTAGATTACGAATCTGAAACTAATTTTTTTACAATTTAATATGGTAGATACAATATGTAGAACCAAATATTTTACATTTTTCCGATTTTGTCCAGATAGACATTGGAGATTTTTGAGGCATATATTACGGATCTTAAATTAATTTCTTCAAACTCAATATGCAGGATAAAATATGTCGGATGAAAAAATTTACTTATCTCAAATTCTTTCAATATCATTCTTAAAGTTCAAGTTAGCGGATATTCTATAGCAGACTAAAAATTTGTTTGGTATAATTTCATTCAAGACGTATTTGGAGAACTGTCAGAATCAAAGAAGTTTTTGTTGTTCACTTTATTGTGGTCTACAACTTTGGATAAAATGAGTACTTTTTTCCGACGTTAGAAACTAGATTCAAGCTAAAAATCCGAAAATAAAAGTTTTATAAAAAAATTTAACCGACTTCTAAAAAAGAGATAAAAAGGTATTAATTTGTTGCTGACTTCAAAAACTGCAATTTCATATAAAAATTTGTATTGTTATTTTTCATTTTTAACGTCTTTTTCAGAAGCCGGTTAAATTTTGTTATAAAAACCGTAAACAATAATTTTATCAGTTCTTTTTTTATCTTAAATTAATTAAAAATATTGAAGTATTAACGATTGATAGTAATAAGTATAGGATGCAAACGTTAAAAAATAAGAAAACAGACTTGTTTCGAGCCACTGCCTAAGAAAGTCTTTGAAATAGCGCCTTCGCTACTCCAATGAAATCCATTATAAGTTCTTAATGGGTAACATTAAATTTGTAATTTAAATCAAAATGTCTTCTCATTTTGTTTTTATAGGCACAGGAAACGCATCAACGATAAAAAGATAAGCCATCGCAAATGATGGTGTAACTTTTTTAACTTTGGAAGATATTAACTTAGGACTTAGCAATCTGATATCATTTTTAATTTTAAATTGTGACATGGCTGAAGTAACTTTGATAATTAGAAGAATATAAACAGTATTTTTTGTTTTTCAAATTTTGTATTTTATAGTTGCTACCACTTTTGGGTCTCAAAGCTGCCTCCTGAGGTAATTGAGATTGTAAAAAAAAAGAAGAAAAATCACATCTGCAATCTAACAATTCTAAATATATACTTAATCCAGAAGTATACAAACTTAGCTGCGAGTGTAGTAGTACCTAATGGGACTAAAAATATTCTTGACATTGACCGATACTTTCCATTTTGACAGGAATTTATTTTTGCTTTTCGTAAAAGTTGCCAACATTTTATTTCTCAAAAAGACAATAAACTTCAAATTTAACTGCTGAAGAAAATTGGTCATGATCATAATTATTTTTTACCAAATAAGTAAGTCTGTTCAGATTATTTTTCTGGAAATGTTTTTATATAAGAAGAGAAGATGGACAAAAAGTTGTTTATATTGTACTTCCTAAAAATAAATTGCTTTACAAAAAACTCCTGATTGATGTGCGTTAGCCGTCAATAATATTATGGTTTTACCATCGAGTTAATGATTTATTGACATCTAAAGTTCAGCATCGAAGCAAGTATACTATTATAACTTAAAATGACTATATATGTAAAAAACAATGTCATGTTAAAATAGAAATGATTGTATCTAATATAAAATGTTTCGCAAGTCTAGAAATTACAAAAATTTGATTGTTATATGTTTGCTTTCAATAAAAATAAAACATTAAACCTTTTGGTTGGGTATCTTATTATTTGAAAATAAATGTGTATTTAATTAATTACTTAATATTTAAACAACAATTTTTGATTTTAGCTTAAGGGGTGAGAAAATTTGTTTCGAAAAACTCCCCTGTCAAAATTGTGAGAAGCTGTGATTGTTTGATCGCTGTTTCAAAAATTAAACTCTAGGAAAGTTTTATTCCAGATCCTCAAACAATTAGGTAAGTGAAAAGTTTGAGCTAGTGTAAAAAATAAAAGTTACTAGTAAATCTTCGATCGAGATGAAAATTAATTTAAAAAATAGTAGTCACATGATTAGCATTATCTGTCAAATTTTAATTTTTTTCCAAAAAAAATTCAAAAGTAGAATTATATCTCAAAATGTTGAAAAAAGTTATGAGAAAAAGTTTTTTTAAATGTAATTTTTAGCCCATGTGCAAAATTTCAGCTGTATGAGATAATTTGTCCATTTTTTGCACTGTTGCAAAATAAGACTCAACGCAACCTACATAAAACTTCTTAGTTTTGACAATGCTTTATTCCAGACATATTTTGTTTAAAGTAGCGTCATATTAAATCTGTGTTTTTCTACAAAATCTAAATAGGGCAATTAAGATTTGGTCACATGTGATGCAAAGTTTATTTGTTTTTGACCCTGTATAAGGTAACGTCACAAAATAACTATTTTTGAAAACGCAGTTTGTGTCTAAAAGTAATAAACATTAATATTAAAAAAAAATAGTTTAATTGAAAATAATCAAATTTTCTAATAAAAAAATCGTAATATAAAAATTTATTTTCCACTTAATGCGGACTTTACTGATAACACTGTGGTACTTGGTTGTCTTAATTATAATGTGAATTACTTTTAGACACAAACTACGTTTTCAAAAATAGTTACTTTATGAGGGTTACCTTATACAGGGTCAAAAACAAATAAACTTTGCATCACATGTGACCAAATCTTAATTGCCCTATTTAGATTTTGTGGAAAAATATACATTTAATATGGTGCTACTTTAAACAAAATATGTCTGGGATTAAGCATTGTCAAAACCAAGAAGTTTTATGTAGGTTAGGTTGAGTCTTATTATGCAACAGTGGTGGTGCAATTTACAAAAATGGGCAAAAAATCTAAATAATCTTATACATATAAAATTTTGCATATGGGCTAAAAATTGCATTATGCAAAACTTTATTCAATAACTTTTTTCGATATTTTGAGATATAACCCCCCTTTTGATTTTTTTTTGGGAAAAATATTAAACTTTGATAGATAATGTTAATCATGTGACTACTATTTTTTTGGTTAATTTTCATCTCGATCGAAGCAGAAATGGATGCCAAAGTCAAATTTCGAATAAAACTATTAAAAAAAATCCCAGACGATCCGGACTTTACTGGTCACACTATATATATATATATATATATATATATATATATATATATATATATATATATATATATAAAATATATATATATATATATATATATATATATATATATATATATAATATATATATATATATATATATATATATATATATATATATATATATATATATATATATATATACATGAGATTTAAAATGACTATATTAATGTAAGAATCCATCTCTTAAATTTAAAATATTTTTTTATATTTAAAGTGTCTTAATAATAGTTGACTGGTTTAAATAGATTAGCTTGTAAATAAAGACTGCGTTAACACTTTCTTTATCCAGTTTGCAGTTCAAATGTTTTTTTCATAAAAATTATGATTTAATACATGATATTACTTTACTTCTTTGAAATTAAAGCTTATTATGAAGAAAATGTCAACTTCACAATTATTATTATAAATGTCCATTACTATATATGAATATCTAACGTATCAGTCCTCAAAAGTATCGAAGAGAAAATAATTTTACCGAGCACCTAATTAAAACCATTTTTAACTTTTCAATATATTATATGGACATTTCGAGATCTTATATTAAACAATATACAGGGGGAGTCAACGATTGGATGAAGTAAGTTTGTGCCTTTTCGGTGAAATTTACAAAGAAACTATATTTATTGTTTGATACAGTTTATTTTTACGCAGATTTTAAAAATATTTCGGACTCCACAGGGTGAGCCAAAAAACTAGGACAGCATGAAGTTGTATTTTTTTTAAATAGAACACCCTATATACGAATCGTATTTTCGATTTAGCTTATAATTTTAAATCTTTTTTATTAAGGGTTTACTATAACAAAACTTTATAGTTTCTGAGATAATTAAGTTTAAAGAAAAAAAGTCACATTTTCAAGCATCAATTCAATCCTAAATAACGTTTTCAATTTTGTGACAAATATATTCAAATTTGGAATTTAGCAAGGCCAAGGACAAGTTAACATAATTTTTACCTAATATTTGCAATAAAAGCTACAGGGTGTTGAACACATCGGCTCAAATTTGAACAAGTTTAAATGAATAAATATCTTTTTTTTTTAAATGGTACACTCTGTATATTTTCATGTTATTTAATAGAGTAATAAAAACCCTAAAAGTTTTGTTCAATATATCCTATATCTATTTATAATAGTTTTTGAGATATTTCAGTTTTTCTTATTTTCCATACTTTTTTACAGAAATAGTCTTCATTATCATAGTAGCCATGGCAAAAACAATGTAAAAGAACATTTTTCTGTGTGTCAAATTTATAACCGCAATCGCTTCTTTTGGTTTTTATGTAGTGTAGATTGTTTTTTTTTGGATTCATCTTATATTGTAAAATGAATTTTCCAAAGAATGAGTTAATAGATATGATTTATACAATAGGAGAGGCTCAAAAAATTGCCTTCTTGCTCAAAGAATTTACAAAATGAAGTATCCTGATCGACGCCAGCCTAATACCCATACTTTTCAAAACTTAATGCAAAGATTTGATTCTTCTGGTACTGTTGATTATCCAAAACGTAAAGTGGTCAACAAACCAGTAACTAATGAAGAAAAAGAACTACAAGTATTGTTAAATGTTCAGGAAAATCCTTATATTGGTAGCCGTCAGTTAGCAGCATTATGTGAAACATCACAATCCACCGCTAATCGTACTACCAAGAAATATAGGTATCATCCATATCACATGGAATTATACCAAGAATTGCATGGACAAGATTTTGAAAGTCGTGTAAACTTTTGTCGTACAATAAATGCGGAGATTCAATTAAATCCAAATTTATTATGCAAGGTAATGTTTAGTGATGAAGCTCCTTTTAGAATTATTGGACCCCACTTTTTTAATGAACCACTAAATGGCCATAGTTACCTGAACTTTCTACAAGAAGAACTACCCCAACTGCTTCAAGGTCTCGATAGGGATGAGCTCGACAGTATGTGGTTCCAGCACGATGGTGCGCCTCCGCATTACCATCGTGAAGTTCGTGCATTTTTGGACCAACGATATCCGCAAAAATGGATTGGACGTGGGGGTTTCATTGAGCGGCCACCAAGGTCTTGCGACATCACCCCATTAGATTTCTTCCTATGGGGTTATATTAAAAATAAGGTGTATGTTAATCCACCAACAACAGTGGAAGATATGCGAAACAGGATTAGGGATACCTGTAGAACAATAACGCCACTAATTTTGTCCAGGGTCCGAGAAAATCTGCAAAAAAGACTAAATTTGTGCATTGCACAAGTGGGTCGTTTATTCGAACACTTATTAAAAAGAAATACTTAATCTCAGTATTTAATAGATAATTTTTTTGTTTCAATTTAGTATAAAAGTAAATATGTATTTGCCTTGTCGTTATTGTTGTGTTAATTTTTTCACATTATGTTTAATTAAACTATTGCCGTTGTAATATAACGAATAATGTATTTTATCATATTTAACCACATTCTGTTTGTTTCTGTAGTTTCTTTTTATTATTTTACATGGCTACTATGATAATGAAGACTATTTCTGTAAAAAAGTATGGAAAATAAGAAAAACTGAAATATCTCAAAAACTATTATAAATAGGTATAGGATATATTGAACAAAACTTTTAGGGTTTTTATTACTCTATTAAATAACATGAAAATATACAGGGTGTACCATTTAAAAAAAAAGATATTTATTTATTTAAACTTGTTCAAATTTGAGCCGATGTGTTCAACACCCTGTAGCTTTTATTGCAAATATTAGGTAAAAATTATGTTAACTTGTCCTTGGCCTTGCTAAATTCCAAATTTGAATATATTTGTCACAAAATTGAAAACGTTATTTAGGATTGAATTGATGCTTGAAAATGTGACTTTTTTTCTTTAAACTTAATTATCTCAGAAACTATAAAGTTTTGTTATAGTAAATCCTTAATAAAAAATATTTAATCGAAAATACGATTCGTATATAGGGTGTTCTATTTAAAAAAATACAACTTTATGCTGTCCTAGTTTTTTGGCTCACTCTGTAGAGTCCTAAATATTTTTAAAATCTGCGTAAAAATAAACTGTATCAAACAATAAATATAGTTTCTTTGTAAATTTCACCGAAAAGGCACAAACTTACTTCATCCAATTGTTGACTCACCCTGTACATAGTTGTTAATTCATGATATAAAATTTAAAAAAATGCCTTCATAATTTTTATTATCAACTCTACTCTACGTCCAAAGAACGAATGTAGATTATACTAATGTTATATACAAAAATGCCCACTTATTTCCTCGATTTTTTTTTAAAACAGATATTTAAAAAATAAAATTATTCTTGATTTATTTTTGGGGCATATTTCACATTATATCTTTTTGGCCAAATAACAGTTTCAGTAAAAAAAATAAAATGTATAAATTATCATGTTCATAGAAAAAGCATTCTTATTTATTCGTAAGAACTAACATTCTGTGCTGGCTATCTAAAAATCATAAAATTGCAACATATTCTATTAAAAAGTATCATTTCCAATATTTTCGATTTTCCAAAGGAGTTATTAATTTTAAAGGAATTGCTTTGAACAGAAAAATTATATTTTGCGAACTGAGAAATTCAAGTAAAATATATTGTGTTCTACCAACACTTAATTTTGTCGATCTTTTTTATTGAATTATCTCTATTAAACTGTCACCTAAAATAAATAAGAGCGATTGTTTTAGATATGCTGTAGAAGAAGATAGTTATTGTTCAAACCTATTATTAACCGACTTCTAAAAGAAGGAGTTTCTCAATTCGTCGAGTATGTATGGTTTTTTTTTTATGTATGTACACCGATTACTCCGGAACGGCGGCACCAATTTGAATGAAATTTTTTACGTTATGTTCAGGAAGTTGCTGCAGTAGTCCCATATTTTTTTGGATGAAATTGGTGCAGTAAATTCCAAGATGGCGCTGACAATATGGCGGCCAAAAAAATTAATTTTGCCCGATTTTCCCCCAAATTGGTACGGGAGAATTTCTGGGGTCGTACACAACGAATCTGAAATTATTTTTAAAAAATCAATATGGCGGATCTAATATGGCGGACAAAAAAATTTAATTTGGTTCGATTTTCTCCAAAATTGGTGTGGGGGAGTTTTTGGGGTCGCACATTACGAATCCAAAATATTTTTAAAAAATTCAATATGGCGGATCCAATATGGCGGACAAAAAAATAAATTTTGTCCGATTTTCTTCAAAATTGGTACGGGGGAGTTTTCGGGGTCGCACATAACGAATCTGAAATTATTTTCAAAAAATTCAATATGGCCTATCCAATATGACGAATAACAAATTAATTTTGTTCGATTTTTATCTAAATTGATATGGGGGAGTGTTTGCCCCCGCGCATTACGAATTTGAAATTATTTAAAAAAAAAATAAATATGACGGATCCAAGAAGGCGGTTTACAAATTCCAAACTCTCGATTTTGTCTAAAATCAGTATTGGGGAATTTCTGTTAGTGCTAATTACGAATTTAGAATATTTTTTGAAAAAACTCAATCAGGCGGACTCAATATGGAGTCCTGAAAATTTGACATTTTTCGATTTTCTCCAAAACTGATATAAGGGTTCTTGAGGGTGTAAATTATGAATTTAAAAGTATTTTTTTCAGGATTCAATATGGCGAATCCAATATAGCGGACTAAAGATTTTACATTTTCCGATTTTGTTCAAAGGTGGGACTAAATCGTTTTAGGGGGTTTTTGGGGTATTGTATTACGAATATAAAGTTAACTTTTTACACCTATTAAGTTGGTAAGATACAATATGAAGGACTGTAAATTTTACATTTTCCGATTTTGTCTAAAATTGATATTGCGGAGTTCTTGGAGCGTATTAAAATTCAACATGCAATATAAAATATATCGGGTTAAGAAATTTACGTCTTAAGTACTTTAAATATCGATATTGGAAGGTTTTGGGGTCTATATTACCAATCTAAAATTAATTTGAAAAATTTAAGATAGTGGATTTACTATGACAGACTAATAGTTTGACACAATTTCACTGGTATTTGGAGAACTCTAAGATTCAAAGAATTTTTAGTGGCTCATTTTAGGGTGATTTACAACTTTGGATAAAATGGGTAATTTTTTGCCACCTTGGAGTCATTGCGAGGTAAACTAATCTCGATTAGTACTTAGTTCAAATAATTTATGAATATCATAATGAATTGAAAACTAAAAATCGAAAAATAAAATTTTTATAAAAAAAATTGAACCGACTTCTAAAAGTGCGCTAAAAAGTGAAAAATAACTATAAATTTTTATTAGAAATTGAAATTTTTGAAGTCGGCGTCAAATTATTTCTAAATGAAATAAATAACTACTAATATATATATATATATATATATATATATATATATATATATATATACAAATTATGGTAAGAAAGTTCACATTTTATTAGATATTAGTTTGGCGCCGACTTCAAAAATTTCAATTTCATATAAAAATTTATAGTTATTTTTCACTTTTTAGCGCACTTTTAGAAGTCGGTTCAATTTTTTTTGATAAAAATTTTATTTTGAATAATAGAATTGACGTATATACAATACACATTCATTTAAATATCTGCTCATAAAGGCAAACAGCAAAAGGGGGTCAAAAATTATATACAGGAACAGTCTAGTTTTATATGTCAAGTTCCTGGTATTCAGCTTAGTTTACAATTATCTCAGAGAATCGTCAATTTTATCGAATGCTTCTTTGATGTGGTATTGCCGTAGGTTTTCAAATTACAACAAAATGTTTTCAGCAGAGATTTTTGACTATAATCAATACTAATATGTTGTCAACAAACCAAACCCATTTTGTTTTATTTCATGCATTAATCACATTATTTTTTTAGGCATAAATTCTAATGTCTCTGGTCTTAACATTTAGTTTCTGCACCACTAAATTTGAAAAAGTGGCTTATATATTTGAAGTACTCTTAAAAATAAATTCCTTAGATCATTTACTTAACTTTATGTAATACTAATGTAATAAAATACCTAAATTGACCTATTTTTACCAATTACTTGATATTTGAAATCTTTTTAAAATATAAAAGTATTTTTACTTCAAATTGTCCAATATAGTAAATATTTGGTAATTTTGCTATAACTGCTTTTCTTAAATATTTGAAAAAGTTCTGTTTTTTAAAATTAAAAAATTTATTTTGTATTATTTTATTACCCAATTCAGTAAGAATTCATTTCCAAAATTATATGACTTGCTAAATTACATATTTACTTACCTTGACAACTTGGCCCTTGTCCTTTACTGCTTAGCAGCATCAACAATAATATAATGCAAAATATAATAAGTGCCAACACCGTTGCAAAGAGACACTTTTCCTTAGATGGATTTGATTTCGGTACGACCATGGTTTTGGTACCGCTGCCAGACATTTGAACAACTGTTGATACAGGTGATGATCCTAAGAAGGATTCTTGGGTCGAATTTTTGGTCTGAAACATACAGAACAAATGTTAACACTGTTCTCGATAGTTCTAATAGTTTCTTACGTTTTTGCAATGATTTATAGTTGTCAAAATTTTTGTATAGAATATATATTTTTAACAATTATTTTTCTATTGTTGTAAAGAACTTTTATGACCTAGTAAATTAGCACTATTTATCTCTAAAATAACTAGACATTCCAAACCAGCATCTTTAATTGTTTATATATTTTTTAAAATACCACATAACGTTGATGGATTAGTTTTTGTATAAACAGAGATCAAAGAAACTTTGGTTTTAGCGTATAGAAAAGAAGATAACCTATTATTTTTTTTCGATAATAGTAAATAAATCGGTAAAAATATATTTTCCTTGAATAAGCAGCATCTGCCCAGAAAAATTCTTTTGTTATTGTGATTGTTCCCAAAATAAATGTTTTAACAGAGCATAACTGAAATATAACTACTATTAATCGTTTAAAGTTATCAATAGTTGAATAAGTGCGGACTCTCAAAAAAACTACAGAGACAACACGTATCAATTTTTTTTTCTCAGGGAAGCTACTAAAGCAAACTTACAAACAACAATAATACAACTTATATTAACAGGACGTGATAATAGTACATTAATCAAAAGGTTCAAAATGGCATGTACAGGGTGAGTCAACGATTGGATGAAGTAGGTTTGTGCCTTTTCGGTGAAATTAACAAAGAAACTATATTCATTATTTGATACCGTTTATTTTTACGCAAATTTTAAAAATATTTAGGACTCTACAGGGTGAGCCAAAAAACTAGGATAGCATAAAGTTGTATTTTTTTAAATAGAACACCCTATATACGAATCGTATTTTCGATTTGGCTTATAATTTTAAATCTTTTATATTAAGGGTTTACTATAACAAAAGTTTATAGTTTCTGAGATAATTAAGTTTAAAGAAAAAAAGTCACATTTTCAAGCATCAATTCAATCCTAAATAACGTTTTCAATTTTGTGACAAATATATTCAAATTTGGAATTTAGCAAGTTAACATAATTTTTACCTAATATTTGCAATAAAAGCTACAGGGTGTTGAACACATTGGCTCAAATTTGAACAAGTTTAAATGAATAAATATCTTTTTTTTTTAAATGGTACACCCTGTATATTTTCATGTTATTTAATAGAGGAATAAAAACTCTAAAAGTTTTGTTCAATATATCCTATACCTATTTATAATAGTTTTTGAAATATTTCAGTTTTTCTTATTTTCCATACTTTTTTACAGAAATAGTCTTCATTATCATAGTAGCCATGACAAAAACAATGTAAAAGAACATTTTTCTGTGTGTAAAATTTATAACCGCAATCGCTTCTTTTGGTTTTTATGTAGTGTAGTTTGATTTTTTTTGCATTCATCTTATATTGTAAAATGAATTTTCCAAAGAATGAGTTAATAGATATGATTTATACAATAGGAGAGGCTCAAAAAAATTGCCTTCTTGCTCAAAGAATTTACAAAATGAAGTATCCTGATCGACGCCAGCCTAATACCCATACTTTTCAAAACTTAATGCAAAGATTTGATTCTTCTGGTACTGTTGATTATCCAAAACGTAAAGTGGTCAACAAACCAGTAACTAATGAAGAAAAAGAACTACAAGTATTGTTAAATGTTCAGGAAAATCCTTATATTGGTAGCCGTCAGTTAGCAGCATTATGTGAAACATCACAATCCACCGCTAATCGTACTACCAAGAAATATAGGTATCATCCATATCACATGGAATTACACCAAGAATTGCATAGACAGGATTTTGACAGTCGTGTAAACTTTTGTCGTACAGTAAATGCGGAGATTCAATTAAATCCAAATTTATTATGCAAGGTAATGTTTAGTGATGAAGCTACTTTTAGAAGTAACGGTGCCGTAAATAGAGGCAACATGTATTATTATGCCACAGAAAACCCATTTTGGATTAGAGAGGTGTAACATCAAAACCACTGGTCATTAAATGTTTGGTGTGGTATTCATCATAATCGAATTATTGGACCCCACTTTTTTAATGAACCACTAAATGGCCATAGTTACCTGAACTTTCTACAAGAAGAACTACCCCAACTGCTTCAAGGTCTCGATAGGGATGAGCTCGACAGTATGTGGTTCTAGCACGATGGTGCGCCTCCGCATTACCATCGTGAAGTTCGTGCGTTTTTGGACCAACGATATCCGCAAAAATGGATTGGACGTGGGGGTTTCATTGAGTGGCCACCAAGGTCTTGCGACATCACCCCATTAGATTTCTTCCTATGGGGTTATATTAAAAATAAGGTGTATGTTAATCCACCAACAACAGTGGAAGATATGCGAAACAGGATTAGGGATACCTGTAGAACAATAACGCCACTAATTTTGTCCAGGGTCCGAGAAAATCTGCAAAAAAGACTAAATTTGTGCATTGCATAAGAGGGTCGTTTATTCGAACACTTATTAAAAAGAAATAATTAATCTCAGTATTTAATAGGTAATTTTTTTGTTTCAATTTAGTATAAAGGTAAATATGTATTTGCCTTGTCGTTATTGTTGTGTTAATTTTTTCACATTATGTTTAATTAAACAATTGCCGTTGTAATATAACGAATAATGTATTTCATCATATTTAACCACATTCTGTTTGTTTCTGTAGTTTCTTTTTATTATTTTACATGGCTACTATGATAATGAAGACTATTTCTGTAAAAAAGTATGGAAAATAAGAAAAACTGAAATATCTCAAAAACTAATATAAATAGGTATAGGATATATTGAACAAAACTTTTAGGGTTTTTATTACTCTATTAAATAACATGAAAATATACAGGATATACCATTTAAAAAAAAAAGATATTTATTCATTTAAACTTGTTCAAATTTGAGCCGATGTGTTCAACACCCTGTAGCTTTTATTGCAAATATTAGGTAAAAATTATGTTAACTTGTCATTGGCATTGCTAAATTCCAAATTTGAATATATTTGTCACAAAATTGAAAACGTTATTTAGGATTGAATTGATGCTTGAAAATGCGACTTTTTTTCTTTAAACTTAATTATCTCAGAAACTATAAAGTTTTGTTATAGTAAACCCTTAATAAAAAAGATTTAAAATTATAAGCTAAATCGAAAATACGATTCGTATATAGGGTGTTCTATTTAAAAAAATACAACTTTATGCTGTCCTAGTTTTTTGGCTCACCCTGTAGAGTCCTAAATATTTTCAAAATCTGCGTAAAAATAAACTGTATCAAACAATAAATATAGTTTCTTTATATTTTGAAACTTAATCGCCAGGTCCAGTAAAAAGGTTTAGAATTAATATACAGTGTATCAAGAAAATACGTTTGATGACAGACCTTTTACGTCAAAATGGGTCGATTTAAGCCAGCTTCGTCCTATTTGATATTGTTTCGCTTAGGCGATTGAAGACCTCAACATTTTAAGAAAATGTTGATTTTTCGAAAGGACTTCACACACTCCTTATGGAAAAGTGGTTTCGGTTAATTTGGCTGAATTTTTGCAAATGTTACGTATTTCGGCGTCCTAAACAATGTGTCAATGGGCAAAGCCCAAAACTCAACGGGTTTCATGATAAGGCTCGCTGAGGTTAGTATCACTGGGTATCGGTTCTACTTCTAATTGGCTCGGCCATTGGCTCTATTTCGAAAAGTACCCCGGAATTAGAATGAACCGATAATTCTACATCTGAGTTGATCAATACCTTGTTGACTTTCAGAACCGTCAATGCGTAAGTCTCAAAATAAAAAAAAAAACGGTTGACTTTTGCCACTTGGATTCGCATTACCCAGAGTTTACCACGCGGAGGTTGCAAAGTCGGACTTAAACTCTTTACTCATCGTTAGTCTGTAAAAGGGTTTAAAAGGTATACTCCGCTTATACAAGTGAAAAAGGTCGCCACCGTCAGAGTACCAGTATGAACCGGTCATGTTATCAGGTCAAAGTTGATTTAAGAGAAAAAGTTTATAGAAAATAAATAAAAATAATTTTACTTTTTCCAACGGGAAAAAATTGTTCATTCTACCTTTATACCGTAAGATCGGGCATGGCGCAACGTATGTCATGTTATGTATGTAATGACGTTTTTCTTCCTCATACCATGCAGCTTGTGAGGAACCTCAACAATCAAAAATTGGAGATTGCTATTAGGTACCCGAGAATTTTAGTTTGAATGTTCTTAGAGAAAGGTTCACATGTTCACGTATGATTTGTAATCGCTTGAGCAATGATTTGCACCAGCTTAATGTTTAGACTGGAGTTGGACAGAAACATTTACGTTCCTCAAGCAACCCGGATATGCTTGCAATACCGTGATGAAGTAGGTTTTCTGTTAAGAAACTGCTATGCTGGCTTACAATAGTTAAATCGCCTAATACTTTTGCCTAGATTATTCACACTAATGAGACAATCAGCTCTGAGAAATCGTGAGAGCTCTCTGCATCCAGGCACTTTAACTAATGAAAATTTCACTTATCTTACGTCCTTATCAAAAGCTCAATTTATCGATTTATACGAGTATTGCGTTTCTGTTCCTGAAGATAATAAGTTTCGTCAGATATCTACAAAATCTCACTTCATATTTTTGTGTAAAATGCGCCATTGATTTTCTCATGAGCTTGTGAAGATTTGATACAATCATTCCAGTAGAAAAGCGGTAAGTATGTTGATTAGTGTAGTGAGGAGAAGGATGATGATATGATTTGTATCGGAAAATATTGGTCTTGAAACGTAAACTCGTCAACAATTCGTTACAGAGCATATGACTCCATTTGCAAATGATTTGTATAATGGCAATCTAAATGATTTGAAGGTCATTTCAATTGTACATAGAACTTACAGTTATATTGAAAAATCAAGGAATTACTGTACCTTGAGACAAAGTTACTCCGTTCGTTAGGGATGTTATTTAGTAAAACCTGTTATCATGACTGCACCATCGAGTACATTCTCAATATTCACGGACCATATTAATCGATCAGTTCAAAAAACATTAACGAGTGGTTTCAAGATGGAGATATTTTTCTTATGGATCGGGACTATCGGGATACAGTGCAGTTCTTGGAAAAGGGACGATACAATGTTCAAATGCCGCCTGTTATGGAAGGTAATACAATGTCCAAATGCCACCTGTCATGGAAGGCAATCAGCATCAACTCAGGTTTCTAGACATACTTATTCCAACAACTAACGTCTTGCATTTTTTACTTGATAGCTGGAGGCTTGATAAATAAATATCGACTACCTCTACGGATAAAACTGTTGTCCTAGCGCGAGAGAATAAAACTCGACTGAATGATGTGAATGTGGTACAAGCGTTAGTCGATGCTGAAAATCTCGCCAGAAGAAATGCCATGTGGGATCGTTTGAGTCAGGAACACGTTTCCGAGTTTCCTCGATCAGATCTTCAATATTTACGTCGATTGACCCTCGGACCATACCAAATTGAATTAGTTTCTTCATATGTTCAGGACAAGTTTGAACATCAGAGTTCTGATATCTTCGAACCTGATTAAATAGAGATTTATCAGGCTTCTTGAGGATTAGAATCTACTCTCGATTTAGGAATGCTACTCGTTAACAGTTATAGATATGTTTTCGAGTAGAAGTTGAAAACGATCAAGTGGAAAATGGAGACAACGAAGACATATTAGGATATTATTGTACCTACAAGGCTGGGGAAAGAATTTTGGGTTACTGTATACAAATCGCGAGTATTATGTTGCTCCTCGGCTGGGCTCGGCATCAACAGTACTTAAAATATCCCAGTACAATGCTCCCTCGATACATCCAGGATGCCCGTAACAGGAATAATGATGACGATGGCGTAGGAATAGAAGAATTGATAGTGAACAGTGAAGAACAGAGATTTATAAAATAATAAGTAAGGTTAGGAAGACCAGAAAGACTATAAAAAGTTTAATTTTGACTAGTTTATGGTCTCAATTATAGCGAAACTAACTCTACATTAGACTGAAATACAAACAAATATAAAATTTAAGGTTACAACGACTGACAGACTGACGATGACTAAGGACTTTAAGTCCGACTTTGCAATATCCGCGTGCTAAACTCTGGGTAGTGCTAATGCAAACGGCAACGGTGAGGCTTACGCATTGGTGGTTCTGAAAGTCAACAAGTTCTGGATCACGTTCATACCCGGATGTAGAATTATCGGTTTATTCCAATTCCAGGGTACTTTTCCAAGTAGAGCCAATGGCCGAGCCAGTTACAAGTAGAACCGATACCCAATGATAATGACTTCAGCGGGCCTTATCTTGGAGCCTGTTGAGGTTTGGGCTTTGTGCCCGTTGAGACATTTGTTCAAGATGTCGAGATACGTACTATTTGAAAAATTCAGCCACATTAACCGAAACCACTTTGCCATAAGGAGTGTGCGGGGTCCTTTCTTGAAAACGTGGTAAATGAATTTAATGATTTTGGGTGTGTAATGTAACACTATAATATGATGTTTTCTAGTGGTATAGCGATCGGCTATAAAGTATTGTTATAAAAGTTATGTCACTTGTAAACATCACTTCTGATTTTTAATGTTATTAACGTTATGACAACTTAGATATATTTTACCCCATGAAAAATTTTTCTTCAATGAGCGGTTTCGCCAGGATTACAATATTTTAAATGACATAATAAAAATACTACTTGTATTTGCCAATATAAATCGTTATCTCCGAGGAACGAGCAGCTATGAGAAAAAATGTGAAGGTTGGGGTCGTATTTGAACAACTCGAACAGTCGGAAAAGAAGAAGAAATGTTGAAGAGTTGAAAAAGAACGAGGTGTTAGTACCCGCCGCTTAGAACGTTAGAGAGTTAGATATCCCTAAAACTATTGTAAATGATATTTTAAAAGAAAAATATTACATCCATATGAGGTCTAAAAGGTTTAGAAACTTTTATCGACAGATCCCCCATGCGCCTTATATTTTGTGGATTTATTTGAAACAATAGAATTCGTGATCTAAATTTTGGAAGATAATTTTTGTTTACTGACAAGGCGTTTTTTAGAAGATCTGGAATCACCAACCTGCACAACGAAAACGTTTATGCAGATGAAAGTCCATATGTCAATAGAGTTGCACACAATTAGCATAACTTTATAATTAATGGTTGAGAAGGTATTATTAATGCTAAATTTTTGTGCTGTTGTGATTCCAGACAGGATAAATGGAAATATATATATCAAATTTTTTTTACTAAACACATTACCAATTCTTTTGGAAAATTTGCTTGTTTTACTTTGGCGAGAATTATGACATGTGCATGATGATGTCCACCTCATTTGCCGTTGTTGTACACGAGTAATATCCCAGCCGATGGACTGGAAGAGGCAATGGCCACCACGTTCTCCAGAGTTAAATTTTTGTGACTTAATTTTGTGGAGCGCTCTTTTAAACAGAAGTATATAAGACTTCGGTAAACACTCGCGAATAATTAATTATTGGTACGCGGGCATTATGCACATTTGCTTAATTAATGTTTTCTTTTTAGTTAGCTTTTTCAATCTTTTTATAATATATACATGTAGTTTCAATATTTATTTTAAAAATTGTTTTATTATTACAGCAAATTAGGTAAAAAAGCTTCCAAATGTATGCGATTATCCGATAGAAATATCTAGGTTGTTTACAAGTGACATTGTTTTTATAACACTTACACTATTTTATAGCCGGTCGCTATACTGTTAAAACATGTTGTATTATAGTGTCAGATCACACATCAAAAATCATTAAATTCAGTTACCACGTTTTCAAGAAATTTGGAAAATATCAGTATAAACTTTGACGTCTTCTACCACCTATCTATCTGATATAAAGAAGTTCGCTTAATTCAACTTCTTTTGACGTCAATAGTCTATTATTAAACATTGTAAACTTATTTCTCGGATACCCTGTTTATTTGTCAGATATATATATATATATATATATATATATATATATATATATATATATATATATATATATATATATATATATATATATCACGTCTACGAGCGCCGTACAGTGAGCTTTGAAAATGGTGAATGAGATTTCACCGAAATGTCCTGAGAGGGACTCAGCATATACACGGGAGACCCGAAAACCTTCGATTATACATATATATATATATATATATATATATATATATATATATATATATATATATATATATATATATAAATAAGTAAATAAACAAATCTTTATGTCGAAAAATTAAAGATAAGTCGCAAGATCTAAAGCCTATTTTTCTGGAAAAACCATTTTTAAACCTTATTTTGTATTGAACATTTTAATTTGTTTCTCCATAGCCTTATTAGAAGTAGGGCAAAATACTTTTAGTTATTAAGCTTAACTATTTATTGTTATATTCTTTCTGAAGTCAGTTGAAACATTATTTCCTCGTTCAATTCGCACATAACACGCTACAAAGAATTTTTTTTCAGTTATAAAGGCAGTTGAACAAATTTGTTAGTCATTGTTGGCGCGCCCTCTAACAATTTAAGAACAAATGTAGAATGTTTTATGCCTTTTCAAATGTCTTTAAAAAAATTGTATATCGCTGTTATTTCAGAAATGCTACAATACACGATAGAAAATCGTTCACGCAAGTTATAATGAAATCAGGTCGTTTTTGCATGAACTTCTCATTATGAAACTTTAACCAAACTACTTCCTAGATTGAGTAAATATGGGTATATTAAGTGAAATCAAAGTTTTGATGGAACTAACGCGAAGAAATACGTTTATTTTTTTGTGACATGTCTGCAACTTATTTTGAAAGGCCAAAATACTTTTACATAAATTGAAAAAAATATGAGAGACATGGAGTGCATTAAAAAATAGAAGCAAAATATTATGTATCTTCGAGATTGTGATGCGAGGATTTGTTTTTCCACAAAAACTGGGAATATTTGAAAGTAACCATTAAAAATCCTAATAATTGCTTCATTCCCGTTAACACGTAGTTTATCAATAGACAGAAAAAATAATTGCTCTAAATCAAAATGTAGTGAATATTGTGTGTAAAGTAATATTACATAAGTTCTAAAGATGAGTTGACCTATGATACACCGAAACGTCAAAAACTTAAGATGATTTAAAAAAATTATATTAAAAATAAACCGAAAACCCAGGAAAATAACCTAAAATAAAAAAATAAATATTATTTATAGTTTTTATAATAAATATTTTTTGTAACTATTGTAATTATTCCATTTTTTGGAATAATTTGTAAATATACCGTGGCAGCTAACTAATTAGAAACACTTAAGACAAAAGTAAATATTTTATTTTAAGTCAGTTCATAAGACATAAAGGTGCGTATAAATATGGCGAGACGAGCGTGTGATGAGTGCGTGACGTGCCCGTGACGAGTATGCGACGAGCTTGCAACGAACCTCTTTGAAGTTTACCGGTGCGAACCCTTACCTTCGGCGCCCGGCGCCAAAAGAGATTTGTAGCGTTTGGGTGGTGTAAACCAATAAAAGGTAAAGTTAATAGAAAGTAAACGAAGAAAGTAGACCTGCCCTTCGAACAAACGTCAGCTATATTAATTTTATGCAGTGGGGTTTTATTATCATAAAGTTTGCTAAACAAAAAACGAAAACCTCGACGATGTTGGCGCACTGCTTTGTATAGAAAACGACCAGGATCGGAACTTCTAGTCGATTTAAATTTCCAACATATTAGCGGACAATATAAAAATTTTACCGATTTTGAATACTTATTAAACAAAATAGGACCAGTTATATCCAAAGAAGAAAGATTTGTCCAGTATAAGTTCAAGGGATTTTAATTAATACTGGTATGGTGGTGCTCGAAGCACAACATTTCCATGTTCTTTAGCCCATTCGTTTATCATATGCTTCTTAAATTGTCTTTCTTTCTCGTTTGAAATTTTCAAAAATTCCTATTTTGGCAAATTGTTCGTAAAGGGAACATGTTTTTTTGATAATCAATCTGTAATATCACTTTTTTCAACTATGTTGTTGGCAACTTTTCCATCAGTCTAGAATGATAACTGGCGTTATCCTAAACTATAACAGACCTCTCCGGAATCAGCTAAATTATTTGAGAAAAATATTTTTGAAAGATATCCGCCGTCATAGTAATCTTTGCTATATTTCAATTCGAATTGTAGAAAAACTCCTATAGATCTATTTACACCTCCAATATGAGTATAATGAATTTGCGGCCCTTGTCGAGTAAGGGTTTTAAACATTTCGACAACCCTTCTAAAAATGCTTCACGAAAAATTGTCATATTCTTATCTTCATACATTTTTTGTACTATGTGTCCTTCACTAAGACCGATTACGTCCAGATAAGAAATGTTTTTGCCTTCTCTGTGGTAATTTCTAATGTCCGGCAAATACTGTCTTCTCTAAAAGAGTATTTCCTTTGTATCACCTCCATTTTGACCTTCTCTAAGAAAAATTCGTTTTTGTCAGCACTTCTTACAGATAGGTTTTTCCCATGCCAGGCACATTCTCGTCCTGTTTCACAAATTTCAAAACTTTATCAAGACTTGCTTTTTATCTCCTAAGATATAATCCATGAACGTGTCTTCTTAGTATGTTTTTGAAGCATTCGTATAATTTTTTTCTTCTTGGAGACGGTTTAGGCTTGCACAGAGTTCCACTTTTCCTTTCCTTAATTAGCCTATAAGCTGTAGTCCCGTTATGTCAGCACATTTCAAAAATAAGCTACACACTCTCATCAGGGTTCTTGGTTGAACAAGTGAACTATGCACATTTGAAAGTATTGTCTTGGATTGTAAATCCAAAACATCTATACAAAGTTTTGGAGTAAAGCTGTCAGTGATGATATTTTTTTCTTGCTCAAATTCCTTTGCATCATCTCTTCGACATTTTCTGATGGTTCACTTTCCTCGCTTTCATGCTTTTTTGTAAAGAAAAATAGTAAAAATCTTAAAACATAAGAAAAAAATTACCTTCAGGATTCTCGTTGATGATCGTTAAGCCAGTTATTGTCGGTGAGACTTGATCATCCTACTTAAAAGTGTATTTATTATTTTCTTCCTTCCATCCATATCCTAAAGGTGATAACAGTAATGGGACTGACTGATGAGCATGACTCCAAAGATATGCTATATAAGATGTGAGTAGTATGTGTTGATATAGTTCAGATTAATATGGAGGCAATATTGCTCCATTAATTCTATTTTTAAGCATAAATCTATCTCTTTTTTCATTCATTGTATAAGCTTTAATGAATGTTGCTCCTCGGGTTGTATTTACATTGTCGAATGATTTTAGACCATACATTCTGTAAACAAATTGTTCAGTTTTTTTTTCGAAGTTCATCTATATTACAGTCGTGCATATTGCAATGTCAGTAAATGTTTTAATGTACTATTCTGATTGTCTTAAATGTCGAACGATTTTTTTTTCTTTTTTATAGAACGCGGGATTGAAATTCTTTCCTGTTAAGACATGAAATCCTAACAATGATGCGCTCAAGCTAGGTCCTAATGCTTGGTACAACTTTAATGTAACGTTATGCATTTCCACGTCTAACTAAGATGTAAATTTTGAAGTTGATCTGAATATGATTCATATTTTTTAACAGTATTATTAAAATATCTGTATCTGAACATTTTATTATTACGTTAGCATCAGTATCCAATTGACAAATGTGAAATACTATCTTTGTATTCGCTTCTTTATGAGCTGTACAATTGCAATCCTGCTCAACACTTCTCACAATTTTTTCATCGTTCTTTTTACATTTGTAGCATATGTCACGATCGATATAAATTGTTTTTTCTCCTACAAATGGAGCGATGTAATTATTTTCCTAATTATTGCAAATAAACCGAAATAATGCCTTTTTAAAATTAAGATTTTTCAATTGGTTGGCAAAATTAGCAGATCATAATTGATCAGGACTATTTTTACAATAATTCTAACCCTATATTCAGGAGTGTTCATGATATTTTATAGATGGACTGAAGTAACGGTCAAATGCGATAATAACCGTGCGTGTATTTGAGGAAGTTACTATTGAAATTAATTTCTTTCAAATATTTTCAAACGATACTGGAACTTCTGCCATTGTATGTAAAATAAAGAATCCGTCATAAATGATTACATCAAACGATGCTGGTATATCAGTGACTGTATTTTTTATAAGGCTGATCTATCCGTCTTACAAATTGCTCCATACAGATGACACATCGCTAATGGAACTGGTTTCAATGGGTAAATTAGTACTGCATCAATATTTAATGTCTTTTCCAAATATAATAACAATAGCTGAGGAAATTGATGATTAATATTGATACCTGTACCTAACGTATTGTTCAAGTTTGTTAATAAAATCAAAAATTAAATATCTAGTATTGAAAGATTCCGGAATATCGTTTTTTATGAATATATATTTTTATATATTATTTAAAACCTATACGAACTTAATTACCAAGAAAATATAATTGAAATCTCGTTCACATCTTAAAGTGGCATAAATTATATGAAACTAATAATACTCATTGAAATTACAATACAGAGTTACTCTATTGTTAACAAGAATAAAAAAAACCATTAGCTGAATGTTTATGTGTGGAAAGATCGTCAGTTCGTTTGTCAAAGTGACTATGCAACGGTTAGGTTCACTGAAACAGCAGTATGTTCAAGACGCTGACTGACGGTCTTACCCCCGTTATACATACAGCTGACGATTTTCTTTGTTACTATAAAACTATAAAAATTCAGCAGTACAAAGTTCATAAGATATAAAATGACTTTATACTATAACATTTTTAACATGGTTGATATACGATGACGTATAATCTCCAATCTTCAATACAGCTGAGTATTATTTTTTTGTTGGAAATAATCTAAAAAATCTTCCCTTAAATTTTGGCATGGTATGAAAATCCTCGTAACATATTTTTTTTAACAACTGTAACGTGCTGTCATCTTTAACTCCACCGCTACTCGAGTAACTGATGTTCAGATCTGTAACGTATTAGAGGAAAACGGTATAAAGTGACTCGTTCAAATATAGCGCTACCTCTCGTACTATTACTTCAATTTCTTAATATTTACCACCTAGTTCAACCTCAGTTGACCCAATAATAACCAAATATGCAGTGCTAAAATGTAACCTTACTGAAGTATTTACAGTAATGTTATTATTTTATACCATTCTTGTTACTTATGCAACAGGTGAAAGATCATTCAGCAAATTAAAAATAATAAGAAACTTTTTAAGAAATAGTTTCTGTCAAGCTCGACTTCAACATTTATCGCTAATAGGAATTGAAAACAAGTCCGCGTCAAGCCTAGATTTAATCGAAGTCATTGATACTTTTGTCGAAAACCAAAGCTAGGGAAAGATTATAAAATAAATTGTTATTTAGGTTCAGTATGTTTATGTAAAATATGCATAATATTTATTTAACGTGCATTTAATAGCCTCAAACTCAAAATTATCATTTAAAGCATCAATACTCAACACTGAATACCATTCAATTTCATACCAAAGCATTCTAATAAATACTCAGGTACGTGAGTCAGTTTGTATTGTTATATTTAAGTGACGCTTTTATATTTTTACGTAGTATTTATAATAATTTTTAACAAAAGAATTTCTTTTACTTGTGATTAGTTTAAAATCTCCCAGGTAACCTCGATTCTTATAAAAACAAAATTTTAAAATAATCATAAGTAGCAAATAATTTATCAGAGTAAATATTATCATTACTAGTTGAGAGACCAAAAGGCATTCAATCGACATAATATGATATAGTCTAACCACAATATATATTTTTTTACCTTAAGATATCCATTCTTAGTATCTGAGCACTTCCAGGGCTTATCTGTAACGTCGACTTCAGTCATTGGAACAGGTGAACTGTAGTCGGACTTTGAATTGTGCATTTAGAGTTGATATTGCGCAGTATATGTTACATCTAAAAAATTATTTTTCTTATTAAATATTCAAGTTTTTGTATGTTGTAGAGTTATTGCAAAAACTACTAGTGCTTTATTTTCTCTAACATTTCATGGTTTGATACAAATATAATTCAGTTATTTTAATCATAATATATAAATGAATTATTTACTGTTAGAGCGATTCGTGTCGAAAGGATCATACTCAAATCTAATTTATTTGGTAAATAAGATTAGGGGGAAACTGGTATCTCGGTTAGAGAGTTGATCATTTTATCGAGCTTGCCTTGAAAATACCCGAGCAGGGAAAGTTGCTTTTTAAATGTATTTAAGTCGTAAATACCAAATATTTGACTTAATTAAACATTTATAAAGTATTTATTAAGAAAATAGAAAAAATATTTAGTTACATTTCAGTAATTAAATCCTTTTATACAAGAATTTTAATACATAGGTTCTGATTAAATCGGATTGCTATATTTTATTATATTTTCGTATGTGAAAATCATTTGTTAAAATAATCAAAATTATTTAAATACATTTGTTGTAATTAAATCTTTTCAAAATATTTAAATACTTCTAAGTTTATTTTGCAAAATTCCATAAAGAAGCATTCGTCTTTGAACCATTTGAGAAATAATATATTTTTTTCCAAAAAAAAAAGAACTATATTTTATTTAAGTAACAAAACATTCTGCTTAATATGTATAATAGGAACAAATTGTTTCTTATATTCTAACATTTGAAACTTTATTATTTGTTTTCGCCGGAATCACATCTTTAAATAGTTGATTGACGAACGTAACGCATGTCTTTTAGGTGTATTTTATGATTCGTGAATTCACTAATTTCTGCCCTTTGTTCCGTACGTTTCCTAGAGCCCCATTGGATCAGTTTTGGATCACTATCCTCGACAACGTGAAAAAACAGACTTTTACTTCATATTTTAACAGGAAATACAATATTTTGGAATAAGCAATGTTGCAGGATATTGAAGATGCATTTAATACAATTTTTATAATTTTATGCACAGCACGTCACTATGAAAGAACACTATCTTGCTTAATCGTTTTGTGGGATATTCGAACTAACTTGTTTTTTTTAATTTGAATTTGGCAAAAAAATTATTAAGATTAAAGTAATTCGAAGTTATTCCGTTACGGAAGAACAAAAAATACTATCCGGATTTGTAAAAGAGTACTCTTATCTATAATATCCCACATACGATGAAATGTTCCTAAAAAGATTTCACTGAAATGTTTCTATGAAAATTTTCCAAAATATTTTGTAAATATTTCAATAATGCGGAGAAAACAAGTTCATAAAAGGTTTCAGTGAAATCTTTACGAAAACTTTCAAGAAATAAACCCAAAACGGTATAATATAGTGTTTCATGAAATATTACGCAAACATTGAGACAATATTTCATTGAAGATTTCATGAAATCTCTCAAAAATAAAACATGAAATATTTAGAGAAACGTTTTTGCAACCTTTGCGAAATATTTACTGAAAGCTTTCATGATGAATTTAAAAAGAAGTCAAGATATGTTTCGGAAATATTTAAAAAAAACCGTTTTCTAAAAGGCTGCCATAGAAACCATCTTCTAAAAGCTTTTAGGAAACCTTTTTGAAATATTTTTAAAATGTTTCTAAGCTGTCTTTATGAGTGCCACCAACAGACAGCAAAAAAGATTGCCAAATGCTTCCATAAACGTTTCGAAAAAAGTTTCATGAAATGTATCATAAACTTTTCAGACATATTTCGAGAAATGTCTTTGAAATTTTTGTGAAATATTTACTGAAAGTTTTCATGATTAATTTAAAAAGGAATCAATATATGTTTCGGAAATATTTAAGAAACATTCCATAAATCATTTCCTGAAACGCCATTCAAACTATTTTTCAAAAGCTTTCAAGAAACTTTTTCGAAATATTTTCGCAGTTTCTCAATAGCGTTTATGAGTGCGACAAACAGGCAGCAAAAAAGATTTACAAATCATTCCCTAAACATTTCGAGAAAAGTTTCATGAAACGTATCATAAACCTTTTCAGAAATGTTTAGAGTAACGTTTTTGAAATCTTTTCGAAATATTTACTAAAAGCTTTCGTGATGAATTTATTTATTTATTTATTATTTCAACGGTTCCACCATTTGTACATATACAATCAAATAAATTATTTAATATTAAACATGAGCTTAATACTATTATAACAAAATCAGATGTCTTAGCTTGTTTCTAAATGCATTAAATGATGTTACAAAATAATCAAGATCAGGGAAACTGTTGACAGCAGAAATCACTCTACTAATTGGCATATTCTGACCATGCAGGGTGTTACAGAACCCAGAGGACAGCAGTGGACACCTCCAGAGATTCCTAGGTGGAATCTTAAAATTAAAACCAGCCAATATATCAAGGGACATTATTAAATTATTTATTACCTTATAGAAAAAAAAGAAGTTCAAAATATCGTCTGCGGTCCTCCAGTCTGGTCAAACCATAACACTCCCTTACCTCATCAACGCCAAGCTGCAGCCCTCTCTGTGCCAATCTATACCCTAGATATTTTAAAAGTTTTACCTGAACAGCCTCCAAACGTTTTTTATGTATATCAAAGTATAGGTTCCAAATCAAACTACAGTATTCCATTATTGACCTTACGTAACCCACAAACAATGAAGAGACACCACATAGATTATTAAAATCCTTGGACATTCTTACCACCATACTCAACATACGGTGGCCCCTATTAATGATTGCATCATAATGATCAACATAACGAAGTCTACAATCCAGAAATAATCCCAAATCTTTAACTACATTCACCCTCTGCAATTTACTAACTTCAATTCTGTACTCAACTTCGTTCACGCTCTTGTTGCGACTGAATATAATATATGAGCACTTAACAACATTCAGCTTGAGGTTAGTTTTCAAGCACCATGTCTCCAAAATATTCAAGTCCCTCTGAAGCAATTCACAATCTTTACTGGATTCTATTGCTCTAAAAAGTTTCAAATCATCCGCAAATAGGAGATACTTAGAACTAAAACACTGACCTATATTATTTATAAGCAACTGAAATAGTCTAGGGCCCAAGTGCGACCCTTGGGGCACACCTGAGACCACATCAAACTTATGTGAAAGAAACCCTGCCAGTCTAACCTGGATGTCATCCTACCCTGTAGGTAGGATGACATCCAAGAATAGAGTGAATCATTCATACCAAGGGACTCAAGTCTGTAAAGCAATATACTTTGATCAATCAAGTCAAAAGCTTTACTAAAGTCCGTGTACACTGCATGAACCTCACAACTCCGATCCATGGCTGCGCTAATGTAGTTTGTATACAAGAAGAGATTAGTCTCCGTAGAACGGCCTCCCTGAAAACAATGCTGCTCTTCCACTATAATACTGTTGAATATACCTAACGAAGGCAGAACCATTTTTTCCATAACTTTAGGGATAGCAGACTGTATGCAGACAGGTCTGTAATTCTTAATATCAGAGCTGCCACCTGATTTAAATATAGGGGAGACATACGAGTACTTCCATCTGCTAGGAAAGACACCACTAGATAAGGATTTATTAAAAATAAAAGAAAGAGGCTCACATAAAGAGACAGCACACTCTCTAAGCATCCTATTCGGCAACAAATCAGGACCAGCACCCTTCTTAACATTCAAAGACAACAGGCAATCCAGCAAACACTCAAATCCAATCTCAACATGGCTTACATTAAAATGTGGACCGCTAATGATCTCCTGTTCCTGCACATTTATGCTGCAAGCGTGACCATTAAAACTCTGATATACGGAACTAAATTGTGTAGCAAAGAGATTAGCTATTTAAAAATGAGCCAAGATCTGTTTCAGAAATATTTAAAAAACATCCCATGAATCGTTTCCTGAAACGCTATTCAAACCATCTTCCAAAAGCTTTCAAGAAAATTTTCGGAATATTTTCACAGTGTTACTCAATAGCCTTTATGAGTGCAACAAATAGGCAGCGAAAAAGATTTCCAAATCGTTCCGTCAACATTTCGAGAAAAGTTTCATGGAACATATCATAAACCTTTTTAGAAATATTTCTATTTTCATTTGCTATTTAAATAAATCTTGCAAAAGATTTCTCTGTTCAGATTGCATGAAATTCCGAGATGTGATGCATTTTGCATTGAGCTTTCTGTTTAGTTTTATATAACTTATTTAAAATGTTCACTTTTCTTATGGTGCTGTGTACTTGACTACTTTGTGCTCACCAGAACCAATGAATTCGAAACTTGTTTACAGATAGCGGTACACTACCAATGGGAAAAGTTTCCATCTTTTTTTGGTAGTTTCTTGCAATCTGAAGTAGTGCTTTTGATTCCTAACTAGAACAAAGCATGCTTATCCTTGGTAAGGCTTTTTCAGTTGGTTTCTTCTAAATATAAACTTCAAATATATAGAATGTTTCAAAACTATTTCGCGAAACCTTTCTTTTTAAATTGACGAAACATTTATGAAATATTTCACGAAGTGTTCAGTGCGCAAATAAATACCTCACTCAAAAAGATTTTTAAAAGCTTTGGAAACATTTCATGAAACGTTTCTGGAAATATTTGTAAAAATTTGCGTCAACCTTTCCAGAAGTATTAAGCAGCTCTCATTAAAGTTGGTTAAAATATTTCTCTTAAATCTTCCATAAATATTTCAGGAAACGTTTAGAATATTTCATTAAGCTTTCATACAATATTGTAGAAACTTGTTTTTAATTCTTTCAGAAACATTTATTTCTTTGTCATATTGTCATTTCTGAAACGTTTCAATGCAACCTTTCTGAAACATTTAGATCCTTGCATGAAACGTTTCTGAAACATTTTGTCTTATGCGGGATGTTAAAATGTAATATTTATAATAATATGTAAAGTTATCGGATTTTTTAAATTTTTTTCTCTTATGATAAATTCTTATCACATAAGTGATATCGATTTGGAGTGTGTGCCATTTTTTAATGATCTCGAGGTTATCTTTGAAAAAGAATTAAGTTTTAATATGCATATTGACAATATTGTACTAAAGAGTTTTAGGATGTTGGGTTTTATAAAGAGAAACTGTAGACATATCGAAAACACAAGGGCTATCCAAACACTTTATAATAGTTTGGTGCGTAGTATTTTGGAGTATGCTTGTATCATTTGGGCACCTATATATCAGTGTCATATAGATAGACTTGAGAGAGTACCATCATAATTTGTAAAATTCTTACAATATAAACACCGATTCCCGTATGGGAATTTATCGCACGGAATTCGTTTATTGTTGGTAGGTCTCCCAAGTTTAGAAATGCGTATAAGAAACCATTATTTGTTTTTTTATACAAGCTGGTTAGTGGTTTGATAAATTGTGACAAACTTCTTGGCCAGCTTAATTTTTGAGTGCCCAGCAGACATACTAGACAAAGTCAATTATTTACTGTAACAGTCCACCGAATAAATTATGGCCCGAGAGCTTTCGTCGATTGCGTAACCACAATTTATAATCAACACTTTCTAAATGTAGATATTTTTTATGCAAGTTTGTATCAGTTGAAAAGAATTACTGGGTAGCCGTATATCTGTATTAGCAATATTGTTTTTCTATTAATTTTGTAGGATCTATGTGCTATTTGGAAATTGTTCTGTAATGTACATGTAAATATAAATAAATAAAAATATTTTTCATTGTTCGAAGACTGCTACTTGCAAATCCTTGATAATTTGAATTGCTAAAAATATGTCTAAGTTAATTTTAATTACAAATAATGAAAGATTTTAAAGTTTAGCTAAAATCACAACGGTTTATATACATAAGGATGAACCGAGTACCAAAAAATACTAAATTATAAAAAATATTAATTATAAACTGCTAACACTTCATTTTTGCACATTTCACCAATTCCTTTCACACCTCGCTTACTTTCCAACAGGTGAGGATGGATGTAAATGATAACTGCGCCGAGAATACAAAATTTGCCATTTTTCATGGCATTTTACTGTTCACTTTACATTTCCCAGTTTGAGGATAAGGCCCCTAATAAGGAAGGTGAGTTGTTGCAGATAGCACCACTCGCCTGATCTGACCGTGATTTGCCGCTAGTGATAGTTTGGATCCGTTTTGGCTTTTTATGCGTGAGTCAAAAATACACTTAGGGATGCAGGACACTTTTGCCGAAGTATAAAGTATTTTTAGCATCGATTCTTTTATTCTAATTCCAAGTAAATATCGATACCTTTTTATAGTATCGGTATCGAAATCAAATATATAGCTAGCTGAACGAATTCCCCCTAGAATTAACATATAATTAGAACTAGGACCCGTTGTCTGATTGGAGAATAACGTGATAATGTTTTTGTTTATTTTTGGCAATATGTTGATAAATAGAGCGAGTTGTTTTATTTATTGTTACTCACATCGATTCTATGCCATCCTTTTTAATTCATTATTAAACCAGTATACCGACACATCAATTTGAGAATAAAATAACCGGATAAAGTATAATATAATCTGTAAATAATATCTAATAATATTTACCGGTAAAAAATGAGTATTTAAATCCTCTTTTTGTCGATGTTTATCATAAATTTAGCATTTGTAATAATTTTTAGCATTTAAAAATACTCAAAGGAGTGTCAACAAGCAAACAAATTGAAAGCAAAATTAAATAAATATATTTATGTCTGTCAAATATCAAAAAGCCTCTGCTCATAAACAACGTTCAAACACATTTTTTGTGTAAATCTATAAAGTGTTATATAAATTTTTCCATACACATACCTAAGGCTATCGAAACTTTTCTGAACAATATCAGTAGGCTCGATACTTTGAAAAAAGTATACAGTTGGTATCGGTATCCATATTTTTTGTTGTTTTTACATCCCTTGAACGCTATTGAACCGAAAACATGGCCAACGTGTAGATGGCAGCATTAACCTAAGTTTATCCTAACTCTTCTGACTGCGCTGGCCTAACTTGGTTATCTTGTATGTAGTTTACAGGAATTCAATAATCAGAGGTACTATACATTCGAAATAAATTAATAGGAATCTATTACCAAGGATTTAAATGCACCAGATTGACTTAAATACATCAGTAAGATTTAAGTACATTAGACTTATTAAATACGTAAGAAGGATTTAAATACATAAAATTGATTTAAATAAAAAATTTGTATTAAGTACTTTTACAATGTATTTAAATACATCTTTCAATACTTCTTGGATGTATTTGTTATTGTACCTCAATCCTTTTGATATTAGTTATTTAATTTAACAAATTATTTAAATAGATTAGATTAAAAGTAGCTAATACTTTCGAGCTCTGGATAATAATAATAATTTATAACTTGGCGGAATTCAAATTTTGGATTTCAACGTGAACGTAATTATTTACAGCCTTACTGTCAATTTAATAAAATTACCTCTTTTAAATGTAATTTTTCTAACGGTCTTTATAAGCATACGATAAGAATAATGCAATTTTGGATAAAAAATTTATGATGGGATTTATTCCTAAATTAGTTTTACCCGCTTATGATTTAAACATATCAGTAGAATGCGGCAGACTGTAATTTATTACCTTACAAAGTTATCTGGAGAAACATATTTTTCTGTACATAAACTTTTAGTAGAATCTATTAAAGTTCACTTTTGAGTTTAT